>OY728135.1:654115155-655365155 GCA_963277665.1 Viscum album
GTAAAGAAAAGTCACTTTATTATAAAATTAGTTTCGGATTTTAGAGGTCCCACACTAATATAATTCGAGTATAAGATGATAAGGGTTCTAAATCTACTCATCCAATAGGTTTTGGACAAGTGTACACTTTGTATTTTACATTATCTTTTCATTTTATTTAAATCGTTAAATAATGAGGTCATCGCTGCATCATCATGATGTCATAAATAATTTAATTTATTTAATGTCTAAAAATTATAAAAAAAATACTATGATGTAGGAAATCTTTTTAGATTTCTAATGAATATTTATAATCAAAATTTGGACTTGTGTAACGCCACTTAAAAACTGTTTTAGTAAAACAACTCATGTTTGTGTCAATTTAATTTTAACATTAAATAAATATATATTAATGTCATTTTCCAACCTAAGTGGCTCCATGGGGTCCCCAAATTGACCCATGGGTTGTCTTGGTCGGCCAAGACTCATCCAATAGGAGTAGGACAAGTGTCAAGCTCATATCATATTATTAAAACAATGTTTTTACCTTAAACTACACTAATTACCTCTAATCGCGATTAAGAACTTAAAAGTTACTATTCACCAAAAAATTATTTAATCTCATTGAACCACATTTTACCTCTTAATGACTACCATGTATGTCGGATTTTTTAAAATCAAATCACAGAAGTGGTAATATTTCAATTAAATGAAAAATCAGTTATTTAACTACCACTTAGTGGTTTCACTATTCATCAAAAATTGAAGTTTTTCAGAACAATGCCAAAATTTCACCCTAAGCTATAATTGATATTCCAAATTCAAAAATGATGTCTATTTTACAAAATTACAAACATATAAGTTGCATTAATTAATTTTATAATTAATTCCCGCTGTTACAACAAATAGCTTGTTTTTAAGAAACAATTTATATCAAAAGATTGGCAATTGTTTTTGTCCAATTTCAATGTTAAATTAATTCTAATAACCACCATTGGATAAAATGGTAAAAATATATTCTAATTATACTTTAAAACCACTAAATAGTATAATTTATCACTATAAATTATTTTGATTTAAAAATTTGTTTTTATGTATTTTTCACTATTCATAAAAAATTAGAAGTTCTCAGAAAAATACCAAAAATTCAACATAGGCTAATTTCGATATTCCAAATCCAAAAATGTAGTTCATTTTGAAATATAAAATTTCTATAATTTTAAAAAGTGGTTATTACTATTCATAACGGCTACTTTGATTAGTTGCGGTGTTTTAGAACTCGAAGTTGTGTACCATGAAAGCTATTTCATTATTGAATGAGAAGCGTATCATGGAAGCTCGGGGTGTCACAGGGAAATTGTATGGTGATAAGGCCCCATTCAAGATACTTGAGTCTCAATACATTGATGCGGAATTCTATAACATGAAGGGAAGGGAGAAATCCACAACAAAGGAGATTACCAAAGTTAATTCTCCATATGGTTTGGAGAAGATTCCAGTAAATCCATTTACACATGTGAGTATAGATTATGTGTTTACTATCAGTAAAATTGACAAGATTGAACCAAATTAGAATACTCTTATGGAATGATCCATAATTTCAAATACGACCATTGAGCTAGACAACATGGGAGAAATTGGTAACCCACCAAGCAGTGATGAAAGCACAAATGGTGACGTCTTCATTTCATTTTCTGAAATCCAACAACTCTATACTTCTCTAATTATTCCAGAAGAAGTTATAGCAACATTGGAGGTAAACAATGATGTCTATTCTCAATCCATCATCTCCTCTTTATTACACAAAGAAGACCCTTCATCATCAATCGGGTCGGAAATGGAAGCTTCTTCTCAAGATGTGAATATTTTGACATCTCTTCTGATCATGAAAATTCTTCTTTATCATCTACTATGCAAGTAGAAATGGAAGAAATAAAACATGAAGAAGAAGAAGAGGATGATCTCAGAGATGCTCCTCTAGCATTTGAAGAGGGTATCTCTACCACTGTGGATGAACTCAGAGAAATAAATCTGGGTACAGAAGAAGATCCACACAACACTTTAATCACTACAGCCATGAATCTTGATGATCAAGTGATGTATATTTCTTTTGTAAAGAAAAACAGATATATATTTGATAGGAACTATATATAAATTCCCGAGAATGAACCTTATGTTGCTACTCATCATTTGGGTTTTCCAGAAGAACATCGAGGATTTAAGCAAGCCGCAAGAAGAACACACCCAACTTATGATTCCAAAATTGAGGCTGAAGTGGATAAGCTTATCAAAGGTAACTGTGTCAAAGAAGTTCAATATCCCATTTGGTTGGATAATATTTTCCCTATAAAGAATAAGAATGGACAAATTAGATTTTTCATCGATTTCAGAGATCTTAATCGACATTGTCCTTAGGATGATTTCCCAGTTCCGATTACAGAACTTTTAAATGAGGAAACAGGTGGCTATAAAGAACTTTCCTTCATGGATGGACATTTTGGATATAATAAGATCCGAATGGCCCCAGAAGATGAGGAATAAACAGCCTTCAGAGCCCCTCAGGGTGTGTTTCGCTACCGGGTAATGCCCTTTACCTTAAAGAATGCAGGTGCAACATATCAGCGTGCCATGCATCGTATCTTCAAACCCTTCTTAGGGATGTTTTTTGAATGCTATGTAGACGATTTGGTGGTTAAATACAAACAACATTCTAATCAATTGGCTGATTTTGAATTCATATTCCTCAAGCTTTGACAACATAATTTGAAGATGAACCCCGTAAAATGTGCTTTTGGGGGTAACCTTAGGAAAATTTCTCAGCTTTTTTGTATGCCATCATGGTATTGATGTCGATCCTGAGAAGACCTAGTCAATCCCTAGTATGTCACCTCCTCAAAACTTGAAAGAAGTAAGAGTACTTCAAGGACACTTAGCCTATATTCGACGTTTCATCGCCAATTTGGCAGGAAAAATTTTACCCTTTAGCAAATTGATGAAGAAGGGAGTCACTAACAAGTGGACTGAAGAATGTCAAGAAGAATTTGATATTCTCAAGAAATACCTATTGAGTCCACCAGTACTCATGCCACCAGTTGAAGGAAGACCACATATCCTCTACGTGACATCTCTAGAGCGATCATTGGGTGCTTTTCTTGATCAAAATAATTATGTTGGGAATGAAAACAGCCTCTATTATCTCAGTAAAACTATGCATGAAGGAGAAACCCGATATTCAAGTATTGAGAAGTGCTGCCTGGAATTAATATTTGTAGTTCAGAAGTTGAGACACTACCTACAACATCAGGAGGTCCAATTGGTATCTCGCAATAACCCGCTCAAATTCATCCTTAGTCGTCTAATGCTTACAGGACGTCTAGAAAGGTGGGCAGTTATTTTGCAGCAATTCGGCATTCAGTATGTGTCTCAAAAGGTGACAAAGGGCTAAGCTCTGGCTGATTTCCTGGCTGAACACCCTTCAGTGGAAGACACATCTTTAGATATTGAACTCCCAGATGAGGAAGTCTTCTCTATTCAAGAAAGTTCTCAGTCATGGGAAATGTATTTTGATAGTGCTTCTAGAAGTCCAACTGGGAGGAAAATGGAAATTCCTAAATTCAACAAAGTTGACTTCGGAATTGTGCTCATTTCTCCAGAAAAGGCAGTGTTACCTAATTCCTTCTTATTGTGGGAAGGTGGTACCAATAATGAATCAGAATACCAAGCTCTCATCGTAGGCTTGGAATTAGCGCTTCAAGCACTAGTGAATCACTTAAAGGTGAAAGGTGATTCAGACCTAGTAATAAAACAAGTCAATGGGGATTATGCCATCAGAAAAGAAGAACTAATCCCTTTGTATGATTACGTCAGAGAGTTAATGGTGAAATTCCCTTCGGAACCTACATTTTATTATGTCCCAAGATCACAAAATCCTCAAGCTGATACACAAGCTAATATAGCCACAACTCTAGTAGATCCAAATTGGGATGAGAAAACCATCATTATTACCCACCATCGTGCAATTTCACCTTATGTTCGAATCAGAACAGAAGAAATTAATGAAATTAGTCACATTCCTGATCCTTATGGTCATACTATTGGATGGATGTCACCTATTAGGGAATACCTTCAAAATGGAACACTTCCTCCTGATAGAGCCGAGAAAGAACAAATTCGGTGACATGTGGTCAATTTTACTCTTTATGATAGCCCAGATCACCTAGAGAACATTCTCTACAAACGTGGTTTTGATGGAGTTCTTTTCAGATGCATTAATGGTGAAGATATAATGGCTGTCATGAAATAAGTTCATGCAGGTGTCTATGGTGCCCACTAGTCTGGACATAGTTTGTCTGATCAGATTCGAAGGCTTGGATACTTTTGGCCTTCAATGATACAAGATTGTGTTGATTTCACAAAGAAGTGTCATTCATTCCAAGTGCATGCCAACATCATTCATCAACCTCTAGAGTTGTTTCATACAACTAAATACTCATGGCCATTTTCTACATGGGGAATGGATGTGGTGGGACCTTACCCTTCAACTACAGCCAAGCAGTTTAAGTACATTCTTACTGCTACTGACTTCTTTTCCAAATGGTTAGAGGCAATACCTCTCAAGGAAGTCAGTTCTAAATTTATTGTTAGCTTCATCAATTCTAACATCATTAACAGATTTGGTGTCCCTCATACCATATTGACGAACAATGGCACCAACTTCTGTTCATCTGAGGTGAAGAAGTTGTATCAAGAATACAACATCAAATACAACGATTCATCTCGGTATCATGTAGCAGCCAATGGCCAGATAGAGGCCTTCAACAAGAATCTTTCAAATATGCTGCAAAAGATGGTGGATAAAGGTAAGAAGTCATGGGATGATAAACTTTTTCATGATTTATGGGCTTATCAGACTACCACCCTCACTACAACTCAGTCAACTCAATATTCACTGGTATATGCAACAGAAGCCGTCTTGCCTATTGAAGTTCAATTACCCTTGCTCAGAGTTTCCATTTGTGATCAATCATCAACAGATGAACAATCTCAAAAGCGATTGAATGAATTTGAATGGTTAGATGAGAAAATATTATGCAATTTTTACCACTTGGATGTCTATCAGAATCGAATAACATGATCTTTTAACAAAAAAGTTCGTCTTCGTTCATTTACTCAGGGAGAATTGGTATTAGTTCTCAGAACTCCAATGATACCAGGGAAGAAACCTCCCATGCTTGAGCCAAAATGGGAAGTACCTTACGCAATACATAGGGTCTACTCCAATAGAGCGTATTCTTTAATCTCAATGGATGGAGAACTAATCAATACTCCAACCAAGGCCAAATTTTTGTAGAATTATTTTTTATAAACAAAAAATATATCATCAACAGTCTAGTATGACCTTAAACTACACTTCGGTCCAGTATGAACTTAAACTACACTTCGGTCCAGTATGACCTTAAACTACACTTCGGTCCAGTATGACCTAAAAATACACTTCGGTCTAGTATGACCTTAAACTACACTTCGGTCCAGTATGACCTTAAACTACACTTCGGTCCAGTATGACCTTAAACTACACTTCGGTACAGTATGACCTTAAACTGCACCATGGTCTGGTATGACATTAAACTGCAACACCATCCAACAAGATGTTAAACTGCATCATCAACGGTCCATGCATATGACCCTAAACTATTTGCACATATGTCCAACATGACGTTAAACTGTGTCCCCTTCATCGTCATTGATATATGAAATTAAACTATACAGCAACGGTCCATACATTTGACCCAAAACTATTTGTATTCTTTTATTCTCACATGATGTTAAACTGTGACATCCTAAGTACATGACATCGAACTATACAGAAGTCCCTTACGTCCAGCAAGACGTTAAACTGCATCATCCACAGTCCATGCATATGACTTCAAACTATTTGTGCTTTCGTCCAACATGATGTTAAACTGAGAACAAGTCCTTAATTTGTCCTCAATGCATCAAGTTAAACTGCAAAGTCCCCCTTCCGTCCCGCATGACGTTAAACATCACCATCCATGGTCCATGCATATGACTTCGCACTTACGTCCAACATGACGTTAACTGGTGTACTCTTTCTTCATATCTACATGAAGCTAAAGTGTACAGAAAATCTTTCAATAAGTCCTACATGACATTAAAATATACTTTGTACCTGCTACATGATATTGAACAGTGCATCACCAATAGTCCTGACTGCAAGACCTTAAAACTGCATTGTCCCTTGATATGTCCTACATGACATTAAACTGTGCATCGTTAAGGTTGTTGTTACCTCTTGTTTCTCACACCGAGTATGACTCACGTGAGATTAGATCAAACCTCAACCATAACACTCTTTCTGGGCTACTAACCATGTGTATGTCCCAAAAACATAATTTTTTAAGTAGTTGTCCCCATGAACAACTTGATTATTAATTCATTCGTTAATTGAACAATGCGGACTTTGATCCTTGCCATCTAGGCTGGGTACGTAGGCAACCTCCCAAGGTTCAATCCCAAAACCAATCTCCTCACATTGGTTCACCTCCATCTCATACGATGTTGATTTGTGAATCCTCCCCTAGAATAAATATCTTTACATTAGTTCACTTTTGTCCTTGTTATACGATGTTAAACTATACAAAACTTTTGTCCAGTATAACAATAAACTACAATATTCTTTGATACCCTCACCAGAGTGGGAAACATTGTTTACATTGATTTTTCAATCATGTTTCATTTCAAAGACAACATGCAGACATGGAAGTACCCAAACCTTTTATCTTGGGTTAAACCATCATTGTACAAAAATCCCCTTTCACCCTTCACATGTATGAACAAAATTTGTACAGAGGGTATTTCTAGAACTACGTGGGCTTGATTCCCATCCATATGGGTTATATAGGAATGTTTGAGTGTCCCTCGAATCTAACCCCAAGCCTTTTGGGCCTAACCCCAAATTCCACTTCCAGTCCCTTGGCTGAAAAGTCCCCATGAAAACACACACGATGTATTTATTACAATTGTCCAAACTCTATGACCCTAAACTAAGATCTCTAATCCTTTTGTCCCACACGATGTTAAACTGTAGTTTAAGAACTACGTATGGCTTGATTCCAATCCTTATGGGATACGTAGTGAAGTCCAACATTTTAATTTAGGAACCCGCCACAATATGATTATGGTTAGCATTGATCTGTGTATCTTTTTATACATTGAGAAATACCCATATTTATGTGTCATAATACTAACCTAAAATATTTTCAGATCTTCATAGCCCTTTTCGTGACTTTAAGTCACAAAAATGTCAAATTTCTGAGAGTTCTATTACCTGACTATGAAGCATGTGCCCTTAGGCGGCCTTGCATAAACAGTCTACATAACAGACTTGTCAGCCAAACGATACTATTATTTGACTATACAGCCAATGCCCTTAGGTGGACCTGCATAATTCAACCCCCTAACGGGTTTGTTAAAAAATGGTAACTTCATTCTTGGGAAGAAGGCCTCTTTTGTCTTGATTTGTCTTAAATGACAGTATGTAGGGATCCGCAAAAATATCCATCCTTAACATATTTGTCCCATATCCTTTTTCATGATCTGAAAGTATTCAAGTCTATGGTTTATATTCTCCTTCCCTACGTTTGGGTCAGACCTTCATAGAAGTGATATCCACCCAGTTCTTCGATAATCTTGTTCAGAAATATCTTCTCCATATTCAAGTACCTCTTTCCATTCAATAAACTCTATATTTTGGAAAATTTGATTCTCTATAAACATTCCCTGGCTTTTAGCAGTAGAAAGGTAAATTTTTGAGAGTTCTTTTTACGGACTATGCAGCGTGTACCCTTAGGAGGCCTTGCATAAACAGTCTACATAACAGACTTGTCAGCCAAAAGAAAATAATATTTGACAATGAAGCCAATGGCCTTAGGTGGCCCTGCATAATTCAACCCCAAAACAGGTTTGTTAAATAATGGTAACATCCTTCTTGGGAACTACTTCTTCTAATGCCTTTTATCTCCTTTTCATATAATACCTCAGATTCAACTATTCTTAAGTCATAGTTTACATTTTTTCCCTCATACTTGAGTATGGTAATATGTTTTCAGATAAATTGTCAAATAATTGAGTCAATTCTAATTCATTCGGTCAAATATATTTTGACCTTAAACATTGTCATCCTTATGTCCAACGTGCATGACTTTAAACTGCCCACAAAATACATGGTTACCCTGAATAAATGTTAAGTTCCAGCTCACTAAACATACATTTTGTATGATTTAGGTAATATTGAGCAATTAAGAGTTTCAAAGTTTGTAGGGTTATTTATATTAATCCTAGTAAAAATCAAACTATGCTTACTAGGCCCATTGGCTTAGGTAAAATTTAAAGCATGTAGAAAAAGAATGAAAGTACAAATGATTGATGATGAAAGTTTTTTTCATTGATACACTGGAGATAGAAGGACATCCACAGACTGGAGTCTTTTCCCTTTTTCAGGAATTACAAAAGGCTTTCAACATAGCTCTTCATTTGATTTACAAAATCCGGAGCTTCATCAGCAACCACCTGGAATTCATTCACTCAATTGGATACAATAAGAGATGTAGTGATACTAGATGTTATTGGAACAATTTTAAAAGGATGTTCTTGATTGCGTTTTGAGAAAAAAATTTGCTGATCAAACAGTGACTCTGTTTCTGTCCAATAGACTTGGAAGATGGTTACATGGATATGATAATGGAGCATTGGAAGTAAAGATCCATTTGGAGAGAGCACTCTTTTCAGTTATTGCTCTAATGCCAATGTTTTTCTTCTATCCACCAACCTGCAGCATAAAACATTTCTGCCCATGGGTTTACCATTTTCATATATTCAAGGAAATGGCATGGAAGGAAAATTGGAAAGTTCACACCATTGTTGTTTCTCTTAATGCACAACATAACCGAAATAGAGGAGTAGCAGTGCAGCTGAATTTCAGATGTATAGTTTTTTTCATCTAGACCATTGACTCTTTGCAGATGACCATGACCATATAGATACAGGTAGATTCTCTATGGGAAATTAAGATGATATTTCTTCAAGTACTTATCCAAATCTTGGAGAGTGTTGTCGCAGATATCATAGTAATCATGGATGACAAAGTTCATCATGTCATCAATCCGCCTGCTATCAGCTATTCCGATTCACCTGAGAGCCATTCAATCTGCACAAAAGGTGAATAAACTAACTCTTAAATAGGTTTGTTTCTCATAATATTTTTGAAAAATTCAGGAAAATTGCTAAGGCATTAAGGTGCGCATGTCTAAAACTTGGCACACAAGTATGGATGTGCCGTGCAAGTATTTGGTGCACCAGTATCACCGCGCAGGCCCAAGTACCTTGACAGCAGCGCAACATCAAGGAAACAGTGGGAAACTTAGCAACATGCGCGGCAAATACAACTTGTGTGGCGAGAGCTCGAAAGTTTCAAGTCCATATGATTTGTACGGAATGAAGCCCCGTATTTATAGACGTGGCCAGAGCCCTGCACGCTATACCCTGCGCGACTACAGGCCGTACCCCTACGCACCCAAAGCTCATTTGCGCGCCCAGCCTTGTGCGCCCCAATTTCCTTTTTGATTCTCGATTTCCTCAGAGTAAAATCCTCATTTATTTTGGATCCAACTCTGAGGGGTGACTTTGTTTGACACTCCTTTCATCACAGAGTCTATCCACTGAAGAAAAGAAATACCATGAGCTCAAAAGTGATTCAACCTTTGGACAAATATCAAAAATTGAAAAAGGAAGGAATAAGAAGAACATTCTGCAAGGGTCGCGCATGTTCTACAAAGGTCGCGCATGTACACTTGCGCGTCGTAATAGTTGCACAAGTACACTTGCGCGCCCTAAGTGATAACCGCCCGGGGTCTTCTCTAGCCTATAAATAGACCCTGTTGGCCCCCCACTTTGAGATGAATTTTTTCAGAATTCAGATTTAGGTCTCTAAATGCCCATGTCTCTTCCTCAGGTCTTCCGAACACTTCTAAGGTAATTCTTTACCTAGAATGGAAGGTCTAAACAAGAGGAATAGGGTCTAAGTGTTATAATTCACTAACAATTGCGTGCCTAAAGTGTTTTACCCTTAAGGGAAATGAACATACTTGCGTGCCACCCTACTTACTCACCAAAACCTACACGTCTCTCTTCTGAAAGCACCTCAAGATAATTCTAATGGCATTTGGTCAAGGATCACCCAAGTATTACCATGCTAGTTTACAAATGAGAAAGTACCCATGTGTCATGCAGGTATACCTACGCGACCAGGACTTGAGCGCCCACGCAGTACCTACGCGCCTGCTAGAACTTGCGCGCCCCTACCTTTTTGGGTGTCCTTCCTGCCCATTTCACCCCTCTTATGCCATTCCACTTCTCCTATTCAAGATTCAATCTTCAAGACACTCTTCAAAGACATTTATGGAATGATTTCTTGATATCACTTTCTTATCTGAAAGGAATTATGTGGAATATCTCTCAAAACCTAGTGATTTACACATCTTTATGTCACTAAAGATTGAGATTTCATTCATTCAACCTCATCCTTTAAGATGAGAGAATCCTTAACCTGGGCTTCCTTTTCAGGAGTAAGCCCCAGTCATAATTCTCAAACTTGGGCCTCCTTTTAAGTAGTAATCCCCAGTTATACTTCTCAAATTTGGGCATCCTCTTCAAGAGTAAGCCCCAAGTCCTCTAATATGGGCATCCTCCTTAGAAGTAATACCCAAGTCCCCTAATCTGGGAATCCTCTTTAAGAGTAATCCCCAATCTTAAAGTATCAAATATGGGCTTCCTTATCAGGAGTATGCCCCAGTCATAATCATTAACCTCAGCCTCCTTTTCATGATTAAGCCCCAGTCTCAAATATGGGCCTCCAATTCAGGAGTAAGCCCCAGTCATAATCATTAACCTAGGACTACTTTTTAGGAGTAAGCCCCAGTATCAAATATGGGCATCCTCTTCAGGAGTAATCCCCGAGTCCCTTAATTTTTCATGTCTCTTAACCTGGGCCTCCTTTTCAGGAGTACGCCCCAGTCTTAATTTCTCTTAACCAGTCCTAATTCACCTTTGATCTGTGATTCCTTATCAAGAGTAAAACCCAATCATAAGTCCTCTCCTAATTTGGCCCTCCTTTTCAGGAGTAAGCCCCAAGTTAGAGTATTCAAATCTCCATGAAGCACATATACCATTATGGACCCCGTTCCCAGATTTTTCCCTGAATTAAATCCTAAATATTCATTTATCTGGGCAGTCATACATACATAAGTCCCACATTATTTCTTATGATTGCATCTTTCCTGGCACAATTGTCTGATTTTTACCAATACCTCTTGTTTCTCACACCGATCAGGACTCACATGAGATTAGTGTGTAAAAGTAATTATTACATCTTTATTTGAGCCATCAATCATAAACATCATACTCCCTTACTTGAACTACGTGGGTTCTGATTACTTTTCTAAACAAAGGATACGTAGGTATCCCATATATGGGTTCGATCCCAAATATGAAATAATCCATATACATCTGAATGACAATAAACATAAAGTGCCCCACTAAGTGGCTTTAAAACCAGCATGGTCATTATAATGACCAAGAGACTTCTATATAAATGTATCGAAGGATAACATTGACCAAGAATCTCTAATAAATACAGTTGATTCTCTATCGATGAAGAACCTCGAATACATATAAAAGATTCTATGAATTTATTAGACATCAATCATTGATTGTAGAACTAAAGGAATGCTCATTTTATACTTGGTAATGTAATAAGGATTCACGAACATAACATAAATGTATAAAAAGAGAGTCTCGGAGTAGACAATAATTCCCCTCAAAAAGGTGTGATGAGTTTGACTTCCCATCCTCCCGACCAATGAGAATTCCTAAGCCTCATCAGTCCACAAACTAATGAGCGCCTACCTTTGGAAAGTAGGTCCAAATGGATGTGGAATCATTGGATGTTTCTGGTTCTATGAAAAAACCCATTAGAAACCGATTGGAATGTTTGAACCTTCAATCAAAGAGGACATCCCCAAATTTCGGGGGAAACACACACCTAATATCCAAATATTTTAAAATGTATCCAACATCACCATCAACTTAGTCTCTAGATAGCTACCATATCATGATATATTTAGTGTAATTAACTAAAATCCACCTAGATATGGAATCAATAATGATCTTCACAAACAAGACTTAAATCTATGAGGGAGACCCAAACTAAGAAAAAAGAACCAAGGAGAAATCCATGTAAGGAGGAACTGACATCCCATCATCTAATTTTGATCATGGGGCCAAATCACCAATCACAGTGGTAGAGGCTGTCATCATTTGGAAATTATGAATGTTGGGAAACCAACCAGCCACCTTGAAGGAGTAGTGAAAAATACATGTAAGAAAAACCTTTCAAGAGAGGCCTTTGAAGAAACCATGTGCATCACCACACCCGATGAATGGCCTTGATGGAATGTTTTGGAAAATAATGTAGATTAATTGTTCAGTTGGATTTAGTTCAAATTAGTTCAGTTATTTTAAATTCATATTTATTTAGTCTAATTCATTTCAATTTAATTCATTTTAGTTTAGATTAGTTTGGTTTGAGTTGTTTCTTGTAATATCATGATGGATTAGTCAAGTTTGAATCATGTTTGTTTGATTCCATTTAATTTTCTTAATTTAAATCATTTTGGATAAATTCAATTTGATTTTATTTGATTTATTTATTCTATTTAGTTTAATTGTTTTTTGTTCAGTTTATATTGGGTCTGTTCAAATTGATTTTTTTCATTATTGTTTTGTTTTTTGGGTTCCAACAGAGTTTAGTTCCGGTTTTCTATGTTTGGTTTTATCTTTTTGGTGTGATTATTTATAGTTTGGTATGATCAAATTTTATTAAGTTCAATTTAATTCAATAGGTTTGGTTGGATTCAATATTTTTTTTTATTTTTAGATCATATTTAGTATGTTTATTTCATGTTATTTGAGATTGGTTTAGTTAGATTTATTTTTTATATTTTTCTTATTCGATTAGTTAAGTTATGTTCACATTACTTTTATTTGATTTTATGTAAGTGATATTTCATTTTTCATATACCAATTAATAATATTTAGTTTGTTCAGTATATTTTAGTTATGCTTGGTTAGGTTTTTTATGTTTTAGGTTGGGTAGGTTTAGTTTTGTCAAAATTTTCCAGGTCATCCCATACCATTTTAGTTTAGTTATGTTTAGAAAAACATTATCCCATATGAAGTCCAATAGGAGTTGGTTTTAGAAGAACACATTTAAATTTTGGCATTTAGGAGAGTTTTATTTGAATGATAAACTGATGGAGAAGTATTTTAAATTTTAAAAATAGAGAAATATGTTGAATGGTAATATTTAATAATGGATACCATTTTATTTGGAATATAAAATGAGTGGAAAACAAATTAAATTGCAAACTTGATAAAAGTTTATTTTGAAGAAGAAGATGGTGATGAAGAACATGAAATTATAGATTTCAATCAACCAAATTAATCTAAAATTTAATAGTATGAACAACCCAATAAAAAATTCAAGTGAGGAAACAACAAAATGGTAAATTTCAGAATAGGGTTTGAGGAGTTTGAACCCCTTGTCCCAACAACTAAAAGGGACTTGAGAGTGGATATTAAATCACTAAATAGTCTTAAAATATAAATTCCAGTAACAAAGGGAAATATAATAGAGGTTTAGAATGAAATTTTGATATAAAATGTAGATAAATACACAAGGGAGTAACATACCTCTCCATTAATTAAAAAAATGTATAAAAACTATTTACAATCTGAAATAACAAACCCTAACATGATAATTTAAAAAATTCACACCAAATTAGATTGAAACTTATTATAGAAAAATTTTTATCATTTAATTATGAAAATAAAACTATATTAAATTGATCATACCATAACCCCTAATACATTAGAAAAATAACAATTTACTATTACTATTAGTTATATAATCCCCTCATATATGTTATGTAAAAAATTAATTTTACATTGGATTTAGGTAGGGGAATTGAGTAAATAATTTTTTTAATACAAAAATTATGATCACATATATTATGAGATACTAATAAAAATTAGTATTTAAACAATACTGATTTGAATGATTTTTTAATAATCACAACCTAGTAGGATCATAGTTGCTATTTAATTTGTAGATAATAATAAAAATTATTCTCTATAGAATAAAGTGTGGACCTGAAACTCAATGATTAGATGTTGAATCAGAATCATATCAACAAATGGATGAATGATGATATATCACCTATGGAGTAAAAGGGGTTTCCACTACACAAGAGAGTGTAAAATTAGGGATCATGGGATATAGGGGCCATGCAAACTCATATAGGGGAGTCTCTATAACAAAAATTTAACAAAATATTTGTTATATTTAACCATATACTGATGGTTTTTATATCCATTTCTAATGTGTTATGTTTTTCACTCTATACCAATGATTTATAAAAACCATCAGTATCGGGAACTCTATACCAATTGTTAGAGAAAATCATTTTTGGAGAGGTGTGGGTATAGATTGATTTTTCAATAGATAATCTTCGTTTCACTTTAGTGGGATTTATCCCTTAGATTTGATTAATCAACCCCATACGATATAAGTTGAACAACTTTTATCTTTTCATCTTTTTAAAATATGTTCATCCATCTCGAGGAGGCTACGATAATTGTTCTGTTTTGTTTTTAGTGGTGTTTTGTCATGGTATTAATTGGTTTGGTTGTTTATAGGATTTCCAATGTATCCTTGTGGGTTTGGTAGTGAATTATTATAATTATTTCACCATTGTTTCTGTAGTTCTTGATGAATCTTTGATTGAGGTTGGGGATTCATGATTTATCTTATATTATTTATGTGTAATTTTTGAATTATCATTATATTTTTTTGGTTTTATTTATTCTTATAAATAACCTAAATGTGATAATGAACAAGGATAAATAATTGAAGGAGGATAATGGTGATTCACATGTTTATTACAATATTTTATGTTATTTCTTATGTGTTATTTCTTATTATTGATATGTGATATTGTTACTACCCTTATTTTCCAATTTTTTTCATCGTGAATAAAATATTAATCACTTAAAGTAGGTAATTAAATGGTAATCATGGAAATCTAGATATTAATATTTCTCTTTATTCCCAAACTACATAATTTATATGAAAATATTTTTAAAAGGGGGGAATGTCTTATTTTTTTTTATGGAAATTGGTGTGTTTTACTGCTATATTTGTGTGTTTTATATACTATGGTTGGTTATGGGATAGTGGTATGATGTTTTTTTTGGGATTCTATTAGCTTGATTGATGGGTAAATGGAATAAATTGATGTTTTGGTTGTGGTAGTGGAGTCATGGTGGATGTTGGTTGTTGATGATGTGGTGGTGGATGCCATTATGGGAATGGTTTATCTGTGTTGTATCGTATTATCTATAGAATATTGTTTTATAGTGAAATTAAGTGAAGGAATGAATAACTAATGATGTTATAAATGGTTAATGGGATGAAAATCTATGATCTAAAGAGATGTTGGAGGAATGGTGAAATATGATGGTTGAAATGAAAAATTAAAGGATGGAATAATATGGTAAATGAATAAAAAATGGAATAAAGAAAAATATGTATTAAATTAATGTAATATAATTGGTAATGTATAATTCATAAATTTTAAATGACGTTAAAAAATAGTAAGTGGTATTGGTTTTATAGTGGATGTGTGTGTTTTTGTATGTGGCTAGTTTTGGTAGCAGGTGTTGGTGAAGAGATGTGATGATGAAGTTGTTGTTATAGAATATGGTAGTGTTGGTTTTTTGTGTAGACCTTTAGGATGGGTTTTTCATTATATTATATCTCATATTTTCGTTTTTATTTCTCACACACCACCACATGTGTCAGGTAACTTTACCAACACCCATATGGTTTTGGGGTACAAAGTGTTATCCCCATCATCCATATTTTAGAGGGAACAGATGGATGACAACTCACTCTTCTAGACAAAGAATATTTGTGGTGTTCTAAGGTTGTGATGCAATATCTATGATGAACATATGTTATTATTATTTTGTGATGTGGTTGTGGTGTGATTCATGGTGGGGTATGTGCAATAGATGATGATACGAGGCTGATTACCTTTATGTTCACATTACCCTACTATAATGAAGATGTAATGTGTGATTGTGATGTGGCGATTTCATATATGAATGTGGTGTACTGTATTTGTATATATATATGTGATCATGGTATGAAATGTTTATGTGGTTGTTTACATGGTGGGGATAAGTGTCTATATGGAGGGAATGACACCACTAGGGCATATATCATTGGGGCGTGAGAGAGACTAGTTCAGTGGGGATGTAGATATGGGGGAACTTTTTGATATACATTATTTTTTATTATATTGCTATACTTTGATGAATTATTGGGTGAACATGCATTAGTGAGGTTGGGTAATAATTCACATGGCATATGTGATTGTTTTTTCCGAGTGATTGTTCACCGGTGAATTAGTATACTTATTCCACTCTCTCACACACACACACGCACACACATGTATATATATATATTTATTTATTTATGTGTGTGTGTTTACTAGTTTATTAGAGGGAGTTTTTGATTGATCTGAACCATAATAGCTTATGTTGTTCGTCAGAGTTCATATATATCTGTGGTGTAGATTCCATAGGATTTATAGTCAGTATTCTCCATTAAAGACATTTATTTATATAGAAAACTTACAGGAATAATTATAAATAATTTTATCTATATCATGAATTTTATTTTTCTTTTCTCTTATATTCCTAGTATTTATATGTGTAATGAATCCCATATATGTGTTTTAATACATTCACTGCATGTTCGAAAAAAATGGCCTATTAGAGGTATGTTTAATAGGTCTCTCTCATCTTCAATATTGTACAGAGATGTTTACCAATGAGGGTGGATCCTAATAAAATGGTATAAAAGTTATTTTTGAGACTTTGGATGATTTTTTCCGATTGAAATAGGTGAGGGTTACATGGGTTTAGTATGGATTAAACATTACTCAATCATAGTTATGATATAGGCAAAGGAGACTAACTAAGAAACAAGTTTTTAGGCCCTAATTTGGTCTAATGAAAGGACCGTAAGACTAATATACATAATATGTGAGATTATTTTTATTTCATGGTAGATCCATAATTTTGGTAGATTCGTAATACTTGTTTTCACTTGTGATTTAATTGGTGTAATTAGGGGGATTAAAATGAATCTAATTAAATGATACTAAATGAATTCAATGTGTCCAATATTAGGAGTTTCTTATTCTATGTTATGTATAAATATTATAGATGGAATTATTGTGTCATTTAAAAAATAAAGGTGCCTCAGAATTCTCCAGTTGACCATAGGAGATTCAACCCTATAAAGGATGGGGATTCTTGGTTAAAAAAGCTATGTGGGTTTCGGAACCAGATACTAAAAAAGTATAAAGGGACTGTCACTAATCGAGAGACAGATAAGTGGTTATATGAGACCAGTTTATTTTTGGTTGATTTTATCATAGAAGGACCATTGGATCCCATATGATATTAGATTATAAAGGTATGTTTCTCATCAATGATGGATTTTGTAATTTGATTAGAATGAGAAGTCTTCAATTTCCTAGGATTATTTTCAAAATAAAATCTATATAGAGTTTCTCTTTTCACCATAGATGGAATGTACTTGACATGAGTTACTCCCTCTTTAGAAGGGGAGTTGGTGTCTGCTGGATATTGGAGTTCATCATGTGAAACTTCGTTTCTTTTCTCCTGATATTCTTCTATATGAGTAGTCTTAGTGAAACATTTTTAAGAGGATATACATCCTAATATATTCTTCTTGGTTTCCCCTTTCACAATGATAATGCATATAATGGTAATGGATAAGGTAGTGGTGATTGATAAGATTCATATTTAAACTAAATCCTCTCAGTGGGGGACTCATCAAAACTTCCCAAGGAGTATGATAATGGATGAAAGCTCTTGTATATCTGGGATGTTCAGGTTTTGACCAACATGGAGTCAGTCCCATATCCCTTCATTCTGATTCTATAATGTTTTCAGTTTTCTGGAATTTACTAGAATTTCCATTCTAAGGTGTTTTTCCTATGGAGATATTTTTCATTGATAGTTCTAGTTTCTTACCATCATTGAATAATACATGGTATAAGTGGTCAATTTATTGAACAACTTAAATAGTAGTTTCCTTTAGGGGACATAAAAATATTAACATAAAGGTTAATAGGAATTTCAGAAGTATAGGGATGATGGGGAAGATAGAGAATAAACCTATGATTTTCCTCAACCCTAAGGGCATGGGGTTGTCATGGTCAGGGAGGTGGTTTTCATTAGGGAACATAAATAATAGTTCTACCCATTAAGTTACATGCCATAGAGTTCCCAATTAATGGTTAGATATAGATTTTATAAGGTATAAATGGGTTAGTTTCTACCATGACTAATTTATTTGATTTAGGATGATCAATCAACTTCACCACACCCACATTATTCTAAGCTTCAATCCTTAAGGGGGAGGGGCTTCCAATTCCCTTTATTGTTATCTATGTATGTTGAATGTTAGTGATATAAGGTCATTGAATAATATAAAAAATTAAATTTATAACCTAATTACTACTGGGTAGTGGAGGTAAATGTATAACCATAGGGAATTACAATTATCTAAAATCCAAAACTAATAAATAAAAAAAAAAGAAAAAAAGAAAACCAGAGATAACTGATGGATAATGACGGAGAAAAGTGGTAAATGATGAAGAATAGTGAGAAAGTGAAAAAGGAGTGAAAATAATAAACAAAATTTGGAAAGGTTGTATAGTGAATAGATTTAGGGAAACTTGATAGATCTTAATTGAGAAATTGGTCTCTGATCATACATTAAGATTAGTCATAGAGGTGTTAAATGTTATGAAATAAATAATCTAAAACACTTAACTTCCATTGGTTATCAACCTTTCCTAGTGATCTATCCTAAGGAATGTTATGTATAACAAAAACATAAGAAAATAATGATTATTCGTGGAGAAAAAAACCACAACATTTTCCAAATTAAGTATATCAGTTGAAGCTATAGAGTATAGAGATCCACTACTCTTTACCAATTTATTTGTATAGTAGTATGAAAATAGTGTTCATGAGGAATTAAAAAGATAAAAATGAAGAAAAAGAATACCCTATTGAAATCCTACAAAACCCACCATAATTTTTTAATTATTTTGTATAGAGAATTGATTTTAAGCTATAAAATAGAATAATACCCTAAATTCATTTTTCAATTCATCATCATTGAAAGGATAAAAGAAAAAAGTGGAAAAATATTTGAATAATAATAGACTACTATAAATAAAATTATACAAGAACAAGAAAAGAAGGTTCAATTCAATTCATTCTATCCCCCTAATGGGTTTAGATACACATTTTATTATTATAATAAACAATACTCTATGACTGCATCCAAAATATAGTAGAACTAAAAGAAAATAATAGAATTGAGAGAAAGATCTTGTCTTTTGATTTCAGTAGTCTCTCCAACTCTAATCGCACTAAACAATTGTTTCGAGCATCACCCATTTTTGCTTGACCAATAATACTCAATCTCTTGTATAATGATCATTTCACTCAAAATAAATTTTCCATGTTATGTTTTTTAAAATGAAAATGTTTTCCCAAGAAAAATAACTCCCAACACAAGATCACAGAATAATCCTATGGATGAATCACTGGTCACCATGTTGTGTAAGTCACTATATACTATCTTCCTCATTGTGAATTGATCTGAGATCTCCGTGAAATTTCAATATCCCACATGGGTTATTGATTCAGTTATTAAGGCCTCCCTGAGAAGATTTGGAAGATAAATATTTCCTATTCAACTTCAAATTAGTGATCCCATCTTTGACATCCCTTTATTGGAATTTGATTCTAGAAAAGAGGGATTATATTTTATTTTAATCCATCTTGTGTGGCGTTCCTTATTAAGTAAATTTTATGGTATTTGTGTTATTGAAAAAATGAATCTTAATAGAAGTTTTGAAACATTATACATGAGAATTGTATCTTATGAGGTGTTTATGTGACATAAAAAGTGAATTTAAAGTCATATGTAGGTGAAAGAATGTCTTAGGAGCCTAAGAAGCCTTATATAGTTGCTTCCCAACCTGAAATTTGGAAAATTCATAAGTAAAATAATGTTGGAATATTAATACATGTCGTATTAAAATTCTTACAGGGTGACATAAAAATTATTACACAAATCATGAATTATAAATAAACAAGATTCTTTAACAACTACTAAAAATCTTAGAATAAAATTAGAATATTTTGTTCCATAAAATTAATTTTATGATCAAGTAATGGAACATTCAAAAAACAGGCTCAATGACCCAAAAACATGAAAACAATTTCTAAAATTAGTCTCATGGAATAATACAACAAATATTTTATATTAATATAAAAGAAAATTAATTTAGAGAATATTTAATCACTTTTACACCAAAACACAATTTTCTATGATAAAAATAAAAGAATCATATTTTACTTTTAAAATATATGATATTCAATAATTATATAATAAAATATCATTTAGATTATAATACAAATTAATTCACCAAAATAGATGTAAAAAATGTATCAAATTAAAACCACATCAAATTACCCAACACTTAACTCATTTACTATCTCTAAGTAATTAATTCATCAAAATAAACATAATCCAATTCATATTAAATGCAAACAATTGTCATTTCCCAGGAAGTGGTGATTTTCAAATATATTTTACCCTATATAATATCTTATGTAAAAATAGGTGATTTATCTTCTCAAAATGGAAGTATTTTTAAAAAAAATAGTGTCATATTTTTTGATGATGATTGAAATTTAATTAATTTAAAGGAACCAAAAAACTTCACATAGCATTTAAATGTTCTTAAAAACTTTTATTTTTGTCCATTATAATAACCCCAATATTAGAAACATTACGTTTTATTATTTATTTTGATGTTATATAATATTTAATTTGTGTTTTGGTAGTTTCAGAATGGTTTTGGAAGAACATATAGAGGTTAGATATTGAGAACGGTTAGGGGATACCATGAACTATCTACAGGAAACTATGAAAAAATGTTTTCAGAGTCACTAAGTAGGTGTGAGGTTATTTTATGGATTACCCAAACTATGTTTTTTCCTAGAAAAAATTTCTTGTGTTGGTACCCTTTGGATAGTGGCATGCACATAGTTACTAAATAGTTTTTCAAACCATATGGAAAAACCATGCGTCCCTATGGTTGATGGAAAATAATAATTCATAGTAGGAACATGATTTTCAAAACTGTGTGGCACAAACATGTTGATCTCTGGGAGATTCCCAGTATCATGCACATGTTTCGCACATGGATTGACAAACCATGTGTCTTAACCATGTGATGTGAATTAAATGCTCTGATAATTAGTGTATAACATGGATTAAGGTCCCAAAACTCTATTTTTCACTTATTATCCAATTCTCTCAAACTCACTCCCTTCCCTAGGCATCCTTGTTGTTTATTTTTTATATAGAGGCCCGATTTGACAAATCAATGTGAGTTTGATCTCTATAATCGATAGAAAGTCCATATTTCTTCTCTTTATCTCTAGATCTACTCACATTCTCTCTCACAAATACATAAATATAATTTATCATGGATATATCTATATTCTATTATGTGTTTTATGATGAGATATTGGTGGACTTGTTAACAAAAATATGTTTCAAGGATGGATCTATATGATTTTTGTAGTTCCATTATTTCCTTAACCATTGTAAGGTATACATATTCTATCCCATTTTACTTGTTATAGGATATGAAGGCTTGATGTTTAAATCTATCTCCATTTTTTTTGTTGTAAAATATTACTTGCTTTTAAAAATTAAATATTTTGTTTTTAAATGATTCACATAATATGTTTTATAAAATTATTGAATGAAAATATATTTTCAAAGAAATGGTTTTCTTCAAGAACATGGGATGTTTGGTCAGTGCGAGTTCATGAAATTTCATTAGGAACACCATGTTGGTTCAGAATTATGGATGTTATCTAAGTGGCACATGGGATTTCGTTATATTATGTCTTGTTGATGGGATGGGTCACTGATCCGGAGTATTGGGACAGTCATTAGGCATACAAGGGTGAGTGAGTTGTGGATTTATTATGAAAGTGGAAAGAAAGAATGGAAAATTTATTTAGTTTAATTTTTTTGATTAAAAAATTTCATTTATATTAAAAAAATTTGATAGTCTCACACTCTGGTTTATATAAATGTGATCTACCTTTTTATTCATAGTTGCATGTGTTGTAAAGTCTTTGGGGATTACATACTGAGTTTTATACTCAACCCTTGTATGTGAACTTTGGTGCATTTAGAGATATTGTACCAAGATACATGTGAAGTCTAGGTACCATAATTTTCTAGTGATACATCATAATTCCATGGTCATGGAAATTAGATTTGGAGATCAGAACTTGTTAGTGTTAATGCTTAGGTTTATTCCACATCAGTGTCATGAGTTTTACTTTCCTTTGAAGTGTTAGTGTTGTACCTTTTGATTTAGTCTGCTACTCTGATATTACATTCTAGTTTTTGTTGTGTTTCATTAAATTACATGAATTATATAATATTTTTGGCATTGATTCATCTTCCACAAGTTTTTCTCATATCAAGGAAAATAATCCCCCAAGGATCTTGTATTCCCATGCACTTGTTGTCAGCTTTTGGTGTCTTGGGTACGTCACCTAAGGTCAAAAATACCTCCTCCTCTTCCCAAGTAAATGGGTGAGGGGTAGGATTTTATAAATGGTATTAGTATTTGTATTTCTATTATCTTGGGATATACTATAATAAGGGTATGGGAATGTCAGATGTCGAAATATGAAGCATAAATAGATAGACCCAACCTTTTTATGCTAAAATTCAAGTTAGTAGGTTAGTTAGGGTATAAAAATTATTTTAAGACGCTTCTAGGTTTTTTATCTCATCTTCATGGGTTTAGATAATTAGTGTTTAATATCATTCATAAATATTAAGACTTACATTTTGGATTTCATTGCTCATATTATGTTTGAAGATTTTGATAATTGGTAATGATGATGGTTGATTTTGATTATTTTGAAATATAAATACTTTTTTGGAAATATTTTGGGTTGTTTATATGTTCTGTGGTGCCTTTTAGAGAATGGGACCAATTTCATGATCAGGTAATCCACAAGAGTAATCATCTTAGAATGTGTATTAACCCAAAACATAATTAAACAAATTGATAATCTAGATCATAGTATAGTAGATTTAATACAAGGATTGGGGAAATATGAATCCACAACCATGCCATGAAAATTATTCCATAGACTTTCACAAATAGAAATCATCGATCATTCAAGGTGATTCATGACTTTAACAAGAAGAGGCATGGATAGGGAAGATAAATAGGATTTTAAATTTCTTGGGAACCACAAAGGATAATAAAGTGAAACAAATAGTTTATATGTTGATGGATATTTCTAAGAAATAGTGGGTTAGTATGATCTGGACTAAATTCGACCTATATCTGACACAGATAGTATTTGAGGAGTTGTTTGAAAAATAATTTTATCCCAACACCTTCAATATCAAATTGAAGATAAATTTATTTACCATAAAGAAGGAAAATCTATCTATGTTGGAGTATGCAGCCCGATTCAAGATGTTGATGTGTTTTTATCTAGATGTTTCTGCTAGTGATCACTTGAAGGTGAGGATCTTTGATGTAGGTATACAAATTGACATACACTCTTGGATAGTTGTAATCTATATTTAAAACTATACATAAATGTTTAATAGGGTTATGGTAGTGGAAATGGATATCTAGGGAACCTATGTTTGGGGAAACACTTTTACCTACTTCGGTATAAGTGGGAACCCCAATCCGGGGAATAAGAGAAAGAGGGAGAATGACTCTCAATTGAGTAAAGCATTGGGAACCCAATCATTTGGTTCAGTATCCTTTCCACCTAAAAATAACAATCAACCAAGAATTATTCAATTTGGATCATATAAGAATATCTAGATGGAATAGACATATCCTATGTACTAGATCCATATTTTTTGTAAGTTGAGAAATTTAAATTGTTATAATATGGAAACTTTGAGAATGAATGATAGAAATTAATCGACCATATACCAAGATTCTTATAAAAATATTGGTCAAAAAGGAACAATGGTCATCATAACCAAATCTGAGCGTCCCGGGGTGACTCTCATGCCACATTGACACCTCAATAGTCATCACATATACAATATAATAATAAAGAGTTGTTCGGTGCACCAAGTAATAATTTATATAGTGCCAAGAAGATAATCACAGAGGATCAATTTTTCCACTAAATGGCATGAGGTATTATTATCTTGAATTTTAATCTCATGAAAGAATTATATGATACTGCTGTGTCCCAATATATTATTATTTTCATGTTGTGGATCAAATGGGATTTCATTTTGAAATGACCCCCCAAGTAGGGAAACATCAAACAACTCTCAAACAATGATAATGTTGAGAATTTATGTATGAAACATGCTCTATAAATATTTAGTAGGTTGATCTTGTCAGGTAGTCATCTATTATTGATATGGACTTCTTTGAGTTGATGATGGGAGTGGATTGGTTACCATCTTTCAAGGCTCACATCAGTAATTATTCTCAATAGTTTAGTTTCACATCCTCATATGGTGTCCATAATTTCATTAAAGGGTATTGGGATGTGAATAAAAGAATATAAGTACCTTCTATACTAATGGTTTCGACTATATATTACCATTTGACAACAATTAACATGTAATCGATTTATTCAACCAAACATATAGATTTTCCAACCATTGTGGATCAATTTTCAGATGTCTTTCCTAAAAAAATATATATGTTTCCACCTAAAAGAGAAGTGGAATTCAAAATTTATCACTTACAAATGACTATTCCAATTTCACTTCCATCCTATAGGATAAAACCAATAGAATCAAGTTAATTAAAGGTTCATATAAAAACATTGTAAATCGAAGGATTCATTTATCCTAGTATGTCTCCATAGCCAGCACCAAATCTTTTTGTCAAGAAAGCAGATGAAAATATTTGTATTTATATGGAATATCATAAGATCAACCAATTTATGATAAAAATATATAACCTGTTGGATGAATAAATTATTATTTTTATAAATTTTGGGGATTCAAATCATTCTCTAAGATCGATTTAGGATCATGTTATCACCAACATTAAGTTCAGAAGGAGGATATTATGAAGAAAACATTCTAGATTCATTAAGTCCATTATGATTATGTGTTTATGCCATTTTATCTTATTAATTAACCAAGATTTATATGTTATTAATTAATAAGATATATAAAATGTATCTAGATTTCTTTGTGGTACTATTCATTGAAGACATGCTTATGTAATCTAGGAATAAGGACAATCATAAACAATAATTGGGAATAGTATTGGGTATCTTGTGGTAATATCACCTATATGTTAATATGTCAAAGTACGATTTATTGATAAAAATGGTACATTTCGTTTGACACATTATTTCAAATAGAGGAGTCTCAGTAGTCCAGAAAATATAGAAGTTGTTTTCTCTTAGAAACCACCAAAAAATGTATTAGAGATATACAATTTATTTAAATTAGTACAGTATTACCAAATATTTATTTTTGACTTTTCATGGCATTCCTCTCTGATTAATGACTTGAAAAAGAAAGGCATTCATTTATAATGGATTGAGTAGTAATATAAATATTTTTAAGAGCATATGGTTTGGATTACATCGGCAACTATCCATACATTTCTAGAGTCAATACAAGGATATGGGATCTACTGTGATGCATCCATATATAGATTGTGATGTGTTATAATTTAGGGAGATTATATTGAGGATTTTGGATCACAATTGTTATGGTGGGAGGATAAAAATTAACCATCACATGATTTGGAGTAAGCTACCTTAGTTCATTCCTTGAAAACATGGAATCATTATATCTTGGGTGAGAATTTCACAATGATCACAAATCATAAATTCTTGAAACACATCTTATTTTAGTGATATTTGAATTGAAAGAAATAAATATGGGTTGAATACCAATAGTTTTTTATTTTTATTTATTTATACACAAAGAAAAGGAAATTCATCAGCTAATTCATTTATTAGGAAATCATATAGTTCGTTTACTAAAAAGGCATCAGATAAGTGGAAGTTGATGATGGTCATAAATGATATACATTAGGATTGGGATGATAGAGGTGATGTTTTTGTTTTTATTTCAGTTTATTTGGTTCTTGATTTGACTAAGCAAATTAAATATGCTCAATCATCTAATCGTGAATGTCTAACCATGAGGTTGAAACTCAATGGTGGGAAGACCATTGTGGGATACATGAATGCTAGGATATCTATGTTACATTTTAGAGATTGGATTGTGGTTCCTACAATATATCAGGAACAAATTCTTTCTTCCAACCAACACTTGAGATAAGATATTAATCATGGAATTCAAAATATATTTAAGGTAATAAAAACTTTTTTTTGGTGGGTTTGTATGAAAAGGGGGTCGTAGAGTATGTATCGAGGTACCTCACCCATTAGAAGGTCAAGGTAGAGTACCAATAACTATCTGGTATATTGTAATATTTACCAATACCCTCATAAAAATATGAGTAAATAGTTATATATTTTTTACATGTATACTATGAATGGTTAAAAAACACGGTTCCATAAGGTTGATTGTGGTTACACTCACAATGTTACCATATTTCATCCCCTCTTATGAAGCTAATATTGTGGAATACTTATCAAACCTCTATATTCAGAAAGTTTAAAGTTTCATGGTGTTGCAGTTTTGATTTTGTTTGACCAATACCCTTGGTTTTCATCTCATTTTGGGAAATATTTATAGCAAGACCTGTTAACCTAGTTGACCATGAGAACAACTTATCGTCCTCACACGAATTTTCAGTCTGAATGGATGATCCAAACATTGGAATACATTATTAAAGCTTGCGTTATAGATTTTAGAGGTTCATGGTAGGATCATATAATGTTAGTGGATTTATCTTACAATAAAATTATCAGGATTCAATACATATGGATCCTTTCAAATCTTTTTATATAAATCCTTATTATTCACCACTTTTTTGGTTGGAAATATGAAATAATTCACTTATCAGAACTATCCTTGTGCATCAGATGAGATAAGATTTAGATGATTGGAACAAGAATGGAAATGACAAAAAGTCATAATAAATCATAAGTTGATAATTCTTTTCAATTGTTATTGTTTTTTTGGGGGATCATGTTTTCTTGATAGTATCATTAAGGATAGGGAATCATCATTGGGGTAGGAAAGGAAAATTATCTCCTTGGTACATTCTACCTTTTTCAATACTAGAATAAATTAGTGATGTGGATTATTAGGTGGATTTATATCCAAAATTAAGCTATGTGCACAATGTATTTCCTGTGTCTTTGTTAAAGAAGTATAATATAGATCTTGAACATGTAATTAAATGAGAACATATTGAACTTGAGACTAATTATATATTTATTTATGTGCTGATACAGATTTTGGATATATAGGACAAGCTCCTATATAGGAAATTTATTAGTTTGGTAGGAGTCTAGTTGAAGAATTATCAAATTAAGTAAGATATGTGGGAACATGAAAAGAAAATAAAGGACTAGTGGCCCGAGATGTTCCAAACAAATTCAAATCTCCAACTTTATAAGGATAGAAAAACTAATGGTTGAGTGAATGTATCTAATCGTACCGTGATTTGTTGTTTTATTTCACAATTACAACATTGTGTTAAACAAGTTTTGTATTGAAAATTATAAAATTCATAACAAATTTAATTTAATTTTTTTTAAAAATATTTTATATTTATCACTATTAAAAAATGAAATGTCACTTTTATCATAATTACTTTGTAGGTGGATATGAATTGGAGGGCCCATAATGACGTTCAAGAGGAATGACCAAACTATGTAGGATCCAAGCACAACAGTGGAATAAACAACACACTTATACTAATCAGTGTAACCAATTGGGATGATATTTTATGGTTTTATATGAAAAATAGTGGCATACAAATATTCTTAAGGAACCAAAGCCCAAGTCATCCACTAATAGGCCCATCCAAACTGATCTGTCCAGGGAATCAAATATGCATAAATTTAAAAGAACTGTTCTATATTTCAGACTTATCTAGATATTTGGATCTCATAATGATTCCAAAATTTTAGATGGAGACATTAATTATGGGGTAAAAAATGTTTGTAGTTTTTTAAAAAGTAATATAATACTTTCTAGTGACTGAAAACCATGTTCCATGTTTTTTTACGAAATCGTGGGGCCCAAAACCACTGTCCACTATGCCTATAAAAGAGTACCTTAGGAACCCCATTTGAAAGTTATACCATAGAGAAATGTGAATCCATTTTGGAGTCTAAAAATGTTATTATACTCAATTCTATATGTTTTGGAGTCCATGGGAGGTTCTACTTCATCATCATTTTCTCTCTCTACTCCCATGGAGTTCTAAACACCTTGTGATCACCCAGGGGAACATGATGTAAATTCCAAGCTTCATGTTTGTATTATTTGAATGATATTTTTAATTAAATGTTATTATATTGTTTTATTTATCCTATATTATTATATTATTGATTATGTACTATTATGTCATTCTCAACACATATGATCATGTTTTGGGGTACCCATTCATGTATTGTTTCACACATTATTCACCACTTATTCCCCCTTTCAATTACGGTGTTTGTGTGGGTCATATTGGTAAAATGAACTCTCATAAATATTTTCGAGTCCATGTAAATTTATGTAATGGTATCACAAATAAATAACATACAAACATGGATATCATATCGAGTTCTTCATGTGTTTCCTTGGTGAGTTTCAGTTATGAAGTTGAACACAAGTCACCCAATCATTGGTGGTATCCAGTGAATTATTATGTGTGTCCAACTAAACCATAAAAGATATAATAGTATAAAATCAGTAAAATTATTGTTATAGGTGTTACAAACTAGGGATTAAAAGATCAAAACCCTATCTTTTGAGGTGATGAAGGATGAGAATCATGATATTTCCATGGGTTGATCACACTTAATTAATTAATTTTTTTAATTTATGTTTTGGTTTAATGATTTACATTTTATTTTGGATTCTTAATTCACCATACATAATGTTTTCCAAAGAACCATTCTTTTTTTATTAATCAAATAATTATTTTTAAATTAATGATCTAAGGATCCATCATGAGATGACATAGGGTTCTTGCTATACTGCGTAAATTCTAGTAAAAACTAAATACCTAATTTGATGTGCTCGACAATGTGGTCCAATTATTGTGTTTTTTCTGAGCATCCAAGATCATTTTTTCCATTTACTCTTTTATTTTCTTTTTTTACTCCTTTAACTATCCCATTTCCCTTTTAGTTGTTTTTGTTTTTGTTTTTGTTTGTTTTTTCTCTCTCCCTCTCTCTCTCTTATTCCAATCTCTCTAACTATGTAATATAGAATTATATATTTTTTATCCCTAAAAAATTATAACGAATATTTATTTTATCCATAATCCATTATAAAAAAAATAAACAATAAAACAAAAACAAACAAACTTCTTAACTTATATTGATGACCCGATCAGGAAAAGAAAAACTGTTTGTAATAATCCCTAAAATTGGAAAGGCACTTCACTCAAAAATTAGGTCATACAATGTATGAAAATTAGGTAACATAGAAGAAAACATTTCTGAAACATAATTTTTCCCAAACCAATAAAAAATTTAACCAAATCAAACCTCTAGAAATCATGGATGAAAATAATCATACGTTAAAAGAACTGACCACACTGGATGTGGAGTAGCAACCAGCATACATCCAATATCTTCAGGAAACAACCAACATTGAGCTAAGATCATGCCTCATCCACCTAATTCCTAAATTTCATAGCCTTCCGGGTGAGGACCCTCACAGGAATCTTAAGAAGTTTCACATAGTGTGATCCAACATAAAACCCCAAAATGTGTCCGAGGACATCATTATGTTTAGGGCCTACGATTTCTCCCTTGATGGTGTATCCAAAGACTATCTATACTATATGAAAACCACATTTGGGGGATGTATGAATTTAAAATAATCTTTCAAGATAACTTCTTCCCTTCCAAAAAAATAGCGTCAATTAAGAAATAAATCTATGGAATTAGAGAATATCAAGGAGAGACCCTTCATGAATATTAAGATAGATTCAAAATAATCTCCTCAAACTACCCCCACCACCCCATTAGTGAAAAAATTGTTAATCCAATACATTTATGATGGAATTATCCCCACATATTATAGAATGATTGATTTTGTAGCTGGTGGTTCCCTAGTTGATAAAAATTCTTCCACCACTTGTGACTTAATATCCAACAATGCTCAAAATGCAAACCAATTTGGTAGATGAGAAATTGTACAAACCAAAGGATTTCCTGACATAAGTCATTCATCCCTAGAACAAAAGGTAGTAATAGACTTGATTATATTCATACCCTTATAATGTAATTATCACAAGGAAAAGGTAATTAAAACCCTCCCCCATTCCATTACATTGTGGTATTTGTTCTGATAACATTCAGTTTTCTGACTGGTGCCCACAACTTTGGGATTCATCTATGTCTTGAGAAGCAATATTCCTTAGTTTCAGCAAGCACCACCCTTCATATAAGAACCATTTATGCCAAATCCAATCCCTAGGTCTAAATAACAGCCACAATATCTACAATGAGGAAACCTGAGGTACCCCAAGAAGAATTATTATCAACAAGGACAAGGTATGCAACATTCTTATCTGTAAACTTATTGGAAGAACCCTTATACTCTTCTCAAATCTGAATAACGCCTTGAGAACATAGTTAAGAAAATGGAAACCCATATCTTCCAATTCCAATAAGCTATGAAATTGGATATTTAATACATATGATATAAAGTGGGAAAATATTAAAACAACATCGGTGAGATAAAGATGAAAGGTTCTGGACAACAACCATCCCAACCTATTGCTAATCCAAAAGACAAAGGTAATATATGGGCAGTCACATTTTGTAGTGGTAAAGAGGTTTCTTATTCCAATAATTCTATAAAAAATGTATTCCCCCTATTGAAAACTCTCTTTATCTACCCTTAAAAGACTATAATGTTGAAAAAAAAACAAAATTTTAAAATAAATTGTCATTGAGGATTCCACTGAACAAAACATTACTCTAAATTTTCACCAAATACTCTCTAAATCTAGGAAATTTTTTGATAATGAGATGGATAAAGAGATAATGGATAAATTTTAAGTGGTTAAAGATAAAATTCCGTTACTAGATACAGTTAAAAAAATCCCACAATATTCCAAATTTCTTAAATAACTTTTCACCCATAGATGAAGGATGAAGGGTATTAAGAGAGTGAACCTGGGACGAAATGTCTTATCCTTGATTCAAACAAAAATTTCATCCAAATTCAATGATCAATGAACTTTATCTAGACCTTGAACCATAGGGAATACATTCTTTTTTAGATGCTACATTAGATTTATGTTCTTTAACTAATGTATTGCCTTACTATGTATCCACATATATGTAGGTTGGATAGCTTTAACTGATAGGAATCATAATAAAACATTCCAATCAGAGTACAACACGCCTATCAGGAGTGGTCGAGGATGTCCTAAAAAAAGTGAATACTTTCGTCTTCCCCACTAACTTATACATTCTTGAGATGGAGGAAACTCGTACCCATGGACATTCCCCTCTCATAATTGTAAGGGAATTCTGAAAATCAGCAAATAAAATCATCAATGACCATAATTGTATAATTTCCATTGAGTTAAGTGGGGAGAAGGTAATTTTTAAAATTCATGATTCCACGAAACACCTTGTTGAAGAGAAATACACTCTTCCTATTTATTTAATGGAAGTGATCTCTAACAACACACACACACACAAAATTAACTCCTCAAACTATTCTCGGATTTATATTCCTCTTCTTCAACCTTGTATTATTTGAGTTGTGATACATGTTTTGAGTGTTCTGTGGGTTTAGAAAAGTGTAAATGTTTTGTTTTAATTGATTATTTTATTCATTATAAGGTATTCATGACCATTGACGATTATTCAATTCTCATTTCCCTATATTATCTTTCCTTATTGAATGAACATGAGCATATAAATAGTTTCATAGACCTTACTCCCCATAAATACCTTCCTCGAATCCAAAAACCATAGGTATTGGAATTAAAACAACTTCCTTCTAATTTAAAATACTCATATATTAATGATATTTCCCAATTACATGTCATAATTTCCAAAAACCTCTCTCAACGATAGGAATCAAAACTGTTTAACCTTTTAGGAGAGTGAAAAAGGGAAATTGGATGGACAATGGATGATATTATTGGGATTAAACAATATATTTTTATGCATCATATAATTTTAGATGATGGGGTTTGGCCTGTAAGTCTAGCTCAATGTTGGTTGAATCCCACTCTCCTTGAAGTGGTAAAATTGGATGTTAGTAAATTACTTGCTGGTGGGATAATTTATACTATGTCTGATAGTAAATGGGTTAGCCCAGTTTAAATTGTTCATAAAAACTGGAATAATTGTAGAGTCAAATGAAAGGAATGAATTGGTTCCAAAACATGTTCAAAACAGTTGGCGAGTCTATATTGACTACCCTTGACTGAATCAAGTCATGTGAAAGGTCCAATTTTCTCTACCTTTCAATGAAAAAATGTTAGATATACTTGCTAGTAAGTCCCATTATAATTTCCTTAATGGTTATTCGGGTAATTTTCAAATCCATATAGCCCCTGAGGATCAATAATAGACAACATTTACGTATCTATTTGGCACATTTTCATAAATAAAGATACCTTTTGGTCTCTGTAATGTTCCTTGTACTTTTCATCTTTGTCTGTTGAGTATATTTTTAGAGTATATTGTCAATTTAATTGTAGTTTTTATGGATGATTTCATAGTTTATGGAACTTCCTTTGATGACTGTTGGGATCACCAAAGTTTTATCCTCCACTGTTTCATAGAAAAAGATCTTGTATTAAATTATGTGAAATTCCATTTCATGGTTGAACGAGGGATAAATCTTGGCAATGTTATTTCAAATGGGGTAATTAAAGTGGAAAAATAAAAAATAGAATTAATTTCAACCCTTCCATATCCAAAATGTGTTCATGAGGTGAAATCATTCTTGGGTCATGATGGATTTTACCACCAATTCATTAAAGACTTTAGTAAGATTGAAGTTCCCTAATCCCGATTGTTGCAAAATGACTATGAATTTGTTTTAGATAAAAAAATGTGACGATTCTATTAATTCACAAAAAATGAGTCTCACATCACCTACCATTATCTAACCACTAAGGTGTAATCTATTATTCAAACTTATGTGTGATGCCTTTAACTTTGTAGTTGGGGTAGTTTTATCAAAAATAATTGAGAAGGCTCCTCATTCCATTGTTTATTCCTCACATACCCTTGATCATTACTAGCAGAACAACAGAATCGCTAAAAAATATTTTCTCTCAATTTTTATTTCCTTGGAAACATTATGTTCATATCTTTTCGGGTAAAAAATTATTATGTTTTCTAATCATGATTCCCTTCATTTTCTCCTAATGAAACCTAATAATAAGCCCCGCCTCATTTGATAGATGCTCCTCCTCTAATAGTTTGACCTTGAGATTATAGATAATTGAAGAGTGGGAAATTTGGTAGCTAACCACATTAGTAGAATTTCTCCACCATTGGGACATCATGTTGACTCATCCCTTCCCATTGGATAATTCTTCCCTCATGAGAACCTTCGTGATCTTGTGGACCTTACACCCTAGTGTGCAGACATAGTGATTTTTCTTGAAAAATCGTGGGTCCCCACTAATTTGTTACTTCAAAATCCCCTAGACTTAATCATGATTCTAAATGGTACATTTGATATGACCCATATTTATTGAGAATTTGTAGTGACTAAGTTGTTCATTGGTGTGTCCCTAACCATGGGTTCACCTATATTTTGACATCCTTCCACACTTTGGATTGTGGGGGTCACTTTGGATCTCAATGTATAGCTCGAAAGGTAATTGAAACAGGAATTCATTTTCCATTATTTTATAGATATTCCCATCAATTATGTAAGTTGTGTACTCAATGTCAATTCACATGGAATATATCCAGGAGGAATGAAATTCCCCAACAACCCATGTTTTGTTTTGTGATCTTCGTTGCATGGGGTATTGAAATTATGGGGCCTTTTCCAAATTCATTTGTCTTTGTGTATATATTATTGGATGTTGAATATGTCTCTATATGGATGGAAGAAAATTACATTGATACCGATGACTCTCAAGTGGTTGTTGATTTTGTGAGGTCCAAGATTTTTAGCAGGTTTAGCCTACAGAGATTCATCATTAGTGCTTAGGGTTCACGTTTTTGGAAATCGCAACATGAAAAATTTTCTTTGTATGTATGGGGTTATTAACAATGTATCCACTAAATATAACCCCCAAACTAAATTACAAGACTAAATATCAAATTTATAGGTTAAGATAATCATAGAAGAAATGGTACAAACCAATAGTATGTATTGGAGTTTTTACTTGGATGATGCACTTTGGGCTTACCGTACAACTTTTAAAACACCATATAGGATTGTGATTGGAAAGGATTGTCCCCTCCCGATAGAGGTATATCACCTATCATATTGGGATGTTAAACAATGTAATATGAATCTATCAGATGTAGGTGAGAATATGATGTTGCAAATTCAAGAGTTGGAATAAATTCATCATGATGCATATCAGAACTCCTAAATCTTCAAAGAGAATACAATGGATATCCATGATTAGATAATTCATCAGTGGAAGTTTCATATCAGTGAGAAGGTTCTTTTGTACAATTCTAGGCTAAACATTCCCCCAAGTAAGCTTTATTCCATATGTTTTGGTCCTTTTACTGTTATTGATTTTTTTAAAAGGTTGGGGTCGAAGACTCATTTTATTATTAAATAAAATACATCTTTATTTACTGGGTAGAGGGAGACCCATTACATAGCCCAAAGGCCCAAGTCCATGTGGCCTAAATACAAGGAATGAAACCCCATTTTTGGCCCATAGAACCCCTACGTGAATAGTAGTGCTACAGTACCTGGGCTGCAACAATTCTTGCTACAGTACCGCCACCACTACAGTTCCTACTACTGTACCTCCACTGCTACTGTGTAAATGCTACTACAATTCCTCCGATGATACATTATTGCTACAGATCCCTGCAACAGTGCTACTAGAGCCCCCAAAAATTTGTCCCTACACAAATTTGATCCTAGTTCTTTTGGTTTCCAAACATGAGCTTGTATTGATTCTTATCATTTTGGTGATATATATGTTTTTCATGATAAGAGTGGAAAGATGTTTGCTATCAATGGGAAGAGATGTAGACACTTCTGTGAGTATTTTAAAAAGAATCTATTGGAAAAAAAATCTATAAGATAGATGCCACCAATGACACAAGTTAGTAGGTTGTCCCTTCTCCAAACCTTTATTTACTTGTCTATTTATTTAAAATACATGAATTGAGGGCAATGTAATTTTTAGGAGTGGCAGATAGTGACATGATGTAGTTAGGATTAAAAAAACAAAAGAAATGATATGTATTTTTATTTTTTATTTCTTTCTCTTTATTTTGTGTTTTTATATATACTTTGAACATAAAAAGAATATCCAAAATCATTTTTCATGCTCAAGTCGATTGTGTGGAAAATTTCATTTTTTTGGAGAAATTCATTTCCGATGAATGCTTACATGTAATATTTTTATATTATTTTTATTTTCAAATAATTATTAGTTTTTTAATGGATTTTTAAAACTCAATATTCATTAGCACTAACCAATATTTTAATCCCTTACCCGAGAGACACTCTAAGACATTTTTTCATATTATTTCAATTAATCAGTTTTTTTGAGTCTTAGGACATGGAGAAGAAACTAGAAAACTCCTTGATTCTATTTGAAGCCATAATATTTGATTATTCTACATTCATGATAGAGAAAATTGTTCATTAATATGGCCTTTGTACAATTAACCTATATTTTCGTCCACCTTGACATTTTTCCATTCTTAAACCTTATAGAACATGAAATTTGGTTAGGTAGACACATTATAATATAATCTATCCCTACCTACCCATATCTTTTGTATATTTTTGTTTTATTTTCACCAAGTATGGGTGACAGGGTGTTTCCATGCCAATTCTAGGGAGAGAATCATTGTTATGTAATAGGTTCCTACATTTTCCTTAGCAGTGGGTTCAAAATCTATATTGCATCATTGTTTTACACATTTTTTCCTTTTTATCTAAACAAGGTATATTAAAAAATATAGTTCTTTACATTAAAAAAAATAGATCAATAGAAAAAATGGAGAAAAAGGATGTTTACTCATTATTATTTACTACTTGGTTTTGACCCACATAAATGAACAATGAGGGTAATGATTTGGAGGGGATAAACTTTGTGAGGGGTTGAGTGTATACATTCACTATGAACAATTTATGAATTTTGAAATGTTTTGAATATAATAGATTGAACAATCCTCTAATGCCTCAGATTTTTAAACATTTAATCCTACCAACCCGTGAATCTAAGAAAAACCTATTGGACGTCCTCCTAAGAAGAACCCTAGTTTCTACCGATAGAGATCTGAAAATATTGGTAAGAATATGGAAAGATCATAGAAAATATTAGAAAAGATAATAACTACAAATTCATATGTTCCTTGACTAAAGAGGGAAAAATTCTAGGTGAGTTAGGTTGAGACATGTTTCATGGGTGAACAAATGATGTTAAACAAATTTGAATGTGAGAGAATAAATATGATCGGAAAATTGATTTTATAAATGAGACCTGATGGAGTTCATTTCAAAGAATCTTTTAAGTTTTATCACATTTTATTTAGGAATGGTACTTGATTTGAATATAATACTTTTACTAGGAGTGTAAATTCTTAGATATGGGGTTGTGATCGCAAAGTGATTCACTGTTTTATTTCACCCTTACACCATTGGGTTAACTAGTTTATATTGAAAATTATAAAATTAATAAAAAACTTCACTTCATGTTTTATTAAACTATTTTGTATATATCACTATTAGAAAGGGTAATGCTACTTGATTTGATAATTTCATTGTAGGTTGAGATGAATTAGAGGGACCATGATGATGTTAAATAGGAATGTACCAAACTGCACGGGATCCAAGCACAATAGTGGACTAAACTGCACAATTATACTAATTTGTGCACCGAATTGGAATGAGAATTTTCGGGATGATCCAAAACATAGTGGGATACCACTCTTATAATGGAACTTAAGCCAAATTATTCCACTAAAATTCCCATAGTAAATGATATTAAAATGGAATCAAATCTACAGATATTCAAAAAGATTTGTTCTGTATTTCGTACTTATCTAGATATTTGAGCCTCAAAATGATGCCAAATATTTTTTTAGAGATAGTAAGTAGGTGGAAAAACATGTTTTTAGTTTTTGAAAAAGATATATGAGACTTTATAGTTTCTAAACACCAGGTTATAATTTGTTTTTACAAATCTGGGGGCCAAAAACCACCATCCACTTTGCCTATAAAATACTACCTTGGGAACCCCATTTTTAATTTAGACTATGAGGATAGGTGCTGACATTTTGGAGTCTTAATGGAGTCTTTTACTCAATTATATAAGTTATAGAGTCTATGGAAGGTACTAATTCATCATCATTTTCTTTATGTCCTCCCATGTAGTTATAAACACAATGTGATCACCCGAAGGGAACGTGATATAAATCCCAAGCTTAATGTTTGTAATATTTGAATGATATTTTTAATTACATGTTGTTATGTTTTTTTCATCATCCTTTATTTATTACTTTATTTAGTTATGTAATGGTATGTCATGCTCAACTCATATGATCATTTTGGGTGGTACCTATTCATGTGATGTTTGACACACCATTCAATACTTCTTCTTCCCCCTTTCAATTACAACGTTTTTGTGGTTCATATTGGTCAATTGAACTCACATAAAGACTGTAAATTCCATGTATATTTATATAATGGTATCTTAAATACATATCAAAAAAACCTATATAGCACATTGTGTTCATCATGTGTTTCCTTTGTGAGTTTTAGTTATTAATTTCGCCATAAATCACTTAATCATCAGCGATATCTAAGGAATCATTATGTGTTTTCAATTGAACCCTAGGAGGTATACTAGTATAAAATCAGTATCATTCAATCTATAAATGTTAAAAAAATAGGGATTAAAAAAATCACAACCATATCACTTTAGGTGAAAAAGGATGAGCATCATGATATTTCCTCAGGTTGATCACATTTAATTAATTCTTTTAATTTTTGCTTTGTTTTATCACTTTCCATTTTATTTTGAATTCGAAAATCACTAAACCCAATGCTTTCCAAAAACCCATTCCCTTTTTCATAATAAAAATATTATTTTTAAATTAATGATATAAGGTTCCATCAAGAGACGACTTAGGATTCCTACTATACTACAAAAATTCTAGTAAAAACTGAACCACTTATTTGACCTGCTCAACAATGCGGTGAGTATCACCCTTAGTTTTGGGTACATTTCTATTTTATTATGAATTTTGAAGTTATATAATACTTTGGTTGTGTCTCAGGAGATTTGGTATAGTTTTAGAGTGTTGTAAAAGTGTTTCTAGGGATATATGGTTTGAGAATGGTTAGGGGAAACCATGAACTATATCTAGGAAAATATGGAAAATGGTTTTGGGAGTCATTAGGTAGGTGAATGGTTAGTTAAAGGGTTATACAAACCATGTGAGTGCCTTAGAGAAACCATGCGGGTTGGGAGCCTTTCGATAGTGGCATGATCATGATTGAACCATAATTTTCTAAACCATTCGACATAACTATGAAACTCTTTGATTGAAGGACAATAGTAGCACATAGTTAGCACATGTTTTTCTAATGTGTGTGGAAGAACCATGTATCTCCATAGATGATTCCCATTAGCATATGAATGGTTGGGGAATAATTTGATAAAACTTTTAGCCTAGCCATGTGATGTGGATTAAATTATACAAAATTATATTTCAACTCAGATAAAGTCCCTTATACTCCAATTTTTCTCCCATTCTCCCATGATCTCAAACTAAACTATGTATCTAGAAATCATTGTATATTCCTTTTGATACATAATAATGCTTTCGAAAATCAATTTTTTTTATCTTCAGAGTCAACGATAACTCTTTATTCTTTCTCTTTCTCTCAAGATATATTATTCTTCTCTCATACAGAGCCATATATATAATCTTTCATGTGTGTGTGTATAAAGATTATATAATGTGTTTCTTGAATATGTTTAAAATAAATTTGTAGAGAAATTAATTTTCAATGCAATGCAATAATTTTAAGGAATAATTAATTTCGAAAATGTTTTATAATGGTCTCTTCTAAATGAATTGTTGAAAATAGTTTCCAAATAGTATTTAAAAAAAATATTTATCAATGATTTTAAAACCCATTATTGGGAAAAATAAAAAATAACTATATGTTTTTAATTTATCTTTAATATGTTTAGTGGAGTACATTGTGATGTGTAATTAATTAAGAAAGTAGTGTACTCAAATAATTTTATTTATTTCATTTTATTTTTATAGTTTTGTTAATTTTTATGACATGTATCTAATTATCCAAAACATACACTCGTAAAAGTTCCTATTATGTTATAAATGATATGTATTTGAATAGTTTATTTTTAAAACAATTATATATACACGTCATTTATATGTGTTGAACATGGAAGTGTGAGTATGGGGATTTATAGTTGGTATTAGAGAAACAGTCTAGAAGACATTGGAGATTAGATATTTTCATAAAAGTGGTAGAGTATAAAAGTTTATCATTCCTATTTTTCTTAATTCTGAATATTGGAATTCATAATTTTCTTGAGTGTGATGAACTAATTGTGTGGGTGAAATTATTTTTAAAGGGCAGGGTGAGAATGCATCATCCTAAAAATTTTTAAATATTAAATAAGCGTTTAATAAAATAAATTTTTATTTTTTTAAGAAAAAAGATTTTAATTGAACTTAATTAATATTTTTTTATAAATGTGGTATCATTTTATTTAAAAGATATTTCTAATATAAATAAATTTAGTTTATAATTTTTTAAAAATATTTGAATAACTTAAATTGTTTTAAAAATTAAAATGATTATATTTTAAATATATTTAATAAAAAATATATATAAATCTAATTTAATATTTATGATTCTAATTATATTTAATATTTTACCATTTTTTTTGATATAAATAAAATATGACAATTATAAATTTTTTAATATTTTAATGATAATAATAATAATAATAGAAATAATAATTAAGTGTAAAACATTTTTTTAAGAAAAATATTATAATAATAATAATAATAATATATTTCATAAAAATATGAATTTATATTTATGATTTTGTTTTATAAAATTATGAAATTATAAATATGTATATATATATATTTATTTATTTATATTATTATAAATAACAAAATTATATACAAGTTTTTAGAAAAATGCTAATTGGTTTCTTTTTTCTAAATGAATAAACATCACATATAAAAACAACTCTATTAGTTAGAAAGAAAATAAAACATTGAAATAAAGATTAAAAAATGGGAAAAGTCATTTTATAATTGGTTAAAAAAATGAAAAATAATAATATATTTCTGTTACAAAAAAGGGGTGAAATACATGTGATATGAAAAAAAAGGAAATGCGATGAAAGAATAAAAAAAGTAGAAAAAGTGAAAGAATAAAAGAGATTGAATGATGATATAATAATATATAATAATTTTAATGATGAATTTACAAAACAAATAGATAGACAAGAGTTATAAAAAATAAGAAGAAAATGTGACACAAGAAAAAAAGAAAAAAACACCCAGAATGAATATAATAAATAAATATAACAATAATGTATGGAAATATGACCTGATATAATAATGAAAAAAATAAATGAGATAATGATAATTGATAATATAATAATATATAAGTGAAACATTGGTGTGTTGTGTTTACCTATTCCTATTTCAATATTCCACTGTAAGATTTATTACTAATATTTATATGACTTTCATATTGCACACTTTGAAACCCCAAAAAATAGAAATTATTTTCTTTCTCCCCTTTCTTCGTGTTAAACAGGTTCATCTTCAATCTAGGTAAGGGTTATTTAGGTTTTACAATTTATATAATAATATTTTTATACGTATTTCAATATTTTATATTATATATAATCATGTAAGGGATATTTTTGTATTATAATTTATATAAGTATATTTTTCTTCGTTTAATTTTATAAAATCATGTATGTTTTTTCATTTTATTTAATCCAAACATGATTGATTTCCAAAGAAATATATATATATATATATATGTATATTTGTATATATGTATATATATACATCTATCAAGTATATATATATGTATTGATTTATTAATATTTATATTTCTTAATAATTAAATAGGATTAATAATTTATTTTTGAATTTTTTATGAGAGGAATTAATGTTTTAATGAATCATTCTGTAAACTGTTTATTTTTTAAAATAATAACAAAACATTGTTTTATTATTATTTAATTCGAATTAATTACTTTAAATTCTGTTAATTACATGAAATTGTTTACATCAATTTTTTTCATTAAATTTCTTAGTTTAATTTGTTTCTTTCATAAATTAAATCTCCTTGAAATAAAATAATAATTTTAAGATTATTATTTTATGTGTATTTTTATTTATAAATGATAAATGTTATCATTTTATGTGCTAATCCTAAATAAAACCTTTCATTTTACGTGTAGAATGTTTTTATACTTATATTAATGTTAAAATTTGTATGCAATATAGCCATAATCTATAATACATGACATATCAAGCATGAGTTGGTGCTTATTAATTGTGTATATATGTCTATTGAATCATATTTACCTATGAAGTTATATTTTGAATTGGTTTTATGTGATAATGTTAATAACATTATATTTATTTATAAAAAGTGGAGAAATTCAGTTACTCCAATTTATCAAAGGCTTTATTAATAAAGTTATAAGTGTAAATTTATTTATTAGCGTACGTTTTCAATGTTTTTTAAGTATAAAACCCATTGAATAATATATGTATCTATAAATCAAGATTAAAATGTTTTCAAAAAATCTGGAACCTGAAAATTGTATATATGGTAGAAAATTGGGGGCTGAACTCATCCCTCAGAAAGTGTGTAGGCCTAAGAAAATATTCAATATTTCAAGTGGCTTCATTGTGTTTGTTTCCAAAATCTTTTATATTGTTTTCTGAAAAATCATATGAATATGTTTAAATAAATTTTTGAGCGTAATTATTTTTTGAAGCAATGTAGGGATTTTATAGCATAAGTAATTTCAACAATGTTTCCCAATGGTATCTTCTAAATTTATTTTTGAAAATATTTTCCAAATAATATTTTAAAAAAGTATTTAACAAATATTTTAAAACACCTTATTGGGAAAAAAAATTTCTCACCCTATGTCTGTAATTTTTTTCATAGGTTTAGTAGAATACCTTATGATGTGTAATTCTATAAAGAAGTAGCGCGCTCACGGACTTTTATTTATTTCATTTTATTTTGTATTGTTTTGTTAAGTTTTATGGAAAGTATCAAATTATCCAAAACCTACCCCATTAAATGTTTCCAGTATGTAATAAATGTGGTCTATTTATTCATTTTCATTTATAAAAAAATATACAAAACATTTATATGTGCTGAACCCATATGGGTGGGATTAGGTCTTTACAGGGTTGTTAAATTCTCTCCCATTATACTCATTCAAGAACACGAAGGAATGATGTTTAAATCATTATCTATTCTTCTTTTGGAAAATCATTCTTAGTTTAAGAAAATAATTTTTTGGTTTTGAAATAATGCATATAAGGTGTTTTTTAAAATGATTGAAATAAAATATTTTTCAATAAAATTGTTTTATTTAAGAAGATGAAACTTGTGGTTGGATTGAGTTCATAAAATTGAATTAGTGGTGCCTTATTGGTTCAAACATAGGGATGGGTCTAAGTGGAACATGGTTTTCTATCAGGAGATGACTTGGTGACGGGACAGTCAACCGCACATGTGTATTGGTACTATCATTGGGTATGCATTGATGTGTGAGTTATGAATTGATGATTCCATGTGTAAATAAAGAGATAAAAATTGATTCAATTCAATTATAATTCTTAAGATATTCATTTATGTTAATTTTTTTATCTTTTAACCCTATATTTTATAAAAATGTGAGCTAACATATTCTTGTTCATAGTGGCATTTTTTGGTAAGTATTTCGGGATTACCCAGTATGTTTTATACTTACCATCTACTTGGAAAATTTTCCAAATTTGCAGATGTTCCATATTGGGATATAGGTAAAGGAAATTCCTCATACTTCCCAAGTGATTTATAATGATATAGTGGGATTGTGAATTGAAGTCTAAGCTTGGATCTTGTTGGGGTTTATGCTTGGGTGGATTCTACATTGGCGCCTTAAGATTTAATTTCCTTTGTTGTGTCATTGATGTAACTTTTGATTCCTTATTCCACACTAATATTACTTTTTGGTTGGAGTTTTCTTATTACATTACATGAATCCTATAATATTGTTTTTCCTTCGTATAATTCTTCAGGTTATTCTCCTCTCTGGGAAAATAAACCCCCAATGATCTTGTGTGATTTTGGAACTTACTTCCAGACATTGATTTCTTTGGGGAATCTCTTATGGTTAAAATCACCTCCACATCATCCCAATCCACTGAGTAAGGGTTGGGATTCTTGATCCATGGAGAAAATCCTCAAATATTTTAGCACAAAAAAAAGTTAGACACAACTTATTGGATGATTATATTTAATAATGGATGAGAATCATAATTAAATCATCCAATAGTTTTAGATTATATAATAAAAATCTCAAATATGACTAGGACTTCATTTTATAGGCCATTTGGATGCAATGATTATCATCTTAAAACTAAACTATTAGTATTATACCAATTAAAATTATAAAAATTACTACCAATGTTTCCCCAAAACATGTGTTCCATTAGGTAAGAGATAATATGTTACTTGGTTGAATTCATGGTTGAATACAAGTGATTAATCACTCAATGTATAAAAATATTCTTAAATTCCAAGGAAGGATTCCAAATACAAAAAAAATAAAAATGGATATTGAAGATATATTTTGAAGGTACTTCGACATGGACTTCATGAAATATAGTTTAACAAAAAAATTAGACTACTCCACCACTCGTAAAACACTACATTTTCCCCAATATTGAACTATAATGTGACACCACAAGTCTTTAAGAAAACTTCATTTAGAAATAAAATTAATTTTATTATGTTATTTATTTTTACGCAACACCATGTTATGATTACTCTACACACAACAATTATTTGGAATGTGTTACACATAAGGCCCAGTTTTACCGAACAATAGTATATTAATAATATATTAATATTTAATATAATACATAACCTAGTCATTAAATTAGAGGTTATGAATATTATAAACAACTTTTTAATTTTATAAATCCCATATTATTTTTTAATTTATCTTATGTGTTTCCTGTATATAATATAAGAACAAATTGAATTTTATTTGATAAAGTATGTATTTTTTTTTAAAATGCTGTTTGGCAGTCTATTGATGACACACCCATTTTAAATCCAATGTATGAAACTTTTATATAATAAATTTATCCAAATAAACTTCTTATTTGTAAGTGGGAAATACAAATTCATTTTGGATAAATATTTGATGTTCTTCTGATAACTTTCATATTTTGATGAATAGTTAAAAATACTTAATTTTAATTAAAAACAACCATTTTAATCAAAATATTTTATAGTTTTAAATTATACATTTGAATAGTTTTAATGTATAATTAGATTATGTTTTTATAATTTAACATAATTTAGGTTATTGGAATTATTTACACATTAAAATTAGATATAAACACATGTCAATATTTTGATGGTTTTTACTTTTGAAATACTTGTTTTCTCATTTGGACAACAAAGATTAATTTTAAATAAATAAATTAAACTTATGTGTTTTAAAATTTTAAAAATTTATTTCATATGTGGACTCAGTGGGTCCATGTTATTTTAATATAATACTTTTATTTTTGGGAATTATGAATTGTAACTTTACTAATTTTTTTATTATCGTGGTTAAGGGTAAATCGGGTAATTAAAGGTAAAATTAATGATCTAGATTACCTTAAAACCTATCACAATCCTATTTAATGACTAAATTATAACCTTATAATCTATGGTTCTAAATGGAATCACTTAATGACCTCTTTCCCATGAATATGACATGAATATAAAAAAAATCGAGGAATGTGAAAAAATGTCACACTCTCATTTTATATAAGTACATTAATTTTAATATATAGATAAACATAAGATAAAATACATTTTTAATAGTATATGGAAATATAAATAAATTACCTACATAATAGAAATTTATTCATAATTTTTATAGGTTATATAATTACCATTAATGAAGACATAATAGTAATGCAGAAATTATTTTATTAATAGAAATATCAAATAAATGATTTTAAAAATATTAAATGAAATATAATTTGAACTAATTATGGTTATATACACATTTTCATAGTTACTATAACATGTTATAATTATAAAAAATATTTTCTATCTAAGTTATCTTCTGTGTGGATTTTATTTAAGGTCAAATAAATGAATAGTTTTTAAAATTGTCACTATTGATATTTTATAAAAACAACTTATTATTCAATTATTTAAAAATCATAAAAATAATTAAAAATTAAAAATTAAAAATTATAAAGTCTAAAATTTCATAAATTTTCAAATTATTTACAATTTACACTACATATGTAAATACTTATAACTATTTAATATTTAGAATATTTTTACCATAATTAAAATTAAATAGATTAAATAAGGATAAATCAAACTGATAAGGTTTAAAATAAAATTAAAACATGTATGAATTTTATTTGTTTAGATTATTTAGACCCATAATCATCTTATCATATAAATAATCCTCTTTGGAGCCATTTTAATTTAAAAATTAATTTATATTAATTTAATAGTTTTGGAATTTCCAATGGTGCCACTCCCTTCTCTTATAAAAGGGAATCTATCCGTCTCTTTTAATCACACCTCTAAATCCCTTTTCCTCATCCAGAACCTACCCATTTTCTATCCAAGATTCCATAAATTTATCCTCGATTCCACACTTTGGGATGAAATTCCACCTAAGGATACCTTTTGTGAAAATCAAAATGAGATACTCAAAAGGGGTAATTGTTTTATCACCTCCTTCAAAATTCCTTTCTTCCTCTACTAACTAATTATATATTGTTTCCATATCAAAGTAATAAATCCAGTATCAAACATATATTTTGATGTTATTATAATCATGGTTCAACCATGTTCATCATTTTATCCATCATATGAATAATAATATCAACATGTGTGTGTGCGTATGGCTTATCGTCTTCACGTCGTGGTGTAATGTTTTATTCAACAATACTTTATTTGGATGGGTATAATGACGAATTTGATGGATATAAACAATGAATATAACATAATAATTATTTATTATAATTAATATTCCATCCAATTTCATACCATTTAACCATCAAGGGAATGATATAGTCGCCCATGCGTACGTATGACCTACCGTCTCCACGATGCGGTGAGATTTATTATACATATTAACCATTCAAGAATGATCATAAAATTTATTAAATGAGTAAAAATAATAATTATGAACATAATTTAATTATGTATATGAATAAAATTTATCCTATTCATAACAAACATGACTTAATGATAAAATACGAATGAGAAAACGAAGTAGTTAACACCTCAAATAATGGGAATACTGAAATATTAATAACAAAATGATAAAAGAGGGTCATATATGATATCATAAATATTTATATAGTTCTGGTATAATTTAATAACATAATTTAACCATTATACAAGAGTTTAACACACCCTATACTAACATAATGTACAATGTAATGGTTAATTTCACAATTTCATTATTTTCTGAGATTGTTTATACGTAAGAATCTACTAGGACATCCTTATCATACATGTCCATATTTCATTAAGTGTAATTAAAAATATTATAATTTTTTCAAAGTCATTTTTACCCATGTTTTACTTTTTACAAAATGTTTTTAATGGAATCTTTCTATCATTTTCCAAATGAGGCACTTTATAACATTTTTTACAAATTAAGGAAAGAATGTTTTTTAAACTTATATGGGGAAAGAAGCTAATTTTCTCCATTATGGCACCTAATAATTTTGAAGAATTCTTTATAAGCTTATAATGTTATTTTCAAAAAAAAATCTTTTATAATTGTGGGGCTACTAAATGATTTCAAAGTAAAAAAGGATATTTACCTCCATGATTTTTAATGAATTTTTTAAAATATTTTCATCTACATGAACATCCACTGTTGGATTTTATGACTATTTTAGGATGAATTATTATGGTAAAATATTATATAATATATTTAAGGGTTTATGATATATTTTGACTGTGGATGTGCTATGTTTATACAATTCATGGTTTATGGTTAAAGTATTAATATTTTTTATGGTAGTTTTAATATAGATGTTTATGTTATGTTTCACGATTTTCATAAGAGGGATGCATTGGACAATGCAAATGATGGGAGGGGCCCTCTATATCCCCTCTATGCATCAGTAGGTATCATTAGAAAAACTAGTGTCTTAGAACAAGGCCTTGATGGTATGGTAATGGTCTTTGCACAAGGCCTTAACGATATGGTTATGATGTCTAATATGAATTTCCTCATTATGAGATTAGTTATTGATAGTACATGTGATTATTTTACTAGTTTGATATCCATGTGAATGTTTAAATAGAATTATTTGATTTATTATTTCCATATTATGGAGAAGATAATGTTTTAAAATTCTTGTGTTTCAGTTTTATACCTTACCTTAACAGTTTATACATAATTATGATAGGTTCTACTATATTGTTTATCATTACTCAGAATTTGAGGTCACCCATTCTTATGTTTTATTTTTCTAGGATTCTAATATGTGTATTCTGATTTATATGGAGGGTTAATCTAGGAGAAAATGGAGTTCTCAAAGAATTATCTATGATGCATTTTATGTTATGAATTGTAATATAAATTTCATATATATAATCCATATTCCAAGACTGCTAAAATGATGGGTCCTTCGGGATTAGATTCCATGTAATCATGACAATGTATTAAAATACTGCAACGACTCTTAGTTTCTAAAGTCAGGGAATTACAATTAGCATCATAGGAAGTCTAGCTAAAACCTTGGAAATATATTTATAAAACATAGATTAGGGATCATAACCCTAAGAAAGAATTTGAGGAAAAGTATAAAATAATATCTTAAAATTTTTGGTAATGTAGAGATTGTGTGGGTATTACAAGAAAATACATACTTGCCTGGATTCTACAAGTTAATGTGGTTCTAGAACAGATATACCAAGGAGTAATAACTCCGACAAGTTGTTCCGGGTTTGACTTGTGGTAATTTGGTACACGATAACATGCCTTACTACGCATCTGGTTTGAAACTACTGAGGTATATTCCAAAGATAATTCACATTTTCTTTAAAAAAATTATGAAGGATTTATGAGTAAATATGTCCCCAAAGAAACCATTTTTATGATTATGAGACTAGATACGTGTAAATCCTCAATTAATGCGGAGAATTTTTCTATTGTATATATTATACATTATGATATGTTCCAACTTAGTTTATTTAGTAATTTAAAAATGATACTTAGTAGAAGGAATGAGAACTCCAGCAATACACACGATCCAAAGATTAAGAAGGATTATATCTTTCATGGTCTTAAGAAAAAAACATAAAATGGAAATAGTCTCCCATGTATTCTCATCATATAAAGATATTGTATCATGCGTTAATAAGATAAGTAATGAATTATCCATGTCCTATGGCATTGAAGGGAAGAAAGAGAAGAAGGGGATGGAGTAGGAAAATATGGATAAAGGGGAGAAGGGAAAGAAAGATTTTCCCACATGTGATAACTGTTGAATGAATCACCCCGATAAATAATTAAAGGGAATGAGAATTTTTTATAAGTGTGGAGAAAATGGATACCAATTTCATGATGGAAAGGGTAAGAAAAAAATTTATAATGTAAAATGATTCATCTACAAGGAGATGAGACACTATGCAAATCAATGTCCCAATCATCAGAGTATACCACAAATGATGTTATTGGATAATAATCATGGTATGATACTAATAGAGATAAAGAGTAATGATTAATGTGCTTATATTTTTATTAAAATTTTTTTCATTTTATTATTGTATCAATTATGTAATTGTTATATTAATTATTAAAATAAATACGGATTTTCCTGTAGTACTATTTCATTAAGGATTTTAGATTTTATGATACCATGTAATGTGGCACAGATGCAAGTTCAACTTTTTTGAAAATATATGGTTGAGGGAAAGATAACCCTTAATATGTTTCTGACATTGAGATAATGATTTTTGAAATAAATAGTTGATTTATTTATACAAATTACATTGGATATTATTGAATACCTTGGAACTAATTAATGGTTTGTTTATTCCATCATTATTGGAATTCGAAACATTTTTTAATTTAAGGATTATATCCTATATTATACATTATAAAAGGTTTTATTATAATTCATGGTATTTCCATGATTTAATAGATTACAAGATGAAGATATTCACCATATTGTTATGTGAAAAAAATATTCATTTTGTCATGTGACTTTCCATATAAATTTTTTGAGTGTGGGTTTGGAAAGAAGTATTTTAGATAAGCCTAAAAGTCGGAATAAATTAAATTTGATATTTGATAGTATTTATTAATGTTAAAACATATCTTAAGATTATTTCTATAATTTTATATTAATATAGTTTAAAAAAACAGACAACCTTCCAGTCGGATGACAACCCATCACATCGGACAAGGATTCAGGAATTGAACCCACAACCAAAGTGCAACAAGGCTTTATCCCCTAAAATTGGCCTAGAGGAAATACATAGTTAGTATAACATAGTTTTCTTCATTTAAATGATATAATTAGACATTTGGAACCTTATAGATTAAGATAAATAAAATATTTTTTGTTCTATTATCTTTTTAATAGAAATATGATTTTGTGGTAGGGATTAGTTAAAGGATGAAGTTATACATGACAATTAAGTATACTTCTTTGTGTACTTAGTCAATGAAGTAAATTAATTCTTCCACACTAGGGATAGGATCATAAAACCAAAAAAATATTCTGAGTACTTTATCTTGTGATGAATCAAATGGTCCCTTGTATCATCATAGATTTATAGGTTTCTGGTTGTTAAATTTCTCCAAATAATGTTGTATATTATTCTCCATTAGAGCTTGATGGTTAAATTTTCTTTCATGTATATGATTTCCAAAATGGAACCCTAGTATGCATTATCTCTGGTGACATCCATAATTCCCATTAATTATTTTAAAATCATCGTCTCATTAATTCATTTTCCAATATAGGATTTGAATGAAGATATTTTTTTGGAAAGTACCACACATAGTTTTCGATTCCAACTTCAAATTGCTAGGAAGCAATTTATGGAAGGAGGGGATAATGTAACACTCAAATATATTACAATATTTTCATTTATGAATAAACTTAATTTTATTTCATTCGTTATTTTTATGAAACACCATGTTAAGCTTATGCTACAAACAATAATGGGTTGTCTTGCATTACACTCAAGACCCAGCTATACTGAACAATAGTATATTAATAAAATATCATTATTTAATATCATATATAACATAGTTGTTAAATTAAAGGGTTATAAACAGTCTTATAAAAATTTTGAATTTTTTATATTCCATATAATTTTAACATTCAAATTACGTGTTTCTTAGTCATAATATAACAACAAATTCAATTTCTTTAGATAAAAGAAGTTTTTTTTAAAGAAATACAGTTTTGCCTCCTTTTGATGGAAAACCCATTTTAAATCAAATATTTGACACTTTTATATATAAAATTTGAAAAACTAAAGTTAATATTTTTAATTGGGACATAAAAATTTATATTTGATACATTTGTAGTGTTTTTCTGATAACTTTCATATTTTGAGGAATAATGAAAAATACTAAATATTAATTAAAAACAACCATTTTAATCAAAATAATTAATATTGTTAAATTATACATTTTATTGTTTTTAAATTCTAAATAGATTATATTATTACCATTTAATATAATTTAGGTCATTTTAATTATTTTCACATTAAAATTATATATAAACACATGTCAATCTGTTGATGGTTTTTTCTTAAAAAAAACCTTTTTTCTCATTTTGACAATAAGGATTAATTTTAAATTAATTACTGAAAATTATGTGTTTTAAATTTTTAAAAATGGATTCCATATTTGGAATTAGTGGTTCCAAATTATGTTAATATGATACTTTTATTTTTGGGCATTATGAATAATAAATTTAGTAATTTTTTAATTATCACGGTTAAGGGTATATCAGATAATTATAGGTAAAAGTAATATTATAATTTACCTTAAGACTTATAAAATTCTTAAAGGATGAAGAAACTATACACTTATCATATATGATTATAAATTTAATGACTTAATGACCACTTTACCATGAATATGACACGAATATAATAAAAATAAATGAACGTGACAAAATGTCACATTCTCAGGGAGTGATGTTGTTTGCTAGGTGTTGTGGCAGGCCAGGAACCACGCTAGGTATAAAGAGGCACCATCTATGGGTTGGGTAATCATCGCCAGGGCTAGGTTTATTCTGGCGGACTGGTCGACTCTTACAAGTAACTGGAAGCAGGTACCGGCATTGCGGGGGTTGTTTGCTGCTGGGGGCATGGGTCAGACGTCGGACCTCGGGAGGTAGGGCAATTGGGTGCGGTGGTGTCTGCCATGTGTTTTCCTGAAGCTTAATGCGGATGGGTACTATCATCAGGGAGTGATGTGAGGGGGCGGTGTTGTCTGGGATGAGGCTGGAAGTGTGCTCCGGGCTTACTCCACGAATTATGGTGCTGGGAGTTCTCTATAGGCTGAGGTGAGAGCGGTTCTTACAGGTCTCTCCTTGTGCAGTCAGAGAGGCTTTTGTTTATCTCAGGTGGAGACAGATTCTCGGGTTATTCATGATGCGATCCAAGGTATTGGTACTAGTCCTTGGTCTATAATTTATACGATTAGAGAATGAAAATCCTTACTAGCCAAAAACACTAGCATGAACCACACATGGAGGGAGGAGAACAAAGCAGCAGATCACCAGGCATCGCTTGCGGGAGATGATGTCTCGGTCATTTGTTTTTCTCGTGTATCAATGTTTCACCTAGAGTGGGTAAATTTTATTTAGGGTGATTCCCTTGGAATTCATTATTTTAGGCCCCCATAGTGTGGTCTTTTGTGTTGCAAGCACTAGTGAATAAAAAATTGAAATGATGATGATAATACAATAGTGATGCATAAATTATTTTATTAATAGAAATATCAAATAAATGGTATTAAAAATATTAAAAGAAATATAATTTGAACTAATTAAGGTGATACAAGAATTTTATAAATGACTATGACAAGTTAGGAGAATAATTAATATTTATTTAAGCTATATTCTATTTTGATTTTATTTTATGTCAACTAAATGAATAGTTTCAAAATTGTTAATATTGATATTTTATAAAAATAACATATTCTTAAATTATTTAAAAATCATAATGATAAAAAAAATACAATTGAAAATTATAAGGTCTAAATTGTCATAATGTTTCCAATTATTGAAGATTTACACCACATAAGTAAATATTTATTACCATTTAATATTATTAATATTATTAACATAATTAAAATTTAATAGATTAAATATGGATAAATCAAAATTATAAGGTTTAAAAAAACTAAAAACATGTATAAATTTTATTTGGTAAGGTGACTTTGAACCATACTCGTCTTGATTAAAAAAAATCCACTTTGTAGCCATTTTAATTTGAAAAATAATTTATATTAATTTAATAGTTTTGGTATTTCCAAAGGTTCCCCTCCCCTCTCTTATTAAAGGTCACCTCTCATTCTATTTTAATCACACCTCCAAAGCCCTTTTTCTAAGCCAAAACCTGCCCATTTCCTCTTCCAACTTCCCCGAATTCATCCTAGTGGACACAATTTGTCCATAAAGCCATCCTAAAGAGACCATTTGTGCAAATCAAAAGGAGATAATCGAAAAATAGGTAATTGTTTTATCACCTCATTCAAAATTATTTTCTTATTCTACTTCCCCTTTAGATTTTGTTTCCAAATAAAATTAATAAACCAAGTTTATAAAATATAATTAACTTTTATTATAATCTTTGTATAACTATATTCCTCATTTTATCCATCACACGAATAATAATATCACCATGCGTGAGTACGTACAGATTACCATCTCCACGTCGTGGTGTAATTTGTTAATCAGCAATACTTTATTTGGATGGGTATAATGATGGTTATAATGAATATAAATAATGAATATAACATCAAAATTATTCTTTATAATTAATATACCATCCAATTACATACAATTTAACCATCAAGGGAATGATATTATCGCTTGTTCTTATGTATGACCTACCATCTCTACAACATTGTGAGATTCATTCTCTATGTTAACCATTCAAGAATGATTATAAAATTTATATGATGAGTACAAATTATAATGATGAACTTAATTTAATTATGTATATTAATAAAATATATCATATTCATACCATACATGACTTACATGATAAAACAAGAATTGGAAAATGAAGAAGTTAACACCCAAAACAATTGTAATAACAAAATATTATTAACGAAATGATTAAAGAGGGTCATGTATGATATCATAAATATGTATATGGTTATGGTATAATTTAATAACATACATTAACCATTATACAAGAGGTTAAAACAGCCTCTACTGACATAAAGTACAAGGTAAGAGTTAATTTCACAATTTCTTTATTACCAGATATTTCTTAAATGTAAGTATCTACTGGGACATCATTGTCATCATATCCATATTTCATTAAATGTTATAAAAAATGTTATATACAATTTTTTTCAAGTAATATTTACCCATTTTTTGACTTTTTAAATTTTTTTTGAATGTAATATTCACATTATTTTCCAAATGAGGTACTTCATAACCTTTTCAAAAAATTGAGGAAAGAATTATTTTAACATATATGGTGCATGCATCTATTTTCAGCCATTATAAGACCTTAACATTTTGAAGCCTTTCTTACAAGCTTATAAGGTTATTTAAAAAAAATATATCTTTTATAATTTTGCGTCTTCATGATTATTTCAATGTAAGAAAGATATATTTCCCTTAAAGCATTTTAATGAATTTATTAAATTATTTTCATCTATGTCAACACCCTTTATTGGATTTTATGCTTATTTGTGGTTTAATTATCATGATACAATCATATATATTTTATTAAAGGGTTTATGATATATTTTACTATAGATGTTCAATGTTTATACCATTCATGGTTTATAGTTAAATTATTAACATTCTGTATTCTTGTTTTAATATGAATGTTTATGTGATGTTTCACCCTTTTCATAAGAGGAATGCATTGGACTTTGTAAGTGACATGGGGGGCCTACCATAGCCCCCGATGCATCGGTAGGTCTCATGAGACAAATTAGTTCTTTGGAACAAGGCCTTGATAGAATGGTAATTGTCTTGGAACGAGGCATCGACGGTATGTTTATGGTGTCTGGAATTATGCATTTCCTAATTATGAGATTTGTTTTTGATATTACATGTGATTATTCGACCAGTAGAATATTCATGTGAATATTTAAAGGACATTATTTTAATTATTCTTACTATATTATGTTGAATATAATGTTTTAAATTGCATGTTTTTTAGTTTTATAACTTTCTTTAAGAGTCTATTCTTATTTATGAAATCTTCCTCTATATTGTTTATCCATACTGAGCATCTAAACTCACCCTTTATTATGTTTTATTTTTCCAGAATTTCAAGAAGTTTATTTTGATTTATATGCAGGTTTAATCTAGAATAATAATGGTGTTCTCAAAGAATTATCTATATTGCATTTTATGTTTTTAATTTCAATGTAAAGTTAATGTATGTAATAAATTTTCCAAGACTGATAAATTGACCGGTCCTTCAAGATTTGATTCATTATAATCATACCAATGTATTAAAATAATGCACTAGCTCCAGGATTATAGTGTTCGGAAGTTACAAATAAGATAGGAGAACATTTAAACAGTATAGGTTCTAATAGATTTTAAAATTAAACACTTTAGAGAATGTCTAGGGGTAAAAATGAAGTTTAAAACACATGCTTCTATAATTTCAAAAGAAAGTTTCAAGAAATTTTTCAGAATTCAAATATTTTTTATTAAAAGAACACATGGATTTTTAATAAGTCTTGAAAAAAAATAAATTTTATTTTTAGTTCTAGCTACCAATAGATTTATAAATAGTCTAAAAAACTCTTAATGAAAACCAAATTAAATTTTATAGTTATAATAATGTTTATAAATTTTTTTCAAACTAATTTTATATCATATAGATTAAGGTAATAAAAATACCAAACATCTTCAGCACAAAATAAAATTGCATTAAGTTTTAATAGTTAAGAAAGTTCCCCATTGAAATTTATATAAATAAAAAATAGTATTTAAACAAACACAGATTAAATTTTCAGTTTAATACTATAATAAATAAAGCATGTAATAAAATTTAGTAAATTATATTTCAAGAAATAATGAATAATAATACTCCCTTAATACTTTGTGGTTTTCCTCAATGATCAACAGGATTGAAACTCTCTTATAAGACTTAATTCTACACTTGGATTCTCCAATTCATGAACCTAAAAGAGTAAAAAACATCCATGAGATTCAATCATTGAAAATTGAAATATGAAACTAATTAAAATGGAGAGAATGTGTTACTGAAACTTTAATCCAATAATGGACCAACTTGAACAATGGGTAGGGGTGAGAAGATCACTCCCATTTAGATGATATGTGAAAGGAGATACACAAAAATGTAATGAGGAAATTTTATTTAAAAGGCAAGAAATAATAATAAATTTTTAAATCCATGGGTTTACTCCCATACAACTAAAATTTTAGACTATTCAACTTGAATTTCCCCCAAACTTCTATATGTGATCATTTAGTGTGTAATATTTTATTAACGATTGTTACTTCACTATTTTATAGGGAAATTCCATATTGATCTCTTATAATTTCTAATGAATTTATAACTATCATTATATCCCCAAACTCCCCTAAGGTATTTGGATTAAGTATTATGCATTCAGATGTATACCCAAAATTTCATTCACAAAACCTAAAATGGGAAAAATCAGTCTAGACATGTCATCAGGTTTCCTGGATATAATCTCATAGTTTACCACTTTTTTAACGCAACCAAAAACTTCTAAATTGTTACATGAACTACTCTAACTTATTAAGCATCTCTCAATATATTAATTCGACAATATTGTTTCTTTTTTATGTAGGTAATTCATCCAATATATCTTCTAATATTTCCTTAAAATAATTGATATATAAAAATATCCTTAAAAAACATTTTCCCAACAGGAATAGACAAACAAAAATCCTATGAAAAACTATCAAGATTCTCATATTTTATACTCTCAAAATTATCAATAATCTTTTTTTTAGAATTATAATGGGGTGATATTTAACTTATAATATTCTTCAGCTAGAATATACCCATTCATAGCTAAAAATTATACTATAATCGACTACTAGCTCTTAGGATGAAGGGTTCAAGGTATTAAAATTATATTGGTTAAAAAATGAGGTATTTGACAAAAAATAGAGAACTGTGAGTGTTGAAAAAAAGACTGAGATACTTTTTTCAACATAGTACCCTTGTTTATATTGAACCACACAATAGTTTATAGAAATTATTTACCTAATTATGCTGTCAATACTACATAATATTTCACATTCCTTGGTGGATTTATATTAAAAAAAGTTCACAAATTTTTTTTATTGAAATCTCCTTGAATAATTTCTTCAAAATAACATGGGAACCCTTACATAACTCTACTATAAATAACTACTCATAAACATTAACAAGTTTACAATTCACATATAATATTTATTTCCTAAAATTTTAAACTCTTATTAATCATCAACCACATAAAAAAACATCATGCCCTTTGAAATATTAATAAAAACACCACTAGTAGCAATGAATAGTCTTCCTAGAGTAATTTAAACCTTTTAACACACTACATTTATAGAAGTAGAAAATCAGCAGGGAATGTGAGCTTCACTACACTAACTAATAGGTCATCCACCATTCAAATGGGTTAGGTAATAGTCATGTACTCTAGATAAAGAAACAATAAAGTGGATTTTAGTTATCCAAGGAACATTTGTAAAAACATGTAGTAAAGTAATGTTCAGAACTCACTCCTATGCCACAAAATCTCTTTTTTATCCTCACATACAACTATTAGACAAGGCATGAACATGATTCTACGGTTTTTAATTTTGGAGGAAGATTCCTTTATCAGAAAACACTAAATTCTATAATTAGGTTAATGGTTTAAATTTCTTCAATGTTTATTTTATTAGCGAAATACCTTTTTAGAAATTTCATATTCTATGAGTTTTTTTAAGTATTTTGTAATTTTAATTTTCATGTTAATGTTTCCGAGAATTTTAAGGAATTTTAAATAGTTTGGTGAATTATTCATTTTCTTGAACCTTCAAGGAGATGGAATATGAGGTGAATAAATGTGTAAAATATATATATCCTTCTATTATTCCTCACTTCAACCTTTATTCTTCAATTACTTAATTAATTATCATTTAATATTTCTTCCTTACATATTTAAGGAAATAATAATTACCCAACTTAGTTTGGACCTCACTATCCACTTTTCTAGACCTGCCAGTTTCCAAATGTTTGCATTCATCTTGAATGTTAGTTTATAAATTTTCATTTATATGATCACTTAGATGTTCATTATCAACTACCTTAGTCTATATTCTAATAGTTTATTATGTTTTTAGACAACTTATTGTGGTAAAACCCATGAAATTTTTCTTTTGGATGATCTTTATTGAACAAGGAAGCTTATCCTTACCCCTAAAATTCTAATACTTAGAAATCTGTCACATTTTTCATTTCAGATTGTTCATGTAAGAATATATATTAGTTTTTAGGAAAATAAATTCATCCAACATTTAAAATATCAAGAACCTTAATTAATATTTATAATTATAGGATTTAACTATAAATTGATTTTGGAATTTTGTGCTTGGAAATTGTAAAAATCTTGGGGCTATAGGTTGTTTTAAAACTACTTAGTCTCTCCAGGATAGGTTTTAATAATTCCTAAAACCTTAAATGATATTTTTGGAAAACAGATCATCTCTATATTTAATTATAGATCCATAACTAGTAAATTTGGAATTCTTATAGGGCCTAAAAGCAATTTACAGTTGTAATAACAAATTCTAGATTCCCCAAACACTCTATAGTATTTGAATTGTTATTTTAGTATATTCTCATGGAAAATTCTAGCAGACTAATAACTGGACTCACTCCTATGGATTGTTTCCTTATAGAAGATTAATGTTTCTAATATTGGGAAATTTTATTGAAATTTTATTTCAAATCATCTGATGTAATATGTGAGAATTACCCACTTGAAGATTGATCAATAATGGCTTGGTGATAAGGACTAAGACCATTATAGAAGATGTCAATCAAGATATGGGAATAATTTTGGTGATTGAGACACTACCCAAGTATCTATATAAATATATCCCATGTTTTTAAAAGAAAATACCCCACATCATTCAAAAAAATCCAATGATTTTATGCCTCACCTCAATGGACTTGTCTCTATGATATAATTTAATTTAGAAAGAATTGAAAACCTTTTTTATGTGTCAAAAGTTTCTTCATCAAGTTGTTGGAACCATCTCTTAGCCTTAATTTTCAAGAAAACATGAATCACTACAAACCTAATATCCTCTTAACTAATCCAATACAAATGGAATTATTGGACTATACTTTAAAAGTTTCTGATAAACACTAAAAAATACTTATTAGAAAGTTCATTATTGGATGGTGTGTAATTCCCCGAACCTAGTTACCCAGAGTCGGTGCATTATTACATAACATTGGCATGATCACAAGGGATCAAATCCCAAAATACTGATTAGTTAAATAGCCTTGGAAGTACTAGATACAAACATAATTTTTGCATTACATTATGAAATGAAAAACAACAACATTGTGTCTTCATTTAACACATTCATATCCCTTATACTATCCATCCAGGTCAATCATAAAATAATTCTTCACATCCTGTAAAAAAGAAAACATAGAAATGGGTGAGCTTAGATGCTCAGTAAGGTTAACAATATAGTAGAGCTTTCATAAATAAGCAAAAAAAAAATTAGAAAATGTATAAAAATAAAACACAGGTTTTTTAAACATAAACTTCAGCATAATATGGAAATGATAAATCAAATAATTCAATTTACATATTCACATGGATATTATACTAGTCTAATAATCACATGTAATATCAATATCCAATTTCATAATGATGGAATTCATAAGGCCGGACATCATAACCACATAATCAAGGCCTTGTGCCATGTTTAAAAATAATATTTTGTCAAGGCCTTGTTCCAAGAAACTAGTTTGTCTCATGAGACCTATCGATGCATTGAGGAGATATAGCGGGCTCCACCTATCACTTACTATGTCAAATGCATTACTCATATGAAAAGGTTGAAACATAATCTAAACATTCGTATTAGAACTAGCATACGAAATGTCAACATTTTAACCACAAGCCATTAATGGTATAAAAATAGCACATCTACAGTCAAACATAACTCATTAAATACAATATGGAATATTTTATTATAATAAATCAACCTTAATCAAGAATAATAAAGGATATTTAGATAGATGAAAATATGCAGTAAAATTATTTTAGAGAAATATCCCCTTTCTTGAAAACAATTAAAGGTCTCACTATTTATCAAGAAGCTGTTAAAAATAGATTTTTGAATCAAAGAGTTCCAAACCACTTTGAAACATTAAAAATGATTTTTTATTTTAAATAATTAAGGTCTAAATAAATAAATCCTTAAAAGAATTTTTAAAATATGGACATTAATGAGAAAGATTTAGAAGAATAGATCTTTAAAACATTTAAAATGATATTTTAGTTAGAGTTCCTAACCAAATGAAATACATTTGAATAAAAATTATTGAGGTAATAAAAACATTATAATATCATGAGAATAAATGGATTCAAGATATACTATGTCAATGTACTGTATTTACACCATATAAAATTGAATTGGTGCATAATAACAAAGAATTCTCAATAAAATGTAAATTGAGATCAAATCCCTTATAACGACCGTATCCTTAGGTTAAAGATAAATTAATTACATAATTATGTGTGAAAAATATAAATACACTCAATATGAGTGGATATTAAATGTAAATAAATCAGAGGACATTCACAGATATTGTTGTTACAACAACACCAATGACTTGGATGTTTAACTCAATGAATGGAAATTGAGTTAAGATTACTCTTATCAAGCTCAAATCGATGACTTGAGAATTTATCAATAGAATTATTATGTGTATCAAAAGTAAATCCACACAAAGGGGAGTTTAAATTACAACATAAATATATAAATAGTGATTTTACACATAATCTTGGAGTAAAATAATCAATGAAGTTTGCGTAAAATCCAATGAGTGGAAATTGAAATTAGAAATTCCCATATTGGTTCGGTAACTTTGGAAACATACACCCCATGAAAGAAGTACCATAAACTGAGGATTTAAAGACCCATAAATTAATTTATATTACACAAATAATACAATCATGGGAAATACATACACCACACAAAAGGAAATTGTGTCAATATAACATTAATGTCACGTGAATAATAAGTGAGATGAAAACTCCTTACCATGTTGTAATCAATCGAGTCGTATGAACAAAAGTTAATAACCACAAAATTAATCACATAATACCATTAATATAAATATAATCATGATAATATATATCAAATGTAATTACACAATACAACACATGTAATAAATAAGTGGTGAACAATGGAAATCTCACGAAATTAAAAGTGAGATAAGAAACCCCATACCTTGTAATTTTCTTTGGTTGAGGGTACTTTAACCTCTTTTATAATAGTTAAATAATTTTTATTAAAATATAAAATAACCACATAAATTAATATGATATCATATATGATCGTTTAAAATTTCTTTGTTAATAATATTTCCGCAGTATCATTATTTCGGGTACTGAATGATTTGTTTTCCTTTATATGCTTGGTTACGTAAGCCATGATTTTTATGTATAGGATGTATTTTATTCATTTCCAGAATGATATTAAGTTCTTAAACATTATTTTTAATCATAAAATGAAAATTATTCTTGAATGGTTATGATGGGGAATGAATTTCATCATGTTCGTGGAGATGGTAATCCGTACGTACGCACGAACGACAATATCATTCTACTGATGGTTAATCATAAATAATTGGACGGTATATCATATATAAATAATAATAAACATTTTATATTTATTATTTATATCTGTTAACGTGGGGATGGTTCGAAAAAATTTCAAGCAATAGGTTTTAGACAGGTTTAGGTCACCATATTAATGTTAACATTTATATTTAACTCTTAGTTAAATAGTTTAACTTTTACCATGTATTCTTGTATTAATATAATAAATGGTTAATAAACTTAATTTAAAAAGAAAATATAACCATAATTGGTATATATTTGATATATATAACCTTATCTAAGTCCTTTGGACGAATCATAGATTTTTAGGAATAATATATTAATTTATAATATAATATTTGTTTCAAAAACTCATTTATGTCAATTTTGATAATATTTGGTATTTTGTTATTTTGAAATTACTATAAACTGTATCACTTCGAAAAAATTTATTTAATAAACCCTAACATTTCATATAAATCCATAAAAATAGTGGAAATCTTCAGAAGTCTCAATTTACATTTACATGGAAATTTATAAGATCAATTATTTTAGTCTTTCATTAATGAGGTAATTATTGCATCATCATTGTATCATATATAAATTTAATTATTAAATGTTTAAAAATTATAAATAAAATACCATTATGTAGAAAATATTTTTATCTTTATAATTAATATTTATAGTCGAATTTATATTATGTATATCCTTGTATTAAAAATAGTGTAGTTATTAAACATTGAATTTAACACTTTTAACTCTTCTTTAAATAAAATTATAACAAATATCATAATCTAATAAAATTGGACTAAAAGGATCATATTTTATTCCTAAGGTTTTTTTGGTTGAAATACACTTATACAATTGAATTTGGACATGTGTTAGCGTAATTATAATATAATTTTTAAGTTAATTACTCTATTTACATTTAACCGTGGTAAATAAAAGTCAAAAGTTACTATTCACCAAATTTTTTTTAATCTTATTGTACCAAAATTTACATACTGATATCAACCGTGTCTCCTGAATTTTTTAAATTCAATTCATAAAAGCAGTACAATTATGTTTTATGCAAATTCAAAAATGTTCCTAGAAGGTGGGTAAAAGACGTTAAAAAATTCAATAAAATTTTATACATCTAATTTAATTATAAAATGACTTCAATGAATTAAATTTAAATTATATAGGTATTATATATCTATTTTTACTTAAAATAAATTTAAATAAAGTAAATAATTCTTTAAATAAAAAATCAGTTTTAAACAATAACGAAGTGTTTTTCACTATTCATCAAAAACTGAAAGTTTTCAGAAAAATACCAAAAAATCACCCTAAGATAATTTTGATATTATGAATTAAAAAATGAATTCTATTTTACCAAAATAAAAACATATAAGTTTAATCAATTAATTTAAAATTAATACCCGTTGTCAAAATAAAAAAGTGGTATTTTAAAAAGAAAAAACTATCAAAATATTGGCATGTGTTTATGTCAACATTAAATGTGAAATTACCTATAATGACCTAAATTGTATTAAATAAAATATTTAATCTAATTATACTTCCAAACCATTAAAATTCATAATTTAACACTATAAATTGTTTTGATTAAATAAGTTGTTTTCAATTAAAACATTGTATTTTTCACTATTCAACAAAATATGAATGTTATCATAAAAATACCAAAAATTTATCCAAACTAAATTTTTATATCTCTCTTCTAAAGAAAAATTTAATTTCATTAAATTGAATATATAAAATTGTCAAATATTGGTCTTAAAAGGGCTCTCCATTAAAATGAGGTAAAATTGCATTAAAAACACGTCTTTTATCTGAAAAAATAAATTTGTTCTTATATTATGTTTAAGAAACAAATTATATGGATTATAAAATTATATGGAGTACATAAAATTAAAAATTCAGTTAATACTATTCAAAAATGCTTTTTGAACGGCTAGTTTGGTAAGTCGTGGTGTGCTCGAACTCGGTGTTGCCTGTAGCACAAGTTATTGAATTACATTGAAGAGTTAATGTACTATGAAATCCAGGGGTGTTACATGGTATAATTTAGATGTATTGCTAGTTAATCTTACAATTTCTGTACCTATGGAATATTCACAAACATTTTGGGTTACATGAAACTACAAGAAGTTCAAAATCCATAATACTAGGCCTCCTGACAATATGATTTCTAGTTTAAGGTGAGAGAAAATTTTGATTATCATTAACGTTCATAACTTTATCAATCTCAAGATTCTACATTTTAGTTATTTTTTATATTTAATATAAAAAATATTTTTATATTTTAGATATAAGGAGGTCGAATATTTCATAGGTAGATCATGCGTGCATGCACAAATTTGTTTTTTAAAAATGAAAATAAAAAGCAAAAAATAGACCATACAACCGATCTGAGTAGATTTTGGTAACCAATGTTTTTAGAAATAGATTTAATGTTTTGTTTTTATTATTTCATATTTCCTTAAATACACATGCCTTCCCCTATAATGATGGTGATTTTTTATTAGATTTATTTGAATAATATCAAAAATAAAATTTATAAACTACTTATTACTATATATTGGTGAGCTGGGTCGAACCACATGGAAGGACTATTATATAAATTAAAATAATAAAGAAAAATAATAAAAAAAAATCTCAGGATGAATAAATTAAAATGATGGAGAAAAGTGAGAAATGCTGAAGAATAATGAGAAATTTCAAAAGGGAGTAAAAGGAAAAACAAAATAAGACAAGGGTGAACAATAAATGGATTAGAGGAAATTTTATAAAGCATAATTGAGAATGTTATCTCTACTATTACATAAATATTAATTATATATGTGTCTAATTCTATGAAGGAAATGATTTGAAATGCCTAAATTTCACTTGGTGACCAACCTTTCCAAATTCACTCTCTAAAGGAATGACATGTCAAACAGAAACATAGTAAATGAATAATTATTTATAGAGAAACAAATATCTCAAAATTTTTAAAATTAATAAATTTAGCTGAATATATAATGGATATGGATCCAATAGTTTTCACCCATTGGTTAATTGAGTAGCTGAAAAACAATTCTCATGAGGAATTTAAAAGAAAACACTAAACAAAAATAAAATACCATTCAATTACCAATAAAATCAACCTTAATTTTCCAATTTTGTGGGAGAGTGAGTTGATTTTTAGATGAAAAAAGGTATCTAAGTCTAACATAATTTATAAAATCTTCATTAGTTAATGGATAAAATAATTTAATGAATAAATTTAGGAAGATCAACCAACCACTATGAATAAAACAGTGAAAGAACAAAAAAATGTTTCAGTAAAATTAATTTCACCCTCATAAATGAGTTTTGTTATGAATTTTTGGGGTAAAAACAACAATAAATAATTATTTCATCTTAAATATATCATAAATAATTAAAATCAAGAAAAATTACATAAATATCTTCTCACTCATGCTTATTCCTCCCTTTAGCTCCAATTTCTTCAAAATGCCGCTTCGAGTGATTCCCCTTATCTCTCGACCATTCCTCATCTATCATATGATGAACTATCTTATCCTTAATAATAAAATGCATAGGTTCTTGTGTTTAAAATGAAAATTCACTCATAGAGTGTATTAACTCATAGTATATGCTCACAGAAAGATCCTATAGCTGAATTGCATATCTCTACATGGCATGGGTCATCATAGATCATCTTCCTCATTGGGTCTGGAGATGAGCTCTCCCATGATTATCGTGAGTCCATATAAGGACTGGGCCTTAAAACATTACCTAATCATGAATTAATGGAATAATTCACATTAAATATCCTTTTAGGTTTATAGTTTTAGAGAATTTGGACATAACTATTACATTTCACTTAAAAAAATACAACGTAGAAACTTCTACTCAGTTTACAATTTATCCCAAAACAAGAACTCTTAAAAAAGAAGTAATGTCTAGTTAAATGTTTAAGACATCAGAATTGTCCTTGATCCCATCCTTGACCCTATTCCACATTATGTCCTGTGAAAAACGTTTCAAAAACAGGGGATGAGCACAAAAAGCTTAGTAAGGGATACACAAAGAAGTAAAACTGTTAGTTTTAAAAAAAAAAAGTAAACCAATAATACTTTAAAATAAGTAATAATTTTCACCTTTATAAAGTAGTAAATACTCTTCACTGAATATAATATCACTACATACCCTTTTGTAACCAAAATATTACCATGAAACCCATATAAAAACAGATAACATATAAAGGTAACTTGGGAGATAAACACAGTTAAGTGGAATAACCATACGGTCGACTTCCACAGATATCACTAAATGTTATAGCAATACGACCAACTTCTATACCCAATTAATTTAGGTTATAACATAACCACCCATCCTGGTTTATCACGGCACCACCCGTCATTTGGTTTAACACGTAACCACAAGTTAAATGTCCAGGTCCCATTATAAAATCATAACACATAAAACTAATATAAAGTAAAGAAAAACATTTCCACATTTCAATCACAATATCACTTAAATATATTGAGTAAAAAATACATTATCAAAACCATTTTCAATACCAAAATACATAAAAGAGTATATGTTATTAATTTTACTTGAAAAAAAAAACATTACTGCTTGTTAAGGAAGCCAAAGAACAAATAATACACGCGGTGGTGGAAAGGTCATTGTCACTGCTTAAGATAAAATAAAAATTCTATTTTTTAGTTTAGTAAAATGCTTCCTAGAAAAATAATCCATTTGAAAATTCATGGGTTTTTATATAGAGTATAAAATAAATTTGTATATTAAAACAAAATATGCCTCAATGAATAGAGATTGAGACAAGGTCCGTTACCTCATGTCCGACTAGACTCGATCGTTATTTAATCTCCAGAATAATAAAATAAAGATAATTTCTACTTGATTAAGAACATTTTTAAAGTTTATTATTCCTTTTATATCACTTATTACCATGTTATAAACATTATGTAATCATTCAGGTTAATAACGTTTGTTTTGTCGATATTTGGTACTTTAGTCAAATAATGAACACCTTATATTTACAAGTTGTCCATGTGGTCAATGGTCCATTATATCCAGAATGATATTGATTATTTAGATATCATATATATCATATATATACAGTATATATATACACACACATATATATTTATAACTATACATATCATTTGGAAGTAAGAAATGAAATGAACCGTTCATGGAGACGGTAAGCCATACTTACGCATGAAAGCTACATTCATTTCTATTTCTTATTTTAATGGAATTAAAACATAATTATACATTGGTATATTATAATTCCAGTATAATATCATATATAATATCATTAAATCAATCCTTTAAACGTCCCATATATGGCATTAACGAGTCATATCACTTTCAGGGGGCGGTTGTCCGCACTTCCTAAAATGAAATTATCGCATTTACCCATAATGGAAATCATAAAGGTATGATATAAATGAAAAATACATAATCATAATGAAAAAATAATCATAATATATATCATATATAAATACAGGGCTATCATAATGGACACCATGAGAGGTGGTAGGAGGTAATTGAACAATCATCGTTTCGTGAGGTGTTAGTTTTCCATCAACAGAAACATTATGTTCTTCACCCATTAGATTGAGGTGTGTGTAAGTTTAGATGGAATTATTATCATAAAAAAATCCTAGTATATTGAGCATACTGTTTTTGTTATATAATAAAGTAATAAAAATATTTTAGGGGGTTGGAGAAGTAAAATAAAAGAAAACAATTTGAGATAAACCATTACCTTTAATTTGTGTAACTCCCTTTGGATTGAACCCAAAGGACTTCTTGAAGTGACTTATGACTAAGGTAAGTCTTATAGGTGGAAGATAGGGATGTATGGAGATTAAGTGGGTAGATTTTTGAAGAGCAAAAAATCTTGAGAGGTGTGATGAATTGGATGGAAATGGTCTCCTTTTATAAGGGGGGGGAGGGGCTCTTTAAGAAAGTGTGAAAATATTATATTATTATATTATGATATTCGGTTTATAAAGGTCCAAAAATTATTAGAGTCAAAGATAAGATGACTAATGGTCGAAATAAAACCATCCAATAAAAGGTTTATAGGTTTTGGAAGTTATTTTAATAATTATTATCTTATTTATTTAAATACATTATTACTGAGGTAAACCCTGGATCGTTATTGTGTCATAAATAATTTAATTTATTCGATGTCTAAAAATTATAAAAAACATCCATGATGTATGAAATCTATTTTTATTTCCAATTAATATTGATAGTAAAAAATATTACTTATATAACACCATATACAAATTAATTTACTAAAAGATATTTTTTATGTCTTTTTTGACTTTACATTATATTAATTAATCTAAAGTGTCATTATCATTCATAAGTGGCTCCATGGGGTCCCAAAATATACCCAAGGATGCAAATGGTAGGTCATTACAAATAAAATAAGGTTTGGAAAAGTGTTAAGGTAATTTTGAATTATTATAATATTCTTTTTACCTTTAATTACCGTATTTACCTTGAATCGCGGTAAATAAAATTCAAAAGTTTCTATTCACCAAAAAAGTATTTTCATCTTATTAAACAAAATTTTACTAACTAATAACAACCATGTATGTATGATTTTTGAAAGTAAATTCACATAAATGGTACAATTTCATTTAAATGAAAATGTCATTTTATTTAACTACTACTATGTGGTTTCACTATTAATCGAAAATTGAAGTTTTTCAGAAAAATTCAAAATTTTTTGCCTATGATATATTTGATATTATGAATTAAAAAATGATTTCTATTTTACCAAATTTTAAACATAGAAGTTTCTATAATTAATTTAAAATTAATTCCCGTTATCAAAATGAATAGTGTGTTTTTAATAAACAATAACTATCAAAAGATTGACACTTGTTTAGGTCCAATTTCAAAGTGAAATTAATTTCAATGACCAAAATTGGATTAAATGGTAAAAATATATTCTAATTACAGTTTAATACCAATTAAAAATATAATCTACCAATATAAATAAATTAGATTAAAACGTAGTTTTGAATTAAAAGACAATATTCTTCACTCTTCATTAAAAAATGAACTTTATCAGAAAAATTCAAAAAAATTACACAAAGTAAATTTTGATGTCCCCATTATAATTAAATTTTTTTGATCAATTATAATGTATTAAACTGACAAAAACTATATTTAAAGAGGGTTCTCCATTAAGAGGTGGTAAATCGGCCTATTAATGTATATTATGCTTAAAATTAGATTCATTCATATTTTAAGCCTCTAACATGTATTGGATAAGAGTAAATACATTTAACCAACATGTATAATCATATTGTAGTTAGTTATTTAATTCCCACCAATAAAACTACTAGGAGTTAACTTCCATTTAAAATAATAATATTATATTATTAGTGTGCAACATAAGATTTCAAAGAAACTCATTGTTGGGTATCATGTATGCAATTAAACATAGAAACCCTTTTAAAGTTAAATTAATATTTAATTCACAAATATTAATTAATATGAAAATATCTTATTCTTCATTTACCTGGGATGTTATATTCCCCATGGGTTATTAAATATTCCATTAAGGATTACTTGATAAACTTATGGGTGAAAATATTCATGTTCAACATTAATGTATCATACACAACTTTAACACATATTTGTTTGAATTTGATTTTGGAAAATATGACTGATGTGGTAGTTTAATCAATCACGTATGATATTACTTTTCCTGTAAATACCATGGTATTTGTTTCTTACATATCATGTATCTTTCAAGAATTTTAGAAACATTTTACATGATAATTGTATCTTATGATTTTCTAATGTATTATACAAATTGGATAAAAATTCATACTTGGGTAGTCAAAGTTCTTACAATTCGTGGAATCCTTATGTGTCTATTTACTAAACTAATATTTATTAAAGTGATAAGTTATATTATATGGTAAAATTATTAAAATACTTCTTAAAAGTTATATTGTAAAACATAATAAGAATTCTAAAAAACAAGACTTAGAAAAAATTAATATTCTTCAGCAAGTAGCAAACTTCTCATAATATAATTGAAATTTTTTGTTCCATAATATTATTTTTATGATCAAATCATGGATATTTGAAAATAAAAAAATAATACCAAAACACTTAAAAATAATATTTCAATTTACTTTAATTAAATAATAAAAAAATATTTGGCACTAAAATTTTAAAAAATAAAAATAAATCATTTAACAATTTGATCAATTTAGCACTAAAACACTTGTTTTCAAACAAAAATTAATAGAATAAAAATTTCTTTAAAAAGAGATAACATTAAATAATTCTCCAATAAAATATTATTTTGAATTAAAAGATAGATTAATTCCCAAAAAATATTTGTAAAAAATTTATAAAATTAAAGGAATATCCATTCCAAACTAATGATGTAGAAACATTAGTTATTCAGGGATTTAATATCACTTCAAATAGAATCATAATATTCCATTATCAGTTTGGATTGGTGATATTTTGTGTGTGATATTATTGATTTCTTCTTTATGATTTTTTTTATTTTATGCAAAAGGGGATTGAATGACTTTTACTAATGAGTTGGATCACTAGATGAGTCAGAGGCATATGGGGCCTTTATCCTCTCAGACGATAGAACTAATCCTATAATCAATAGAGTTTTAGGAAATTGTATTGCTAATATTTGTTTAAGTAATTACATTATTTTTTTTCATAATGGTGTTGTGAAACTATCCCCTCAACATGATTCAACATTCTGGATAGATTATAAACCCAATGCCTCTCAAATTTCTATTTCTCATTATTTGGTAGAAACCATATTAGATTAGCTAAAGGAAGAATGGTGGTTATTAAAGTTTTATTTTTTGTTAGGATATAATTATATGAGGGTAAGTGAGGAAGATACAACAAATAATAATTTTATGTAACATTAATAGAACTTTTATTTTGCAGAAATTGATCAAATGGTGTAGCCTGGTCTATTTTTGATAAAGTTGGGATGAATTCTAGTGGCTTGGACTATACGCCAGATTGAAACTCTCATAGTTCAACCACTATGGTGTGGTCACTAAGGGTTTCATGGGGAATCAAACCACTTCTCTCTTGGATCAAGGGGGAAGGTTGTTGACAAAATTTTTTGGGAACTATAGTAGTGCTAACTCACTGTAACAAGACTAACCAATGACACCAACATTGAACTATAGTAGGGTTGAATTATTATAGATGTATATGAACAGAAACTTTACCATCTTGTAAATTGGAGACCATATTAATTTTAGCTCCAAAAAATTAATTTTACTGACACTTTAGCATCTTGGACTTGGTTGGCTGCAACACTGTAACAAAACAGACATATAGTGTGGTTGATAGAATAGTTTCATCATATACTATATAATATCATTCAAGATAATGTTTCTTTATGTGGGAAACTCTATAAAATTGTCTATAATTATACTCCCAAAATGATAAAATATATATGTATCTTTATGGATGTAGGTATTTTTTACAAACCATGCAAATCACTATGTCCTATAAAAAACTTCTCATTATTTTTTGTTTTCACTTTTACTCTTTTATGAATTGTTTTTCCTTTTTTTCTTCTCAAATTTCTTGGAAAACTAGTAACAAATGGTGAGAAAAAATGATTTATTTTCTATTTTCTCGATTTGAATATATTCTATAGAATAAGAAAAGGTGAAGATTGATTATTTTAAAAATAATATTTTAGATAATAGAGGATAAAAATTGAGGATTTTATTTATCAAAAAAATATACACATAGTACTTCTAGTAATGAAATAAATGGATATAGTGTAGAAGGAGTTGGAGATACTAGATCAATAGGTTCTAGGAGTTTTTCACCCTATGATGGAAAAAAATTCTAGTTAAAAAATATATAAGATAAGATGATTAATAGGATGATGAAAACTATCAAAAATATTAAATGAAGCCTTATATATTGAACAAGACGTAATTAATGTTACAACTATTAAATATGAAAATGAGAGAAAGGCTGATTGTTTTAGATTAAATCAATTAATTCAAAACCATAACAAGTTAGTTGACTCCAATTGGAATTTCACTTGATGAAGAGGAATGTGCAGTACATTTCTATCTTCATTAAGTAACAGTTGGGAAGCGACCGTAATAGATGTGGGAAATAATTTGAGGAATAAAAGGATGGTTTTGAATGATGTGTGAAACCTGATCCTTAGTGAGGATACTCAAAGAAGTTAATCAGGAATATTATATGGTTCTTCTTTGAAAATTTAAGGAAGAGGAAGGTATACATAGTTTGATAATCAAATAGGTTGATCAAAATCAAGTGTAAAGAGCCTTTACATAGAAAATGGGTATGATCCTACCTACTGGATTTTTGAGAATATGGTACATGTAAAAAATAAGTGTATATTAAAATGAAAGATGCTTGAATCTAATACAACAAACATGATGGTTGAAGGAATTGATGATGTGTTGCTACTAATAATGGATGTCCCTATAGATTCTTCGATTTTAGACTCAAGGGATTCTATCCATTAAAAATAAATGAAGGTTTTCCTGAAATATTATGTTTCTATAAATTTTGGAAAGGTGTATCTTATTGATGAGGAACCCTTGTAAATTGTTTGGAATGGAGATTCAAAAATTAAAAACAATAGTGGGATTTTGTTTGTTCTGAATAATTTAAGGTATATACAACGACTGAGAAGAATTATTACTTTTATAAGGAAAAATTATAGTTCATATTTTATCCCCAAATTTCTAGTGGTCTTAGAAGATTACTAAGGCAGTTATAGTCATAGCTTTTGGAGTGAAGAATGGAACCATGTAAAACATGACAGATAATATCATGGAAATTCATGCATTAATATAATATTTTTGGGATTCAAAAAAGTTGAACTATAGGATATTACACTTGTGGGAGAAAGGGATGAAGGTGCTGGAAACAAAAGGAATGCTACTAGAGTTGAACATGGTGGAAGTTAGATAATGTGAAGATTGTATCCTTGGAAATAAGAAGAATGTATCCTTTGTAAAAGGAGGATGAAAACCAAATACTAAGTAGATATACCTGGATAAAGATGATGTATGAGGGACTTAATCAATACATTAAACTGTAGGGTTACTATATTATATGAAATTTATCTATGAATCAACTAGTAAAGTAATAGTTTACTTTTTGAAAAAAAATATGATGTATTTAAGGTGTTTCAGAAGTGGTATGCCATGTTGGAGAACGAGTGAGGAAAAAATTTGAAATACATGAGGTCTAAGAATAGTAGATATTATGGATGTTATTATATCAGGTAATTCTATGAAAATAATGGAATATATAGGGAGAATACTCTTCTAGGTACAGCAAAATTGAATGGTTTAACTTAAAGGATTAATAAAACACTTAATGAACTTTCTAAGAACATGTGGCTACACTATGGGTCACCCAAAACATTCTGGGATGAGGAAGTGAACATGTAAGAATATCTCATAAATAGGAGTCCATCAGTATTGATGTGAGAGTGTCTACCCTTGGATATCTAGTGTGTTTTTTATTTGGAATATTTATATTTAGATTCTAAATAAAGGGACCCACCTATTTCTATGTCCAAATCCTATTACTTGATTTGATAATGTACAAAGAGGTTTGGTTATTTATTTTGGGATGATAAGAAAAAATAATCTTCAGAATCCGGAACATGATATTTAATAAAGATTTAAGGTACAAGGAAAATCACAAAGCTAAACATGATAATGGGAATAACAAATAACTGTTTCATGAGAAAGTGAATCATGATGGGATACCTAAGAATATAACAGAAGTTTGGAAGGAGATGGTTTGGCTGAGGACATTCTTGTATTATTTGGGTAGAATGAGTGGAGAAAATTTATTACATTTGACTATAAAAGTTCTATAAATATTTTAAAAAATCTATTATTTCATGCTTGAATAAATCAGATTCATTTTAATTAACATTTGTTCAGAGGATTGATATGAGATGGGTTTATGACAGTAAATTAGAATCATGGAATGAAAAATCATGTTGAATTGGGGACAAAGACTATGGTGATAAAGAAGTCAAGGAACTACTATGACTCTATTGGTCTCAATTGATAAATGCAGGATGAGAGGAATAATATTGAAGAATAGTATTGAATCATATAAGGGAAAGTAATTGGTATTTCTAGAATCATCAACTTCAAATTTATGATTTGAATGGAATCAAACACTAGTGAGTGAAGAAGAGGAGGATATCAAATCAAGTAATTTGTCTATTTTAGTTTTAACGAAGCATGTCATCCTAGAAAATTAGAATCCACATTGGATATTATTATAATTGTTTATCCTAGTCCATTTTGGCCTAATTTGGGCCAAATACTAGTGGATTAGACTATACAACTGACTATGACTCTCATGGTTCGAGCTTCGCGGTGCGGTCACTAGGGGTTGTGAGGGGCATATTTCCCCTACATCATGGGACTGGGGGCCAATGGTCTCTAACCCAAATTTTGGTTAATAGTAGTAATGTCAACTCACTATAATATGGATGATCGATGACATCAATTGTACACTGTAGAAGTGTGGACCTACGGTAGCAGTAAGCAACATGACACTGTAGCATCACAAACTTTAGAAACAGTGGTCATTTTAATTCTACGGAATTTTCACCACTATCACAGAAGTAGCTTAAACATGGGTGGATATGGAACCATATCATAGACAACTTACTATGATTTTGGTGTAATAGTTGTATCCTATTCTGTTATGAGCTCATTTGAGCTAGTATTTTTATAGGTGTGAAACTCTTAAAATATCCTTGTAATTATGCTACTAAAAATAGTGAAATGTACTTCCTCTATGTAGACATAGGTATTTTTATATGAGAGTTGTTTTATTTATTCTTCAATTACCTTCTCTCCATTATAATATATTCATATATAATTTATTGATATGAGAGATTAATTTCCTTGTGCATGTTGTTTCTCAAAAGGAAGTAGCTGTGGTTCCTTCAAAGATTGAGATAGTTTTTTCTTGGTTGGATCTAAAGATTCTTTTAGACATATACTTATTTCTAGGTTTTATATGTTATTATAGTAGGTTTTTGTGTTAATTATCATGGATTACATCAACTTTGATATCCTCTATCAAAAGATTCCAAGACATCAAATATACTCATCAATGTCAGAAAACATTTTTGTACTTGAAGGAAAAGTTTACCAATGCCTATATTATTCACATCCCAAATAATGGATTTAGGTTTCATTTTTTGGTTACTATTGAAACCAAAGAAATATTATCATAAAATTTTGAAGAATATTTAACGAAAAACGTGGAAGAAAATGTTCCAAGATGAAGAAATTCAATTATTGCATTATATATAGTCACTCTAAACAAGAATTAAACAAAATTCCCATTCTTGTATAAGATATTTGAAAATAAGGATTTTTAGTGATATGGAGAAATTTAATTGTATCTAAATATATTGGTTGTGACACAAATTCTTTTTTATCATTGAGATGAACCTATTTTCTAACTGCATGAAGGTTTGTGTGGTGGGTGTCATTTCTGCCATCAAAGAAGAATTTCTTTACAATTGCTTACAAAATTGGTGGATTAGCTTCATTTCTTTTGTTGAATCATATATTATATTTAGTTATATACATTATATTCATTTAAGGGACCATTAAATTTTGAGGAACAGTTACATGGAATTCTATAAATATCATTCCTAACACTAATTTGTAGGGTGGAAATTTTCCATTGCACAAAGTCTGATAGAAAAATAACACCATTTGTTTTGATATTTTTTGTGAAAGGTTTTAAATAATCCCATTAAATATTTTAAATTAAGACATGGGAGAGAGGGTAGGTGTGTCAAGACCCGTCCCCTGAGGCTCATGCCGTGACTACCTTAAGCCCGCTTTCTATAGGCCAGGGGCTAGCGACTAGAACCAGAAAGGAGTATCCCTAAAATGAGAAGGAATTTCCATTAAAATTGTACAAAAAAATAGAGTAAAATGAAAAAAATAAGCAACCAAAAAGTCAAATTTTTTAGTAAAAGAGTGATGGAAGTATAAGGGGGGTAGAATACAAGCCCAACTAGAGAAGTACAAGTACAACTGAGACGTAAAAATAGTTAAAAAGGGGAAACAACTCGTGGGTCTCCCTTTGAGGATACTACCTGAATGGTAGGTAAAGATCGCCTGCTTATCACTCCATGTATGCCTGTATCCTTCATGTACCTCCTAGTAATGTCTTCCTCAAACCTCATCCCAACTGGTCGTTGTCTGCACAAGACACAACAAGGTGCGGGTGAAGCCCATGCAGGGGTGAGTATAACAATACCCAGTAGGGACCCTAAGACCCCTGAAGGTTTCTCAGAATTCCACATAGGAAAACCACAAATGATGATCTCAATCCCAAAGCACAAAGCATTATACACAGCTAAAGAAGAGTCTCACCTCAAACTAGGCTTTCAGTGAAGTATAAAAGTACAAATGATTAGTCACGAAGCTAGATCATCTTATTCTGTCAAGAGGCACTACTTTTGACCATACTGAGTCTGACCCACACATGATCGATAGGTAACTAACCCCCGCAATGATCTACACCAGATCTGACCTGCCCAGAGTTGATAGGTACTAACCCCAGCAGTGACCGACAGAGGATCTGACCCACATAGGATCTGTATATCACTGAACCACGATGGGCCTCTCTAAGGATGGTCCTCACCAGGTCGTGATATGCTAATCCACACAGGACTGATAGGTGATGATAAACACAAGACCTCTAGGTGATGATCCACATAGGACCTCTGGGTGATGATCCACACATGACCTCTAGGTTCTGACCCACACAGAATCGCTCAGTACTAACCTCTGTGTGATCTGTCTCCAACCTCCACCTCACTGAGAGGCACTGGAATCCTCACACCTGGTGCGCTCGAGTACCCTAGAGTCTGGCACCCGAGATATCAGTCATACCTCGACCACAACTAAGCTCCACAAATATGTAACCTAAAGGACTACAATGTGATAAGGGTTCCAACACGATAGAAAGCACGTCAATCTGACGCCCAATCTCTGAGTTATAACAATTTTAGCTCCGGGGGGCTGGTTGGATTTAGGTTCGATCCAACCCAGCCATACTCCAACTATCTCCAAAAATCAAGAGGATTACACCAAAAGGATCTTATCAATCCAAGGATCCGAACGCCATAGACGGTTTGTCAAACAGATGTTTAATTGTCAAGATATGGTAATTTAAGTGTTTCTGGGCCCAATTGGGCTCGAGACTGGTCTGACCTGGCCCTACCAAGTCTAGGATGGGCCATGGTGGGCTTGGACTACTAGGGAGAGGCCCAACCCAGTCCATAAAGGGGAGGCTCAGCTCGTAAAGGGTGGCCCGCAATGGTCGACCCGCAGGGGGTGACTCATCCCGAAAAGGGCGTCTCGAAAGGGGCGGCCCGGCCCGCATAGGGCTCGTCCTTCAAGGGGGAGGCCTAGTTGTAGTGGACCAAGAACCCGCCCGAGCTGGGGTGTGGTCCGATGGAAGGTGTAGTGCATCACGCTATGGGGTCCGCCCCAGCCGGCGTGGGGGGTGTGACCCCCCGGTCTCCCAAACTCCCAAACGGTCCATAGGCCGTTCGGTTTGCGAAGTGACGGCGCTGCGTCAGCATCGGTCGGTCGCTGCAGAACCTATTGGAGGTGCAGGTTCTACCTCTGCCGTGGCTTCAGCGTGATTTCTTGTATGTCGCCGACGCACCGGTCACACTGTCATCCTCTCACTGGCGGCACTTTATTCGCGCCACCTCTCCTTTTTTGGTCAGCTGATGTGTCATCCGCCTCTTTTATCCGCCACGGCTGACGAGCCGACACCCCCTTCTCATCGATGATGCGTGAAGGCCCACCAAAATTCCTCTGTGGACGAACGGTTCCATCCATTCTGATAACCACTGTGGCTTTGTGTTGTGACCTACTTTTTCAGTGTGCGTCGGTGCACTACCTCCTTCGTAGTCGGTCATTGTCGCCGCACTGGCATTATTCCACAGAGAATGCAAGGGTGTAGAAAAGTAGCGGATGATTTGGTACGGGTTCTTTAGGCCTGAACCCTCTGTGTTATCTCATAAAAAAGAGGTAGGATAGAGGGATTAAATAAAAATCAATTGAAATAATTGATAATCAAAACCCCTACCTCGAAAATCCATTGGCGATCGTCTGCGCATAGAGGTGAGTCCTGTTCTTCGTTCCCGCAACAGGTTCCAAATGACGCCGCTCATACGTAATACTTCGATTCGGGGATCAGTGTCACTCATCACATCCCACTGGGATCTACTCCATCCTTTAAGGGTTTGGAATCACAACACTCCTTCAGTACTTTGTTACTTGGCGAAGCTATGCCGATACGCCTCCACAAACTCCATAAATATAGGATAGGGGGAGGGTAAGTAACGACGTGGAAAAATCAATGGGGGCTCATTAATTAGAAACCTTTATAATTCCCCAATGGCTTCATTACTTAATATTGACATGTCAAGCCATTTATTTTCTAGACACACCGCTGGTCTCACACTCTGCTTGCCCCTTGGAGGATATTAAAGAAAATCAAATAATAAAATTATTTTATTTCATTTCTTTTAAAAAGTCACAAAACAAAACTTTTTCTCCAGACCAACTATGTTTAATGTAAAGCCTCCCTTAAGAGAATCTTGAAACTGCGGATTCAACATTGCCCTCAGATTTCTAATTCGATCAACAGTTCAAAAGTTAGAAAATTCCGCTAACGGGTTTACCAAATATACCCGAAAAAAAGATCAATAAATTAATAACGTTCACCCTCGACCCGCACCGATTGTGGTTAGGCTCTGCCTAAGGAGAACATGCCCCAAAAAACTCAATGGTACTCTATTATTTTCAATCTATGTTACTGTTTAGAAGTTATGGCATTTAAAATAAAATAATTGTCACATAATTATTTTATTTACGCCCAAAAACTAACTTTAACTGGTGGCTCGCACTGGCCAATTGTAGAATCTTCCTAAAGGGAGAATACCCTCACATGTTCAATGGTGGACTCATATTTTCAATATGAGTCACCACTTGTGAGTTACAAGCATTTGAAAAATAAAAAAACTTTCTTTAATTATTTTACTTACAGTTATGAAATTTTTGGTTTTTCTCACAGGAGGTCTACACTGAATAAACATAAGTCGCGCGTAAGGTAAACCCACCATTATGAATGCAACAGTGCCCTCATATTTCTAATCTGATTAACCATTTAAGAGTAATTACAATTTTTTAGGAAAAATACTTACACACACAAATTAATTATTATCAAAACTTCGACAGATCATTTCCGGCTCTACGGTCCTCAGAATCATGAACCATCAGATTTCGCGGTCATGAAATAATTCCATATAATGAAAAAAAATACAGAAATTACGGGACATTACATTCTCCCCACCTCAGTGATTTGTATCCCTAAAATCCATAATATAGACTAAGGGAACAAATGGGGGTAGTTAACATGAATCTGAGGCTCCTGCTCCCATGTGCTCTTTTAGAGGTTCCCATGCTGGCAGCGAATGCGCACCAGAGTTGTCGACCGCACATGAAGGACTCACTCTTGTTGATCATCAATATCCACTGGAACCTACATAAACGCCACCCGATCATCGATGTCAACCTCACTGTGCTTGATTATGTGAGATGATTCATACACGTATCTCCTCAACTGGGATATGTGGAAGACATCGTGCACCCTCTCCAACTGCAATGGAAGTGCCAAGTGGTATTCCACCTCGCCTATCCTCCAAAGTATCAAAAATGGTCTGATAAACCTCGGTGATAACTTGCCTCCTCGGCCAAAACTCTGTAGTCCCATCAAGGAGAGAGTCTCAAGAATATGTGGTCCCCCTCCAGGAACTCCCAAGGTCTCCGTCTCATATCAGTATAAGACTTATGTCTGCTCTGTGTAGTCTTCATCTGCTCCTGGATGTCCTGCACCTTCTCATTGGTAGCTTGTACCAACTCTGGACCCATAAGTGCTGACTCCCCAAGGTCTGTCCAGCATAGAGGTGATTTCCAAGGTCGACCATACAAGGCCTCGAATGGTTCCATACCGATGGTGGAATGATAACTATTATTGTATGTGAACTGCACCAAGGGAAAGTTATCCTCCAATCTGTGGCCAAAATCTAGGACACATGCCCAATCATGTCCTCCAGCGTCTGAATGGTTTACTCCATCTAACCATTCTTCTGAGGATGAAAGGTGGTGGTGAAATGTAGCTGAGTCCCAAAGGCCTCCAGTAATACCATCCAAAACTGGGATGTAAAACTTGCATCATGGTCAGAGACGATCGTTGATGGCACCCCATGGAGTCGTATAATCTCCTATATATAGAGGTGTCCCAAGCACTCTAATGATCCCTATAATCAGATGTGTAGGATGTGGGATGACATGGTGAGTCACTCAATGATCACCCAACTAAAATCATGTCCCCTGGACGTACTTGGACGCCTTGTTACAAAGTCCATAGAAATCCCATCCCACTTCCACTCTAACACCTCTAGTGGTTGTGCTAAGCCTACTAAAACCTGATGCTCGTCCTTCACTTTTTGACAAGTGAGACATCATGAAACAAACTTTGTCATCAATTTCTTCATCCATGGCCACCAGTGTTGATGCCAAAGGTCCTGATACATCTTCACCACACCAATATGTACCTCCAGTGGTTACGTATAGAAATCCCTCAACACCTCCTCTTGTAGAGTCATTGGTACCATGGTATGTCCTCTGAAGAGAATGAAATGCTCCCCACATTCAGAAAATCCATCAGGTTCCTGTTCTGAGGATATCTGAGCATGTCGAGCCTCATAGTCAATGTCCCCAAGATGTGCCTCCCTGGTTGGCTGAAGGAGTGGGGGATGACTGAAATAGACAGGAGGTAAGATTATCCATCTCTATCCATGAAGGATATCTGCAACAAGACTAGCTACTCTATCTCCTCACTCATCAACTTTAGACTAGACCTCATGCTCAGTGAATCTGCTACCACATTCCCCTTTTCCAGGTGTATTTACTATCACAAAGTCATAGTCCTGGAGGAACTCTATCCATCTCCACTCTCTCAAGTTCATGTCCTTCTGAGAGAAGATATAACTGGGACTCTTTTGATCATAGTAGACTTCAAAACATTTTCCCATCAAGTAATATTGCCACACCTTCAAGGAGAAGACCAATGCTGCTAACTCAAGGTTGTGGGTAGCGTAGTTCTGCTCATGTTTCCTCTTCTATCATGAGCCATAGGCAATCACAACTCACTCCTGCATTAGGACAAACCAAAGTCCGGTCCCTGATACATTGTAGTATACTACATAACTAATGCCATATTCTGGTAGCTTCAAGATGGGTGCACTCATCAGTCTCTACCTCAACTTCTGAAAACTCTTCTGGAATCTCTCCATCCAAAAAAAGGGTTTTCCCTTCTTCTTCAACACTGACAAAGGGTGCCACAACTCTGGAAAATTCATGCATGAATCTCGAGCAGTATCCAGCTAACCCTAGGAAACTCCGCACCTCATTCACACTTTTGGGTGGCTCCCAATAAAGTACAACCTATATCTTCACTAGATCCACTGCAGCTCCATCCTCCGAGATAACATGTCATAGAGAGTGGACCTATCATATCCAGAACTGGAACTTCAAGAGATTACCATAAATTTGGTGCTCTCATAGTGTATCTAGAACTATCTGCAGATGATAGGAATGATCCCCCTCCGTCGCTGAGTACACTATGATGTCATCGATGAACACCACAAAAAATAGATCGAGGTATGGATGAATGATCATGTTCATGAGTCCCATGAACACTGCTGGGGCATTAGTCATGCCGAATCGCATAACCGAGAACACATAGTGTCCATACCGACATATGAATGTCGTCTTCTTCACATCCTCATATCGTAACCTGAGTTGATGATAGCCTGATCTGAGGTATATCTTTGAAAACCAACAATCTCCCTTCAAATGATCAAAAATATCATCAATACTCAGAAGTGGATACTTGTTCTTCACAGTCACCTGGTTCAGGCTCCGGTAGTCTACAAAAAGTCTCAAACTCCAATATTTATTCTTGGAAAACATAATCGGGGCTTCCATGGAGAAAAATTTGGCCTTATGAACCCCTTACTCTAGAAGTCCAACAACTATACATGTAACTCAGAATGTTCCTCAGGGGCCATTCGATATGCTGGGGTAGATATCAGTGTCATCTCGAGGTACATGTCTATGTAAAAGTCAACCTATCCATGATGAGGTAGCCTCAGAACATCATTAAGAAATACATCGGTATACTGGTCCACCACTACAGGATAGATTAGTACAACTACAAATACCCCCTTTTCAGTGCTAAAAATGGCCTTTAACATCGCTAGAAAAGCGCTGTTAAGGCTGACATAGATAGGGGGTCCCCTTTATCAGCAGTGCAAAAAGCGCTGATAAAAGGGGTATTTTATCAATACTAAAATAAAGCACTGATAAAATGGTCATTTATCAGTGCTTTATTTTCAGTGCTGATAAAATACCCCTTTTATCAGCTCTTTTTTTAATACTGATAAAAGTTTAAAAAAATTAATTTTATTTTAAAAATCCAGTAAATCCTGGGGGGGGGGGGGTTACAGTGCTTGATCCCCCCTTTATCAGCGCCTTCCCACACCTCCAGCACCCCCATGCACCCCCCTCCACCCCCATGAACCTCCCTCCACCCTTTATCAGTGATATCCCCAACCCATTTATCAGTGCAAGCTCCCATAATCCCCCATGCGCGTGCGCCCATGCCTCCACCAGGTTTTGAACTCGAGACCTCCCCCCTTGCACGCCTAATCCCTTACCACTCCTCTATTTTGATTTGTTTTTCCATTTCATGATATATATATATATAGTTATATTTATTCGTATAGTAATATATATTTAAAGTAATATATATATATATATTGTTATATAAATATATATATAGTTATATTAATATATATATTTATAGTTATATTAATATATATATGTAGTTATATTAATATATTTATATAGTTAGATTAATATATAGGTATATAAATATTCATATATTTGTATTTTAAATAAAATGGATATTATTTATTATTTAGATAAAGATAATATATTTTATATGTAAATATATTTTATTATTTATAATTATAATTAACTTTTTATGTGTGAATATATAAAAATTATGTATATAGTGTTATATATTTGATTATAAATAGCTATTTATTTTAAAAAAATGATACTATTTCATAGACATAATATCAATATGAATGTAATACCTTGGAAGAAATTCATTCCCCCAAAAATAATCCAATAATACCCCATTAAAAATGGCTGAAAATCCACAAAATGTTAAAAAATCGAGGTATCGCGACTAAAAACTCAGTTTTAAAGGACTTTTAGGCCTTTTTGGGAATCAAAAATACCTTTTTAGGGTCCTCTCGTGTCACTATGGTGTAGCGATCGTCGCAGTCTTTGATTTGATATATAGTAGAGCTCAAACGGACACCCGGATCAAAAGTTGTGACCGTTTGATGTTCGAGTTGCATTTTCAACATATTTTGGATCTTTTTTTTAAATTTTTTATTTGTTTAATGTTTAGTTTTTTATTAAATAACTATTAATCCATAATAATTAGAAAATTATTAAATAAATATATTTTGAAAATATTTTTATAAACCATCTTCACTAAATATCTTTTATATTAAGTGTAACTGTATATTTATACTTATCTAAAATATATTTAAAATTATAATTAAAAAATATATATATTATTTATATCAATAGAACTAAATCTATATATTTAAATATTAATATTTTTTTAATGAATGTTTTTTCTAAGTATACCCTTTATCAGGATTTTAAAAAAAGCGCTGATAAAGACCACTCTTTATCAGCCCTACTAAAAAAACCGCTGATAAAGGGGTACCCTTTAACAGTTCTAAAAAAGCACTGTTAAAGGGGGTACCTTTATCAGTGCTAAAAAAAGATCTAATAAAGGGGTACTTTTATCATCACTTTTTGAGCACTGATAAAGGTATCCCCCTTTATCATCACTTTTTCGTTAGCGTTGATAAAGGGTGGTTCTGGCCTTGGCCCATTTTGTGGAAGTGCAGACTCTCAACATCAACTGCCTTGAGGGTAAGGCTAGAAAACTGATGTGTAATCAGCAGCACCCTCCACTAGGTAAGTCCATCCAATGCTGCAAAGGTTTCCTTCTCACTGGTGAAGGAAAACCTGGTCCCATCTATGTAGACACCCCACACTTTGTGCCTAATAAAGTCAATCTGATCATAGACTATGGATAACCAGTCCATACCCCAGATGACGTATTAAGGGCTCAACACCACTACTAGGAGATCTGAGCCAATGCTCCTGCCTCCTAGAAAATGTCACAGTACCAGCACCAGTGTCCAATGTCAAATCCACTCCTGTAGGAGTCTCTAGTTGTAAGGATCGAGCCAATGACTCCACTGGAATCTCTACGCTTTGAACAGGGACTATGGAAATAAAAGAGTGACTGACACCTACGTCTATATGTAATGAAACTAAGGTGGAGTAGACACAGATCATACCTCTAATCAACTCCAGAGCACTGTGGTCGTAGGCCTCAACTGCCTGGAGATGGGCTCATCCCTATCCACCTGATCCCTATGGTTGGGGTGGGCCACTTGGCGGTGGTGCTGGTAGAACCTCAAATCACCACCCACCACATGTTGTACAACCAAATCCTCTGCCACATCCACCATCCTATGGACCTCCTCAATCAAACCTATGCCTTAGCCTCGAAGGTCTCTCGACCATCTTCTGGTCATCCATACAGTGGGTTGGGCAGTCGCAAGCCATGTGGCCCTGCCCGCCGCACGTGTAACACTGCATGTCCCTCACCTGACTTCCTCTTCCTCTCGAGCCCTGCACCTCCGACCCTGCATCATAGGGTCGTCCACCAAAAAGTCTGGTCCGCTTGGACCTCTATGTCATTTTCCTGCTACCTTCTGTATATGACTCTTCTACCTAACATCCAGTGGTTTCTCTCACTGTTGGTTCCTACTCATCTAGGAAGCTCTCCACCAAAAGCGATCACTCTAACACCCCATCCTGAGTCTGTATGCTAAGTGATACCATCGATGCTATGATCTCCCTTCGGGGAACCTTCTCAATGTTTCGGGCCCTGAAAAAGGGTCTCGTACCATGTCAGTCGAGTAGCGGGAGAGATCAGTGAACCTTGAAACTAATGAGCCACTGTCGTGCTGCCCTACTGTAAGTGCAAAAGATCCTATATACGCACAGACCATATGGTTGCTGGGATGAACTCTGCCATGAAAATGCCCTCTATGTCCACCCAGATGAGATTCACCTCGTCATGTATCTAGTGAATCAAGCACCACCATCTCCCTACTGCTGCCTAGAAAATACTGGCTCCTAGGATCGCCATAAGGTCGTTTGGTGTCCCAACCAGGTAGAAAACTCTGGCACAAACCTCTAGCCAGTCCTCAGCCGCTTGTGGGTCCGTCATAACTTAGAACTTTGGAGGCCTCTTCTGCTAAAACTCGTGAAACATGCTCAATCAGCATGCATCCTCTCTTACTGGGGCTGGTGGAAAAAGTTTCCCGATGGGTAGTGATGCTTCTAGTACACCAAACGAAGGTTCTAACGCTATATGAGGGCCTTACACCGATGCCTCATCTCTTGGTGGGAGGTCATCACACACTATCTTAGGAATCCAGGATAGCTATCTATGTGGAAGCATCCTGAAAGAAGACAGGTGTGCCACAGTCAATAAGTTATTCCTGGTGATCTGAGTCAAAGAAATCACAAGAAAAAATCTTCAAAAAAAAAACACAATTAGTGCTTCTATTATGTAAGTCGGAAATAATAATTCAGGGTCCTGGTGTATGGATATGTCGGCCGCCGCACCAATACTGGACCCCTCGAACTAAAAAACACACTCATAACACTTAACACTATTGCTAAAATTAAAAGATCAGAGTCCTAGTTCTTTTGTAGAACCGAACCCTCTGATACCACTTTGTCATGACCCGTCCCCTGAGGCCCATGTCGTGACTACCCCAAGCTCACCATCCATAGTCCAGGGACTAGCGATTAGCACCTGAAAGGTGTATCCATAAAACAGAAAGGCATTGACTTTAAACTTGTACAAACACATAGAGTAGAACGTAACAAGAAGCAACCAAAAATTCAATTTATGTAGTAAAAGGGTGCCGAATGTAAAAGGGGTCCGAAATATAAGCCCAACTAGAGAAGCACAAGTACAACTAAGAAGTACAAAACAACTGAAAAAGGAAAAACAGCTATTGGGTTTTCCTCCGAGGATCCTACCTGATGGGTAGGAACATATCACCTCCTCATAACTCCACGTTCCCCCATCTCCACCGCATACCACCTAGTCCTAGATCCCTCAAACCTCAACCCAACTGCTCGCCATTTGTAGAAGACACAACAAGGTGCAGGCGAAGCCCGTGCAGGGGTGAGTATAAAACTACCCAGCAGGGACCCCGAGACACCCGAAGGTCTCTCAGAATTCCAGAAAGGGAAACCACCAATCATGATCTTAATAAAAAATAAAAAATCATTAGACACAGCTCCAAAAGTGTCTCATATCAAACTATGTTTTTTGTGGAGTATAGAAGTACAAATGATTAGTCGCGTAGCTAGATAATATTATTCTATCAAGAGGCACTACTTCTGACCATACGGAGTCTAACCAATATAGAATCGATAGGTAACTAACCCCCTCAATGATCCACAAAGGATATGACCCACCCAGGGTCGATAGGTACTAACCCCCGCAATGACCCACACATGATCTTACCCACACTGGATCTGTATATCGTTGAACAACGATGGGCCGTCTGGAGGCTGGTCCTTATCAGGTCGTGAAGTGCAGATCCCCACAGGACTGCTTGGTACTGATACACACGGGACCGCTAGGTACTGAGCCACATAGGACTGCTAGGTGATGATCCACATAGGACCACTAGGCGCTGACCCACACAGGATCGCTCATTATTAACCTCTATATGATCTATCTCCAACCTAGACCTCACTGCCAGCAATTGGATTCCTCACACTCGGTGTGCTTGAGTTCCATAGAGCCTGCCACTCAAGATATCAGTTGTACCTCGACTATCACTAGGATCCATAAAAGAGTAACCTAATGGACCACCATGTCATAAGGGTTCAAACGCGATAGACGGCGAGTCAATCAGACGCTCGGTCTTTGAGTTATAAGCGTTTTAGCTCCAGGGGCCTAGATGGATTCGGGTTCGATCCACACTATCCATACTCCAACTACCTCCAAAACTCATGAGGATTATAGCAAGAGGACCATATGAATACAAGGATCCCAACTCCGTAGACGGTTTGTCAAACGGATGTCTCGTTCTCAAGATATGCCCCTTTTAGTGTTTCTGGGCCCGGTTTGGCCCGGGTCCGATCCGACCCGGTCGGACTGTCCCGGCCCAACCCGGTACGGGCTAGGCCATGATGGGCTCAGCCCACTGGGATGAATTCTGAACCATCCCTCATAGGGTGGCCTGACCTGCATAGGGGGAAGCCCGCATGTGGGCGACCCGACCCGTGTAGGGCATGACCCACTAGGGGCCGGCCCTGCCGTGGTGGAGCGTGGACCGGCTGGAGGTGGGGCACGGTCCAGTCCAAGGTGGAGTGCTCTGGCTAGGGGGTTCACCCTATATGGTGCAGGGGGTGTGGCCCTCAGTCTTCCAAACTCCCCAACGTCCCGAAGGCCATTCGGTTTGTGAAGCGGCGACGCCACGTGGGAACCACCCGATCGCCACGTGGGCACTGCTCGGTTGCTGTAGAACCAACCAGAGGTATGGGTTTTTACTCCTCACTGGATTCGGTAGTGGATTCTTATCCACCGATGGTGCGCTGGTCACGCCGCCTCTCACTCGGCGACAGCGTGTTGGTCGCGCAACCTCTCCTTCCACGGCCGGTCGATGTGTTGGCCGCCTCCTCTATCTGCCGCGGCTGACGAGTCATGGTCCCCTACTCACTAGCAGCTTTCAAAGGAGTGCATCACTTCCTCTGCAGCCGACCGGGGCCGACCATTCCAATAACCACTGCAGCTTTGTACTGCGGCCTCATCTTGCAGTGTGCGTCGGTGCACTACCCTCTTCGTAGGCGGTCTATGTCGTCGTGCTTGTAGTATTCCATGGAGGCCACAAGGGTGTAGCAATGTAGCAGAGGGTTCGGTCTGGGTTCGTTAGTCCTGTGCCCTCTGTATTATCTCATAAACAAGAGGGAGGATAAATCCGTTCAAGAAAAATCAATTGAAACAAAGGAGAATAAAAACCCATACCTCGTAAATCCATTAGAGAGTGGATGCACTTGAAGCTTAGTCATGTTATTTGTTCCCACAATAGGTTCCCAAGGACTCTAATCGTATGTCATCCTTTTTTTTGTGGTTCAGTGTCACCTGTCACCTCTTGCTGGGATCGGCTCTGTCCTCTAAGGGTTTGGCATCACGACACTCCTTCAGCATGTCATTGCTTGGAAAAACTATGCCGATACCCCTCCCAAAACTCCATATATATATAAGAGGGGGAGGGTATGTAACGACGTGGGGAATTAATGGGGTATCATTAATTAGGAACCTTCTTAATTCCACAATGACATCATTATTTAATATTGACAGTTCAATCCATTTATTGGCTTGACACACCGCCGGTCCCACACTCCGCTTGTCAGTTTGAGGATATGAAATAAAATAAAATAAAAAATTATTTCATTTCATTTCATTTAAAAAGTAACAAAACATAACTTTTTCTCTAGACCTACTACAGTCAAAGTGAATCCCCCCTTAAGTGAATCCTGACACTACAGATTTAACGGTTTCCTCTGATTTTTAATCTGAACAACAGTTCAAAAATTATAAAACACCGGTCACGTGTTTATTGAATGTTCCCGAAAAAAAGTTCAATAAATTAATAATGTTGACCCTCGACCCGCACCGATCATGGATAGGCTTTTCCTAAGGATAAAATTCCCCAAATAACTGAACGGTACTCTCATATTTTCAATCCAAGTTACCGTTTAGATGTTATGGATTTTACAATAAAATATTTATCACATTTTATTTTATTTACGACAAAAAATTAAATTTCACTGGTGGCCCGCGCTGACCAATTTTAGTATCTTCCTAAATAAATAATACCCTCATGAGTTTAGTGGTGGTCTCAGATTTTTAATCCCAGTCACCATTTTTGAGTTACAAGAATTTGAAAAATAAAATAACATTATTTAATTATTTTATTTATGGTTATTCCATTTTTGAGTTTTCTCATAGGAGGCATATGCTGACTAAAATTAAGTTGCACCTATGGTAAAACCATCATCTTAAATGAAACAGTTCCCTCGTATTTCTGATATGAGAAACCATTTAAGAGTTATTCCACTTTTTTAGGAAAATGACTTATGCGCACTAATTAAAGCTTAACGAAAGTTTAACAGATCATTCCAAGAACATAGGGCCTCAAAATCACACACCATTATATTTCACGGTCTCGAAATAATTATATATAATAAAAAAAATATTATACCGAAATTACGAAGAAATTACACGGTGCCCGTGATATAAATTCTTAGTGATGCCATGCCTGGATAAGATCTTTGTGGGCCTAATCACATAGATCTCCTTTACAAAAGTCCATTGAATTATTCCTTCATGATAATATTCTAAAATAAATAATATTTTCATAAATATAAATTTTTATTTAACTTATTAATTATTTAATGATCCCACATTTTGTATGCGATGATTTAATAAAAATTTGTAACTAGGGAATGAATTTGAGAAGTTCATAAAAATTTTAGTTATTCCATTTGACTTCAATCTATTATTTTTATTTTAAAATATTATTTTTTCAAAATCATAATTTTATTTTGTATAAATAGTAAAAAAATTTGGGTATATATTTTCATTGAAGTTCAAAATATGAATCACTCATTTTCATTGAGATAATGGTCCATAAATTCAATGATATAGTAAATTAGTGAATCTGGATAACACTTCAATGTGTAGAATGTAAATTTTTCATCATTTATCTAATTGGGAATAAATTTTTACACAAGTCAGATGTATCAAAACCAAATATTTCATTAAATATAATCAATACCTAGTTTATATTTTTTTAGGGATAATGACATGGCATAAAAACATGGATTTATTTTACCTCGATTTTCAAATTTCCATTTTAAAACATTTGTAACCATAGACCCCTATACTCTATAAATGTGTAATATTTACCTTTATAGAGGAGGATTTAGGGATTATAGAGTTATTGTTTAATGGGATGTTATAATTTAAGTATTTTTATCATTTCACTGGCACTGTAATTCACACACTGCATGATTTAATAAAAATTGTTAATGTTCTATCTGATTTTCTTATTTTCCCTCTCTCTATCTCCCCCTTAATTCATTGAAATATCTCACACATAAGATCATGAGTGATGGAAATGATTCTTAGACTAGGGGGTGATTTCTCAGTGTTCATGAATCCTTTATTTTTAACTCTCCATGTTCTTATTTTGTTTGTGGTGAGGGAGAGAGGAGTCTTAGGGTTATGTGTAATGATAATCCTCATATCCTTGAAATGATTCTTAAGAAAAATTATATTCCCTACTAAATAATAATTCCCTAACTTTTCTTAGGTCAATTTTTTATATGTTGGATTTATTTATGGGGATGAAGGATAACATAATAGATATGGGTCTTGGAAGGTGTCACATGTATGTTGGAGTGTGTTCATCAACATTAAATATTGGAGTATTTATGGTTTTGTGTTCTTAAGAGATATCTTGTCAATTCTAATTTTCACACTCAATTTAGGGGATAGTAGTTCATGTATGATGGGATGGAAAATTAATAGAATTTAGTCAATTATAATGGATAATTAAGGAACTTGATTAGATAACCCTAAGAGAATGTTTTTTCTTACTAAACTTATTCATTTTGTATCTATTTTTCATTTTTCTAGTTTTTTTATATTTTAAATTCCATATTCAAATCCACATATTTTCATTATTTTAAAAAAATTTAAAAATACCTAAAATATAATTATTGCTTGAATAAGTGTGTGATTTATTGAAAAACACATCGGCAGAGAGAACCCTCGTTAGCCATTATACCCTATTACAGAAATATAAATAATAATTTCTACCACTTTATGAAAGGTGTTTCTAAAGATGGTGTTGTTTCAGTGGAGCAAAGATAGAAATACATTTACTATTCTTTTCATTTTTTGTAAATAAATTTTATTTAATTAAAAAAATCATTTCTGAAGAATTTTTTAACTCACACATAGCCATGGATGAGATTATTTTAATAGATTCTTGAAATGTTAATAGATATTTAACCTTTTCATATAAAGAGGATGTGTTTAACTCTCTCATCAATGATCTTAAATAGGACCTTGAACACCCCATTATTGGATCCTTGGTCTATGAACTAATTGAGTTCCCCTAATTATTTCTATATTACAATCAACAATTTTCTAAGAAACCAAAAGTCTATTTTCATTACCTTCAGTAGTTTAAGAAGATACTAAAGAGGTTGTGGTTTCATTAGATTATCACACATTGTCCTCTCATACAGAAATCCTTCCATAGGATCGAACTCAATATAAAGAGTAATAATATGATCCTATATAGGGAATAATATTTTATTAAATTTCAATCATTCTAAATTTATTAAAATTTAGTTCAGAATTACACCCCACTATTTATATTTTTCGGATTATGCCACTGAAAAAATGAAGAAGAAAAATAAAATGAACCTAATGAGGAACACATGAATCCTAATGAACCCACATAACATATACATGATGGTGTAAATGAATAATTTATAGTGTATTTTCAGGAAGAAACTCAGTCACGTGTTTTGCACTTAGTGGGGGATGTTTTAAATCTCTATTCATATTATTTCAATATTAAAGAATTATTTTCATTCAATATCATTCTCTTTGACAATTTTATTTATTTATCACATCACGAGAAAAACGTGGATTATGAAGGAGAAGTTTAAAAAGTAAAGGAGGTGGACCTATTATTTTTCCTACCCCCAACATGTGAACTATAACTCATTGAAATTGGGATTGTTCTACAATACTCCATCAAGGAGATATTTTATAATAAATGAAATATAAAGAGAACCAAAAGGAAGATGATTTGGTGGTTTATGCCTAAGAAAACCTACCCACCATCAAATCTTGGATAATATGTAGAGCTAAATTTCTGGGAGAAGTAAAATCCTAGTACCAACCTGGGGATTAGAATAAGATTTATTATTTTTCTTTCTATTTATATTTCATTCTATTATTTTTTTCATGATTTATTGCTTTTCTTACTTATAGGTTTTTATATGGAATCAACTAAGTGCTTCCCTCAAAGATTCCACTACAAATAAGTCATATTGCCTAAATAATTTTTCATTTATCTTGTCTACTAACTAGATAAATTCTTCATGAAAATCTGATATATAAATTCTAAATTAAAAATGGGGTACTAAAAGTTAAATTATTGGGGAGTGGTACCAATCAATTTTTGTTTGAATGTTATTTTTTCTATTTTTATTTTTTTGATTGTTTTGGAACTTTTCAGTTTCCCTGAATATTCATTATCATTTTTGACACTCAAATTAATATTGATAGATTTAACTTGATTTTTTAAGGAGTTGAGGTTTAAATGATTGTTGATATGATCTTTTAATAGAATTTATTTTCAAACAGTTACATTAAATCGACTCATTTATGATATCCATGCCTATGAAGTAGTGAATAAAAATATTTTTCCTTACCCATATGGTATTCTAAACATTTATTGATACATTATTTATAGTACCCTCATTTTCTATATGAATCTTGGATTTTTTTTGAGAAATCGAACATGTGTTTATTTCTATTTCAGTGATTTGGAGTTTATGAAATGTTTTTGACATGATTGAGGACCTTCATTTTATAAAGATATTTTTAAACATGATACCCACCTTTGAATTTATCCTTTATTATCCCTTAGAATCCTCTAATTTCCATATAGGTTTATGAAAAATTTAAAGATTATATTTTCTTTATTTTCCTTCACTATTAATAAAATTTCATGATTATTTCAATTTTTAGTGTAGGGGATTTGAATTTCATGTGTGTTGTTTTTGAAGAAGATAATTTTTGATCCTGTGAGTTGTGTTTTACTATTCATGGAAGTTTTGATGTTAATGGTAATGTATATATTTTCTCATTACACTGAATGTTTTCTAATCGTTTTCCTAAGATAAAGAATAAAAATGAAAAAATTGAGAAACAAAATATATAAAAAACGCAGTTGAGATTGAATTATTCATTATTCTTACTTTTTTGACTCATGTCCCTCTCAAAAATTGAGGGAATGGTCTACCATTTCATTACTACATTCAATGTCATCTCATCTATAAAGTTACAATTGAAAAATAAAAAGGAGAATTTTGATGAAATAATTAAATACATTTATTAATTTAATAATGTCCCATGATATTCAGAAATGCATTTAGTGAATCATATTTTTATAGTAATTTATGGAGTTATATATCCCGTGTTTTCACATGAATATTCATGCAATAATACTCAAAAGTTTTTACCTCCTCTTTTTAGACAAGGAATTTTAATTAATTTAACCCACCAACCATAAAAAACAAAAATTCACATCAACAAATATATCATGATTGAAATTTTTTTATTTATCATGGTATGGAGGTATCAGAGTTTTCATCAGCCTATGGAAAAACATTCATTTTCTACATACGAGCATAACCCTGGATAACATTTCTCTTGAGTAAGGAGTGACATGAATTTCCTAGTCATGTTTTTTATGGAAGGGTCATGGATGTATTTTTGGAACTAGAAAAACAAAAATATGTGATAAAAAAGAAAAAAGGGTTTTTATTGATGATACTAGATAAATTCTATTTTTTAAGTGATCTAGGTTATTTTAAAATTATTGATTCTTGTTTGGAGTTGATATGAACGTTGGATGATTTCCTAGGAGTGAGATATTTAATTATGGGGAAATTGAAGGAGATAATATTTTAATAAATTGAAAATTGTATTTTAATTATTTATATATCTGTAATTTAGTTTTGAGTGATGATTTATTAGGAATTGTTTATTAGATCATGAATTGGGAAATTACAAGGGAATTCTACTTTTCCCCTATTGATTACACTCTAGTATTTTGATCTTAAAAATTATATATTCTAGCTGTTAATTTAAAATATTTTTATATAATTATATAAATTATTGGATACATATTTTTTTTAACACCAAGATATATATCACACTTTTTCATTGAGACAATGGTACATGAATTTAATTATGGTCCATATTTCTCAGTCTCGATAACACTACAATGATTGGTCTATAACATTTTTATAGTTGGAATGATTTGGATGAAATTTTTACATAAGTTATAATAATCTAAACCAAATATTTCATTAATTTTGATCCATATATAGTTTATTATTTTTATAGGATTAATTACATGGCACGAAAATAAGTATTTATTTTTAATTTATTTTTAACAATCCTTTTTAAAAAATTTGTTACCCTTGCCTCTACTCCTCTCTATAAATATAAACTATTCATATTTTGAGGGGTTGTTTTGGGAATTATTGTGTTATTTGGAAATGTTACATTAAGGTTTTTTATATATTTTTTATCATTTATCTCTCACTATAATTCTCTCACTGCATTATTGAATAAACATTGTCCACGTTTTCTCTAATTCTCGCAGTCTCTCTATCTCTCTCTATCATCTTATTTCTTATTTGTAATATCTCACACTCATAGTGTTGAGTGATTGAATTGAGTATTTCCCTTTGGTCAGGTTTTTTCATTGAACATGTATCCTTATATTTTATTTCTTCATGTCTTTATTTCACTTCTACCTATGGGGAGATGAATGTTATTGTTTGGTGGGTTAATCATACAACTGTCCTTGAAATTATTTTTAAACTCATTCTATTTCATACCATATAATAATTAACTCAATTTTATCAATAAAAATATTCATACAATGAAGTAGAGTTAGTTTGAGGGATGAAATGACATATGGTAGAGTCTGGTCTTGGATGGTTTCACATATACAATTGAGTGTGTTTGACAACTATGACTATTGGAGGAGGAGAAGTTAGGTGTTCCGAAGAGATCTAAAATAAATGATATTTTTTACAATCAATGTATAAGATAATAGTTCAATTATTATGGGTTGTACTATCAAATATAATGTATAAACATAAAATGTAGAATTAAAAAACCTATCTAACAAACCTTAGAACCACCGTCTTTCGTTCTAACATAATTCATTTAGTCTATATTTTTCATTTCATGTTTCATTTATGTTTTCCATTACTTATAAAAATCCCATGTTTCTTGGATTTTCATAACATACTAAAATACCAAAAATAAAATAAGTGTTTAATATTATTGAGGGATTTATTGAATAACCTCTTTAAGATATATAACCTTGGACAACCAATTTTCTGTATTTTTAAAATATAAATAATATTTTGATCCACCCCATGAGAGGTGTGTCAACTACCGACCACATGAATCATTTTTGTTGGTTATACTTAAATAAATATTTGTTTTCTATACATGACACACTCACATATAACCCCAATCATATATAAATAGTGGGTTTTAAAAATTACATGTTTTCCTCTTTCTAATGGCCCATCACTTTGAAAGAGTCAACATATGGTGAGAAATCTTATGAAAAATACCTATAGTGAATATTCACACATTCTTAATGGACTGGTCTTCACCCTGGTTACTTTCACGGGATTAATCCTTGACATAAATGATATCTTAAGAATCTTCATACAAAGTTAAAATCATAGAAAATATTATTTAATCATGTCCTCTTGCAACACCACCTGATATACATGAATGACATACTATGAACACTTTCATTCGTCCCATCAATAATGTATTACATTGCTAATTAGAATCACAAAATCTGAAAAGGATTTCCCCTAAGATATCCTCCCTAATTTAAAGGTTCCATAGGGTAGTAATAATTATTTTATCCCCTTGATAATGATGATTCGTTCACATAAAAAACTGGTGGAACTATATATGGGAGAAGGCATTCATCTGGGATGCTCTGAGCTAACATCCTATAACCCTCATTAATTTTCCTTCCCCTATGTTACTAAAAAATGGAATCCAAATTTTCCACTCCTAGTACATCTTTCCTAGATCCTATACCCTACTCATTTTGAACCCTTTTTGTAACCATTCAGTATCTAGTCAATCTTTTGACCAAGAACCCTTTTATCCAATCAATGAGCCAGAGACCTGCTCAAGATTTCAATTCAATATAAGTACATTTATTCCTCATTAGGTCATATAACCCATCAATCCAACCTTTCATATTTTTCTAGTTACAATTATATAAGATATGATGAATAATATAATGGGCCTCCCACTAAGTATAATACCCGACCATACCAAATCTTATTTGTCTACTAATAAATGGGTTGAACCAAAAAGGGACACTCATGTATAAATCCCATAAAAATAATTTTTATATACCTTTCACCTAAAATTTTATACCACAAAACATAAATTTCTTAGAATATATCATAGTTGTATGAATTTAAATTATAAGATTCCACAGTCTCATACAAAATGACCTTAAAATCGAGTTCCTTAGTCCTAGAAATGTGAACTTAGAAGGTATATTTTTTTATAGTTACATGGCCTTAAAAGGAAAAACATTATTCCTTGTCACATACTATTAAAAGGAATGACATGTCCCATTAATAGGCCTATAACAACATGGATTTTGATTCCCTTTAGAGGGGGATACATAAGAATCCCCTCTCATTGGCCCAATATCAACTTTACAACACTTACCATCTCCTTGGATGGTGATAAATTCCACAGTTCCCAGCCATGTGGATTTAAAGAATAGCCTAACTAACCAGTGATTGGGAAGATAGAGAATATATCATACATTCAAATGTTCATATTGATGCATGGAAAAAATCAATCACTTTCATGATTAGTGTACCAAATTTTTTTATTAAAAATAATTTCACAAATATGTCTTAACCCATTAAGATATTTTTGGAATTATAATTAAGATCCTTCATAGGATGAGATAAACTCTTATCCTTTCAAAATTGATATAAAATTCAAAGTGTTGTTAGATCATTATAACGATCACCTACAATTGGAAAGATGGTCCACCGAAAAATAAACATGAAAGTGGATATAGTGGGGGAATATGGTGAACCCAAAATGATTTTTTACATATGAAATAGATTGATTTATATCCCAAATATTTTCATATGATGCTTTGTTAATGAGTTCCTTGTTTATAGTCCCCTGTGATCTCCTTTAAATACTACTAGTATCATCACTTAAAAAACTAGACACAATTAAATTCCCCATCCATGATAGGAAAAATGAAAGATCAATTTAGATTCCTACACATCATCAGTAGATGACACCATATATATAAAAATTGAATATATGGACTATTATGGCCCCAAAGTCTTGACACACACTATTAGTATACAAAAACATATACTTCCATGTGGTGTATGATATAACTTGGTAGTACATACTTTATGTTTCCATCCCAACCTTGGATGTCTACTATGAGAACTTCATTGAGATAAATCCCTACTGGCCATATCGCCAAATAGTAGTCCTTTGGGATGAATGTGTCCCCTATCTCAATGTCTAACCACTTTGGAAGTATTTACCCAACATAAATAAATAACTATATCAGCTATATTAGGGAGGTAGATGAGTATGTTTATAACATATCAATAAATATTTAACATATTACCATGGGAAATACCATAAACCATTGACACCACTAGTGATGCATGACCCTAACACCCTAATGACACATTAAGTATGCTACTTTGGAGTGTTTGACCCCAACTATCTACGGTATGTAACCTAAAAGATGGGATCACTAGTGGTAGTTTTTCACTAAATCTAAAGAGAATGTATAAACCAATCTCTTTATAAATAATCATGATGTCTATCGACATATCTCAATGAAAACTGAGGATCCTCCTACGAGGGATGAATGTCACTGCCCACATTGCATGACACCAATTATGGTTGAGGTTCCATCCTCAGTATCCTACACAAAACATTTATAAGGAAGGATTTTCATGGTAAATCCATGGTTTCAATTGAGCAGTAAGTCCCTCATTCTATAGACACAAATATCTATTTAGAACATCGACATACACCGATAGTGTCTTGAGGATAGTACGAGTCAATCATGTCATGAATGCTCAAATATTTAATAGATTAATAACCGTGACTACACCGACCTACTAAAAATAAATTGGAGTAGTTTATTATGATTATGATGGTCCTCATCATGGAACCATAAAAAATGAATTTAATGGTCCTTACCATAGTACCCACCATATAGGTCCTCCCAATGAAACTAAATATATCAATCATAAAGATCAACCTTTTTGTAGATGATAGGAAATCATTATTCACAGAGTTCCTCACCAAAGTTTTACTAAACATGGAAATTTAAGATACCCAACCTAGATTTTTCTTTTTAGAGTCTCTCACTGCCACAATGTAAAGGTAAATCAAGAAAATATTCCTCATGATTCCATTTTCATAAGTCCTATTTGTAACACAAAGATTAGCAGGAAAGGTGGTCCTCCCCTTACCAATCCACTGATAATTATCAACCATGGAGGCCCTCCCCATGCTAATAAAATAGAAAAATTCTAATATGCAGGTCCTTCAACAAAAATAAAACAAAAAATTAGTAATAAAATTGGTCCTCTCTATGGAAATCAAATTAATAGACCTAGAAATACTCATCAGGTAATATGGTATAGAGGTCCTCTATATGAACAAACATCTGACTAATGTGGAGTTCATCCCCACAACCGTGGACTAAGAATCACCAATAATTGAGGTCATCCCCATGGCACTCAATCATAAGTACTTCCTAATAATGAAGACCATTTTAATGTCATAAAAAAATTTGAAGCTTCCCTCATACCAAGATTCATTCATGAATTTTGATTCATTTATGTTAGGAAATTCATCAGTGGTCAATGGTGATATATTTCATATAGTGATAAATCGAATGCAATGATCACCATAATTATGTCCCCTAGTTCATGAACCTTTGAATGTTTCTACAAATATTACTAATGATCTAATTAACATTGATTTAGTAGTAAGAAAAATACATTTTTTGTTAGAATAAATTAAAGAATCACCCATGGATGATGAAGAAAAATTTATTGTAATGTAAAGAGAATTGGATGAAGACATAATACTAGTCTTGTTTTAGACCATAGAAACTCCTCAATGTGATATCCCCAAAAACCTAAAGGAGTAATGTAAACATAAGTTTCATACAAATTTATGGCAGACATTTCATTATCTCAAATACAAGAATCTTTTCTATATGTAATCCGAAAACCATCTCAAGGAATCAAACAACATATGCAGCCACATTGACCTAGCCTCCCTTTCAATAGTCAAAAATCATAAATCATGAAAACAAATTGAGTGACTTGAATTTTTCTTCATTAGTGGTTTGATGAAACTTCACTAAATAATTATTGATTATCTATCTACTACACATATAATAGGGTTCGGTGAATATATAGATTTATATTTCACTATATTCACAGGCCTACAAGGCTCATCAAAAAGGGTAAACTAAAATGTTATCAATTCCGGTGAAGTGTCATGTTTTGGATCCATATATAATAGTTGGTTGCACTAGATTAAATGTTCTACTCCTAAACCTCAAAAGTGATAGACCTAGAGTGACTTATCCATTGATAGAATTTTGCATGAGGCTACCAAGAAGGTAAAACATGCGGTCGGTCTAAGTTATTTTTTTACTATAGTAGAATCATCTCCTAGGTAATTATATCTTTACTAAAAAATAAATTGTATCTGGATCATGCTAGAATAAAATATTTAAAGGAAAAAAGGGTCACAAGATAATCCTCAGCAGTAGTATCAGAACAGTCTTTAACTGTAGTGATGAGGGATTTTTTTTACTTTTAACACCACATCAAGAATCATCAAACATATAAATAAGTATATCCATGATATTAACAAAGAGTTATAAAATGAAACCCCTAGGTATGGAGGAATTGTTTACACCCCCTTCTCTAAATAATTTAGTCAATTTTTAAATTGGGAGCTTATTTAGATTATTAGGTCTAAAGATTTTCTTTGTTGATATTTGAGCGATCGTCTTCCACATCAGTGCTGCAGTTATTTAAAACCATGTGGGAATTATTTAAGATTGTTTTATGAAAACTATATTCAAGGGATCACCAAAGGGGTATGGTAAATACTTATATATTTCATTTATCGAAATGAAATCCCTAAGAAGGAAAAGGTAGAAGATGATAACAATATGTTCCTCAAAGGGTACTATGAAACAAACGAGACTCTCAACTATTATGACGAGGATAAGGATTGGATACCTAATATATGATTAACATTTCTGAATGTTATTAATAAAATCCCTATAAATACCATTAAATATTATATTAAAGTGGAAAAAATGATGAGGATACAACTATAAAAAACATAGTTCACATGGATCTGTGTGATGAAGGTCTATGTACCAAACATCAAAGATAGAATCATGAAATAGGATCTCCTTAGAATATACAAAAACCACTCGGTTAGTGAGATTATATAAAACACAAATGGAATGGTGTATTTATATCCACATTACACACAAAATCCAAAGAATTAGAGACCATTTCCATTGAGGAAATGATTTCCCAGTATAAAGATATGTTGGAAAATCTATGAAATCTAAATGGTGAATTTATTATAAGTAATATACCTAATATAAGAAAATATTCATTTAATACCAATATCTCTCATATTTAGTATCCTATTAAACAATAAGTAACTACTCAATCTATAAGAGTATAATTGAATCACCCGACCAAACTAAGTCCTAAAAAACCAAGCTAGCTACCCTAAAATCCATGGATTATCAAGCATTTCCTACACTGGGGAAACAACACCACCATTTTATGAAATTTACCACATTAAAAATCAATATGGTTATAATTTCATAAAATTGAGCATCAATTCATGTGGAGATACTACTATAACTCTTTGAACCAATCAAACCATTTACTATTCAGATAGAAGAAATGGAAGGGAAACACATGCAAGTGTAACATGAAAGGAAACCATATCCTGAGTGGGAAGAATTGACTCCTCCAGCCAACATTGAAAATACCACATTCACTATGATCAATATTATAGAAGATATATAGAATCATATCACACTTTTTATATCCCAATATAGAAATATGATGGGAACATCAAAGAAATACGAGATAAAAAATCTTAGGTGATTTTTTGAAAACCCTGGAAGGACTTACATTTTTCTGGTATAAAAATCTACCAGCTAATTATATTTCTAATTTCAAAGATATTTGATGAGAATAACTTTATGAATTCATCACAACACCAAGGAAGATGACTATAATTGACCTTTTAGATTAAAAATAATGTAAAAAATGAGAGGGTTAAATATTTCATTATTATGTAGAATGTCTTAAACTATTCCCTTAATATAAAACTTTTGTAAGAGAAAATATTAGAGATATGCATAGATAATATCTGATATGATATGTAGAAGTTGATCATTCCCTTGAAATAACCTGGAGTATTCTTGATGTTTTTAAGTATATTGCATGTTGAATGATTCCATTCAATTCATCAATGTAAAAATATCAAGCTAAACTATTGAAACAATAGAAGAAATATGTAAAATAATAATTTAAATCCACCAAGATTAAGATCACATAAATTCCATATGAAAACCATGATCTTTATCACTATAATGTGGTACCTCATCCTGAACAATAGTTACAGCCAATGCAACCTCATCAATAAGGAAAGTGAGGGAAAATATCAAAAACATTGAAAATCATGATAAATTTTTTTATTCCATTTGAAAGAAGTAAGTTATAAGATTTTTCATCACCACATTTGAGAATAACTTGGTAATATTTCCATATATTAAGAGACCTAGTAAACTTTTTATAACTATTATATTGATTACTTAGCCTTCTATCATATGTTAGGGAATAATACACAAGAATGTTTCATTTTCAAAGAATTTATCCAAAAGAATATTAACACAAAGAATTTAATGATGAGAAAACCACAATCACAAGTAAATTATATATTTCACCTATCCATAGGAAGAAAAAGAGTGGAAATAAGTCCCAAATAGGCACATATAGATATTTGATGATTTGATGACCATGAAACTAATCATCTGGTTATATGGAATCATCTGGGAATCACTAAATCAACCAACCATAACCCCAATTAACTTATTCATTCAATTGTAGATATATTATTCATAATTATATTACAATATTTTATGTAAATAATGTTGGAAGATTAAATAATAGGAATAGGATCCCTAAAAGGTACGCAAACTAGTTTGGATTCCTCGGGATTTCTTACGCGCATCAATGAGAGGAAGGGAACTGCCTCACTAAATAGAATTTTCATATGAAAAAAGTGTAACAATTTGTCTTAGTTAAATAATTCACTTGATATATCCCTTTTCTAATGTGGATGACTCATACAAACACTAGTTCCCCATCAATAATTAAGGAGGTGGTTATAGAGGCTGGGGGAGGTGACATAAAAAAAACCCTGATGTTTAGGAATCATACATGTTGTGGACATGAATATAGCTAATACATGAAGAAAAGAACTCAATTGAGCACAATGAAAACACCAGTATGACCTTGAACCCTCTATGAATCACTTTTATCCAGTCAAACTAGTAGACCGACTAACATGAAAATTCTCAACAAGTCGATATCAAGATGCAAGAATGATATTTCAACCCAACCTATAGAGGAAAAATCCTCCCCTTAGTTATGGTCCAGGGAGGTGATTGAAATCAAAATCAACAATTTCTTGCAAGTATCAAGTTAAAGGAATGAAATAGTATATTAATCACATATATTTTCTATAGAAATATGAAAATGTGAAACATATATATATCATATTTGAGAGACTATTGATTTTGGGAACCTTTAATCTCTCTAAAAATTTCATATAAGATCTCACTGAGGCTCACATAAGTCCATAAGATTAGGATATTTATGTTTACATAGTTAAAACATATCATGATTAAATGGGATTTATAGAATATCATAAGGTCGTTTCTTTCACAAAATAATATTAAGAAGCTGTCATACTGGGGAGCATCAGACCCTTTTATGTATCTGATATGATAACTGTTATTGAACATAGTTGATCCTTAGTTTATAATGGTTTCAGAATAAACTTGATACTAATTTAAACCCTATAATTATTTTCTATATTTAATCTAACATATATCTCTCAAACATGAAAATCTAGGGATATATTAGATTGAGAAGAGGCCTCTCGAAAGGATCAAGTTGAAGAACTAGTTTAGATACCTTATTTATGGCTCAAAATTCAATATATTATCATAGGACATGACTTTGAGTTCCCTATTAGGAAGGACCAATCTTCATATGCATTCAGCAGTTTCCTCCTCCAATGACCAATACATGAAATACCCATTAATGGATAATTCATGGAACAATATGGGGACAACTCCCCTTTTCAATCCTATTAATTTAAATGTACCAATTCATGACACTATTAAATGGATGAGAAAAATCTAATAGTAGAAAATTCCATGAAATCCACTACCCTAAATAGTTTAGAAGCTGCTCCATTCTGTCCTTGGAACTAGACATGAAAAATTATTTGGCCAAGCCTAAACATGTCAATATTGTATGGGTGTAGGCCCATTTTAACATAACCCATTTCAACTTATTTCATATAAGAGCCAGATTTAGTAATCCAAATGCATTTTAATCATTGGTCAGGAAATCCCACAGGTAGAAATTATTTATTATTTAAAAAATATGTTGATAATTTAAGGGGAGAGGGAATAAGCTTTTAAACCTATTTTTATCCCCATACATCATGTTTTTTATTTATAATAATTTAAATGAAAATAATAATGTTTTGAAATGACGAGATCCTTAATGATGTTCCTCAATTATTTCTATGAAAAGTGTTCTCTATCACGAGTAGATGGTCACACAAACTTGATATATTTCTCTAAGCCCACTTATCTAAAAATGAATCCCTCATTCATGTGTTTTTAAGGCATCGTGGCCTGGTGGAATTATTATCATCGAACAGATGTTGAGATTATAATATTCTAGTGAATCATTTCATCATTGGATAAACAAGAGTGAATTCATAAACCAAATGGTGTCACAATTTATGATTAGTGTCGGGTGGTGATTAGTGGTTGAAGCATGGTGTGGAATTCATCATACAAGAGATATATTATATATCAATGATGGGAGGGGGTCATGGTCTTGAAAGGCAGTATGAGAACATATTCTTTGACTATAGTATGAGAGTGAGGATAAGGGTAGGTGACCAATAAATGGATAGAAGGTATGGATCAAGGTGGATTGAGATAAGGGAATGGTGAGGATAGGATTTGGATGAGGAAAATATTGAGGGAGTGGGATGGGAAGTATAGAGGATGAGTATGTGACAAGGAAGGGTAATGTGAGATGATGTGATCGTGGTAGGATAGGTGTAGATTGAGGGGGTCTGTTGGGACAAGGAGGGAAGTTGTAATTGGGATCGAGTAATAGATAAAAAAAATTAAAATAACAATAATAAGTGGATTTTATAAGACCACAAGTTGGCCTGTGACTGTATGGTAAAACCGTTATGGATAAAAATTTATTCAAATATATATTTTTAATATTATTTAAAAAAATGGCCTAAAATACTTAGGCTCAACCCTTACTTTATATGTGGTTTATCCCACGGAACAAGCATCCCCAAGCCTATTTTGGCATCGTTTCAATGAACAAACATGGTGAAGATATTCTATTGACCATCAATAGATTAAAAGTAAAAATTCTAGATCTAAGAAAAAATTCGTTCATGGTTACTAATTACATTGATAAATTAATTAATTTCCTAAAATATAACGGTCAGAAGAATGTTTCTATTGAGATGATTCCACTGTATGGGGAAGAAACCACCATTCTATCTATATGGATTAATATTTCTCTCTAATTTAATATATATTTGGATGATATTTGGTCAAAAACCCAAAGTTCATCAATTGTATGGACATAAATTCTAGAATATTATTAGGGTTTTGGACACATTTTATTTTATTCACATGGTGTCGACTACACCTAATTAATATCAATATTCCCTAGAAGGATGTGATTATGATGGAAGTAACAATTCCCCTGTATCATCACCCAAATAACAAATAAAGGGTATAATTTATACTCATAGAAATAATGAATAAGATTAAATCAATAAAGATGATATAATGGAAACTTCACCAGTATTTGAGGAGGATGTCACAACTACTATCAATGAGATTTTATACGTGAATTTGGGCATATAAGATTAGATATAACCTAAAATAATCAGTTTTTTAATGACCACTGAAGAACATTGGAAATACACCTCTTGCTTTAAGTATCAAGGAGATGTATTTACACATATTTTCATGGAAATGAACATGTTATATCCCAAATTGGATAATCATCATTTAGACCTACTGGGAATCAACCAGTACTATAAATGAGTATAAATGAGTACATATATGACCTATACAGCTAAATTGGAATAAAAAATTGATAATCCAATCAAAGATAACATCATTTGAGAGGTCTAGTACTCGAAATATCTTTTCAACATAATTCTCATAAATAATAAGAATAGGAAAATTTGGACCTATATATACATTAGGGATTTAATCCATCATTGTCTAAAATATTACTTCCTAGTCCTGATCATGTAATTATCTATTTACACAACAACAAGTTTCTTGGCCCTCTCTTTCATGGATGAGTACTGTAGTTATAAATATATCTAGATGGATATTGAGGATAAATAATCCAAAAAAACTAGGACACTATAAAGGGTGTACTAGTTTCAATTTATTCCATTTGGTTTGATTATGCTGATTCTACATACCAACATTCCATGAAAAATAATTTCAAACCCATTTTGGGGCAAATAATATAATTTGATGAAGATGATATTGTGGGAAATTCCCACCAGCACTTTGAAAACCTCTCAGATCTCAAGGAACTTCTCACTAAACAAAAACAATATAACCAAAATATGTACCCTTTAAATGTAATTTTGGTGTGAATTTGGGAAAATTTATTAGCTTTGGGGTATTCCATTATGTTATCATGTTTTACCTATAAAAGACCATGGTGATGATGGATATGGATTTTCCCCAAAACCTTATGTATTTGAGAGTCCTACAAGGGAAGAATTCTTACATTATAAGTTTTATATCTATCCTTACAATTATAATTAATTAAGGTGTCACTTAAATATGGGAAAAAAGCTACCTGAAGAACTTTAATGGTATCAAATAGTACTTGTTTCACCATCTAGTATTGATGCATCCTATTGAAAGGAAACCCCCTATTTCTATATAGAAACCATAAAGTGATTGTTTAGTTCACTCCTCACTCATAAAAATGATATTGTGAAGGATAATAGTTTCTAAAATATCAGTAGTATTATTTTAGAAGGTGAGACCCAATATTATAATAGCGAAGTACTACATTGTGTTGGTCTTCATAGTGATAGATCTTAATAATTATGTATAGAATTATGAGGGAAAATTGGTTTCCAATACTGATTCTCAAAAATAATTCCTTAGTCATCTGATGTTAGGTGGCTTCTGGACATGGTGGGTAGTCCTTCTATAATATCCCAACATCCAATTTGTACCTAAAAAAGTGATCAATAGGTAAGCATTAATAGATTTCCTCATGGATAACCCTATCCCATAAGAGTAACCATTGAAAAAAGATCACATTGATGAATAATTTTTCCAAATCTATGAAACATCCCAAACATGGTAGATTCACATTGATGGTTCTTCTAGGATACAAAAAAGATGAAGGTTGGATAACTGAAACCTTAATAGGTTCATCTTATTGATCATGTCCATCTCTCCATAAGAAGCAGTTATACCCCAATATTTTATACTATTAGAGGGATATGCCAATAATAATATTAAATAATAGGACCTCATCATAGGTCATGATTTGGCCCAACAAATACCAAATATTTGATTAAACACTAGGGGTGATTTAGATTTTGTAATTAAGAAAATCAATGGAGATTATTTCAATAAGAAGGAAAAATTGACCCCTTTCTTGGTTATGTATGAGTTTAGAAGGATTAATTCCACTAAAATCCAACACTATCTCACATCCAATGTAAAAAAATCCCTAACTAGATACACTAGATAATGAAAATACATCCTTGTAAGATTTATAACCAGATGATATATTTATTTATATCATGCATTATATAGTGGTTTCATCATTTATCCACAATAATATGGAGGAAATTAAGGAAGTTAACACCAAACTAGACTAATGAGATCCTTTACTATCATTAATTGATTCTATAGTTAGCTAAATGTATCCATAAATTTAATAACTTGAAAACAATATTATCCAATAAGTTCATTCTAAAAAATAATAGGTCTAATAGAGGGTAGAACATTACATCCATTAAAAATGATCAAATCGCTAAACAAATCCTCTATAAATCAGGGTTTTATGGGATCCTCTATTCTAGTTCCTATTTTTCTCATCGCTCAGGATCCAATATTTCCCACTAAATAACAATACTCTGGCCCTCGATGATGCTTGATTGTAATGAATTCAAGGAAAAATTTAATGCATGTGAAATAAATTAAAATATTATTCATCATCCATTTGAGTTATTTCTCAACAAAAAATACTCTTAACCATTCATCATCAGGGGAATAAATGTTATGGGTCCATACCCTCCAACCACAATGAGTTAGTTTAAGTTTATTCTTACTCCCATGGATTTATTTTCGAAATGGGAAGAAGCAGTGACACTCAAAGTGGTTCGAGAAAATGTTATCATCAACTTTTTAGAACCAAATATCATTAGTATATTTAGAGTCCCTCTTATAATATTAAGGAACTAAAATTATAATTTCCATGCCTTTAAATATAATAATTTATACCAAGAGTACAACATTAAGTCCAACAACTCATCCTGAAATCATGTTGCTGAAATAGATTGATTGAGGAATTCAAAAATATCTATCTAATATCCTTAAAAAGATAGAGGAACGAAGGCATGAATTCTAGTCCATATAAACTATTTAATTATTTTGGGCATATCTCACAACGAACCTTCTTACCATTAGAGAAAACTGAAAATTACTAGTGTATAGGGCATAATATATCTTTCCTATTAGATTTAAATTTTCCTCACTTTACATTCCATATGAAATCAACTTTACCGAGACAAGAAATATTATATCTTACTTGATTAATTATTGAGACTTGATAAGAAGATGTTACACACGCTACACAAGCTCGAGATTAATTAGAATCAACTTCTACTAGATTTCAATAGGATATTCGTCCTACACTCATTTTTTCATGGGGAATTAGTGTTGTCTCTAATTAATCCAATGATTCTCTATAATAATACATTAAAGTTTGATCAATATTGGAAGGACCTTACATTATAAAAAAGGTCCACCCCAACATATCATACTATTTGTTCACAATTCATGGAGAGCCTATCTCACCTTCCACCAATACAAGGTTCCATAAAAATACTATTCGTAAATTCATGTTGAGTTTATGAAAGTCCATTATACATGACTAAACAAATTAGAGTATATTATCATTGTATGACCTTAAAATGCATAGAAACAACATCCTTATCGCATAAAGTTAAGCTACATGACACATTGTCTACCCCATATGGCCTTTAAAATGCATGGAGTGGTCTTTTATTTATGACCTAACCACCATGTATAATAAATTGATCTATGTAAGAGTCAATAGTACACGGTCCATGAATCTATATACCTATACTAGAACTAAAATATTTCCCCCATATGTAAAAACTAAATGTGTCTTGATTTAATTCCTTAAAATAAATATAGTGATACCCAGATTTCCTATTTTGCGGCCAACTAAAAATCACATAATCTTTAATCCTAGAACATATGATCTTACCAATTCACGAGAGGTCTACCAAAATATCCTAGAACTAGTACAAACTCACCACAAATTTACCTTATATACAAGATATATCTATGTAGATATATCTCTACATAACTATGTGTGGATTGATTTTTTATTATAATAGGATACATTGCAATGTGCAGAACACCTATCTCATACCCAACATTAAATTTCACTTTCCATCCAAAATATCATAGTTTATGGACGTTACCTTGACATTGAGTTTTCCACATTATCCATATATTGAAACACCATATGATTATGGCCATATATCTTATACTAGGAATAAATAAACATATTTAATCTTATTATGATCCTATATCATAATGAAAATGATCATACCCAAGAACTATTTGTGTCTTGATTCCTTTCATATTAGAATACATAGTGATTTCCTGATCACATCCCATGTAATTTTATTATTTAGGACTTCATCAAGTTCATATTGGGTCTTTATAAAATGAATTAAAACTAGGATAAAACCAATCCTTTTTTCCTATACATGACATTGTTCTGTGAAATGGCCTTTTCTCCAATGTACTCACTCCATGACTTTAAACTATATTGCATGGAGTCCCCATCATATGATGTTAAACCATAGGACATATGGTCCACCCCAAATGACTTTTTAACTTCTTATAGTGGTTCTTAATTTATGAACTAAATTATTATTATGAGATCCTATTCTATATAAGAGTATTAACAGGTGGTTTTACCTATCCATAACCCTACACCGAGAAATAATTCACCTATTTGAAAGAGCAATGTACTATTTCTCAGGCCCTTGATTCACATTGTATTTTCCCTTAAAACTAAAAAATGAGGTAAAATAATTACACATTTACTGTATACATGAGACATATCTAGGAAAATTACTTCCATGAATAATTTGTGTCCTGATTTCTATTATTTTATGATATTCAGTGACACTTAGATTTATTATTTCGAGTCTAACTACAAATACCATCAACTTTTATCCTAGATGTGGGTTCCATATCCAATTCACGTTATGTAATCTATAATATCCCTACACTAACACATCATATAATTAAGCCCTAATCTTTTATACTAAGTACAACTATAGGGAATACATCTGGTCTTGATCTTATAATAGAATAAAAATACCCATTTTGAGAAATACATGCATCTTTATTTATGTTCATACATGATACATTGTGATGCATAGAGGCCTCAACCTATGTCCAAACATGAATCATATCAACTCTTGTACATCTTTATACTAGTGTACATGACCTTAAAAATTCACATCTTATCACCCAATGGACTATAGTAGGATAGAACCATTTTACTTTTACTTAGTTTTGAGACCCCAATCAAATCAATTTTTCATTCTTATCTCACCAAGACAATAATCCATTTATCACCATTTCACATTATCATGATCTAGATATATGTAATGTCCTCATAATAACCACATATATAATAATTAATATTATTATAGGATTTAATGTTTTGAACGAACCATCTATTTTAGGCCCAACATCAAATCATCATCCACTTCCACTTCCCCCTTAACATTCCCTGAAAAACCATCCTTGTTTTGTTTTAAATGTAGAAAATCCAACCAATTTTTTAATACAATATTAACTTATGTAATATTTTGTAAATTATGTTTTCTAATCACTATAAAACTTTCATTGATATTGGTAATTAGTGTATATGACCCAAAAATGACCCCTCTTATTAGTAAAAACATTATATATACTGCATATAAGACCATTTTAATCAACCATTTGCATGTTTTTTGTCCTTAGGAGAAGATAATATAACCCAAATAACACTTAAAATTAATTTACTAGAACCCATAATTTGAATAAATTCAATATTCATCCTTAGTAATCCTATTTTATTCTATATTTTCCTGATTCAAATAACATGGTTTATGATTTACATTATTCTCATTCATTCTTCAAAAGTATTGAAGTAGTTTTCATACTCCAATTGGTTTGTCACATACCTTACATTGGTCTTTGTTGTATGAATTTAAACTATGTATTCATATTCCACAAGGATGACTATAACAATCTGGACCCCATTCATTCATATTGGGTTTTTACCTTGCCTTTATCATCATACAAATTGCCTCATATAGGGTTAAAATTTTGTGACATAAAACAAGACCTACTTTCTTCTAATCATTATAACATTAATCTAAATCTATATTTCTTGTTATATATCGTATGTACTATCATAAGGATAATCAATTCACATTGGGTTAATTTTTCCTATAAACCGTACAAGTAACCTCACCACTCACCCTTGTTAAATGTTGTATGACCTTAAACACTCTAAAGTTTTTATAAAAATTTATAAAACCTTAAACACTAGCTTCATTTGTCCATATTTTAAGAGCCTAAACAATCAATGGAATGAGACAATACACTCAACGTGTTGAAAACCTATGAAGTTAATTTTTTGTAAAAGTGGGTAATTTATAACTAGGATTTTACCTTACACAAACTAGAAAAAATTAGATTATTTAAAAAAATAAAATGGAATAAAGCTTCTTAGGTTGAAAAACCATAACAAATGGCGTATGGAAAAGATGAGTTCACACATTATAATACTTTCACTATCATTGATTAGGAAAAAATTATGTATAAATGGAAAATAAATAAATATATAAGGTAACATCATTCATACCTATAAAAAATCAATCCATTCCCGCTAGGTATATAGATTTCATAAAATGATAAATGATGGGTCATGTTATTTATATATATGTTGGTTGATGAAATCCATATATAATGCATGAAGATATAATTTTAGGGTACTTTAAACCCCTTTATCATTGATCCTCCCATGAAATTCACACATCAAGGTTTAAGATATGCCGATCCATTTATTCCCCTCAAATTTTAATGGATTAATGTTGGATCACAATGATTGTATATAAGAATCACATATCTGACACGACTATATCCATCAAAGAGAATAAGATTATGAGGGAATAAAAATATAAATTATTTTATCTCACAACCAATCCTTAGCTTACTTGGATGGTATATTAGATGAATCTCTGGTGCTCTCATATCAATTATATGGAACATTCCTTGAAGATAAATAATCGATTATGAAATTTCATCATCCAATCTTGTTTTTTGATATAATGATTCACCTAATTCATTTAAATGAAATATTTATATCGATTATTTTATTATGATGTTTATATTTTCCATTTAAGTGTATTATCATGAATTGATGGTCGAAGAAACATGGAAATTCTATAAAATTGACAGCAGTTTGAGACACAAATTGTTTTCATTCATTTATAGAAAAATAGAAGAACATCCATAATAAATAGTATATTTCACTCTATATAAAAGGATAAATGAATGTAATATTGTTTCAATATGTTATCAATTGACTCTCAATGTTGGATAATTTATTTATATGGTTTATTTGTTGCTTAACATATTTCAACTAATTTTCTATCTTTTACTTCATCAAGACACAATACATCTTACCTTGTAATAACACCCATATATGATATCTCATATTCTTTAACCAACCTATACTTCTCTTATACCTCATTATAGGTGGTGTAAAAATCATAAATAATTAAATACACCAATTCTAATCCTTTTATGTCCCAATTTCTCCACCCTATCTCTACTATTGCATGCTTGGATAGTTTATAAAGCTTCATAGTCCTGTGGTTTGTAAACCTAACCATTGGTTCTGTGATTGAAAGATTCCAATATAGCTCCCAATCATACTCCCAAGCATCAATAAATTATTTTATTATAGAATGTATTTAATAGTAATTGAAAACATCCAACATTTTATATCTATTTCCTTTGAAATAAACTTGAATTATTTAATAGCATACTTTACATGAAACACTTGATTTAAACGAAACATGTTATAATATTGAATTATAATTTTTTATTATGATAGTTATCTCCTAGAATTTCTATTTGAGGGTATGATTAAGAGAATATGAATTATAAAAAAATATTTTTTTACATGTTTAGAACTTATTCACTAGTTATCAATTGATAAAATCATATAAAAGGTAAAAATGTGTTTTATTGAAAAATTGTTATTAAGCATTCATTGTGTTTTTATATTAATAAAATAATTTAGTCATAATTTATGTATTTTAAATAAATTTATATATTATATATTTAATAAAATGTATTAACATTAATATAATTTCTTTTAATATGCATTTGGTAAGAAAAAAAAAATCTATTTTTAGACTTAAAATTTTTTTGTCTAAAATTAGTTTTAATTGTGTTTTGCATGATAATTTAAAATTTATTTTTACCACATATATAAATTCAATCATGAAAAACTGATACCATATTTTGATTTATTATGTCTATATGTTTTGAATAGGTCATCTTTATTTTTTTTGTTATGAATAATAATTGTGGTAAATATTTGTTACCTTGATTAGTGTAAATCAGGTAATTAAGGGTAAAATAATGTTTCAAGTCCATAAATATATATAACACATAAATTATTTCTATTAGATGAATTAATTTTGATCATCCTCATGTAATATTTGAATATATTGAAATATGGTGCAATTTTTCTTTGATAATGACCGAAATATTATTTTAAGTGAAGAATAAATCAAAAATGACACTCTCTATGATTTAATAAGCCTCATATTTTGTCATAGGGATAAAATGAGTTTAGGATTAGTTATAAATAGTTATTTTAACTAAAAATTAATTTTTTTAATGTTATTTGTTAAATGTTTAGTGATAAAATAATTACGTGAAATGATTACTCAATGCTGACATAATGCTTGTGCAATGAGTAGAAAAATCAATGAAAATGATTTTAAAAAGATTAAAAGTACTATTTTTGGGATTAATTTTGGTTTAAAATGGATTTAATAGTCAATAATAATTTATAGTTAATTTTTAACGATTTTATATTCGAATTACATAATTTTATTGATACCTTTAAAGTCGAAATATATGAATAGTTCTTAAAATTAATTTAATTGTATTTTATGTCGAATAATATATTATTAATTGTTTTAAAATCAAAAAAATATTGAAATAGGATAGGGTTGATGGGATATGTTATAAAATATAATTCCATGACCATTTTACATCCAATTTTTACTTAATATATAAATTCGTAACCCTTTAGTATTGAAAACATTGTTACCGTGGAAAAGATTAATATTAGTTAACCAAGGGGTTAAACCAAAGATAAAGCTTAAAATTAATTATAAACATGTCAAAAAATTATTGGATTATGTTATTTAAATATTATCTTATATTGTATTCAAAATTTTTGAAACTTGGTACTACATTCTTATGAAATATAATATATTATATTTAAATATTTTATTTGATTTAAGTGTGTCCTTCCATTCACTATAAAAGGAAACTACCTTGAGCCACATAGCTCGAAAACCCCAAGAAAATACATAGTATAAAAATCCTTAGTCAAATTATAGAGGTTATAATATCTTCAAAATATCATCCTTAGAGTCCTTAAGAATAAATCCAATGGAGGTATCTCAAAGAGAAGGTAATCATTTGACCTGATATTTTTAATTTTACTTATTATTCTACCTAATTAAATTATGTACCAAAAATTTGAATAGAATAAAATAAAAATGTAAATTATAATAATATATTATTATTCTCATGTAATAACCTTTTTCATCTCCCTTTTCCATCAAATCGAAAATGAAAGTATCACTCATGCGTACAAGTGGACTGCCACCTCCACAAAATGATACAATTCAATTTCCATAACCATGTCATATAGATCTTTTTAATGATAAAAATTATAAATATATATTATGTTAATGATATTATTATGGTATTATAAAGGTTATTTCTTATTTACCATTCTTTCATTCCATCAATCAAAAAATGGAAATATCACTAATGCGGAAAAACTCTAAATGATATTATTTCCTGCATAGGTTCTTCCCTCAAAATTGATCAGTGAACCTTTAATGCTTAATTATGACTCTTTTCTAGAGTTATGGTGGAAATCAACCTTGACTCCAAGCTGCCCAACACTATTTATTTCAATTCTAATGACTACAAAACTGAAATCAGAATTGAATATGAGCATAAATCCCCCTTTTGTGACCATTGCCAGATCATTGGTTATACAATCTACATTTATAGGTGATTAGAAAACAAGTAATTCAACCAACTAAAAATGATTGGAAATAAATAAGGAAAAATAGGAGAGGTAAATCCACTTAATGGAAATACCTGAATTCCCCAAAAATAAATTAGAAACATGGGTGAAGAAATCAAACAGTTTAGCACACATAAGAGGGCCATCAAGTACTAATTAGGTGGATATTGCCGAATATGATAACAATTCCATTATTGATGAAGAACATTTAGAAGAAATATAAAAATACTGGTTTTATAAACTATTTGGTTATCCGTGAAGATAGAACTCAATACATATCCAACTGAGAAGAACACAAGTTTCATACAAAATGATGAACATACCTTGGATAGGAGGGATAAAATTTTGAAACACATTGCTTGCAAAATCTGCACTGCTCCCCCTCAATATCCTGGGGCCGGCTATGATGAAGTCATGGATGTGCACACCCCAACATGGGATGCTAGAAAATCCCAATACACCTCCCTCTTAGTTGAAAAGGATTCTGTGGGAGCTAAGAATCATTTCAACAGCAGATCAGATTACCCAAACCCCCATTCCCATGTTAACAAAATTTTTGTTAATGGTTCCAAAACACTGAATTCTACTAGCCAGGAAATAAAATCTGAGAATACATTGTCCAACTTGAAAACTATGCAAGACACCGCACAAACTATTATTACAAAGGTGAATAAAACTGTTTCCAAGGAATTGGAAACTTTCATTCCATTGTGTACACACTTGGAGCAGAATCAAAAAATGAAAGACATCAAAGGCTTCACCAAACAACCTCATCCAATAGAGAACTCTGGGGGTGGAGAAACCCGACCCAACTATCTCTGTTTCTTTAACTCAACCTTCTATGAAATCATATTTTTATAATAAAAATTCTTATGCCATTACCAAAATTTATTCAATTTTATAAAGGAATAATGAAACTAAACCTTTTAGGAATGAAATAAGTTTTATGCCCACTGCTCTCATCAAATATAATAACAATACTAGCGGCTCTAGTCTTAAGTCTATTCAAACCGTGAAAAAGGAAAATATATTGGTTATTGAACCCCTGGTTTTGGACCCTGCTACTTTTCAGGATATCCATGAAACCTTAGTCCATATGCAATGTCGGCTCTCAAAACTGCACACTATCCAACATCAGGCCAAAACTCCTTCAGAGGCATCAGGTACTCTTATCTCCCTTCCTCTAGTTAGTGATGATTGTTCTATGAATTTTGATTCTAAACAAATCATCAATCCTTTCCTTGAATACTGTAAAATTGTTTCAGACTCAACTATAGATAACCCAATAAAGGAACCTGCAATGATGAATCCTAACACAAGTAGAAATGAACAAGAACAGGCCACTGACACACATGAAGTTAGAAGGTCTACTAGAAACAAAGGTTCCAGAAAAAACAAAACGGGGATTTCTAACTCCAAATTCAGGTCTAAATGAAGATACTCAATTGGAATTATCAGGGTATCGATAACTCAGACACGTTCATTATTCTAAAAAGAATGGTTAATACCCATAATCCAATGCTTTTTTATATTTCTGAACCTAAAATCATTTTTTGCTCCAAATATTCATACTTATGTCATAAAAATTATGTATTTACATGTGGAATCATTAGTTCTCATAATGCTTATTTATTATGGGTTTTTTGTACACTTCTTTGTAGAACACTAGTCTTTTTAATATCTCTAACAAAACTCTTACTTTAATTTTTATCATTGAAGGCACAGACTCTTTATTCTTCTTTTTTTATGATAAAAATAGATATCAAGAAAGAAGAACTCTTTGGAATGGTCTCTCATTTCAAGTCCCTAACATAAATGCCCCTGGTTTATTATTGGTGACTTTAATACCATTCTTAACTCAGGTGATAAAATTGAACCATCTCATGATTCTATTTCAACGAGATAATTGAAAACCTTGATTGAAGAAATTAATATATTTGAAATTAACCTCACCAGTGTGATATACACTTGTTATAAGTGACATTATAATAAAGTGGTGGCTTCCAAATTGGATAGAGCCTTCACAAATATCCCTGCTTTAGTTAAATGGGACACTATTTCCAGCACCACTCTTTACAAGATTAACTCTGAGCATCACCCCATCGTAGTCAATGTCTACAGTAAAGACATGAAACCTTGGCTGACTTTCAGATTTAACAATGTGTGGTTCTTTGATAACGAGTGCACCCATACCATCCAAAACATTTGGTTCTCAATGTATCAATACATTAACGCCTTAACCTATAAAATTAAATTATAGAATATCAAAAAAACTATAAAAACGTGGTGTAGCCATATATCCAAACAAGTAAAGAACGACATCATGATACTTGAAAAAGATCACAATGATATTAAAAGAAATAACACCACCTCTGACCTCAACAATGATTCTAATCAAGAGATTAACATATCATTCACACTAAAATACCTACTGAAATTTAAAGATAAAATGAGAAAACAAGCATTTAAAGTTTAATGGTTAGCTAAAGGTGGCAGAAATACCAATTTCTATAACTTTCTACAAAGAATAAGAGTGATTGTAGAACATTATCCTTTCTAAAATAAGGGGAAAACCTACTTGACAATGAAGAAGATATCAATCATCATATTGCCTCCTACTGTGAATACATCTTCAATGGTCATGATATAAACAAATACCTCCATCCTGATGTCTCTCCATTACTATTCACTGATGAGGACATCAACTTCCTCTTCAGCACTTCGATGGAGGATGAAATAAAAGACACTATCTTTAGTCTGAATCTTGATAGTGCTCTAGGTCTGAATGGATTTAATAATGGTTTCTTTCAACATTATTGGGATGTGATTCATATTGATGTTTATAATCTGGTTAAATATTTATTTTATAATGGGGTGATGACTCATGATCTCAACGCACAATTTCTCAACTTAATCCACAATGTGGATAATTATTATGAGATTCATCAGTTTAGACCTATTTCTTAATTCATTACTCTTTATTAAATCATCAAAAAAATTATTTCTAACAAAAATTCAACCATCACGAAAAAAATTGTCTCTTGGAATCAATTTGGTTTAATAAAGGTTCGTTCCATTCAAGAATGTATTTGTCTTTCCTATGAATGTTTCAACAACTTAAATAAAAAAACCAAGGAGGTAGCATAGCTATTAAACTTGATATCCAAAAATCCTTCAACACTATGGAATAGAGTTTTATCTTAAAATTCATACAAGGTTTTGGTTTCAATGAATCTTTCGTCACTACAGTCAGAACACTTTTTAAGTTGGAGTAAATAACCATTGTGATAAATGGTTCTCATAGGGGATACTTCAATTGCACCAGAGGTGTCAGACATGGTGATCCTCTTTTAGCCATCCTCTTCTTCATAGCAGAGGACTATCTTAGTCACTTGATTAATTGTTTGGTGGTCCAGAATAAGATGAAACCCATCCAGGTCTCTAGGAATGTGAATGATCCTACTCAACTTTTTTATGATGGAGGCATCATCTTTTTTCCTTCATGGTGATCAAAGAAGCATCCTTATTCTCAATACTGCACTAACATACTATGAAGGGGTTTTTGGCCAATCCATTTGTTCGAACAAATCATGCCTTTTCTTTGGGAAGAAATTTCCCCCCAACAAAAAATGTAACATCATCAATGACCTCGGTCGGAAAGAAGGAACACTACCATTCACTTAACTTGGTATTCCTATATTTTTGGTTAGGCCTAAGTCTTTTCACTTTTCTCCTATTGTTGACCAGATTTTAAATTATATTTCCTCCTAGGAGGGAAAATCTCTCTCCATGGCAGGTATGACTTGCCTTGTTAAATCTACTACTATCTTCAAGATGGTTTACTCCATGATGGTCTAAAAATGTCCTGTTGGTCTTATTAAAAAGAAAAAAATTTCAATTAAGTATTTTATATGGATGAGTAGTCCTTTGGAAGGAAAAATTGTGACTATTCCATGGTCAACCTGTTGCAAACCCATTGAGAATGGTGGTATTGGTATAAAAAATTTAAAATTCGTTAATCAGGCCCTTCAGGATAAAATCACTTGGGACATTCTTTATAACACCTAAAATGCTATAACTTTTATCAAAAATAGATTCCTTAACAAACATAAATATGGAAACTCGAACTATATTAGTTCTTCCATTTTTCCTACCATCAAACAATCCTTTAACAATATTATGAATAATTCTAGATGGATGGTCTCCAAAAACTCTTCCTTGATATTTTGGTTTGATAACTAGATGGGCAATGTAATGCCCCGACCCCAGTTACCCAGAGTCGGTGCATTACTACATAACATTTGAATGATTACAAGGAATCATGTCCTAAAAGATCGATCATTTTATCAGTATAGGAAAATAGATTATATACATCAATGTTACCTTAAACTTTCGATCATACAACACAGAAAAAAAATCTTTTGAAAATTCCATTGTTCCCTTAGCCTAACCCTGTATCTCAAAAATAATACACTTCTTGGGATCCTGGGAAAATAAAACATAAGAAAGGGCTGAGCTCAGATGCTCAGTAAGGGTAAATAATTTAGCGGAAGCTATAAACTTTTAAGGCAAGATGTGTAATAAAAACAATAGCCTTTTAATCATAAACTTGAACATAATATGGAAACAATAAAATAAAAATTACCATATAAACAAGCACATGGATATTCTACTATTCAAATAATCACATGTAATAACTAATTTCATAATGAGGGAATGTATAGTACCTGACTTTAATTTCTGTGTCAAGGCCTCAAGCCATGACCTAGGGGATAACTGTAACCGGACACCAACCCGGAGAGCCTCTGTAACCAGAATCCAACTGAGAGAGCCTCTGTAACTAGTCTCCAACCCAAAGAGCCTATATAACCAAACTCCAACCCGAAGGGTCTAATATAACCGGGCCCAACACGGAGGGCTTACTTTTACCGGTCCCCAACCCAGAACATACTAGTCCAATACATTCATCTTAAAAAAGGTTGAAATATAACATAATCATTCGAATTAAAAAAAAGTATAAAAAATGTAAATACATTGACCATAAACCACGAATGGAATAAAAATTAATCATCCCTATTCAAACATATCACAAAACCCTAAATACAATATGGAATATTTGTATCATAATAAATCAACTTCTAAAAAGTTTAAAAATTATCAATGGATGTTGACATAGATGAAATCAAAACAATTTTAGAGAAATATCTATATCTATTTTGAAATCATTTAAAAGTCATGTAATTATAAAAGAAAACATTTATTTTTGAAAATATTACTATAATCTTGTAAGAGAAGCTTCAAAGATGATATAACGGCAGAAAATAGCCGTACACACCATTTAAGTTAAAAAAACATTCTTACCTTAATTTTGTTGAAAAGGATATAAAGTACATTGTTTGGAAAATGACAAAAAGATTCCTTTTAAAACATATAAGGTAAAATAAGGGTATAAATTACTTTAACCCATTCTGTAGTAAATAGTAAAAATGTTTTGAAATATATTTTTATGAAACATGGATGTGGATGATAAAGATGTCTTAGTAGATACTTACGTAAAAACAACCTCGGATAATGAAGAGATTGTGAATTTAACCCTTACCTTGTACTTTTCCTTGATCAATGGTACTATATCCTCTTGTATAATAGTTAAAATATTATTATTAAATTATACAAGAACCATATAAATAATATTATATCATATATTATTTTCTAATAATGCTTTGTTAATAATATTTAAGTGTTATCATCGTTTTGGGTGTTAACTGATTTGTTTTCCTTTATATTCATTATTACGTGAGTCATGTTTGTTTGGATGGGATATTTATTAATCATATCAAGAATAATATCAAGTCTTTACACCTTATTTTTAATCATCAAATTAAAATTAGTCTTGAATGGTTACAATGGGGAATGAATCTCATCGCGTTCGTGGAGATGGTAATCCGTACGTACCCACGAGCGACAATATCATTCATTTGATATTAAAATAGTATATAATTGGATGGTATATCATATATATATAATCATTAACATGTTATATGTATTATTTACATAAATTATACATCATTATTATACCCATCCAAATAATAATATATTGAATAACAACTACACGATGAGGGGGAGACGGTAATCCGTACGTACGCACGTATGGTGACATGTCATTAATAGGATGTATAGAATAATGAATATGGTTGTACCATATTTATAATAACATAAATTTATATATAATATAATGGATTTATTGTTTTACAATGGAAACAACAAGGAATGAAGAAGTGGAAGAAGAAAATAACATGAAAGAGGTGATGAAATATTTACCTCGTCTTCAGGTTCTTCCTTTTGATTTGATAAAAATGGATCCTTATGTTATCTTTATAACTAAATTAAGGCATATAGGATGAAAGTAGGACAGTTTAAAGGATATTTGGATAGGGTTTGGGGAGAAAAATGGTTTTGAACGTGTGAATTTGATAGAAGATGAAGTTCACTTTTATAAGAGGGGCAAGGGGCACCTTAGGAAAAGATTGAAATATTATCTTATAATAAAATCATATTTAGTTTATAATAGATAAAAATTGATTTATTTCGAAGATATAGTGGGTATGAGTCTAAATCCTCTCAACAAATATGCTGTAGACAAGTTTTGGTTACCATTTTAACTTTATCTTTTATATTTAACTCTAAGTTAAATAATTTAACTTTTATCGTGTCTTCTTGTATTATTACACTATATGGTTAATAAAATAATTATAAACATCCAATATAACATCAAGTGGTTATTTAATGAAAAATATAATATTCTTTAAGACCTTTGGTCGATCCTTTGATTTTTTGGACTATTATATCAACAAATAAGATAGTATTTCTTTTAAAAATTAATTTATGTCAATTTTGACACTATTTGGTATTTTTTAGGAAAGTCATAAAAACATTATCACTTAGAAAAAAAATTATCTAATCAACCCTAACATGTCATATTAACATAGAAAAATATTGGAATTCATCAAAAGTCAAAAATTACATTTTTGTGGATATTTATAATATCAATTATTTTAATCATTGATTAATAAGGTAATTACTCCTTCAGCATTGTGTCATAAATAAATTAAATTATTTAATGTCTAAAAATTATAAATAAAATATTATTATTTAGGTAATATTAATATATTTCTAATTAATATTTATAGTCAAATTTATCTTATGTATATCCCTATATTGAAAATGGTTTAGTTATTAAGCTTTGATTTTAACTATTTTAACTATTCTTTAAATAAAATAATAATAAATGTCATAATTGAATCCAAGTGGACCTAAAATATCATATTTTATTACTAAGGTTGTTTTTGGTCTAATTACAATTATCCAATAGAATTAGGACCTGTTTTAGGGTAATAATAAAATCATTTTTACCATTAATTACCCTATTTACTTTTAACTATGTTAAATAAAAGTCAAAAGTTACTATTCACCAAAAATTATTTTCATCTTATTGATCCAAATTTTACATATTGAGATTAACCGTGTCATTCTGAGTTTTTAAATTCAACTCACATAAGTGATAAAATTATGTTTTATGCAAATTTTCAAATGATCCTAGAAGGTGGGTAAAAGACGATAAAACGTTGAATAAAATTTTATATATATATACTTATTATAAAATGACATGAATGAATTAAATTGAACTTATATAGGTATTAAATATCTACTTTTACCTAAAATAAATTTAAATAAAATAAATAACTATTTAAATAAGAAGTTTCCTTTAACCGATAACTCATTGTTTCTCAATATTCATCAAAAAATTGGATGTTTTTAGAAAAATAACAAAAATTAACCCTAAGATAATTATGATATTATGAATTCAAAAATAAATTCTATTTTAACAATTTAAAAACATATAAGTTGAATTAATTAATTTAAATTTAACTCTCTTTGTCAAAACAAAAAAGCCTATTTTTAAGAAATAATAACTATCAAAAGATTGACACTTGTTTATGTCCAATTTCAAAGTGAAATTACTTTAAGTGACCAAAATTGGATTAAATGATAAAAATATAATCTAATTATAATTACAAAACATTAAAATGTATAATTGAACACTATATTATTTCGATTAAAAAAGTTATTTTCAGTTAAAAAAATAGTATTTAACATTATTTAACCAAATATGTAATTTATCAGAAAAACACCAAAAAATTATTGAAACTAAATTTTTATGTCCCTATTCTAAATATGAAGTTTAATTTGTCAAATTCAATATATAAAAGTCCCAAATATTAGATGTAAAAAAGGTTCTCCATTAAAAGGCATTAAAATTGCATTTTTTGAAAAATACATATTTTATCTAAAAAAATGAATTTGTTCTTACATTATGTATAAGAAAACTATAATATGGATTCTAGAATTATAAAGATTATATAAATGTCAAAATTCTGTTAATACTATTCATAACTTCTTTTGAATGGCTAGTTTTGTAAGTCGTGGTGCGCTTGAACTCGGTGTTGCGTGTAGTGCAAGTTGTTGAATTACATTGAAGAAATAACGTACTATAAAATTTTTTGGTGTTAAATTCTCCACTCCTTCAATAAATTGCATCCTAAAAATTTGAAATTTTTCTTCAAAAATAAAAGGTTAAAAGTATAAAATACCTTTTTGGAAAACCCACATCAAAAATTGTGTTAATAAAATTTAGTCTTAATAAGAGGGAAAGGGAAATGAAAAGTCACCACCAAATTATGATCTCAATTAGGAGAACATTAGTGGAAATTAGAGACACATAATTAGATTAAAAACAAAAATATTTATAGGGATTGATTGAGGTCATCAATCATAAACAAGTGTAAAATTGATGTCCTCAAATCCATCAATCTATGTGATTTAAAATATCATTGGTTCAACAAAACATAAGATATTAGGATAAATCATTTTTGGTTTTATGATCCCTTACCTAAAGTTTAATAATTAATTTATATATAGAATTAGAGGAATATATATATATTTATATATATATATACTTGAAAAGTATAGTATCATCCTTCAACTAATTCCTACCACAAACTCATCATTCACTGCAAAAGATAATAGAATTAAAAAATATTCTATTTATCGTAATCGTATAGGGTTCCAAAAATAATGAATTTATAATTCATTTGTCATATTATTTTAAAAAAAATACATTACACAAACAATGACATCACGTAGGCCAATCATAGGTGATGCATCATTGTTTTCCTTCGGGTTTGGGTTCAAGTCTCATGGCCTTTCCAGACGCGATGGGCTGTCACCCAATTTCCGGGTATTCCTTTTTATAAAAAATCCAAATATAATCTTAATAAATGTTTTAACCTTAAAAATAGTATCCAATTTCCAACTCAATCCCTTCAAACCTATAATCTTATCCAAAATACTTCTTTCCAAACTTATAGTCCAAAATTTATAAGTAAGGTAAACACAATGAAGATCTTTTTTTCCACGTAATAACATGTGAATACCTTCATCATGTATTATTTTAAAACATGGAATCACCCTAAATTTCCATAAAACATTATTGATTACATTCATGCTCTATTATTCTTTATATAATACTAGATATATTCCTTATATCCAAAAATGCTGAATACTCCAACAATGATGAAATAAATAAACCATTAATCAGTTCCAAGGTAGTCAAGAATATACAATATAATTTCTCCAAATCGACCATATCTTGTTCCAAAATTACTACCTCAGTGTCCGGACCTTATTAAGGTTTATCATTCCTCCAACTATGTATTTTCCAAAAAAAATTACTTGTTGTGAGTCACATTTCATAGAACCATATAATCTCAAATCCTCAATCAAATAGTACTGCAGTACAATCCTTATTTATTTCCATAATACATATAATGGGTATATCATCAATACAACACTAAAAATTCATAATTATTTAACAACCACATAAGAATACTAGTCAATACTCTTCATCTGTGGTAGTATGATAACTTTATTGTTATCCAATAGCATCATTTGCGGCATACTCTGATGACTGGGACATTGATTCGCCTAGTGTCCTAACACCTTATAGATGAATCATTTTACATTTGAATCCTTTTTCTTACCCTTGAAATCACGTACTTGGTGTACTTTTTCTCTGCACTTATAACAAACTCACATTCCATTAAATCATTTACCAACGTGATTCTTTCCACAGTTATCACATATGGGAAAATCCTTCCTTCCCCTCTTCCCTTTATCCATTTTTCTCTATACCATCCTTTTCTTCTCTAGATTCCCTTTAAATCCATAGGACACAAATAATTATTTACTTATCGTATTAACAAATGATACTATTTCTTCATATGTTGAGAATATGTGGGAGACTATTTCCCTTCTAAATGTTGGCTTGATACCATGAAAGATATGATCCTTATTACTCTTTGTATCATATGTATAGCTGGAGTTCTCATTCTTTCTACTTGGTGCCATTTCTAAACAATGGCATACAGTAGGTCAGTTTATGAATCACAATGAATAATTACAAACATGTAAAATACCCAACATAAATTGAACAGTTTATGGATATAGTACATAATCATAAAAATGTTTTCTTTGAGGATGTATTTACTCCTAAATCATTCATAATGGATTGTAATGAAAATCTGAATTATCCAAATCATATCCCCAGGGAGTGTCGTAACCAATAGTGTATCATGTCCTGCTGTCATGCCCTAGTTCCTGTTCGATTATAGATCAATGCGGTGTTTTCAGGTTTTACCGCTAGGTACATCTCTGCCAAAGCTTCTTTTACCTGCTCGTATCTAGACAGAGATGTATTTCTTGAAAACACACAAAATCTCTAGATTACCAAAAATTCTAGGAAGTTCTTTAATACTAATCCTCAAAGTCTATCTTAGTGTAATGTGCATTAATCAGAGTTTATCTAAATATAGTTTCCACGGTTTGTACTAAACTTTCTCTGATACCAACTGTAATGCCCCAACACCAGTTACCCAGAGTCGGTGCATTATTACATAACATTGGCATGATTACAAGGAATCATGTCCTAAAAGAATGGTCAGTATAGTAGTCTTTTAAAATATATTACATACATGAACTTTACATTACACTTTCTATCACACAACACATAAAAAAATAATCCTCTGAAAATGCCATTTTTCGCCTAGCTTAACCCTGAATCTCAAACATAAAACACTTCTTGGGATCCTAGAAAAAGAAACATAAGAAAGGGGTGAGATTAGTTTCTCAGTAAGGGTAAATAAATTAGTGAAAGGTATAAAATTTTATGGCAAGATGTGTAATAAAAATAATAGACTTTTAAACATAAACATGAATATAATATGAATAAAATAAATTAAAAATTACTATATAAACATGCACATGGATATTCTACTAGTCAAATAATCATATGTCATAAGTAATTTCATAATGAGGGGATGTAGAGTACCATACTTTAATTTTTGTGACAATGCCTCGTGCAAGGACCTAGGGGTAACTGTAACTGGACCCCAACCCGGACAACCTCTGAAATCGGACTCCAACCTGGAGAGCCTCTGTATCTCGACTCCAACCCGGAGATCCACTGTATCCAGACTCCAACCTGGAGGGTCTACTATAACTGGACCCCAACTCAGAGGGCTTGCTTTTACTAGTCCCCAACCCAGAACATACTAGTACAATACATTCATCTTATGAAAAGGTTGAAATATAACTTAAACATTCGTATTAAAACTAGCATACGAAATGTCAATACTTTAACTATAAATCAAGAATGGAATAAACATTACTCATCCACATTCAATCATATTACAAAACCTTAAATACAATATGGAATATTTCTATCATAATAAATCAACTTCAAACAAGTGTAAAATTTATCAAAGGATGTTGACATAGATGAAATTAAAACATTTTTAGAGGAATATCTATTTATATTTTGAAATCATTTAAAAATAATGTAATTATAAAAGAAAAAATTTATTTATGAATATATTCTTATAATATTTTAAGGTATGCTTTGACGATGTTATGACGGTGGAAAATAGCCATACCTACTGTATAAGTTAAAAAAACATTCTTACCTTAATTTTGTCGAAAAGGTCATAAAGTACATTGTTTGGAAAATGATGGAAAGATTCCTTTCAAAAAATATAATTTCAAATAAGGGTATAAATTAATTCAACCCATTGTCTAGTAAATATTAAAAATGTTTTGAAATACATTTTTAAGAAACATGGATGTGGATGATAAAGAGGTCCCACTAGATACGTAAAAATAACCTCAGATATGAAGAGATTGTGAATTTAACCCTTAACATGTACTTTTCCTTGGTCAAGGGTATGTTAAACTCCTATAAAATATTTTAATAATTGTTATTAAATTATACAAGAACCATATACATAATTATTAAATCATATATGATCTTCTAATAATGCTTTGTTAATAATATTTTTGTTTTATCGTCGTTTCGGGTGTTAAATAATTAGTTTTCCTTTATATTATTTGTTACGTGAGTCATGTTTGTTATACATTTGAGGTTTCTTAACCATATCCATAATGATATAAGGTATTTAAACATTATATGTAATCATCAAATGAAAATTAGTCTTGAATGATTACGATGGGGAATGAATCTCATTGTGTTCATGGAGACAGTATTCCGTACATATGCACAAGCGACAATATCAAAATTTTGATATTAAAATCATATATAATTGGATGGTATATCATATATAAATAATCATTAACATTTATATTTATTATTTACATCAATTATACATCATTATTATATCCATTCAAAGAATAATTTATTGAATATCAACTACACCACGTCTTAGAGACGATAAGCCGTACGTACGTACATACGGTGAAATGTCATTCATAAGATGGATAGAATAATGAATATGGTTTTACCATATTTATAATAAAATTATAGTATAAATAATATACTAGATGAATTTTTTTACATTGGAAACAACAAGGAAAGATGAAGTGGATGAAGAAAAGAACTTGAAAGAGGTGATAAAATATTTACCTCTTCTTCAGGTTCTTCCTTTTCATTTGATCAAAAGGGAACTTTATGTTAGCTTTATGAATAAATTACGGCCTCTAGGATTAAGGTAGGATATTTTAGAGGATATTTGGGTAGGTCTTGGCTGAGCCAAATGGTTTGGAAAGTGTGAATTTGAGAGAAGACGGAGTGCCCTTCTATAAGAGGGGTGAGGGGCACCTTAGGAAAATATTGAAATATTATTTTATAATAAAATCATATTTAGTTTATAATGGCGCAAAATTGATTTAATTAGAAGATAAAGTGGGTATGGGTCATAATACTTTTAAAAAATAGGTTTCGGACAAGTTTAGGTAACCATTTTAACCTTATCTTTAGAATTTTACTCTAAGTTAAATAATTTAGCTTTTACCGTGTCTTCTTGTATTCTTACACTATATTGTTAATAAACATACTCTAAACATCCAAAAGAACACAGAGTGGTTCATTAATGACATATATAATATTATTTGTGACCTTTGGAGGAACCTTATATTTTTAGGATGATTATATCAACCAATAATAGAGTATTTGTTTTAAAAATTAATTTATGTCAATTTTGACACTATTTGGTATTTTCTTTTTGTGAAAGTCATAAAAAACTTATCACTTAGAAAACAATTTATATAATCAACCCTAAAATGATATATTAACCTATAAAATTAGTGTAATTCATCAGAAGTCTCAAATTATATTTATTTGAATATTTGTAATATCATTTATTTTAATATTTCATTAATAAGGTAATTACTGCATCGTCATTGTATCATAAATAAATTAAATTATTTAATTTATAAAAATTATAAATAAAAAACCATTATGTTTGAAATCAATTTAGATTTCTAGTAAATATTTATAGTAGAATTTATCTTATGTATAACCATATATTAAAAATGGTATATTTATTAAAATTTGATTTTAACTCTTCTTTAAATAAAATAATAATAAATGTCCTAATCTAATCCAAGTTGACCTAAAGGATCATATTTTATTCGTAAGTTTGATTTTGGTCGACTTAAATTTATCTAATAGAATTAGGAAATTTGTTAGGGTAATAATAAAATCATTTTTACCTTTCATTACCCTATTTACTTTTAACCCTGGTAAATAAAAGTCAAAAGTTACTATTCACCAAAATTTATTTCCATATTATTGAATCACAGTTTACTTACTGAGGTTAACCATGTCTCTCAGATTTTTGATATTTAACTCACAGGAGCAGTAAAATTATGTTTTATGCAAATTTTTAAATGCTCCTAGGAGGTGGGTAAAAGACAGTAAAAAGTACAATACAATTTTATATATCTAATCTAATTATAAAATCGATCAAATGAATTAAACCGAACATATATAGGTATTATTTATCCATTTTTACCTAATATAAATTTATATAAAATAACTAATTATTTAAATAAAAAGTCAGTTTTAACCAATAATGCAGTGCTTATCACTATTCATCAAAAATTGAAAGTTTTCATAAAAATACCAAAAATTCACCATAAGATAATTTTGATATTCCGAATTCAAAAATTAATTCTATTTTACCAGGTATAAAGCATAGAAGATTAATTAATTAATTTAAAATTAATTCTCGTTGTCATAACTACAAGGCGCATTTTTTAGAAATAATTTCTATCAAAAGATTGACACTTGTTTTTGTCCTATTTCAAATTTAAATTACTTACAATGACCAGAATTGGATTGAATGGTAAACATATAATCTAATTATACATTAAAACCATTAAAATTTATAATTTAATACAATAAATTATTTTTATTAAAAAAGTTGTTTTCAGCTAAAATATAGTATTTTTTACTATTCACCAAAATATGAATGTTATCAGAAAAACACAAAAAAAAATTTAAACTAAATTTTTATGTCCTTATTCTAAAGAAGAAGTTTATTTTGTTAAATTTAATATATAAAAGTCTCAAATATTGGAATTAAAAAGAGTTCTCCATTAAAAGGCAGTAAAATTGCATTTTCTTAAAAATAATTCTTTTATCTGAAAAAATGAATTTTTCTTAAATTATGTCTAAGAAAATCATAATATAGATTTTAAAATTATAAGGATTATATAAAGTTCAAAATTCAATTAATAAATTTCATAACCATATTTAAACAGCTAGTCTGGTAAGTCTTGGTGCGATTGAACTCAGTGTTGCGTGTAGTGCAAGTTATTGAATTACTTTTAATAAATAACATACTATCAAATCATGGGGTGTTACAGGAAAACCATTACTTTCAATGGAATATTATGATCAAACTCCATAAAATATCAACAGCACCATCAGAGACATCTTAAACTCTCATCGTGACCACCTCCCTGATACAATTCTAAATGTCATTGAAAACTACTCTTTCACTAACACCGATGACTTCCGAATTTGAAAACTAGATCACAATGGTCTGATTAACTCTAAAATATCAATAATCATTATTTTTGTAACCCTGAGAATGATTACATATGGATTAAACATTTTAACAAAGTTTGGATAAAACATTCGAGATTCACTCTCATCTGGAGTCTCGCTCAAAATAGAGTTCCCACTGATACTTTCCTAAAATCGTTTGGAATTAAGCTTTCCCTAAGTTTAAAATCTTTTACCAACACATAGATGATCTTAACCACCTCTTAATTTATTGTGCTACTACTTCTTCTCATTTTTGAACTATATTCTTGACATTTTTAATGGAGGATGGTTGTTTTTTGACTTTGTCAAAACTCAACTAATGAAATGTGAAAATTTGGAAGGCTCTAAACAAATCAAGAACCTTTTCCATGATGTAGTTTCTGAACTCCACCATTTCATCTGGAATGACAAGAATTCTATTATTCATAAAAATTACTCAAATCATCTAAATATAGGTCAAATGCAGATTCTTGTTGCCATATATCACGCTGCTTTGTTGCAAAATGGACATTGCCACAACACCATGCATGACTTTGGAATCCCAAAGCAGCCATGGATCATGGGAAATTTCTATCCACCAATTCGCACTCTAGAGGTTCTCTGGAGATCCCCTCTCCCTGTATGGATCAAAATCAATATTTACAGCGCCTCAAAGGGAAACTCGGGCCCTGCAGGGTGTGGTGCTGTCTTCAGACATCACTTCGGCCAGAATCTTGGTAGTTTCATGGGTAATTGTGGCACCTCCACTTCCCTTGATGTTGAGATGCTATGTTTGATAGATGCCATTTATTTTTTCATACTCTTTGGATGGAACAACCTCTGGATTGAAAGTGATTCGATGACCATCATTCAAGTGATCTAGAATGGAGTAATTCATCTTTCTTGGATGATTACTACAGGTTGTATGGAAGGAAATCATTCACTCATTCATATTAACTATATAATCACACTTGTTTATCAATATGCAAGCACGGTTGCATATTAACTGGCCAACATGGGAATTAATCAAGACATTTCCTAGTTTGAAAATCTCCCCTCTAAGCTCATTTCATTTCATTAAAAAATTGTAAAATGATCTCGTAATTTCAAACCATTTAATTTTTCTTTTAATAATATTTTTGATTTGGTCTTTCTAGTCCAAGGCATCACCTTTCTAAAAAAATATTTCATGAAAAAATGAAACAACTAACACCCATAAATGATTATTTTAATAAATAATTATTAATAAATGGGTATTTAATGTTATAAGTGGATCATATGTGATATTATAAGAATGAATACGGTTTTGGTATATAATTATAATAAATATAAAGTAATTTTATAGGATAGTAGATCATTTATAAAGTAAATCAAACATGAGGTTTGATATTTATATTTCAATCTCATTTTAATTGGGATTTTTTATACTTGAATTTACATTGATGGTAATTATATGATATTTATTTAGTTAACACATTTCATTTTATTCTCATAAGGTTATTTATGGATATTATATGTTTTACATTAATTTCCCCATCTTTTAATACTTAAGATACTAAAATAATATTTTTAAACAAATTTGACTTTGTTTTACTATCTAGTCAAGAATCATTTTCTTTCATATCCATGTTTTCATTAAAAAACTTGCAAGAATATTTTTATTATTCTTCTATAATTATTTTATGTAATTATACCCATTTTATAATTTTTATATTTTTTTAAAGGAATCATCTTTTTTTCCAAATGAGTTACTTTTGAATTTTATTGAAATTGTGAAAGGAATCATTGTTTTAATGTACACGACTTGAAAGAAAATTACCATTTTCATGACCATAAAAATTATTTAAATCTTGATTTTTAGGTTTTCATAGTTCTTTTAAAAGTACATTTTTTCTTAATATTTTTTATTTCTATGATTTTATATAGTTACATTCCAAATTAAAACTGTATTTTCCTCAAGAAATGTTATAGTGATCTTTAAACGACATTTTTCATCTTGGAAAAAATAATTTGATGTTACTTATAGTTCCCTAGGGAAATAATTTTATGATATAATCCTTATTCTTTTTCTAGATGGTTTATCTTTATAATGATAAAATATTAATGAAACTCATTTACTTTTCCACATGTTTAGCTATGATGGAGTGATAAATGATTTCATGATTCTGTGGTATATATAAGAATGAATTATGAATATGTAATATGTCGTTATGTTATTTACCTCCAATTAATTGGGTAAATACTATTGTTTCATGAGATCAAAGGGTACACAAGAGGTTATCCTAAGCCCAAAAATGGGTACATTTCTTCTTATCGCAAGCCCGGATAAGGGAATATGTGAGGTTATCCCAAGCCTATAAGTTCGTACATGTGAGGTTAACCCAATCCTAAATCAGGAACATGGGTCATTAACCCAAGCCTAACATGTGATGTATATGTTGATGGGTATCATTGACATAATTTTTATATGATTATGATTATTCCCCACTTAATACCAATCTTTTATTACCGGAAATTATGATAATGTCCTAAAATCATGGATTGTGTTATTTGATACCTTCATGATTTATGTTTGATGAACTAATGTAATGAAAATTAAATTTGTTGGGTATCAAAAATATGTGATCAGGACACGACTTTAAGGAATTGATGATGGCGATGCCCTAGTGGCGATGCCTGAAGCTCCGGAACCTCCCTCTTAGGTAGAGGGAGAAGGAAACATCTGTTGTTCCCTCTCAACACCATGGAACATTCTTCCTTTCAACAACCCTAACCTCCTTCATCCTTTCCTCATGATTCCCATGTGCCTTTGGTTCCCGACCTCGACAGGATCTCCCCAGCTCACGATTTCTTTGAAGGAATTCAATATATCTTCAGATCTCTATAGGATGATGCTTGTGGATCGATTTATGGGTTTTCAGCCCGTGGTATATGACTTTGACAGATAGAGTTTTGAATCATGGGGGCTCAAAGAATGTGTTGGGGTGGGTCTGCTCGACTGACACCATATGATGATATAAATTTCCTCAGAGTTTGATCATTTTTATTCTTGGTACAAAACACCTTGATCCCTCAATAGATGCGGATTTTATTTCATTCACTATTTCTTTGATTTCAACATGAATCAAGATGTGCCGACGACAGCGGTGTGGTTATGTTTCCCAGATTTGTCACTTACTTTCCTGAATCCTTTGATTATATAAATTTTGGGGAACTAAGTCAGTAGGTATTTGTGTTAGGATAGTCAAATTTAGACAGTCTATCATCCTATCTCCCCTTGTGTGTGTGTTGAGGCTGATGTTTCAAAGCCTCTAACAGACCGGATTTTGATTTTGGTTGGTGAAGAATTCTGATGGAAACAATGGGTGGTTTTTGAGACTTGTCCAGTATATTGTTTAGGTTGTCAATGGTTATTCCATATGGTTTATGGTTTCCATCTCATACATGGAGATCATCATGTGATGATCCCTCATCTATAAGGTTCTAAGGTGCAGGTCGACCCCACAGTGTTCCAGCAGACATGTGATGATCTTGGTTTGGACAAGTCAGGGGAGGCACATAGGGCCGACTCATGGAAATGGGAACTAGGAAGGATTCAAACTTGTCCAGGAGTGCATTTATGGTCTATTCTGTATGGAAGTTCACGGGAGGGTCAGTAGTGGCCCACTTTGGAACCTATAGTTTCAGAGAAGGAAGCTAATGCTAAGGTGTCAGAACCACGATTTGTGGATTTCCTTGCCTGCTTAAGGAATGATTTGGGGATCAGTCCCTTACAGGCTGGCGGAGTGGAGTTAGTGTGGGAATATGGAATAGTTAAGGAGGTTTATTTTGATATGGATATGATGGAGAAATAGGTTACAACCAACACTATTGATAAAGATGTGGGGGAATTCGATAGTAAGTGATGTCCAAGGCTCTGGAAGTCTTCATGGTCCAGAATGAGAGGATACTAACATGAATCCTCAAATTATGGGGTGTGTATATGAGAATTGCAAAGGTTTATACATGTCATTTCACTAATATAGTGCTTCCTATGTGGTTTCCTACAACATGGAGGTTGAGCTACCTAGAATGACCCTACAGGGGAATTCCTTTTTGCTAGCTGCTACAGAACCTCATTTCGGACAAGGAAGGCAGGATGGGGTTAGTGTCTTGTAACCCTTGTACCCACACACTCCCATTCCAAATTCCACATCCCTTTATAAGGCTAGTAGTGAGGAGAAGATAAAGGTATTGGAGATTAAAGTAGGCAAGGTGGATTCTCCATGCAGGCCGATGCCCCTAAAGGAAGGCTTGGGGGTTGAGTTGACAAACCGTTTTGATGGTCTGGAAGTTCAAGAACAAACATTGACTCATGAGGAGGAGGATTCAGTTGATGAAAGTTATATCCAAATATCAGTGGATATTTTGGTCCATTTCTAAGGGAAATCCCCTCATATCCGAAGAAGTTAGGAGGGGAAAAAGGAAATTGGGACTCGGCGAAATTTAGTGTGGTCGAAGGGAAAAAACTCAAAGGACGCAAATAATATTATCAATTTCCTAAACTAATGGAAACCTGGTCAAATAAAAAGGTTGGAAACAAGGAATTTAAATCCCTAGAAGACAGGGAAAGTGGAGATCCATGTAGATAACCAAGAATGATGGAGGAACAGGAAGGGGAATATTTGAAGATCATACTCCATTCCAATGAGGAAATGAATAAAAAAGTCCTTCATCCTAATTCCTCATAGGAGGAGATTTTATGAATAAATAAAATAAGTTTGTAGGTTGAGGCCATAGAGGAGAAATATGCATCGATAGAAATGAATGAACAAATAATAACCTGGGGATTCAACCAATGTAAAATCAACATGAAGGAATTCATTCAGGCAATGGAAAAAATAGTTACTCACCCTGAAGAACTTATCAATGTGGATCTATAAACCTAGGTTAATACCCTACACTAGGAATTATATATAGTGTCTGACTCAAATAATCTTAGTCTTGTCTTTAACCATTCTGTGAGATCTTTCCGCATGCATTGGTTTTTGTTTTGCGAACCATGGTTTCTCACTTATCCTTATAGTGGATTTTAATAAAATATTATATTTGTATGGATGTCTTATGAACTACCAAGATTTATTCCATGACTCAAGATTATGATATATGGATTACTGGTTATGGTTTTCAAAAGTTAATCTCATGTTATTGCACCCTTATCCTCATTTTATACATAAATGTTCATTGATATCTCTCTTTTTTAACCTTACTATGATTCTAAAACCACCCTTTCATATGTTTCCTTATCATTGAAATTTGAAGAATCTTTTTTGGTATTAAATGTCTAACATGGGTACTAGTTTCAAAAATCTTATTAGGATATGATGTATATATTTTATGTACCAATTCTTTATGTATCTATGTCTCAAAACACACTAATACTTTATGCCTTTTTCTTGAATTGAAATGATATATAATGAATGTTAAACTGATAAGATGTAATATTTATGTATGAAATGTTTGGGTCACCTTATATGGCATCAAATAAAGGTTTAATTATTTTTGGAAACATAGATGAGGAAAATTTAGTGACAGCTATTAGGATAAACCTAAGTATAAGAGAGCATCCAATGTTATGTAAATGAAAGGAGTGTGATTTTTCTAGAGAATGAATCCCTACCAAAATACTAGAAAGCAGATGCAGTTATGACACAGATACACCCTGGGGGTAATTAATTTTAAACGGGTTTTTTGGTATTAACTCTATCATCACCGATGCATGATGATTTGCATAAGATTATACACCTATCCAGATACTATCGAGTGCTATGTGTGGGTAAAATCACTTTTTATTTATGAACCATTGTGATTAATTTAAATATATGATTATCATGGATAACTTATATACAACATAAGGATTCATAGTTTTAAAATAATGTTTCCTGATAAGATATCTTCTGATTGATGCGTTGTAATTATATGATTTTTCACTATGATTATTGTTGATCAGAATATGAATTTTTGTTTTAGTTAATGGATAGAAATTGAAGGTACCATGTTAAAAGTAAATTTTATGGAAAATTAAATTATTTTACTTCTTAGAAACAAAACATTTTTGGAAATTAAATTGAAAATATCATTTTATTCTTACATAATGTTCTCAATAAAAAAATCACATTGAGGTTCCAAACTAGTAAAGGAGAGAATGATATTCTTTTTAGTCTTTTATGAGGAAGAATCCACCTTATTTTAGTGGATTCTAGGATCTAGTAATTTTTGACAAATTGATCAATACCACTAAAAATATATTTTCCATTCTATAGTATTTCAAGAAATAAAAATATATTTTATCTCTTTTAATTTAGAAGGAAAAGCATATCAATTATATATTCTCATCAGGAACATGATGAAACATAAGGATATTGTGTATATGTAGTGGGTTGAATTTTGAAGGATATTTTTTAAAAAATAATATCCTCATATTTTCATATGAAAATGGGGAAGTAATTCCATAATAGAAGGTTTAATCATGATAAATACATTAGTACATATGAGTTAAATTTTATAATATTTGTGAGGTATGCTAATAGTATTATCATTGGAACGGAAATTAAGATTAATAGATATTTTAGAGTATGAAAACCATTCCTCTGACGTGCATTAGGCATATGGGACTTTATTAATTATGAATAAATAATTAAATTTTCTACAAAGGTAGAAATTTATATTAGAGTGAACCATAAATCTCAGGGTTTTGATAATTAAATAATGAAAAAATTAAAATAACAATTTAATAATAAAAATCATGGAGAGAAGAAAATGAGTCTTCATTTATGCTAGAAGTTTGGAAGGAAACATAGTGGAAATTATCGTATGGGGACTAGTAAATTATTTAAGTGTGGAAAGAAAGTTAATAATGAAATTGAATTCTGAATTGATGGGAAGAATTAAATAATTATTCTAATATAGAGAACCCTCTAGAGAATGCCTCACCCACACTCTAGTGTTTCAAATGAAATGAGCATAGTAATTATTTTAACCAATTCTCAAATCCAAGGGTTAATAATGATGATGATTGAAATTAGTGACCTCCTAATCCAAGAGCGAATGGGACATCTATTTTTATCACTATTGTCGATATGCGGTACAATAACCGAGTGGTGAAAGGTATAGTTTCCATCCACACTTGAACCACTAATGAGTTATTTCATTCTGGATCTACCCACTATTTTATATATGAAAAATTTTATAAGGGTTTCACATTAACACCACAATGATTTTATGTTGAATTACCAGTGAAAACATATAATTTTCCTCATATTATGTCTATGATTCTTCTTTGATTACATTATTTGGAAATATGCTTATTTTAAATATCATTATTTTCCTCCGATTAAAATTGATTATATTTTGGGAATGGATTAACATTATTTTTTTAAATACCATATCAATTACTAAGTAATGGAATTCAAATTTGTTATTACAAAACAACCTATAATCATCTTTCAGTGTGAGGATAAATATTAACCTCTATTAGAAATTACATCCACCGAATGGGTCTTGATTCCTATCCAAAAGGATTATTTTTCCCAGATGATTAGGAAGAAACTCAACAAAAAAATAACACACACACACACACACATATATATATAATAAGTGTTTATTGATGTATATACAAAATATTTTCCAATTATTCCATTGAATCCTAAAGTTGTGTATTCAATAAAACATATACCCAATAATATAACTATTTCAAATTCTCTATTTATAATTGTCCCGATTGAGTTACAAAAAATGAAGAAGAAACATTAGGATAATCATTATAAGGGATTCAATTATATAGGTGAATCACTACGGGGTTCACCTAACCATTTTTTGTCAATAATAAATATAGATAAATGAAACACTTAATTGATTATCGTGAACCTACAAAATTCAAAATCAATAATAAGTATCTTCTACCATGTACTAGTTATTTTTTCAATCAATTACGAGGTGATTAATATTTTTCCAAGACTTATCATTGATCTGGATATTATCAATTGAGGTCCAATAGTAAAAACATTACCTAGATAGAATTCTATATGATGTATGGACACTGCAAATTTATAGTGATGCCATTTGGTCTAACTAATTCTCCCACTATCATAATGAATTCAATTAATATAATCTTTATAGATTACCTTGATGAGTTTATTATAGTAGTTATAGATGATATTATTATATATTATAAATTTAAGGTAGAGAATGAGTATCATTTTATAATTATATTGAAGACCCTAAGGTAGGAGAATCTATATGAAAAAATCTAACAAGTGCGAATTTGGGCTATAAAAAGAATAATTTTTGGGTTATATAAGCTCATGTGATGGAATATTGGTGGCTCCATCAAAGAAGGATGTTATTTAATATTGGCCCATATCAAACATTATGACTAAGATCATTAGTTTTTATGGTTTTTCAAGATATTATTTATTCTTTATGGAGAATTTATAGTGACTATCTAATAAACTCACCATGTTAATTTGGAATATATTAGAGTTTCCATGGATATATAAGTGTGTAGAGGATTTTAGGAAGATAAAAAGAAGGTTTTTTGGTGAACCTATGCTCACAATACCTTGTACTGGGGTAGGGTTTGTGATATATAGTGGCGTATTGAATAATTTATTGGCATGTTTCCTATTATATAATTATATATAGATATATTATACCTCATGCCAATTTATGGTTCATGATAAAAATTTTCTAACTCATTATTTGGAGTGTTATGTGGTAAAAGTTTCATTAAATATATAGAGGCATTATATTTTTTGGTGAAAAGTGTAACATATATAATGATCATATAAGTTTAAATTATATATTCAGACTAAAATATTCAAATATACACCTGGGAAGATTGTTGGATTTGATTAAATATTATGACTGCTCAATATAATACAATGATATTAAGGTGAATAAGGTGGATACTGATCTATGTTGAAAAGACCCTACTAGTTTATCTTTGATAAGGATAAGAAAAGATCCAATATATATAGATATTTTCAAAGGATGGATCAATAAATTCTAAAGGAATGGGAGATATCTTATCTTTCTCAAATGAATATTCATCCATCCTTCCAAGTGAATATTAAAGAGGCATATTGGAATATGTATAGATAAAAAAAGAAACTGAGAAATGTTCCAAATTCATGTATGTGTCCCATCAATTCCATAATTTAAGAAGGGTTTATTGGATGAATCTCATATCTCATCATTCTATATTCATCCTAGAATTTTGATTATCCATTTATATGATAAGAGTATTTATATAAGGTTAATGTAAATTGAAATATTATAGAGTATGTATTTAAATGCTTGGTATGTAAACAAGTTATGGCTAAGAGATAGAAGTATAAATGGATGTAACAATCGTTACCCATATCAAAAATGAAATGTGAAAACATCACCATGCATTTCATAGTAGGACTCCCAAATCATCTAAATTACAAAACGATATTTGGGCTATAGTCAGTCACAATTCAAAAAATAGTTCATTTCATTTCCATCATGGAATATTTCTCTCTTGATCAGATTTCAAAAATATACATTAAAAAGGTGGTAAGGTTTCATAGAGATCCATGTTCTATTGTATCTAATTGATATACAAGGATTACCTCAATGTTTTGGTGAACTATTCAGTAAGATTTGGATATGGAGTTGTGTTTCTATATTTCTTATCATCATTAGATATATTTTTAGTTTGAGTGAACCATTAAAACTGTATAATATATTTTGATATCCTATTCTCTATATTTCATAGGTGGTTTGGATCAACACCTTAATTTGGTAGAGTTTTATTAAGATAATACCTTTCACTCGAATATTTAGATAGATATTTATGAATCCCTATATACAAAGAATTATACAACTCCATCATGATTGGATAAATTTTGAGAAATTTTTTTATTGGTACCTGATATTGAAAAAGAAAATTTAGAGAGGGTTAGAGCTATTAAAAAATATATCAAGGAATATTAGAGTCAACAAAAGAGTTATGATAATAAATTACTTGTGAGTTATTGAATTAATTTTTTTTGAGAATTTAATCTGATGAATTTCTCCATAGAATAAGGTCATGATATTTAGAAATAGGTGAATGGTGATAACTAGATATATTGGTTCCATTGAGAATCTAGATTGAGTAGGGACTGTAGCTTATCTCTTGGTGCTTCCACCAAACCTATCTCAATCTCAGGATGTGTTCATTGTATCTCTCTTGAAGAATTATATTACTGATCATTCACATTTACTAAGCTTAGTGGTTTAATCACTAGATAATCATCATTCCTATGAAGAAAAAATGATATCAATCTTGGATCATAGATATAATGTTCTACAGAACAAGAATACTCATCTGGTAAATGTTTTCTAGTGTAATTATAAATTATAATAAGTTACATAAGAACCTATGGATGTGATGAAATAATGATATCCTAAATTTTTTTTATTGTAGTGAAATATTCATTAAGATAAAGTTCATTTTTAGGGTGTATAATGTAACACCCCATGATTTTATATGTATTTTCTTTGAAATAAACATGATTAATTTGATATCTTTCTTAAAAAATAATAGTAAGTTTAAAGGGTCCAATTTTTTGTGCTCGTTTTTAGGGTCTGGTTTCCAATGGGGTTTATTCATGGAATTTTAAACACCCAATAGTTCATGTATCCATGATATATACCTTTTTCCAATGTTAAGCGATCACTGGGCACTTTTCTAATGGTTCATAGGGACTCATGATGGTCGAGAGGTATGAGGTATGGTTCACCACACCCTTTGGGGGGGGATATTACATACTCTAGGACTATATTTTAGATTTAATATTTATTTGAGAAATAATTACCCAATCCTAGTGGGGGAGTGGTTACCCCTGTTCTAATTATCTAAATGAGACCATGTGTTCGATGTCAATTTATATATGTATTATACATTCCACATATTTCTCTTATTTATTTGTGATTATTTTATCTAAAGATTACTAGGTGGGATATATGGAGTTTATTTCTATCCAGGTAGGTAGTTTGTGTTTTGGAGTTCGGATTGTTCCTCAAAGAGGCATCCTACGAATCCTATTAAAATAGTAATCAAAGCACACATAGTTCTATTGAATAGTTAAGGATTATGCCTCAAGAGGCGGCCTAGAATTGAGGTAATTTCACCATGTTTATGGGGTGATAATCAAAAATATATAATTCCATGTGATTCATTCTCGTTTTGAGAAAGAAGTGATAGTATATTACCTGTCACATTGCATGAGAGTGTATCATTAGATTTAAAATGAGGCTTTACACACTAAGGCTACCATTAATGGATTCTTATGTTGTGAAAGGGGTGATAATAGAAAATAAGGATGGGATTATTTATGATTTTAATTATTATATCTATCCTATTATGTGGGTATTATGAGATTTTATTTTATTAATCCATGATCAATATCTTAAATAAATGGCTAATTTAAAAATCTATGTAGAGTATCTCAACACTAGGAAATTGTTGGTTTGATTAGGGATTACACATAGAAGGATTCCCATGTATCTAAAACCATGAGGAGTATCTCGAATCATGGTGAATTGAATGTTTGGATGGGGTTACACTTATGAGGATTCCCATGTCTATGGAAGCATAAGAAGTATATCAACACATGAAGAATTGAAGGTCTGCTGGGGATTACACATATGAGAATTACCGTGTATTATTTCATTCCCTATCCCCTCATCTGTTGGTCAAAAAATGAGGATAGTTGATTGTTAAGGTTGGGGTTTAAGCCTATTAAAAGTACCATCAAGGAAAATTGGAGGTGTTTTTCAAATATAAGTGTATTTGGAATGAATTGATTCCTAGGAAGGAGACGTAAGTGAATTGGTGCTTATCCCTAGCGAGGGAAAGTAAATATGAATGTCTCTAATGAGGTATAGAAAAAATGATCTCTAATAAAGGTTATATTTAGATGATTGAACCTAGTATAAGGGCCTTTGGTGAAGGGTATCCCAAGTGGAGTTACTTGAGAAAAGGTTCTCCTAAGTATCTAACCATAGTAGTGTCTTGATCAAGTGGGTTTCCCAAGTGGGGGGTGCCCAAGTAAATGCTTTCTGAAGTAGGGGGTTTTAAAATTGGTTATATCAAGTGGATCCTGAAAGGGATGGTTTTCTCCAATTGGATTCCCAATTAGCGGATCACACAAGTGGGTCACCCAAGTGGTTCACTAAAGTTGATCACAGAAGAGAGGGTTAGGGAAAGGCTTCACCATAGTGAGGGCTCACCTAGGTAGAGTGAATTGGGTGAAGGGTCACCCAAGTGTCTTACCCTAGTTGGGGCTCACTTAGGTGGGTCACCCAAGTGGAGGTTTCCCAAGTGAGGGAATTCTCAAGTAGTATGTTTCTCTAGTGGTTCTCTAAATTTGGCCGTGCAAGTGAGGGTTCGCTGAGGTGGGTCTCTCATGTAGTAGATTACCCAAGGGGTTTACACATGTTGGTCACACAAGCAATGGGTCACTCAAGTGGTTCACCCTAGTGGATCACTAAATTGGTTACCCATGTGATGGTTTATAATGTATTAACCCTAGTTAGGGATCACCTAGCTGGTTTTCCCTCATAATGTAGAACTGTGGGCCTCATTATAGTATTGGGATGACCGTAGTGATATACCAATGTAGGGGTGTAAAACATGAGTGAAGAAATTGGTCAATAAAATATATTTACCTATTCATCCTACGGGTTTTTGTTCATACACTAGAAAAATTTATTGTTGGGGGTCTATTTATATGAAGTCTAAAAAAACTGGGTGAATGAACTACACAAAGGTGTTGTGTGAATGGAAAGCACAATATGGGTGAGTGAACTGTACGAACGGACTGTGTGAGATGTGTGAGAGATTTATGCGAACAACTTCTGCTTGATAGGTGAAATATTTGGGAATGTAACTTAAATGAAGGAGGTGGGTGAGGGACATGCATGAAGGAGATCAAATAATTTTATAAAAATACAAAAATTCTGACAGCCATAAGTCAGTTTGGGCTCCACAACCAATCAGTTCGAAGCTGGTGAAGAAAACTTCACTGTAGGATAGGGTGTATACACACTATAAGGGAGATTTAAAATGGAAAAGGTTCATATGAGACCCTCATAAATGTGTTTTAAGTCAATGATAGTTTTTTTTCATAAAATATTGAAATCCACAACCTGCTCTCAGAGGGAGATTCTCACAACCACGCCACTAAATTTTGTAACATTTTTTTAAGGATTATCCATACCTCAATGTGCCAGTAGTCTTATAGAACAAAAAAATATAATACGATTAATCTTTCAAAATTGAGTCACATTTTTACTCAAACTATAAATGTGTTGTTTACGTGAGGGTATTATCCCAGGTTATGTGAAAAGCACATGGAATGAATTGTTTTGGATGCAAACAATGCTATAAAATTGAATTATTATTAGTATATGTGATAGTTATAGCCTTTAAAGTGGATTTTTGGGTATGTATTAGAAAAAATAAGTAATAATAAAAATAATTTTTACACATTTATAGAACTAATTCATTGGTTATCAATTGATAAAATCATTTGAATGTGAGAAAGTATTTTTTCTAAAAAAATATTTTTATGCATGAAATGTGTTTCTATATTGATAAATTAAATTAATCATAATTGATTAATAATTTTTAATATTTTCATAGATTACATATTAGGTTAAATAATTTTACATTCATATTATTGAATTTTAAATAAATGGAATAAGAATAAATGAAGTTTTATGATTAAAACTGATATTTCAAAAAATAGTTTTCATTATGTATTGCGCTACTATTTTAAAATTGATTTTAAAACTTCTATAAATTTAATCTTGAAAAATTAATACCATATTCCAAATAAGTATTTCAAAATTTGGAAAATACATCCAGTTTATTTATAGTCATTATGGATAGTGACTATGGTAAGTATTTTTCACCTCGGTAAGAGTAAATCAGGTAATTATGGTTCAAAATATTGTGAAAAAGCTTTAGAAAATTCATAAAAACTTCTACCATATTTATATTGGTTGAGATTCGTATGACCAATCCCATCCAATATTCAAATATATGGTAACTTCGAAAAAAATTTCATTGATAATAAACATAATATTATTTTATGTAAAGAATAAATTCAAAATGTCATTCTCTTTATTTTAATAGCTCTAAAATTTTACCATTGTGATAAGATGATTTTATGTTTGGTTATAAATAGTTTTATTAAATATTAATGATTTTTTATAAAGTTTATTTATTTTAATTTTTTATTTATGGAATAATTATCTTACACATTACACAACGGTGGTAGAATGCATATGTAAAAAGTAGAAAAATAAAATTTAACGATTTTGAAGACAAAAAATGTAATATTTTTGGGATTACCTATAGTGTCACAAAATGTTTTCAGTTAATAATAATGTAAAATTTAATTTTAAATAGTTTATACTCTAAATTGAAATGAATAATGATTTCATTAAAGTCAGAATATATGAATAGTTCTGAAAATTTCATTAACAGAATTTTATTTTAAATAATGTATTATTAAATGATTTAAAATAAAAAAAATCATGAAATAGGAAATTGGGTTAGGGATATGGTATAAAATGCCATCACCGAACCATATTTGAGAAAATTGTTACCTTATATGTAAATTTAAAACCATTTAGTATTGAAAAAGTTCTTACTATGTGATAGAGGTTAAAATTGGTTAATAAAGGGGTTAAACAAAGATATAAGGTTTAAAATGACATATATACCTTGAAAAAAATATTATTTTAATGTATTTAAACCACAACCTACCATATCTTTTAATTTTTTCTAGCTATTACAACATTTACATGAAATATAATTTATAATATTCATATCTTTTTAGTAATTTCAAGTGTCTCATTTCTTTCACTTAAAGGAGATACCATATTTCCTATATTATATACATCAAATTGAGAGAATTATCAATAAATAACATAAAAAACATTCTCAAAATCATTATCCATTTTTTATTTGTTTCCCTCCTCAAAACTCCATCCCTAGACTCCTTATGGATAAATCCAATGGATGTCACTGAAAGAGGAGGTAATCATTTTAATTGATCTATTTCATTTTACTTCTTATTATACCTCCACATATTATATCCAAACCATTAAAATATAATATAATAAGTATCTAAATTATACATATATGTTATTAGGTTATTGAAATAACCTTATTTATCTCCTTTTTCCATAAAATGAAAAATGAAAGTATCGCTCGTGCATACGTGTAGACTACCACCTCTAAAAAGAAAACAATTCATTTTCTATAACATCTTCGTATAAATATTATTTATGATGTATTTAAAAAATAAATATTATTGTTATTATATTTTTTAAAGATGAATTATTATTTACCTTTCTTTTATTCCATCAATCAAAAATGAAAAATCACTCATGTTTATGTATGGACTACCGTCTCCACGAAGTGATGTAATTCATTTTTCCACATCTTTTGGTATAAATATTTATAAATGTGTATATAATTACTAAATATTATTCTCATTAATTGATTAATTTGCAAGATATTATGGAACTATGACCAAATTATAAGAACTAAAACTGTTGAACTGAAAATTTAAAGACAAAAAGAAACAATTAACCATAAAAAATACCAATTTTAATAAACATTTATTAATAAAAGGGAATTAAAATTTTATAAGTGGATAATATATGATATCATAGGTAAATATATGTTTATATTAAATAATTATAATAGATTTAAATTTATTATACATAGGCTATAGAGTTTACTATGAAAGATGAACTAGAGGTGAAGGATTTATATTTCAATCTCATTTTAATCAGGAATTTTTATGATTGACTTTACATTTAAGGAAATTATATGATCCTTATAAGGTAAAACAATTTAATTTTATTATCCTATTTTTATTTATGGAGATTAATTTTTTTTCATTTATTTTCATCTCTTTATGTACTCAAGGTAGTAAAATAATATTCTTAATTAGAAATGACTATGTTTTTCTATCCGGTCAGAAATATTTTTATTCAATGTCTATTATTTATATAATTTTTTTTCAAGAATGTTTTAAATATTATCAAATGAATTTTTAAAATTATTAATACCCATGTTTTAATGCATATTAAAATTTTAAAAGTATCCTTATTATCCTTTTTCAAATGAAGTACTTTTTATTTTTACAGAATATGTGATAGAAATAATTATTTTAACATGCACTACAAGAACTAAAATTACCACCATCATGACTACTAAATTATTTGAGGATTCCTTTTAATCTTTTCATGGTTATTTCTAATAAAAAATTTCACTTAATATTTTTTAAATTTTGAGATTTCAAATAAGTGATTTCAAAATGAAAAGGGTGTTTTACAAAAGAAAATTTTCAGTGATCTTTAAAATCCATTTTCTATCTATGATAAAAGCATTATACTTTGTTATGATTCAATTTGGATATGATTATATGAGAAAATAATTATTCATTATCTAGAAGGTTTATGGTAATGGTGAATAAATATTAATGAAACCCATTTTATTTTCCACATCTTATGTTATTATGGAATGATAATTGTTTTCCTGATATTGCGGAATACATATTAATTGATTATAAATATATGAAAAATGGGCTAGTTATATTTCTTTAATTATTTTTTGTATCAATTAAGATTTGATGTGATTAAATTGTACATGGGAGGTTATCTCATTCCGGAAATATTGTACATGAGATGATACCCCAAACTTGAGAGAGGGTACATAAGAGGTTATACCACACATAAAATAAGGTACACAGGAAGTTATCACAAACTTTAATCATGTACATGAGTTTTTATAATGATAATAACATATGATGAATTAATTTGAGAGTATCATTGAAAAAATATTTCTATGAATATTATTATACAATACATTATATAACTATTTTATAAAATATATTCTCTCATGGATCATGCTCATTGAAAAATTTATGATTCTTGTCTTATGAATTCCATACAATATTACATGACTAGAGGTTATGAAATAAGAGCTTATCAGTACGTTTTTACAATGGTAAGATCATGTTCTCATACCATTATGCTCATGTTATTCTTAAATTATTATATATATATATTCCCTTTTTACCCTTACTCAGGATCTAAGGTCTTCATTTCTTATGTTTCATTTTCTACAGGGTATGAAGAAAATATTTAAATAAGAAATTTCTAATAAGAGTTATAGTCATAGAAAGTAAATGTGGTATTCAATAGATCTTTTATGTACTAGTTTTTATGTATAGATATCTCCAAATACATTAAAACTTTATAGTTATGTCATGGATCATAATGATATGTATTGAATATTCATATGATAATATGTAATATTTATGTATGAAATTTTTTGGTCATATTGGTAATAAACCCAACAAAAACCCAGTGCAGTGACCATATATTTAAGGTGATGTAACTAATAACTGATATACTAAATATGGTTTTTAGAGATCACCTCTAAATACTCCTTTATTCTCATTTCAAATTGTATTCTCAAATTCTATATCCCAGTGGTCTGAGTTAGAAAATAAAAAGAGAACCATGATATAATATAGAAAAAAATTTCTTAGAGAGGGCATGACCAAAATAACATCTATGTGAGTTGATACTAGAATAATTCATTCCCCTTTGATTTCTAATGGTTGAGATACTAAATCATTAAACATAAAATATTATGAGTTTTAACATATGGTTGTTTAAATTTATATTCAAATCATTTTATCCAATATAAATTAATGTTATACAAAGAAAACGAGACTACCTTACCCTCACTTTCTAGACCACTGGCTTCTCCAATTGTTATCACTCTATCAACAGGATCAACAAAGGTGTCTTCTGTTACTATTATTGTTTCCATTAGAACAATTATATAGGCCTATTAATCCATTAATTCCTCTTTTACCATCTATAATAATTGAAAATATTATTATGGTGGTCCCTTCTAGGACTTCAGTACATAATTTACACCTTCAAGGGAACCACACCCTATTATGGGGCCATAAACGTAGAGGGAATCTTTGGATTGAACATCTATAGAATGGAACCATGATGTTATATATAAAAAAATTTAAATTTATAAGTATTTATAATAAATAATGTGAATGTGTCAAAATAACTCACCTTAATATAGATATTCCTTGAATACAGTAACCTCTAATTCAGGATAGTCAAGAATAATTTCAATATTCATAAGGTCATTTACTGAGCATGAGTGGGATAAAACAGTGGTTAGAAAATTTAGGTTAAGATATAAATCTAGTCCTCCCCAGACTTCACCATCTACTTAATTAGTAGAAGTTATTTCTTGGTGTGTAGATAATGTGTAATCATTGATAATTGATATTATTATACCTATATAGATGGTCTTGGTATCTAAACAAAATAAGGGAATAATAAAAAATTATAAAAGAGCTTGGAAATGAAATATAAATATATAGAAGTTACCATCAAACCATGAGAGAAGAAAAATCTCTAAAAACCTTTCCTACTCCAACTATATAATCCTTTTAGAATATAGTTTCATGGGAGGAATCATTAGTGGAAACACTCAAAACATTCCAATATGGTTTAGGGACATCAATTGTAGTTGTGCCATCCGAGTAGGAGAAAGTTATTCTTTAGCCTTGTTTCGTAAGTTATCACTTGGGCCAATCAATGTTCCTTTAGGTGAGTAATATGGATATACAATGAGTGATATATCCCCTATGTAATGATACCAATATTATAAAAAATATTAGTAATAATGACGATAATGAAATGTTATGTACAAATGGGAATGAATTTGACATACTCCTAGGAAGATCTTCGACCAACATCCTTCCCTTCAGTCATGTACATTGACTCTAGATAAACATTATCATAACAAATATCCTCATAACTACCATCATGACTACCAACTCTAGATCCATTAGAATGGGTTATATATTAGAGTAAAAGGTTATAACTATATGTGAGTGGATTTTAGCTTCAATATCTCTGATATAATATTATACTTTATCAAAATGATTCTCATAGGATATATCGAAGGGTGTGGTGAACTACCCAAATTAAATCTAAATGAATTCATCAACTTGGAGGGAATATTATATATCCTTTATTGATGAAGTTATCCCATAAAAATACCACTCCATATAGGATTATATAAATTAAGTATTAACCAGGATGGTGACAGAAGAGGCACCCCACCAATCAATAGAGAATGGTTTAGGTGCCTCAACCATTTTTTTGGAGAATTTGGATCACTATATGATATATTTTTGTGGGTATATTATAGGTAATCCTCATTTTAGTTGTTCTATTTTGTTCTTCTTCACTTTTAGTGGTTGGTGTAACTATGACTTGAGGAACTATGTTTTCCTGATGTGTTCCCAGATTTGACATGATCCAAGTATTTACATATTCAGTTGATACCATAATGATAAAATTGTTTAGTGGGAACAAAAATTCCATTAATGTTTCCTACCATGTGAGAATTAACCAAAACTAGAGTGGAACTATAGGATGTCACACAACATATATTCATTGAGTCCAATAAAACACTTCTTTTGAATATAGTGTAACTGGAGTCTAAACTAATAAGGGGTGTACAAATCAAAAATTATTTCTCCATTAGTTTTTCCACTAGAACATCATATCTATGTAAAATATGGAATGAATTATGTTCATGAGTTTTAGTTACATTATTGATGATTTTTTTTGACAGAGGGCTAAATGGTGTGAAAGAGAACGAATGATGGATTTTTTTAAATAAATTGTGCCTCATTCCTTGAGTTGTAGTGGCTTAAACCCATTGATGATCCAATGACATATCTTCAATTGGACACCTAAAATTTATTTATTTTTCAAAAAATTATAATCTACCATTTGAGTTTTGATCTAACCTTGGGTCCATTGTAAGGGGTTAATAAGTATTAATTGGGACTTCCCACAATATATGTGACTGAAATAATGATAAAAATTTGACAAAATTGGTTTTTATAGGTTTATCCATCTATCACTTTCTAGTTGATCCACCATTAAAATGGTTTTGACACTTATATGATTGTGTGACACATGAACTACGAGGAGATACTAAATAATTAACATGACTGGAAAGGTTTCTAGGAATGCTAATAGATTTATCTTGGGGGGTGAGTTCCCAAACCCACTTAGTGTATCAACTGTTCTTTATCATTTCCTAATAGCCAACAATAATTCCTTTGATCTTGAAATATGGTTTTTTTTCTTTTAAGACTTTGAAATATTTCTAAATATATTTATAGAGCTAGGCTCTAAGACGGAAAGTGATTCTGAGTCCTGTTGTTCCCAAAATTAATTTAATAAAAATATTAATAATATCTATATTGAGAACACAATTAATTGAATAAAATGAGATCACTCTTCAACAGTTGATCATATCAGAACTCTAAGATCACTTTTGGGTCTAGAATGTGGTGTTTACCCAAGGAGAAAAATATAATGAGTCAGTGTAGAACATCCAGACCCCTATCTTGTTGTTGGCATGCTTAAGTTAATTAATTAATTAATTTAAATAATTAATTAATTAAAAATTGACCAAAAATGAAGTTACATTTTCATATCTAAATGTGTTTTGATAGGGTTGGCTCATAATTCACAATATATAGGGAATATCTCCTCTCTTTCTCCCTTTGGAGAATGAAACAAACATCCAAATAAATGTGAATCGAAGCGCAATGAATGATGAGGCTCCCCCCAAACTCTTTGGAATGCGTATTCTTCCCTTAATATTGATTCAAAACAAATGTAGGAATTTTATTTTGGCGTTTTATCACTTATATTAAATGATTTAATAGATCCATCATTTCTAATGGATATAAACTAATTATTACCTTTTCATGTGCCTAGGTATTGAAAACTAATTATTTTTCTAATTGTTCATATAATCCTGATTCCCCATTCTAGATCTCCGGACAAGAACGTGTGGTCGATGATGTTTAAACCCTTGTTATTTGACTTTTTATCCAACAATTATTCACGGTATTCACCATTGGGAGCCTTGTGGTTCCTGGTTTGATAATTTCTTGGTGACCCAAGATTGATCAGGCACCCGAATACGTGATTGATTGATGAAACAACACTGATTTTGTGATAGAATCACACATATGGAATCTCGATGCTTCAAGGATAATAGATCCATTGGTTTGATATCATGAAAATGATGCCAGAATGAATGGAGGTGTGAATAACACATAAACAATCCCTTCCCGAGGAGTGGAGCTCATTTGCAATGAGAAATAACCAGGATCTGAAATCTATGGCCAGATCATGGAGTTTTGGATTGATTACAGGAATTATCTAATGCATCGTGGATAGATTCGTCCACAAGAGATCAGATCGAGGGTTTTCAAAAAAAATTGTGACTACACACCATATTTAATGATTAACACATGGAAGGTAGAATTTTTTAGGAGCGCTTCTTGGGTTTTGGAAACCCATAAGGATAACACAATCATTAATCCCATTGACACATATCCATGTCAGTGAGACATGTGACATATCATGCGGTTAGGATCAAAACATGTTCAAAATACAAGGACACAGCTTCACCACATGTGAAATATCCCATATAAATCCAAACACCATGTCCCAGAGTACACAGACATGGGGTTTGAGTACAAGAACACGACCAGAGGAAAAAACCCCAATTCTGGTTACTAAGGACATGCCATGTAGTCCACCTAAATAGTGTGTTCTACTACCTGGGGTGGATCCTTGTTTTGGGCCAAAACATGTACAAGTTGTGGAGTGTGACCATAGGCTATGTGGGTCCCCTCACATACTGCGTTCCCCTTGAAATATTCTAAACAATATTCAAACATATTTATATTATTCATTTGAACTTAGATTTAGTCTCATGAGAAGCCTATCATGAGTTTTATTCTTCATATATCGTGATTGTTCCCTCAGAAGAAGAATTAATTAAATGATGTGAAATGTTATGTGCTTGGAACGTGCTAAGGTGGTTCCCGATGACAACATCAATCGTGCAGAATCACCAAATCATCCCATGTTTAACCCTTCGGTAGAGATGGGTAGTGGTATTTCCTGAAGAAGTACCAAGTTTACAGTCTAGTAGGACTTGATATTAGCATTAATCAATGATCTTTCAGAGTTACCCACAATTAGTATTCATCAGTGGAGTTCCTAGACATTCTCGGCATACCTTCTAGCATGGCTAGGCATTGGAATTCCCCGATGATAGCTCCAAGAATACCCTACCATAGGGCTAGGAAGTGGTGTTCCCCCAATGAAATCTTCTGGGTGTAACCTTCCAATAGGGATGGGTAGTGGAGTTACCTAAAAACTCACCGGGTTAGCCCTCCCGTAGGAATGGGATGTGACATTCCTCAATGAATTTTCTGAGCGCAACCATCCATCTGAGATGGTAAGTGGAGTTCCTCGATGACTATTAGAGTAGGATCCTACTTTCTTATTAGGTAATGGGATCATCACCTAGAATTTATATCCCCTCAACTATGCAAAACAGCAATGTGATGTGGTTTGACATACCTTTGGTCCCCCAAGGAATAGGTACACTTTCTCCACCAAGACATGATCTTGTGATGCAACCTAAAACCATGTGGGAATCTTAGTTCTGCCTAACGAAGATAGTATCAAGGTGCGGTGATTTAGTCGCTTAGAATTTTGTGTTCAGGGCATCCACAAAAGGTTTTGTGCATTATAGATGGGATTTTTTGTAACTATTAGATGCTCTTCTTCTTCAGATGAGCTGTGATATGGAGATCTACATACTCTCTCATTTGGTATTCTTTTATTGGGAATATTTATATATCCTTCTTCGATACCCACTCCTTGGGATTTGGTTACTCTTATTCTGAGAAAAACGAACACCTGTGGGGAATGCAACACATGTTTCATTTATAGGTTCTGATGGTTGGATGAGTTTTCACTCCTACTATAGGTAGAAAATAGTAAAAGATAATTTCATCTTATCACCATGTCTAGATCCTTATGTTTGGACAATTATACTTTCACTATCTTATTGGGTTGAGATATACTCTTTTACTATAACTTTTTTTTATCCATTTCTTACATTTTTAGTTGAATCCCTCACTTCTCCCCCTTCCAACTTATGCAACATTCTACTGGGTATGTTTATACTCACCCATATATGGGATTCTCCCAACATGTGTCGTGTCTTTTGCAGACAGTGGGTTGGTTGATTGTGACTATATATAAGATTAGGGATAGAATGTTCTTAGTCCATGCATGGTGTTCATAACTTAGGATACAGAAGATGAGATCAGTCAACTATTTTACTTTTCCAATTTTTTGTCACATTGGGACTTGTTTCTAGTTGGGATTGTATTTTCCCCCATCTCCTTTCATTTTACACTATCGTACTTCGTACTGTTTAGAGGTCCATGAATGTTTGGTTTATTTATAGTTGTGTTTCATCTTTTATTTTGTTCCCTCTCAACATTTTTATTAAGTTGTCTGTGTATGTGGAAATAGATACTTAGGTAAAGGACTCCCCATGTTTAGTTTTTTCATTCAATACTTGTCTCTACCCCTGACCTATGGAGGAGGGATTGGGGTAGTTATGTCTCAAGGACCTGATTGGGTCGAGTCATGACATTGTGGGTTAGGAAAATATATAGCATCCTCATCTATGGATCTTTCCCATTTAACTTGATGAATATTTCTTCCATGTCAAAGGGAATTTACACTTGGGAGTGAAGATCTTAATCTATGGAATTACTCTCTAGTCAAAATAGCTACTTGTATGAGTATGGGTCCTCTCAATGTTATCACATAAAAATGATCGAGGTATGAATTCTTCTAAAATATCTCCCATGATTGATGATCAACTATTCATTTTCGTATCTCAGAGACTTATTTTAACTTCCCTATGCAATAAATGAAACACATTTGTATCTAAAATCCATAAAATAATTTGTTCAGGGATAATCTTTTTGTTATGATGGGATAATTATTATAACACCCAATCCATTTCATACAATCCTACCATCTTGAGTTATCATTCAAACATTATGAATCTTTACCACATGTAGAACAACAATACCTTATCCATTTTAAAAATGCCTATATGGTGGATTTCCTTACTTTTTTAAAAAATGCATATTTAATTATATGTGGATATTTTCCTGATATATGTTTAATTATAAATCTATAGATCTAGAGAATTATCTACTTACTATGTCATCAATGGGGAATACCTGAATACCCAACCATATGATTGGTTTTATTCCTTGAAAAAACATCTAACTATAGATAATTTGACTTGGGAAATATCACTATGTTGGTTGATCCAATGGGATAGTTGGTTCTATCTTGGTCATGTTTTATGGATGGGTACATCACATAGAAACTAAAATCAATAAAGAGGTCGCCACTCTAATGATATATAATCTTAAATACCCTCCACATATAGTTATGAAATAAGAAGATATATTGGGTATATATACTGATGTGGATCGAAATCAATGTCATTGATCATCTATTTCAACTTCACAGTAGCAACTCAATCAATTTTTTAGGATTAAATTTTGTAAAGGGAAAAATACAAGGCATGAGGATAAAATCAATTTAAATTATTGATTAAAATAGTGTAAGAATAAAAATTTTGAAAAGTAAAAAAATTCACACATATTTTTCATAAAGGACTAATCACATAAAAATGAAATTATTGAATGAGCTATGAATAGAAACATTATGAAATGAATCTTATAAATAAATATTACGAAATTATCAAATCATTATAATTCTCGTCGATAATTTATTTCATGAATTGATTCTTCAGTAGAGAAAAAATGAAAGAGCTGTGTTTAGATGATAGAAACATTGAAAGATTCCAATGTTCACCTCAAAGTATTAAGTAGGTCCCCAACAGATATATTTTTAATGGATAAAAAGACTTTATATATTATAATATTATGTGGAACAAGAAAAATAAAATGTGGTACCCTATTTTATTATCATAATTAAATCCTCATAATTATCATTAGATTCAATTACAGGGTAGGGAAATTTTTTACACCTAAAATTGACGATCAACACTTTGTTAAGAAGATTGGAAGATAAAATGGGAAGAAAATGTTACTCTATGATGAAATTCAATTAACACATAATAAATAGTATGTTCACACCATAATTTCATGTAATTTACTTTTCAGTATAAGATATTAATGTTTATGTAATTTCTTGTAGTATCATGGTGAAAAATACATAGATCTTCATGAGTTAGATGTGACAAATTATAATTTGAGACATCATGAAAGAACCCATTTGTGAACTTGTGTAATCTTAAAGGACATGTTTCATTTTATCCATCAAATAATCTATTTCTTATGACTACTTAAAAATTTAGAGTTTTAGGTTTCCATACGATATCCAAGAAGATTTCCCATATTTCTACATCATATTCAGTGATGGGCCTAAGAAATATGAAGGATGTGGTTGTAAGAAGTGCCTTAAAATAGCTCTACAACACTTATATATAAGGAAAATAATTTCCATTGAATTAAGTCTTATAAAAAAATTCCATCATTTAAAAATAACATTATTTGAATATGGTTTCAAGTAATCTATAATTATATTTTAACATTAATCCTGAGAGAGAGGGGAGTCTCCCATGTAATAAATTCTCTGGGATAGCTTTTTGGCACATGATATTCCTGGGATTGACCATATAGAATTCCGTTGTGAAATCCAACCACATTATTCCTTTACAGAGGAAATTCCACCATGAGAATTAATTAAAATTTCAAGAATTTAATACCCATGTATTTGGTGGAACCTACTCTCTCTCATAGATCTCTAATCGTATTAGAAAATCATGCTTTATGAAGTACATTTTGGACTCTTTCTGATAATCCATCACCAGGAAATATTTATCCTATAGTAATATTCATTATAAATATAAATTTTTATGAATATATGGACCTACTTAATGGATTCCTCTTCACCCATTCCCCTTACCTATGCTGTATACACAACTAAAATGACCTCTTAAAAATATTTTGAGAAACCCCAGACACACGCATGGACCTGATGCTAAAAAACATACTTTAGTCATTGATTCCAAGCAAGCCAACCTATGATAAACATTAAATCTCAAAATAATCACATAATTCGAAGAATATAATGTTTAGTGTCTTTGAGGATTAATTACATACGAAACTTATTTTATGATACTTTTATAAATATCTCTATATTTGATCCATGATCAATTACCTTCTAGAATTATAATAAGTTATACTCATCTTCATAACTGGGGGAATGGAAATATAAGAATGGTGTGACTTAAAAAATCAATAAGTGAAAAAAATTAATCAATGGTTAGATCTTAATAATTTTAGAAAACATGATCAGAGGATAAATATATTATTAAAAATAACATGGAATATTAAGGTTTCTCCATTATTCATGATAAAAGGAAATGTAATCTAAAATGAAGAAACCCATACCATGTAATAATATTGTCGAATCATGATATAATAAACATAATACATGGGGTATAATCATAGGAATAAGGAATGGAAATATAACACACCCTTGAAATAAATCATAACAAATAACTTTGGAATAAATATAAGAACATGAAACATCACCTTCACGATTCAAACACTTGAACCAATTCTCATGAGACAACATAATTTTACTTACATATAAATCACCTCTATTAGTCACATAGTTGCACCCAATCTTGAGAGATCACTTAAGTATTCTTGTGTATTCATATATCAAGAGATTTAAACTTTTTACCAATGTATTGGAGGGAAATATAGGACCCCACCCATCATTATCCATACATATGAGTACCACATTATATCAATAATTCATTATATCATAAATAAACCATGGGAATAAAATGAGTTGCATATACTTTTTGAATAGAATAATATAAATAACACATTCATAATTCCATCTATAATCATAACATGAAAAACCCATGAAAATTAAATGGCTATACAAATTTATTCAATAAATTTATAAGTATTGAACCTTTAATTAAGTTGATGGGGTATATGGTATCTAAACTATGTATATATATGTTATATATTGTAGTCTATAATTTCCCCAATCAATCGATGTATGGGTATCTAAGTGAACACTATTCAAACAATAAAATGTAATAGAGGGTATTAACAAAGTAATGGCATTGAAAAAAGATGTTTATAAACATTGAATGATTCAGAAAGACAAATTAAGTTATGTTTCATAATATTGATTTAATATAAAATTTTATAATCCATCTTGAGAAATAATGCAGATTATATCATTTGAATAATATCCAGTAAAAAACATAAATTGTGAAAATACATGTGGATATAAATGAAAATGATTTTTAGTAGAATTAAAAAAGTTATTTATAAAAAATAAATAACAGTTAATTTTAAAAACATTTATTAAAAAAATAAATATTTTATAAATACTGGATAATAATGTTCTCCTTGAGAAACCATAAAAATTTGGGGAGGAAATTTCATATACAAAGGCATAACATTGGAAAGATGTGTTCACATAGAAACATGAAAAGGTGATTTTTTCACACTTTATTGATAATAACCCATTCATAAAGTGTTAAATATTTATTTAAATCGATTTTAAAGAAATTAAAAATCGAATAAAATTACCTTAAAAAGTTATTATTTTAGAAATAAGTAAATCTATAAAATCATCTAGTAAATATGGATACAGAGGAGAAATATACCCAATCGAAAAGAAGAGGCGAGGCCATTTTTTTTCAAAAAATGGTGATTCTCGCTCAAATTTACCCAAGAGAAGAAGATAAGACGGTCCTTTTATTTTAGCTTGGGTTATCGAATCCCCAGAGACCTATGAAGAAACATATAGACATGTACATTATATAGACTATTTTTGGCTATTAAGTGGCCAACATGGGTTGATTTTATATGGTTTTAAAGTATAACTAACAGATTTAAGTAAATTCAATTTAAAAGAATGAGTTGATCCTAGGTTATCACTCTGGGTGGATTGGATGAATTACTTTTTTAATGATTTCAATTTCTTATAATTGAGATGGATTAATTTAAGAAGATCAAACGAAATCACCACTTACTGGTTTAATGCCTACACACCCTAATACTAATGACCTATAAACTTGAAGGATCAAAGTTTTCAGCACTCCAAGGTAGAGGTTTGTATTGGCACATGAAATGTGTGACCTTAAATTCCATAAGGATGAAGATGTTTTAAAATCATCAAATAAAAATCTCATTTAAAAGAAGTGATTAGCCATTAATTGAGTGATAAATAACATCATATCCAGCCCCTTGCTACTCCCTCGGATCAATCCATAAGAGAGTTAGCCCCTATTGATGACATGTATTCAATGGAAGCGGGAATTAGACTTACAAGGGTGGAATTGAATAAGTAAAAACAACAAAAAAAGGATCACTCCTCCGTTGTGTGATAATCTCACAAGGTTTGGTATGAAAAAGGTCACACCTTGAACCAACGGTATCAAAGTGATAAGGATAAGAACAGAATAATAAGAGATGAATAACTTTTATTAAGAAACAAGGATGAATTAAAAAAACTTACATGTGAAGGAAGAACATTACAAAGAGAAACTAGCAGCATAACATTAAGATGAAAACAATCTCCAAAAATTCCTAAATCCTCCATGAATTCTCCATTGATCCCTGAATCAAATATGTTCATACTTAAGTGTAGATAAATTTCCAAAAATATCAAATTAATATATGTATAATTATATTCCTTACAATTAGATGAATCATTGGGTACTTTAAATTATGTTAAAAAATGTACGACATAATACTGCATTTTAAGAAGATATTACAATCTTAATGTGAAATGATGTTCAAAGTGTAAAATGCACTAAAATAGTGTTTATGAATAATAAATAACATGAAGATTATATATATTAACAATGAATATTAGCCTCATTTAGTGGCTAATGACACCCCCAACTTGAGTTTTTCTAGTCCCGAGCAAAACATATCTCAACAATATGAAATTCGAATTCCCTTTTCCAAAAACATTTTAATACAAAAGGATCACCAAAAAACCTTATACCAAAAAATCATGAAACCCATAAAAATATTTTAATACAAGATAGTTTCATAACCAGATCCCAATCCCAAGACCATTCCTTTGTCCAAATTCATTGCCATATTTCATCCAATATCAATTAAGTATGAGGATGTGTTTTCCATCACAATAGACATGGGGGTTCATATTTATTCAAGGGGGAAATTTCGGAAGCGCTAGGTGGAATATCATTTCAATATTAAGATGAGTATACATTTTTTTTTGTATGTTTTTTTTTGTTTTGTTTTTTTTTGTTTTTTTTTTCAATTTTTCCATGGTAATTGAAATTGCACTCAAAAGAGTCAACCCCTGTTGTGAGACTTTGCCGATGACTCCCAGGCTCAATGTCCTAAGGGAACTAAGTGAAGCCCACATACTCGGGAATCATCTCGAGTTAACTCAGTAAAAAACATATTCAAATTACCAAAAATAGAGATAAAATTACTAACTCTGGGCCAGACAACTATGGAGTCACGATCCCCAAGTGCCGAAAGCCACGCAATAGGTCATTTCATTTCTCTATGCACAATTTTTTTTTAAATTTTTAATTTTTTTGAATACTCATATTAAACTAAAATGATCACCAAACCTATTGTATTTATTTAGGGGACCCCATGAACTCAAACTAATACCCCACTATCTACGGGACGTGCATTGTGATCTTTTTTTTATTTGGATGAAAAACATAAACGATGAAATATCACATTGGACAGCCACACCTTTCAAAATCTATGCTCAGGAAATTATACAAGGATTAAAATCAGAATTAGGGCATGCTAAATTATTTGATATTCAGTTTCAAAGTGTGAAATGTGTATTACCATGTTCAATGTTAAAGGAATTTTTCTTTCAATTTACACGTTTTTTCAAATCATTCATTTTTTTGACACAAAAGAATTTTTTTATTTTAACTCCCCCCAAATTAAAACAACACTGTCCCCAGTGTTTGAAGAAATTAAAATTTAGAATGAGTAGAGGCAGATAATGGATGTTCAAAAAGGAAATTGAAACTGAGGATCATGGAATGAAATCACCTGGTGGTTGATGATGAAGTTCTTGCTACTCCAAATTAGGCCTTTGATATCTTGGAGGATGTAGTCATCTCCTTGATTGAACATGTATCACCCAAAATAGTACCTAAACAAAAAGAAGAACAAACCAGACAAGAAAAACAACACAATGACGTATTTAATTCCATGTATCATCATTTTTATGGTTTTCCTGTTTTTCAATTTTTTTAAATCAAACTAATGATACATTGTATTCTTTTAATTTTCTGGGTAAGGTATTACTCAGGGATCACACCGCGTGACACGGATGAATACGATGCTCCCCTTTCATACCCATCCATACTCATAATAGAAGAACAGGTCAATAGCCTTTTTTTAAAATATAAAAATGATTAATTAATCCTATTTAAAATATAAAGTTTATTAAAACAAAAAAATGATAGGAACTTGAAAACCATGCGTTGCGTCCCATGCATCGCTTTGTTTAATGTCCTTAGCCCGACATAGACCCTAAATCTATCAATTTTTTCCTTGTTCATAGGTTGGCTCAGTTAACTCAAGCTCTATTTCCTATTTATTGAATGATTAAATGAATGGTTATAACCTTTGACTATTGACCTTGAAAATATAACAACTTGTGGGATCTTGAATCTATACTACCCCATGGGGGAATACGTGATGCACTATGAAAGGTCCTGACCATCTAGACCTTAACTTTCGCAGATGTAAATGATGTTTTGTACTATACAAGAGCACACATTTTCCTGGTTCAAAATGTTTGACCTTGATATTCCTAGATTGGTAGGCTTGAACTCTATCTTTATTGATCCTAGAATTTTCATAATCCTCCATCATTAATTCATCCAATTCATTGAGATCTAATTTCCTTTTTTGTTCCGACCAATGAGAGGTCATAATCCATTTTCTTAATTGCCCAAAAGGCCTTATGTTCAATCTCCACTGGAAAATGGCATGCTTTACCATAAACCAACCTATATGGGGACATTCCTAAAATGGTTTTATATGCGGTTCTATAGGCCCAAAGAGCATCTAAGAGATTCTCAGACCAATCTTTCCTAGAGGGGTTGACATTTTTTTCAAGAATTTTCTTAATCTCCCTATTCGCTAACTCAGCTTGACCATTGGTTTGAGGATGGTATGAAGTAGACACTTTATGAGAAATACCATACTTAGACATGAGTGAAGAGAATGGGCGGTTGCAGAAATGGGTTCCTCGATCACTGATTATAGCCCTAGGAATTCAAAATCTTGAAAATATGTTCTCTTTCATAAATAGAATCACAACTTGAAGATCATTGGACTTAGTGGGAATGGACTCAACCGATTTTGAGACATAATCAATAGCTAAGAGTATGTAGAGGTATCCCTAAGAGTTTGGGAAGGGACCCATGAAATCAATTCTCCAACAGTCAAATATTTCAACCTCTAAGATGGGAGTGACTGGCATTTGATTCCTTTTTGTGATGTACCCTACTTGTTGACACCTAGGACAACTTTGACAAAATGTGTAGGAGTCCCTTGAGAGGGTGGGCTAGAAAATACCACATTAAAGAATATTAGTAAATTTTTTATTAGAGGAAAAGTGACCACCACATGCCTCATTGTGACAGAATTTAAGGATGGACTCTTGTTCAGATTCTGGAACACACCTCCTAATGACTTGGTCAGGGAAGAACTTATAGAGGTATGGATCATCAAACACATAGTGCCTAAAATCAGAAAGAAATTTCCTTCGAGCATGAGTCCCTAAGAATTTTGGAATGACTCAAGTCACTAAGAAATTTGCTATGTTAGCATACCAAGGGAAGTCACTCACAGAGTATAAGTGTTCCTCAGGAAATGAATCAGACACATAAAGGTTATTTGAGTTTTATTTGAATTCCATCCTAGAGAGGTGATCAGCTACAACATTTTCAACTCATTTTTTATCCTTGATTGTGAGGTCAAATTCTTGTAAGAGAAGGACCCACCTAATCAGTCTAGCCTTGGAATCTTATTTTTGGAAGAGGTATTTTAGTGCAGATTGGTCAGTGAACACAATGATGGGGGATCCTAAGAGGTAGGACCTAAACTTCTCTAAAAAAACACAATAGAAAGTAACTCCTTTTCAGTAGTGGTGTAGTTTATTTGGGCATAATTTAAGGATTTTCTTATATAAGCAATAAAATAAGGAGTTTTAACACAACATTTTCCCAACACAGCTCCAACAGAAAAGTCACTGGAATCACACATAAGTTCAAAAGGAAGGTTCCAATTTGGATATTTCATAATGAGAGGAGAGGTGAGAGAGGATTTGATGGTTGAGATTGAACCCTCATAGCTTTCTGTCCAAAAAAATGGAGCATACTTTACTAAGAGAGCACAAAGGGGACGTGATATAGAACTAAAGCCCTTGATGAATCTTCTATAGAAACCAGCATGTCCTAAGAAATACCTCACTTCCTTGACAGTTTTGGGAGATGGAAGGTGATGAATGATATCAACCTTTGCTTTGTCAAATTCAACCCCCCTACTCAAGACCAGATGGCCTAGAACAAGTCCCTCATTAACCATGAAATGGCATTTTTCCCAGTTTAGGACTAGATTCTTTTCTTCACATCTTGAAAATTCTCTCTACATTCTGCAGACATCCCTCAAATGTATCGCCAAACACAGAGAAGTCATCCATGAAGACCTCTAGAAAATCCCCTACCATGTCTGAGAAGACTCCCATCATGCACCGCTGGAAGGTTCCAAGGGCATTGCATAACCCGAAGGGCATGCGTTTGAAAGAAAATGTTCTGAATGGACATGTGAATGTAGTCTTACCTTGATCCTCTAGGGAGACCTCAATTTGATTGTACCCCGAGTACCCATCTAAGAAATAGTAGAAGGCATGACCTGCCACTCTCTCAAGGACTTGGTCAATGAATGGTAAGGGGAAATTGTCCTTCTTGGTGAATGAGTTTAGCTTCCTATAGTCAATGCAGACCCTCCATCCACTACTCACCCTTGTTGGAAGAATCTCTCCATCCTCATTGGTTATCACTGTGATTCCAGCCATTTTTGGAACCACTTGGATTGGGCTCACCCATTCACTCTCAGCTATGGGATATATGATACCAGCTTTCAACAATTTCAAAAGTTCTTTCCTTACTACCTCCATGAGATTAGGATTGAGTCGCCATTGATGTTGATGACATGGCTTTGAATCAGATTCCATAACAATCCTATGAGTCCCGATAAGTGGGATAATCTCAGGAATATCAGAAAGGGTCCAACTAATGGCTTTCTTATGCTTCCTAAGGACATCTAGAAGCATCCTCTCATGATTGGCTTCAAGAGAAGAAGAAATGATGATAGGATGTGTTTGATTGTCCCCTAAGAAAGAATACTTGAGTGTAGTAGGAAGTTCCTTCAATTCAAGATCAGGTTGGTTTAGAATTTTAGCAGAATATTGGGACATTGGATCAAGATAGATTTCTTTTTTTAGAGTTTAAGATATGATTGATTCCCCACATGTATAAGTTTCAGCTACTAGATTGGATTGATCATATTTAGGGAAGGAAATTGAAGTGGTCTCCATGAAGGTGGTTTCTTGAAATGTTTCATTGATTGTTGGACCTAAGACTTCATCATAAGAGAAATTTGAAAATGATTCAAGCCAAGGAGATAAACTTCCTTCATATGAACAAAGGAAATTAATCTCATCCTGACGTAAACATTCATCAAATATTCCTTGATGTTCCATGGATTCATTATCAATGCTTCATATCATGTTTACTTCATGAATGTCCTCATCATCCCCTATTTGTGAGCTTACATTATAGATGTTCAAGTCTAGACTCATGTTCCCAAAGGTTATGGTCATGTTCCAATTTCGGACTCAGATAACAGAGTTGACTATTGCACAGAAAGGATGACCATGGATGATTCAGGTTTGTTCCTTATTTCCTAAGTGTGGATGGTTTTCAAGGACAATGAAGTCAGCAGGGTAGATGAAGTTTTCAACCTTTACCAGAACATCCTTTAAAATCCCCTTTGGAACCCTAATGCTACGATCAGCAAGCTGACGTGTGATAGATGTGGGTTGGAGTTCTTCTAGGCCTAACTGGCAGTACAGAACATATGGGATGAGATTGACACTAGCACCTAGGTCACACAAGGCCTTGACATCCTAGATTTCTCCAAGTTCAACATTGATGTAAGGGAAACCTGGGTCTTTCAACATAGGAGGAATGGTCCCTTGAATGGTGGTACTCACATTAGCAGCCAAAAGGACTTGGTTTTTATGTGAAAATTTTCTTTTAAAAGTGCACAAGTCCTTAAGGTACTCTGAGTAGGTAGGTGTGGTTTGGATTGCATCAAGAAGGGGTAAGTTCAACTTGACTTGTGAAAAGATTTTCCTCAATGTTTCACTCAGTTAAGGCTTGGTTTTCACCCTCATTCATTGAGGAAATGGTTCCGGTTGTGGGGTTGTTTGTTGAAGAGTTGTTTCCTTGAAAATGTTATCAGTTTCTTCAGTTTGATCTTGTGGTTCATCTGAATTTTCATCCATGTTTGAATCTTCAGGTGGGTTTTGAATTAGTTGTTCAGGTTTCTCAATTGATTTCCCACTTCTTAAAACAGTCACAGCCTTAAGTTGTTCATGAGATGTTTGAGCACAACTCTACTATCCCCTTGAAGTTGAGGATGGCACCGCCTGAGTAGGCATGGGTGCATTTCTAGTTTTTATGGTTTTAATTTCTTGTTTAAGGGAAGAGACTTCTGAGTTCATCCTTTCCATTTGTTTTCATAGTTGTTCTAGTAGGCTTTGTGGAATAGTTGGGGTGGGTGCTTGAGTAGGTTGGTTTATCCCAGGGGGATATTTTGGAGGTGGGATGGTTTGTTGAAAATGGACCGGTGGTTGTTGGTATTGGATAGGTTGGGTTTGGAACTGGTTATGGGTTTGGTAGTTATGATGGAGGTAAGGATTTTGTACCTGTGGTTGGATAGGTTGTTGGTTATCTTTCAAGCGGAAGAATGGGTGGTCGTTATACCTAGGATTGAAGTTGTTTTGGTATTGGGGCTTTTGAATGTTCAAAGCATTTACTTCCGCTGGGGGTCCTCCTAAGAGAACATCCTTGATGGATGGAATGGTTGGGCAGTTGTCTTTATTATGGTCATGTTTGTCACAAATTGTGCAAACAGGGTCAACAGTTTGGATTTCATGGACTTTCCTAAGGTCTATCTCTTCAACCTTCCTAGAGAGTGCTGCGAGTTTAGCCCTAAGGATTTCCTCTTCTCTATGTTTATGAATTCCAATAGTTCATTTCAGATTTTAAGAATAAGGTGAAGTTCCCCATGTTTGGTTTTTCTCAGAAAGTCTTTCTAGATACTCATAAGCATCATTTGGGGATTTGTTTTTAAAGGTTCCATTACACATCATGTCAATGAATTGTTTGTTCCCCAGACCCAAACCTTCATAAAAAATTCTCACTTATTCAGGAATAGAAAAACCATGCTGTGGAACCATGTTTAGAGTTTCTTTGAACCTCTCCCATGTTTCATAGAATGACTCTCCCTCTTTTTCAAAAAAGGTTTGGATACTCTTTTTATGTGCAATTGTTTTATGGTGGAGAAAGTATTTTTTGTAGAATTATCTTTGTAGTTGGTCCCCAGAGTTTATGGATGATGGTCTCAAATTGTTTAGCCAATTTTTAGCTCGATCCTTTATAGAAAACGGAAATAGTGTCATCTTAGCAGATTCTAGTTGATGTGGGGTAAAAATGGTTTTTACAATGTCATTGAACTCCTTAATGTGCAGGTATGGCATCTCGGACTCCATTCCATGGAATGTGGGAAGGTGGTTTAGGACATGGGGTTTAAAGATATAGTTAGAATCTCCTAGGTAATTGTGTCTAATGCATGAGGGGTCATTGGTCCAAGAAGGTGTGAGGTAGTCATTCATGGTTTGATCAATTTCATTCCCCAAGTTTGGGGCTACCTCATTTGGGTTTCCATTTTGGTTCCCACCCAGGTTTATGAGTTGGTTTCTTTGAAGACCTTCCATTGAAATGGGCTCAATTTTCGACTCTAGAGTATTAGTAAGATTAGGATCTAATGGAATGAGTTCTCTTGGTGTACTTGACTCCCCAACCCCAGTACTATCCACCCTAATTAGACGGTTTGATTGATCACGGGTGTAGGCGGACATGCACCAAAAGAAAAAAAATGAGAAAGGGACAAGATAAGAGAATTTGGATAAGAAAAGAAGAAATGTGGAAGAATAGAATGGGTGTTTAGATGACTTACTTGGGTCCCCGGAAATGATGCCAAAATTTTATTCTCGCTCAAATTTACCCAAGAGAAGAAGGTAAGAAGGTCTATGTAGTTTAGCTTGGGTTATCGAATCCTCAGAGACCTAAGAAGAAACCTATAGACGCATACATTCTATGGACTATTTTTGGATATGAAGTGGCCAACATGGGTTGATTTTATATGGTTTTAAAGTATAACTAACAGATTTAAGTGAATTTAATTTAAATGAATGAGTTGATCCTAGGTTATCGCTCGGGGTGGATTGGATGAATTACTTTTTTAATGATTTCAATTTCTTATAATTTAGAAGGATTCATTTAAGAAGATCAAACGAAATCATCACTTACTGGTTTAATGCCTACACACCCTAATACTAATCAACTATACACTTTAAGGATCAATGTTTTGAGCACTCCAATGTAGAGGTTCGTATTGGCACTTGAAATGTGTGACCTTAAAGTCAATAAGGATGAAGATGTTTTAAAATCATCAAATAAAAATCTCATTTAAAAGAAGTGATTAGCCATTAATGGAGAGATAAATAACATCCAATACAGCCCCTTTCTACTCCCTTGGATCAACCCATAAAAGATTTAGCCATCCATTGATGACATATATTCAACGGATGTTGGAAGTAGACTTACAAGGGTGGAATTGAAGAATTAAAAACAACAACATAAATAAGATCACTCCTCCGTTGTGTGATAATCTCACAAGGTTTGGTATGAACAAGTTCACACCTTGGACCAATGGTATCACAGTGATAAGGAGAAGAATAGAATAATAAGAGAAGAAGAAGTTTTATTAAGAAACAAGGATGAATTAGAACGACTTACATGTGAAGGAAGAACATTACAAAGAGAAATTGGCAGCATAACATTAAGATGAAAACAAGCTCCAAAAATTCTTAAATCCTCAATTAATTCTCCATTTATCCCTGAATCAAACATCTTCATACTTAAGTGTAGATAAATTTCCAAAAATATGAAATTAAAATATGTATAATTATATTCCTTACAATTAGATTAATCATTGGGTACTTTAAATGATGTTAAAAAATGTACCACACAATACTACATTTTAAGAAGGTATTACAATCATAATGTGAAATGATGTTCAAAGTGTAAAATGCACTAAAATGGTGTTTATGAATAATAAATAACATGAATATTATATATATTAACAATGAATATTAGCCTCATTTAGTGGCTAATCAAATGGATAATATATGATCCAAGTGGAAAATTAAATAGTGATATGAAATAAAAAACCAAATATAGAATAAAATTATGTGGGTTTTATAGAGAAACATATATGAATTCCCCATAAGGATTATCTTTAAAAATCAATATCAATTTGTAAATAATATTCAAGATGAAACCTTTATTGCTTGAGTATAATTTAATTATAACACCTTTAAAGAGATATATTGAAATTGATATTAAAGGAAATAAATTAAATGCAATTCATGATATAATATGAAAAAAGTGTAGTATATATAAAACATAAAAGAAAACATAGTGGAAAATGTCAAACATGTCTCATTGAGTTGAAAATTGAGTTAGAGAAACCCTTTCATCAACATTATCTATTCAATTAAAAGACCATGAAATATAGAAAATGAGTTGGATTTTTAAATTAATTAGATAAAATGAAAAAATATAGAAAAATTAATACATTGATAATATATCCATGAAAAAACGAAATAAGTGTTGAATACAAAACATATCTCACTGAATATAAATTGTAATGAAAAAAATCCATCCTTAATTGATGAATTACCGGAAAGTGATTTAACCTATAGTATAACAAAAATAACTATGTTAATAACCCTTTTTAGAATCTTATTCGTACCTTTAATCTTTCATAAAATTTATTTATAACAATTTATTACAAATATATTTGTTGTTTATGTTTTATTTTCATCATATGGTTTTTATTAGTTTTGATTATTTATTTAGTACAAGTTCTATAATGTTAAATTGGATTATTGTAAAGAAATTCAAATTTCATCCATTTGATATCATTTTAGGTACTGGGATATATGTTTTATAATGTTTTATAATGTTCGTATTTCATTTCAAAAGTATTAAAGTAATGATTTGTGATGATGAATTCAGTGATGCTCTTCATTCCATAATTATTTACAAACAAAATAGGTGGTATATTAATAACAAGATATATATTAATTAAACCGTCCTAGAACCATAAACCAAGAATTATTTTCAAATTAATGTCTAATAAAACTAGTAGTTACTTTTTCAGAGTCATACATGATATAAATTTATAGAATTTTCCAAATCACTCATATAAACATAAGGATATAATTTTTATTTAATAAGGCGGTGATTTATATTATAAGTGTGGTTTACAAATAAGAAAAACTAAAGTGAAAATGAAATCAACGACTTTTGTAGAGGCGATAGTCCACCCGTACACACAGGTTCCATGTTTATTTTCCATATATATAGAATAATATATAGAATGGTTTGTAATTTTAGATTCATAGTGATGTTAAAAATATACGATTAATAATTTAAATGGTATTTTAAAATAATCTATGTATGTTGGTGAAGAAAAACGAAGCATTCCATTCATGGAGGTGAAAATCTGCACATACAAATAATAAAATATTTATTTTTAAATAGTTTTGGAGAATGATTGGAAATTGGTATTTCATTAGTATAATGACATTTCATAATATTATTAATATTTTTGTTATCATATTTTCATGGATAAAATATTTTCTATGGGGTATAAGAAGAAAAAAATTAAGAGATCTCAGTTTGGAATTTACCTATACCTTTGTATGTTTTACATTGGTATCACCTTAAGACTCCTTCGGATGGTATTTTGGAAAGACCAAGGATTGCATTATCTAGGGAGAGAGTTGAGGATTTACTAAGGTATTGTTTTTTTCTAGGAAATTCTTTTGAATGAGTGGAGAAATGCGGTGGTGGTGAGATACTTTTATAAGTGAATGGAATTTCACTTTTCTAAATATAACTCCATAAGTCGATCGGGGTTGTCTAAGTGGTACCATGTAAGGCGGCCACTCCCTGTCAATGGAACTGCCAGAGGTTCGAGTCTCACCATGCTCGAATTTAGCTTGGGACGAGCAGCGCGCATGTGGTGAATGGGGCCCACAATATGCACGGTGTGGCAATCACCAATACATTGTTACCCACAACTCGTTTGCCGACCGGGGTTGGCTTAGTGGTACCGTGTAAAGAGGACACTCCCTGGCAATGAAACTTGCACAGCTTCGAGTCTCTCCACACATGAATTTAGCGGGGATGAGTGGCACACAGGTGGTGAATGGGTCCTAGAATAAGCCTGGTGTGGAAATCACCAATACCTCATTACCCACAACTCGTTGGAAAAATGATGGCGCCACACTCTCCTGGAGAGCAGCGACCTTAGGGTTTCCACGCTGGTGGCTTCCCCAACCGAGCATCGTCTCTTCATACCGGCATCGACTTCTCCCACCGGCGGTCTCTTCGTCGGGTTCTGCATCGCGCCTCCAGCTCCTTACCAAGATATGCAGAGTTTTTTTCCTTTCACCTTAATCTTTTTGAGCTTTTTCGTCCTCGCCGTGAAGAGTGGATCTTGCAAGGGTCCCTATTCTTCTCCTCGGTCTGCCAACTATTGGATCTCCGGTGGTGCTCGTGAGAACTCAAGGAGACCTCTTTCTAGGGTTTCGTGGGCAGCGGTCATCTTGCAATGGACCAACTTCTCATAACATCCACCGGATCAGTCTTTAGATCTAGAAACCATCGAGCTTTTCGTTGGTGGCGCTTCTTCGAGCAGCGTCTTTGGAGCTCTCTGCGTGACGGAGAAGGATTCTGTGATGGCTTGGTCCTTCGAGCGGTGGTTTCTGCTGTATTGAAGGTGGGTTGTAGAATCTGATTTTGAGGGGTTCAGTTTCTTCATACATGATCAGATACCTAGGTTACTACCTACTCGGGATTTGATTCTGTTTCTTCTTCTGGGTGACTTTTCTACCATTGATGGTTTTGGTTTGGATGAGGATTCGCTGCTGAATCTTGTTGGAAGAAGTTTGGATTGGTTTTGTGCTACATTTTTTTGTGTTTCTATTGGTTATCTCTTCATGCTTCTATGAAACTGAAGGCTATATCAGATTCATATTTTGTTTTATTAATTAGTGTGTTTGACTACATCACCTGAGGTTTTATTTGAAAAATTGGATGTCTGTGGATTTTTGAGCATTGGATTCTTCCTCGTTGCATTTGGCAGGCATTGTTGCATCTTGTAGTTTGACATTGGATGGGTGACCTCGAAAGAGGGATGGGTGTGCTAACACTCATCATCAGCCATTTGTCTGGTTTCATGGATGGGAACATTGTCAGATCTTCTGCACTGTTTTTCTGTCTGGTTTTGTCTTGTATGAGGTTGATAGTGTTGTGTTTTTTCGCATGCACTGTTGGGTGGGACGATCGAAAGAGAGATAGGTGTGATGGAACCTATCATCCTGTCTTCCATCTACATCTCGGTGTGGATTGGAAGAGTGCGCTACCATGTTGTGTTTTGAGCATGAAACAACTTCTGGGAAGGTGGGGCGAGGCATCTCATTCGATGGATCTCACCTTGCATGGTCTGACAGAGAGGGTGATGATGTTCTTTCCGATGCTTGTTTTTTCTTCTGATTCCTTTTTTGTCTTCAAATATTTTTGTAATCCTTCAGGAATTTATTTATGGGAATCTGTTCCCTTATCGTGTAATGGAATGTCTCTTCTCCCAGTCCATTTAATAGGTTGTTTCTTTCTGCTTTAATAAAGCGGGCTTGTCCCTCAACCTTAAAAAAAATAAAGACGGAACATGTTTCACAAGGAATGTGGAGAAAAATTGGATAATAATGCGGTGATATATGATTTAAGTATGATAATCCCACAACTATATATATAAAAACATGTTTAAAACATGTTTTTAAGTCTTTTACTCTTAGATTTTTTAAATTTACAAATTTTGGTTTTTACCATGGAAATTTTTATTTACCTAAATAAATTACTTATGATACCTAAAAATACATTTGGACTTATTTAATAAATTATAACAACTTATTTAAAATATTAAATATATTTTATCAAATAAAATATCTATGTGTAGGAATATATAACATTAATATTAGCGCATTCAATACGTATAAACCCATTTTTAAAAAAAGATTGTTTTTAACCACAAATGTTATGTTTAGGAAACAATTATAATTTTTTTTGATATTAATGAAATTAAATGGATTATAATTAACTAAAATAGTGTTATGTGACTTTAAATTAAATAAAAACCTAATTTCACCATGAAAAACTTAGTTAAAATAGAAAGACTAAAAATAGTTTTTTTTCAACAAATATCACTAAAACATTAAAATTTTATAAATGGTGTTTATAAATTCAACAATGTATTTCTAAATACTTATTTTAACTTAATAAATATAGTTTTAATCATTTTCATATATTTTTTAATTTATACATAAATTTTGATGTATTCATGAACGCTATGATTTTAATCAAATTGTTTTTTAAATATTCACCTATAAATCAATTATTTCATAAAAATACAAAAAAAATTAAAACTAAGATTTTATTGAAATAATTATTCCAAAAAACGAAGTTAATTTTTCAAAATTAAAATTCAAAAATTAATTAATTTAAATTTTAAATTGAAATACAAATTATAATGAAAAAAAAATTAATGGGAAAAAGTGTTTTTTTGATATTATCTATTCTTATTTTTAGTTTTTATCAATTAATAATTAAATTAGTTATAATATATTAATCATATCAATAATATATTTTATCCATGATAAATTTTGTTTCTTAATAAAAGTAATCACATATGAAAACAATTTTTTTTATAAAAATACATTTTTAAGAAAATAATGAACTTATCCTTATTACACACCAAAGAAAAACTATTTAAAGGGGTTAGTTTTTTAATAAATATAATAAATGAAATTTATTAAAATCATTTCAAAGTTGAGAGTAGATTAAAATAAACAACACTTAAAATTTGTTTTTCAAAAAATATTATTTTTATGTTAAATAATTTCTACAAAATACAATTAAAATTAATTATTTAAATTCTAAAATATATTAATATTAGAATAAAATTTACATATTTATTATAATTTTACATCATATCATAATATAAATAATAATATGTAACACACAAACATATTTTTATAATATTTTAATATTATTTTTTATTTCATTATTTATTATTCATGAATTATTTTTTTAAAATTTGATACTAAATGTACAAAATTTCAATATACCTATTGGATACATTTATATTCAATAACCATAATTTTATGGAACATATTTACAATGACTATATTTAATTTTTTTAGATTTTATTCCCATATACAGCCTTACTAAACACATTTATTCAATTAACACTTCTTAAAATAAACTTCCAATTTCCATAGTTTTCATTTTAGATTTAAGAGTATGCTTTCTTATTTCATGATTTCATTTCTCATTGTGAGTTTTATTTGGTTATTATTGGTCCTCAAGGGTGAATATAATCCAATATATCTCCTACTAATGAATATATTATTCTTTTATATTTATTTTCCCCATTTAATTCATGCATTTTTAATGGATTTAATAATCCATGGTGTGTACTACTTAGATTAATATTCTTTTATTTTTATGTCTTACTATGAATTAATAAAGTGTTATTAGTTTCATTCCTATCATCAATTAAATATTTCCTAATCTATTTCAATTCCTTTAAAGAAATAGAATTTTTTTTATAATTATAATCATATAGTTTATGGAAAGAAAATGATTCCTTAAAACTAGTGGCATTACATCTTTCCATAAAGGCTAAAATATTTAAAAGAATATTCCATTAAGGATTCCTCCAAAAACACTTGATTAACATGATTGGTGTATTATTCATCCTTTAAGGAATCACCTTGATAATGTATTACTTTGATAATTTTAATTAAGATCTTTTTATAAAATATTCCACAGGTTATACTTCCAAACTGATAAGGTTATCTAGGTACTAAAAACCATGTATCCCCTGTATAATGTGGATTATTTCATGTAGGAAGTTGGTGAAGATATTCTTGTCCCATGAAACTTATCTGAACCACTCTATGATAACCTCTTTTAACTCTTATGCATTTTTTTAGCCTTGATATGTTGGATTGATGGACTCTATCCAAGCCTCTCCTAGGAAATTTTTTTTAACTTCACCCCTATTCATTTTGTGTCTTTATAATGGCCATTTTTTATCTGATAAATCTATGGATCAGACTCCCTTGTGTCCAATAAATTATTTACAGAGATGATCGAGCCTCTAATCTAGAATATTTCCTAACTCAAATTTATAGGTTCATACTACCCATTTCCCTATCAGGATACTAGCATAAATAAGTTAAGTAAGCATATAATGGGTCTTCCATTAGGTGTAATCCCCAACCATAAAATATTTTATTTAGTTTCTAAAAATGCTATAAAATAGGAATGGATGCTTGTGTGTAAGTCCTATATGAATTATTTCCAGGTCCCTTTCATGTATAAGTCCATTCTACATGACATTAAGATTCTTAGAATATGTAATAGTTGTATGACCTTAAACTATAAGACACCATGGTCCTAGATGCATAACATAAAAATACACTTACATGGTCTTGTATATGAACATAAAATTAAATTATTTGGTATTAGATGCTTAAAAAAATAAACATCTCTAGTCATAGTTGAATTAACTTTAAATGAACCATATTTCTCTTTATCAGATGACCTTAAAAGGTAAGGCATGCCCTATTAAGTTAAAAAAATACATGGGTTTTGATTCCCATTACAGGGATATGTAGGAAGCCCCTATCATTGGCCCAATCATAAATTTATAACACCTACCCCCTCTAAAGATGATGATAAATTCTATAGTTCCTTACTATATATCTTTAAACAATAATATAATAAACTAGTGAGGGGGAAGATAGAGAACCAATTATATATACAAATATTCATATCAGTATATGGAATTGATAGATCACATATATGATAAGATTTACCAGTATTGTTACTGATATGTGTATTTCAATCATATGTTTAAGGGTGTTTTAATACATTAATTTTCATAATATAATTTATATTGTTTCCAATATTTAGATTGTTTAACTTGTGTTGTGGTTTGTGGTAGGATATAATTAATACTGGGAGAAGGAATATAAAAGTGGAATGTATGACTGGAAAAAGAAAATTTTCTCCAAGGCACAATTTTTTGCAGTGAAACACTAGTAAATAAGATGTATTCCCATGATGAAGGACTCCTATGGAACACTCACGGGGGTTGAAAGTGTAGAAATAGAAAAAAATAGATTTTCTAGCGCTAAAAACTAGACATTAAATGTCAAGAAAAAAATACGTGACATGAAACTATTACAAAAAATGAAAACATTACATGATTTGAAAAAATTAATTTCCTTGACACTCCAAGAGATATATAGAAAATTAATTTTTTTTGAATATTTCAATCCCCCAAACATTACACATCGTGAATCACTTATACAATGTAAAATTGTCATGATGACCAAAACATGGTGAGGTTTCAATGAAATTGGATGCATAGAGTGATATTATGACCTTGGGACTGCCTGAGATTACTTTTCGAGTGATTATGATTTTATTGAGTAAAGAACACTCCCTTTAGAAGTGTATAAATAGGTTAATGATCTGCTTCTCCATAAGAGATACATAGATCAATTCACAGAGTGAGAATCTTCACTGTGTAGGGACCTCACCAGTTTGACATCTCTGGTATTTTATTTATGTTTTATTTTTTTCATTACTCCATCACCATTACTCCCTCATCACTTGGATGAGGGGGAAACCCCACCTTGTTCAAGGTCTTTGTATCCAAAGGTGGAAGGTTTCATTGGATTTGTTTTTGTTTCTTTATTCACATATCTGGTTTCCTATAATTTATTTATTAAATTCAAATATCATGATTATTATTTTCATGACCATTAAATTAATCCTGAATGGAAGGTTTTTATTTGTGAAATTGGTTACCCTAAATTAGACATTCCCATTTTCACATTTAGGGTACCTAATATTAAAAATGGTATTGAGATAGACACAATTTGGAAAAACCATAAATTACCAATCCAATGGAAATAGGGGATTAATTCATTGAGGATATGATATCATGATCATTAGATCCATCTCATATCAAATCTGATTCCACACATGGACCAATAATTTAATATCTAAAATCTAACAACACCTGAACCTTGAAACTACAAAACTATGTCTTCCCTTGAAAAGATAATTTTTCTATGAAATTAATCCTCTTATCTTCATTCATCCTTCTTAAAATAAATCAAAATCATATATTATATACCTCATTATTTATTTTAATTAAATAAATTATTTTAAAAAAATATATTAACTAATTTCACTATATCTATGGGTTTGAACCCAATATGCTTCTTTATCATTTCAATTAATTAGTTGCATTTTTAGGGACTCATTTTCCCGTGTATTTTTTTGGGATATTGTATGGATTATTTTCAAGACTAGGAATTGAGATGGAATTAGATTCCAAGGACCAGTATACATTAAATAAATTGTTGAAATATATTAAATATATTAAATAGAATGTGAACATAATATTCCTAAAAAGAGGAATAAATTCTAAATGGGGACTTGGAACAGAAATCTAAGGGCACCGTTGAGTTAAAAACATAAATTTTACCCAATGTGCAAAATAACCTTAGTCGGTGCGAGGTGTTTGTAAAAATTAATCATGGGTGTAAAATGAAAAAAATATTTATTATTTTATTTTATTTCATTTTTTTGATGTAGTGAACTAACCAATTTTATATATAAACAATTATGGTGAATTATTAGGTGTTTATGATAAAACCTAGAGATCCACAGGACCATTGGAGAGCCTTAAAATGATATTCCTTTGTCAGAAGATGACCAGATCAATGATCGACGACTGGTGTGAGGTGGAATCAAAGGATCTCTCCAACAATCATGGTGCAGCTTTTTTGCAGATTATTTCCATAGGGCACATCCACCAAATGCGTTGTTTTATTCTGATGACTTCATTGTTTCTCCACGTTCCTTCTTTCCAATGGTGGGAGGTATTCATCACTTTCTCAACAATGTTTTTTCCTTGATCAAAATGGGATTATGGGATGTCAGTCCCTCCTCCCATGGATTACACTTCAAAATTTATCACCTAGTTTGGGTCTCCCTCAGAGATTAAGAAGTGTTCTTGAAACTCATTCTCGATACTATCCCTTTTTGGATGCCATTCAATTACGCTTCTTATGGTTAGACATTCCAAGGGGTCATGATAGGGAAATATCTTTTGGTCATGGGAGTAGTCATGTTGGACATTGTTGGCATGTATAGATGCTAGAACATTTATTCTCTTCTTCATTGGAGGTCTTATCAAGGGTGTCAACCTCGAGGCATCCAACATCGATCACGGGGTATCTTACGCCAAATGGATGAATTGTGATGTTTGTATCAGGAATCCAATGTTCAACATGAGGTAAGATATGAATTTAATGTCTTGTGAGGATGAGGTGAAACCGATCAGAATTACTCATGATGACAGATTAGAGGGGTATATACTTAGGGGGAATACATGTAATGTTTACTGGATGGATGAGTAAGAATGCCTATGGAGGTATACCTGAGGTGGTGAGTCTCATAAAGAGGATGTGTCAAAATATTAAGTTTTATCTGGACACTTCTGGAGGTGGATCAGAGAATTGCACCCCTAGAATGGGAACACCAAAGTTGACCATTGGTTGTGATGGAACCTGAGGGAGGCGACCTACATATCCTATTTAGGAGAAAGGGACCAAAAACCCACGTAGTTCGACGAATGTTGTTGGTATTACGTATGGGAGCTTCTGGGTGAAATGATGGTATAGATGGGCTTTATATACAGGAATGGCTCATGTGGATGGCATGATTCCTTTTGGTTTTGGTGGACAGGGTGAGAAATAGGATGGAATTTTGGAGGATTCGATGAAATAGGTGGAATGGATGGATTTTTTGAGGGTATTGGGCCAGAACATCAGAGGGGTTTCCTACGTATTCCAGTTAGTTGGGAATCAAAGTCCACGTAGTTTTAAGGTTTCATGTAGTCTTACAGCAAGCAGTAAGGACAATAGGGAACCGATGTGAAAAGGATGGAATAGAGGAGATTGGGGAAGTGTCGGGATTGACCCTCATGGAGGCTTCCAACACATCCTAGTTAGTTGGGAATCAAATTCCATATAGTTATGAATGGGGGAGTTTGGGGCTTACACAACGATGGTTTCCCATGGATCATATTGTTGGATATTATGCTTGGGAGTGAACCAATGTAGACATGATTAGGGATTTTGTTTAAGAACAATCATATGGAATGTGGCATTATGGGGATTACTCCAAGATGATTTCCCATGAGAAATGATAGATATTATTAATTAGATTGGAACATAAGGACAGATATGTTTCATGTTCACTACTAATATCTAATCCATTTTGATTCAATATGGGTGTGAGAAATAAGGGGAAGTGGCAGAAAAGACATTCATGACCCGAAATATGCGGCAATGAGATGACATGGGGATTGAGAATGGAAGCTTCCGGAAGAGGATGTCATTATATGTTAAAATATCTCAATATATGAAAAGAATAACTTATTCCATATCATACATACATAGAGCATCCTATCTAAGGTGCGCTAGGGCGTACGTGTGAAGACTACTCGAGGAACACATTGCGACAAATCCCAAATGGAGAGGAATAGTTGATTAAGAGTAATACACGTGAAAGATTCCCAATTCCCATCCCCTCTCTAATCATGTGTGAAGGATAAAATTCCATAGAAGAATGATCTCATTCCCTATCACTAATACATGGTGACATAATGGGATTGTTGCACTGGGTAGTATCAAAAATTAACATCTTGTGTTTAGGACGTTGGTATTAGGCAATTTTACATCATGCAGTACAGACATGGGCGAATCACTCCTCACATGTGGGAAATACATAACTATTTACCATGAACCATTGGGGTAGGTAAGGCATCAATAATTTTATAAGGTGAGGGTGTGGAGGAGTGGTAAGTCATGGGGTCCCTATTATTATCCCTATTCCAAAAAGAAAAAGTTTTTATCTTACCTATTCACAAAAGAAATTGGTATGGAATAACAATATAGGACACCACATGAGGGACCATAAACAACAGTTCAAAATACATGAGGGTTTCACAGAGGAGGGTCTCGTGATGTAGGGGACCTCACTGAGAAGGGATTCATGAATATTGGGTTCTTCGCAGAGGAAAAAGGATGTGTGAAGGAATGATCTTTGTGAAGCATGATGAACCTACCATAGCAAGAATCTAGGGGCTGGAAAGTGATTTATTCATGAGGCTTTAGTTCTCCCTAAAAACTCAAGTTCCTTGAAGGGCCTTTTTCCTCAGTGAATCTCATATTCCTTCACGACAAGCATCCCCACCATAGTTGGAGGTAACAAGGAACACTAGAAATGGTGGTTCATAATGATCTAGTACCTCAGATGATTCCTTTTATGGTGGGTTTTGTGGTGCTCAGTAGATTCAAGATTTAGAATTTTGAAAGGAGAAAGGTCAGGGTAATTTTTCCTTTGAGGTGGGGTGATCTAGATATTTATAGGCCCAAGGTGTCGTGATGCAAGAAGGTGCATCATAGCGATATAGTGAGATCTATGAAAGGGAGAAGATTTATTAGACTCATGAATCCATACATAAAAATTCTTGTCATTGTCATGGAGGGTGTTAGAATCACGGTGTGTTCCATCAGTGCCCCGAACAGTCATAGTGGTGATGGATCTCCATGATGGGGCTATACAAGGCAGACCCATTTGGATGATTTTAAGGCCGTTTAAGATCGAATTCCTCCCAGAATGTATGTGGTTATTATTCAACTATCCCAAGTCACACATTTTAGTTCCACCCCCCCCCCCCAAAGAATGGGATTCTATGGGAATGGAGGGTCGGTTTTTGAGGGAGAATGTCCAAAAAATTGACAAACTTATCTGTCGCTCATGAAGCTACATCACTGATATGGTTAACGATGGTCACATGAGTGATATTTTCCCTGAATCCCAACACCTATAGAAAGTGTTGGGGTACCCTCATTTGTATAACACTCTCATGAAAAGAATAGTCAGTTCCCCTTTTCACATAATTATTTTCTCCATGCTTGTTCTCCGCAAAGGAAATCTCTACAAAATAGATTCCTTGGACCTTTATTGGGAGAACGTTTTTTAGATAACTAGGAATTTTGACCAATTTTTATTAGTGGATTGATTATAGGACATAGAAACCTAACTATACCATCCTTTTTGGTGGACTTTGTGAATAGATTCTATGAACAAACTCATATAATTTCTGAAGTCTCTAATCTGAAGGACGACAAAGAAACTACTCGGGTGGTCCTTGAGAATTTATCATAATGGAAATAAATGATGACTAATATCATGACTGGGGACTATGTATGGATCCATTTAGATCATGAATAGATACATGAAATACTATATGAATCCCATAAGGACTATCCCCTATGCAAGATGATGTCACCGAATGTATTTAGTCTAAGGGATGATGTCTTCATCCTGCCAGCCAGTAGGGATGAACTGACTCACTAGTTCAGGGGTACACCAGGGCAATACTAGTGGCATAGGGTTTTTAATGTGCATATCTAAAAGGATCACATGGCTATCACAACTTATTTTCTCTATAATCATAACAACAATATCGATGGGAAACCATTATAGAAATATCCATATACTCCACAGTATAAGACCATCATCAAGGGGAGCTTAGGTAAACCAGATAAGGGATGGACCAATAGTTGGGACCTATTGTTGGGTGGAAACTTCATAGAGTAATGAGATTGTGCCTACTAGGAATTCGCATCTTTCACTAAGTCAACACAAAGTTGAAGCAAGTAGGGATATATGAAGCAGCATTAGCTTCTCAATTTCATGTCTACCACTCATGGGAGATCATGTTGGAAATACTGATTAGATAGTCATTTGGGACTAACACATTCCATTGTCATCATGGAGAAGTTGGAATAAGCCTTTGGGATATCTTTAATATTTCACGAATCCGGATTTAATGGGACATGTATGGTGAGTTTCTTCTAAAGGACAATGCATGGGAGGACCCGGGATGCCTAACACATCTGGTGAAGGTGCTGTAGGATCTGGTGCTGGGTAGTGTTAGGGATAACCAAGGAATGAGAGATGTCAACTTCAATAAATGGTTTTATTACTTTCTAAACTTCCCAGTGGAGGAGTTTATTGAGGGGGAAGAGGCAACAATGAAGCTATGGAGGTTTTCCCATACCCTCTCGAGGGGAGCCCAGTTTGGTAAGGAACGATCTTACTAGAGGATCCAAGAGGATATATAGTGGTTTCTATGGGAAAAAACATCAAGACCAAGCCTCAAATTGTTTTTAGGTTGGATGGGTTCATTACTACACTGATCTATGGATGGACATTTTTGGTGAGAGATGCGCACATGGGGGGTACGACCAACAACATTCATCATAGAATCAATGCTGGAAACAAGAAAACATGATAGCCATGGGATATCCATGCTGGAGAAGTTGTATAAGGTGATTTGGAATATTAGTGAGGTGATGAAACCACAATATGTGTTTGGATAACTTCACTTTGTTTATGGCTGGGTGGTGATGCACATCGGAGGATATGAATATCTGAATCCCATCTCCCCTCCAGAGAGGAACTTCAGGCCAGGGATTCTAAATATCATAGGAAGTTTCCCATTCAATATGGGCTAGATGTCGGTAATGAGAGAATTCATATTGGATGATCAATTCACCTTCCATCCATTCCCATTGTTGGTGGGGGTCATCACTGATGATGTCATATTAACCAATGAGAAGCATCCGTATCTCAAGGACTTTTGAGGTTGAGTGATGGTGGTGTAGGGTGATTGTGAGCCAATATATAAATCATACATCCTACACCAGTTCGGGAGGCAGTTCAGATGTCTACAAAAGCATACTTCGAAGGTTTACCTAGGGGTCCAATCATAAAGATCACTCATGAGTAATTAGGAAGCTTTGGCTTATGTTTACATGTTAAGATGGGAAGATGCGGGGGGATATTCCTCCATCCACCACTGTATATAGTCTAGATTATGAATTTACATAGAGTTGGGAGGATTTGTAACCAAGATAAAATCAATGTTTGTGAACTATCAGAGCTAATGAGGGATAAACAGGGACTCCAAGATTTCATAGATCATTATCTCTTCAATGTAATTCAATAACTTGCGCTACACACAGCATTGAGTTCGAACGCGCCACAACATACCATACTAGCTGTTTAAAAAGCGGTTATGAATAATATAAACTGAAATTTGAATTTTATATACTCTATATAATTTTATAATCAATATTATTTGTTTCTTATACATAGTATAAGAACAAATTCATTTTTTCAGATAAAAGATGTTTAAAAAAAATGAAATTTTACCGCCTTTTAATGGAGAACCATTTTTAAAACCAATATTTGACACTTTTATATATTAAATTAAATTTAATTAAATTCTTTTTCAGAATCGGGACATATAAATTTAGTTTGTATAAATTTTTGATACATTTCAGATAACATTGATATTTTGATTAAGAGTGAAAAATACTATGTTTTAATTAAAAACAAATTTTTTAATCAAAATAATTTAAAGTGTAAATTATGAATTTGAATGTTTAGGAAGTATAATTAGATTATATTTTTATTATTTAATATAATTTAGGTCATTATAAGTAATTTGACATTTAAATTTTACATAAATACATGTCAATATTTTGATAGTTTTTACTTTTTAAAATGTTTCTTTTTTGGTTTTGACGATGGGAATTAATTTTAAATTAATTAATTAAACTTATATGTTTTGAATTTGGTAAAATAAAATTAATTTTTGAATTCATAATATCAAAATTAGCTTAGGGTTAAATTTTTGTATTTTACTGAAAACATTCAATTTTTTATGAATAGTGAAAAACTCTACGTTATTGTTTAAAACCAAATTTTTATTTAAATAATTATTTATTTTACTCAAATTTATTTTATGTAAAAATAGATATATAATACCTATATAAGTTTAATGTAATTAATTGTAGTCATTTTATAATAAAATTAGATGTATAAAATTTTATTGAACTTTTTAACATCTTTTACCCACTTTCTAGGCCCATTTGAAAATTTGCATAAAACATAATATTACTGCTTCTATGAATTGAATTTCAAATATCCAAGAGACATGGTTGATATCAGTAAGTATATTTAGTGCAATAAGAGAAAAATTAATTTTCGTGAATAGTAACTTTTGACATTTATGTACCACGGTTAAAAGTAAATAGGGTAATTAAATGTAAAAATGATATTATAATTACCCTAACACATGTCCTAATTCTGTTAGATAAATGTATTTCGACTGAAATCATCCTTAGGAATAAAATATTATTCTTTTGGTCCACTTGAATTAGATTAGGGCATTTATTATCATTTTATTTAAAGATGTGTTAAAAATGTTAAATTCAATTATCAATAAATAAATCATTTATAATACAGGGATATATATAATATAAATTAGACTATAAATATTCATTAGAAAGATAAACAGATTTTATACATAATGGAATTTTATTTATAATTTTTAGACATTAAATATATAAATTTATTTATGATACAATGATGATGAAGTAATTACCTTATTAATGAAAGATTAAAATAATTGATATTATAAATACCCTAATAAATGAAAATTGAGACTTATGATGACTTCAACTAATTTTATAAGTTAATATGACATTTTATGGTTGATTAAATATTTTTTTTTGACTTGATAGAGTTTTTATTCCTTTCACAAAACCAAAATACCAAATAGTGTCTAAATTGACATAAATGAGTTTTTAAAACAAATACTATATTATTAATTGATAAAATATTCCTAAAAGTATAAGGTTCATCAAAAAGACAAAGTCAAGGTTAGATATATCAATAATGCACCAATTTGGGTACAATTTGATTTTTATAGTATGTTTGTTAACCATTTATTATAATAATACAAGAATACATGGTAAAAGATAAACTATTTGACTAAGAGTTAAATATAAAAGATAAGTTTAATATGGTGAACTAAAGCTAACTAAAACCTTTTGGATGAGACGTTTTCAACCAATCCCTACCTTATCCGTGAAATAAATAATTTTGGAACCATTATAAACTGAATATGATTGTATAATAAAATACTATTTCAAGTTTTTCCTAAAGTGACCCTTACCTCTCTTATAAAAGAGAACTTCCCCTTATCTCAAAAATACACCTAAAAAGCCTTTTGGATTGGCCAAACCCTGATTAAATATGCACCCAACTACCCTAAATTATACCTAGAGTCCTTACATTGATCATAAATCCATCATAAGTGGCCCTTTTGATCAACTCAAAAGGAAACACCCGAATAAGAGGTAATAATTTCACCACCTCTTTCAAATTTCTTTTCTTATTACACTTCCTCTTTCTTTGTTGTTTTGATAAAAAATATATTAAATCCATTACCTTATGCATAATGTGATTTTATTATAAATATGGTAAAACCATATTCATTATTCTATCCATCCTATGAATGAAAAGTCACCATACGTGCATACGTACGGCTTACCTTCTCCACGTCGTGGTGTAATTTTTTATTGAAACACTTCATTATTTGGATGGGTATAATAATGAGTATTAATGATGTAAATAATAAATATAACATGTTAAGGATTCTGCATATATTATATACCATCTAATTACATATGATTTCACCATCAATAGAATTATATTGTCACTCATGCGTACGTATGGATTACTGTCTCCACAAAGGCAATGAAATTCATTCCCCATCATAACCATTTAAGAATAATTTTAATTTAATGATTAAAAATAATGTTTAAGAACATAATATAATTATAGAAATGAATCAAATATATCCTATACATAACAAACATGTTATATGTAACCAATCATATAAAGGAAAGTGATTCAATCAACACCTGAAACAATGATACTACTGAAATATTATTAACAAAGAAATATTAATATATCATATATTATATCATATTTATGTATGTGGTTCTTTTATACTTTAATAACAATTATTTAACTATTATCCATGATTTTAATGTACCATAGACCAAGTAAAGTACAAGTTAATGGGTTTTCATCCAACTTGTTATTCACATGAGATTAATGCTATATTGCCACTATTTCCTTTTGGGTAGTGTATGTACTGCCCATGATTGTATTATTTGTGTAATATAAATTAATTTATGGGTATTTAAAACTTAATTTTACAATCCTTCTTTAATGGGGTGTATTTTTCGTATGTTACCAAATCGATAAGGGAATTTCTAATTTCAATTTCCACTCATTGGGTTTTACGCAAACTTCATTGATAATATTTCTCCAAGATTATGGGTAAAATTTCTATTTTTTATTTATGTATTAATTTACACATCCCTTTGTGTGGATATACTTTTGATACACATAATCACTCCATTGATAAATTCTCAATCCTTCTATATGAACTTGATAAGAGTAATCTTAACTCAATTTCAATTCATTGAGTGAAACATCCAAGTCATTGGTGTTGTTGTTACAAGAATATGTGTGAATGTCCTTTGATTTATTTACACTAAATATCCAATAATATTGAATTTATTTATATTTTTCACACATAATTATGTCATTCATATATCCTTAACTGAAGGATACAATGTTTATAAGGGATTTTATCTCAATTTACATTCTATTGAGAAATCTTTGTTGTTATGCACTAATTCACTTTTATATGATGTACATACTATACTTTGACATGGTATATCATGAATCACTTTAATCTTATTATATTATAAAGTTTTTATTAACACAATTATTTTTATTCAAATGTCTCTCATTTGGTTAGATACACTAACACAAAACATCATTCTAAATGTTTTAAAATATTTATTTTTCATAATCTTTCTCATAAAGGTCCATGTTTTAAAAATTGTTTTAAGGATTTAATTATATGGAAATTAATGTTTTAAATTTAAAAATCATATTAGATTTATCAAAGTGGTATGGGACACATTGATTTAAAAATCTATTTTTAACAGCTTCTAGATAAATAGTGAAACTTTTAAATGTTTTCACGAAAAGGGGATATTTCTCTCAAATAGTTTTACAGATTGTTTTTATCTATTTCAATATCATTCATTATTATTTATTGAGTTTGATTTATTATAATAAAATCTACCATATTGTATTGAAGGAGTTATGTTTGATTGTGGATGTGCTATTTTTATACCAATCATGGTTGGTGGTTAAACTGTTGACATTTCGTATAATAGTTCTAAAACAAATGTTTAGAATATGTTTCAACCTTTTCATATGGTGAATGAATTGGATATAGTAAGTGATGGGTGGAGACATTTATAGATCCTAGATGCATCTGTAGGTCGTATGAGACAAACTAGTGTCTTGGAACAATGCCTTTACAAAATCTTATTTGTAGTGTTGGCATGTGGCCTTGACTATGTGGTTTTGATGTCCAATTTTATGCATTCCATCATTATGAAATTGGATATTGATATTACATGTGATTATTCGACTAGTAGAATATCCATGTGAATATGTAAATGGAATTATTTGAATTATCTTTTCCATATTATACTGAAGTTTAAGTTCAAAATTCTTGTGGTTTAGTCTTATACATTTCCTTAAATGTTTGTTATTCTTTATGAAAGATTCCTCTATATCGTTATCCTTACTAAGCATCTAAGATCACCCCTTTCTATGTTTTATTTTTCCTAGTATGTGATGAAGTATATTATTACTGGCCTGTAGGGATATTCTAAGGGAGATGAATGTGTCAAAAGGAGACACAATGTTGTTGTTTTTCATTTCATAATGTAATGTAAAACTTATTTTTGTATCTTGTACATCCAATGATACTAAACTGATCATTCTTTCAGGATTTAATCCCTTATGATCGTGAAAATGTTATGTTATAATTCACCAGCTCGCGGTAACTGTGGTTGGGGCATTACAGTTGGTATCATAGGATGTTCAGTACAAACCTTGGAAGCTAGATTTAGAAAAACTCTGATTATAGAACATTACCCTAAGATAGAATTTAAGGATTAGAATAGAAGAACTTCCAATAATTTTGGTAATGTACATATTTTGTGTATTTTCACAGAAATGTATCCCTATCAGGATATGAGCAGGTAGAGGTGGCTCTGGAACAGATGTACCTATGAGTGAAAACTCTGACAAAGAGTTGCGGGCTTGATCTGGGGTATCCTGGTACACGAGAACAGGCATTGCTTCACTCTTGGTTACGACACTCCTGGGGGATATTCTTAGGATAATTCACATTTTCTTTACAAACTGATTTGAATGATTTTAATATAAGTTCAAAATAATGAACTGTGATTAATCTTATGGTGTTTTAGATTGAAAATAAGGTGTCATGATATTCTCTAAATGATTTTAGGACTATTTTTACTCACACTCTACTTTCTTGTTTTAGTCAAAGGATGGATTCCCATCAATTAATAGTATTGTTGAACATGATGTACACTGTGGCCATGGTGGGGGAAATGAGAAATGAAATTGAATGTAAATAGGGATAAAAGATATTGTGTTCATGCTGAATTAATTTTCCAAAAATAAGATCAACAACATACACATTTACCAACTCCCAAATATAACAAAGAAGAGAAAGAAATAGAATGATAAGAGATCTATAAGAGGAGACCATGGAGAAATGAAATCCCATTTTCCATCTTGTAGGAAATATGGAAGGAGAGACCCAGGAAAGTGTCTCATTGGAAAAAAAATGCTTTATGTGTGGGAAAGAAGGACATAATGTAAATAATTGTTGAGGAAAAATGAAGAGTACTATGGATGAAAATAAAAATTAACCTAAGAATCCATTTACATAAATTTTCCGTAAATGTAGGGGACCTGGGCATTACCCGAGTCAATGTATTATTCTATAAGATAACATACAAGTCAAGGAAGAACCTATAGGGAATTAAATGGATGGTGAAATGTTTAAAAGTATTAATGATCTTTGTTGATGGGATTACAATGGAATACTATTCTCTTGTTTGTGTAACCCTACAGTTTGTTATGTGAAAATGATTTTTGAGGAAGAATTATCTTTTATTTTTTGGATATAGTTATAAATAATCATTTGGGTCTATATAATCCTAGAATTTTAGTCAATTATAGGTTATTAATTTTTTGGAAGAAAATGAAAGGTATGAGTTAACGTTTGTGGGTAAAATATGTTATGGTTCTTTTTGAGAAATTTATCTCATTTTTTGGAATGTTATAAAATTATATAGTTTTTGAAAAAGGACAACACGCATACCATGTGATAACTCGTCTCATTAGACAAAGCTGCGGGAATCGAACCCACAACCAAAGTGCGACTGGGATTTAACACCTACCACTAGACTACGTGATGTCCTTGGTTAGTATGACTAATTATTTTTAGTTAAATGATTTTATGGATCAAGAATATGTTTATTTTGGGAAATTATAATTTATCCTTAGTATATGAAAATTATATGGTGATTCTGTGATAAATTTTATTTTGGGATATGTTTTCTCTTTTTTGAACACTATATGAAAAAGTAAATGAGAATACTATGGGATTTAATTTGTGGAGTAATTGTGGATTTTTAATTTGTAATAATGTATGTTTTTTTGTGGACTTATAGATATTTGGGTTATTTATGAAAAATGATTAACCTATCATAGAGAATATGTGATTAGGTTAATTACATTTATGTATGTGACATTAAGAGTAGTCAATGTTATTTGGAGATAAATGTTATGATTTATAATGGAAGAATATGTGATCAAATCCTTCTGAATTTTGGGTGTCAAACGTTGATGGTATTTTTTTGACGAATTTTAAGGTATATTTTTTTTAATGTTCTTTGATAAACTTTGGGTATTGTTTGTTTAATTTTAGAGACTAAGAGTATTATTTCTTTCTATAAAGGATTATCCGTTTTAGGGATCATCTGATCTCGTACTAAACATTTTGGTTTTTGTTAATATCTAAAGGCAAGGGAAATATATAGTTAATCTTTTTTTGGTTTTTGTGATTATCATGAAGTTGAATCTCGCACTTCAGGTGTGAACAAGTCATCTTGAATATATATCTTGTGGAGGAAAAGATGAGTTTGTGGTAGGAATTATTTGAAGGAAGAAACTCTACCTTTAAAGTTTATTTTTTTCCTGATATTCCATGAATAAATTAATTATTAAAAATTAGGGAATGGATCTTAAACCCAAAAATATGTTATCCTAATACCATATGTTTTGTTGAACCGATGATATTTTAAATCATTATAGATTGATGGCATTGAGGCCCCAAATTTTACACTTGTTTATGATTTATGACCTCAATCACTCCATATAAATATTAATGTTTTTCCTTTAATTATGTGTCTCTAATTCTCACCAATGTTCTCTTAATCGAGATCATAATTTGGTGGTGACTTTTTCATTTCCATTTCCCTCTTATTAAGACAAAATTTTATTAACCCAATTTTTGATGTGGGTTTTCCACAAAGGTATTTTTCTATATTTAACGTTTTATTTTCAAATAAGAATTTCAAATTGTGAGGATACAATTTATTAAATGAGGGGAGAATATAACACCCCATGATTTCATAGCACGTTATCTCTTCAATGTAATTCAGTTACTTGCGCTACACGGAACACCAACATCGATCACACCACGACTTACCAAACTAGCTGTTCAAAAAGTGGCTATGAATAGTATTAACTGCATTTTTAATTTTATATACTCCATATAATTTTAGAATCCATATTATTTTTTTCATAGAAATAATATAATAACAAATTCATTTTTTCAGATAAAATAATTATTTTAAAAAAAATTCAATTTTACTGTCTTTTAAGGGTGAATCAATTTTAAAACCAATATTTGAAACATTAATATATTCAATTTAATGAAATTATAATCTTTATTATAATCAAGAAATAAAAAATAGTTTGGATAATTTTTTGGTACTTTTCTGATAACTTTCATATTTTGGTTAATCATGAAAAATACTACATTTTAATTGAAAAAATCTTTTTTAATCGAAAAACATTATACTGTTAAATTATGAAATTAAATGTTTTGGAACTATAATTAGATTATATTTTTGTTATTTAATACAATGCAAGAAATTATATGTAATTTAACATTTAAATTTGACATAAACACATGTCAATCTTTTTATAGTTTTTACTTTTTAAAAACCTTCTTTTTTGGTTTTGACAATGGGAATTAATATTAAATTATTTAATTAAATATATATGTTTTTGAATTTCTTAAAATAGAATTAATTTTTTAATTCATAATATCAAAATTATCTTAGGATGAATTTTTGGTATTTTTTTGAAAACATTCAATTTTAGATGAATAGTGAAAAACACAACGTTATTGTTTAAAACAGACTTTTTATTTAAATAATTATTTATTTTATTCAAATTTATTTTAAGTAAAAATAGATAAATAATACCTATATATGTTAAATGTAATTCATTTGCGTCATTTTATAATAAAATTAGATGTATATAATTTTATTGAACGTTTTAACATCTTTTACCCACCTTCTTGGCCCATTTGTAAATTTGAAAAAAAAAGTAATTTTACTGTTTCTATGAATTGTATTTTAAAAATCAAAGAGACACGATTGACATAAGTAAGTAAAATTTACTGTAATAAGTGATTTTTTTGTTGAATAGTAACTTTTGACTTTTACATACCACATTTAAATGTAAATAGGGTAATTAAAGGTAAAAAATTATATTATAATTACCCTAACCCATGTCCTAATTCTATTGGATAAATTTATTTTTACCAAAATCAACCTTGGGAATAAAATATGATCCATTTGGTCCACTTGGATTAGATTAGGAAATTTATTATTATTTTATTTAAAGAAGAGTAAAAAGTCTTAAATTCAAAGTTTAATAACTAAACCATTTCTAATATAGGGCTACACATAAGATAGATTCGACTATAAAAATTTATTTTAAATCTAAAAATATTTCCAAAATAATGGTATCTTATTTAAAATTTTTAGACATTAAATAATTAAACTTATTTATGATACAATGATGATGTCGTAATTACCTTATTAAAGAAAGATTAAAATAATTAATATTATAAATATCCAAAGAAATGTAAACTGTAACGCCCCGACCCTAGCTACCCGGAGTCGGTGCATTACTTCGTAACATTGGCATGATCACAAAAGATCAAGTCTCGAAAGACCGATTAGTTTAGTATCCTTGTAAACACTAGATAAATTCATAAATGTTACATTACATCACAAAGTGAAAAACTATAATAACAATTTCTTCATAGTCCACACTCATATCCTCTTCTGACTATCCCAGCAGGTCATTCATAAAATACTTCTTCACATCCTGGAAAATATTAAAACATTGAAAGGGGTGAGCTCAGATGCTCAGTAAGGATAACAATATTGCGGAAGCTTTCATAAATAAACATAAATATTTAAGGCAATGTATAACTAAAACAAAATCCTTTTAAACTTGAAAATCAACATAATATGGAAAAAGTAAAATGAGATAATGTCATTTACTTCTTCACATGGATATTCTACTGGTCAAATAATCACATGCAATATCAATAACCACTTTCATAATGATGGAATGCATAATTCCAGACTATCATAACCACGTAGTCAAGGCCTTATGCCAAGACCACAAATTAGATTTTGTCAAGGCCTCATGCCAAGACACTAGTTTTTCTCATGAGACCTGCCGATGCATTGAGGAGCTGTAGTGGGCTCCACCCGTCACTTATTATGTCCAATGCATTCCTCATATGAATAGGTTTAAACATATCATAAACCATAACATTATCGTATCACATAAAACATGCATAAAGGAAACATAACATTTCCACATTTCAATCACAAGATATCAATACAACAGATTGATATAATAAAAACGCTTTCAAAACCATTTTCAATACCAATATAAATGAAAGTTAAAACTTTGTTTTTATTTTTCATTAAAAAAAGTGATGGCTTGTAGAGGAAGCCGAAACTCAAATAATGGTCACGGCGGTGGAGAAGTCATTGTCTCCGAATATGTACGAAAAAAAAAACATTCCCTTTTTGTCGTTTAGTAAAACTATTCGTATAAAAAAGATTCCTTTTGAATAAGCGTAAAAGTCAAAGGGGTTTATACATCGTATAAAAGAAAGTTGTGTATAAAACCAAATATGCCTCAATGAAAGTTGATTGAGACGAAGTTCCTAAAAAGATCATTTTTAAAATAAAATAGATCTATTATGTGTATTCACTATAGGTACACATAAATAAAGTAAAAATACAAAATAGGACATAATAATATCATTACCTAATTTGAAAGTAGGAGATTAACCCAAAGAATGGAAGTTGGGTTAAAAAGTTCCCTTACCTTGTGTCCGACTTGATTGGACCGTTCTTTAACCTCCTGAATAATAAACTAGAGTTAATATCTACTTTATTAAGAACCTTTTTCAAGTTCATTATCCATTTTATATCACTTATTACAATGTTATGAACATTATGTAACTATTTAAGATAATAACGGTCATTTTGTCGATCTTTGGTACTTGAGTCAAAAATAGACTTCTTATAATTACGAGTTGTTCATGTGGTGAAATATCCGTTATATCCAGAATTATATTCATGATATAGATATCATATATCTCATATATATCCAGTATATACATTCATTTATAATATTACATGACATTTAGAGGTAAGAAATGAAATGCACCGTTCATGGAGACGGTAAGCCGTACGTACGCATGAACGCTAATTTCATTTCTATTTCATATTTAATGGAATGAATATATAATTATATAAAGGTATAATATAATTCCAGTATAATATAATGTATAATACCATTTACTCCATCCTTTATACATCCCACATATGGCATTAACGATTCAAATCACTTCGAGGGGGCGGTAGTCCGCACATCCTAAAATGAAATTATCGCGTTTACCCATAATGGAAATTATAAAGTATGCCATAAATGAGAAATAAAGAAGGATAAGGAAAACATAAACATAATATATATATCATATATGAAAATATTTTCATCAAAATGGCCACCATTATAGGTGTTAAAAGAATTTGAACAATCATTGTTTCGTGAGGCAGTATTTCGCCACCCACAGAAACATTATGTTCTTTAACCATTACACAAAGGTGTTTGTAATTGTAAACCAAATCATTATCATAAAAACATCCTATTTTATTTTATATACTGGTGTTGTTACAAAATAAAGGAATAAAAAGAGTTTAAGGGGTTGGAGAAGCAAAATAAAACAAAAGAACACAAGAGAAAACACTACCTTTAAAACGGGTTACACTTTTTGATTTGAGGCAAAGGCTTACTTGGGAAGAGTTCTGCCCAAATTTAGGCTTCTAGGAGTAAGAGGGGGAAGTTGGGAGAGTATTTGGGCAGAGTTTGGCTGAGCCAAATGGCTTGAATGTGTGAATGAGGTGGTAGAGATGGGGGCCTTTTATAAGAGGAGGGGAGGGGCAATCTTGGAAAGTAAGGAAATTTTACATTATTATACAATGCTTTTAGGATTATAACGGTCCCACACATATATATTTCGTGGCTAAGGTGATAAGAGTTCGAAACCTACCCATCCAATAGTCTTTGGACAAGTGTAATCCTTGGATTGTACATTATCTTTTCATTTTATTAAAATCGTTAAATAATTTGGTCATCACTGCATCATAATGATGGCATAAATAATTTAATTTATTTAATTTCTAAAAATTATAAAAAAAATTAAATTATGTAGGAAAGATTTTTATCTTTCCAATGACTATTTATAGTCAAAAATCTGACTTGAATAACCCCATGTAAAAATTGTTTTAGTAAAACATTTCATGTTTGTGTCATTTTTTACTTTAACATTAAATAAAAGGAATTTATGTCATTTTCCAACTAAAGTGGCTCCATGGGGTCCCCAAGATAACCCATGGATTGTCTTGGTCGGCCATGGCACATCCAATGAGGGTAGGACATGTGTCAAGCTCATCTCATATTATTAAAACATTATTTTTACCTTAAACTACACTAATTACCTCTAATAGCGATTAAGAACTTAAAAGTTACTATTCACCAAAAATAATTTTAATCTCATTCAACCACATTTTACTTCTTAATGACAACCATTTATGTCGGATTTTTGAAATTCAAAACACAGAAGTGGTAAAATTTCATTTAAATGAAAATTCAGTTTTTTAACTACCACTTAGTGGTTTCACTATTCATCAAAAATTGATGTTTTTCAGAATAATGCCAAAATCTCACCCTAAGCTATAATTGATATTCCGAATTCAAAAATGATGTATATTTTACAAAATTACAAACATATAAGTTGCATTAATTAATTTTATAATTAATCCCCGCTGTCACAACAAATAGCATGTTTTTAAGAAACAATTTATATCAAAAGATTGGCAATTGTTTATGTCCAATTTTAATGTTAAATTAATTCTAATGACCACCATTGGATAAAATGGTAAAAATATATTCTAATTATACTTTAAAACCACTATATAGTACAATTTATCACAATAAATTATTTTGATTAAAAAAGTTGTTTTTAAGTATTTTTCACTATTCATAAAAATTTAGAAGTTCTCAGAAAATTACAAAAAATTCAACATAGGCTGTAACACCCGAGACTTTTATGTTATATAAATCATCAAAGGAATATTTTTCTACACAACACATGCTTGGCTTGCTTTACACGAAATGGTGACCTTCCTCGATAGCTTGCGTCGGACGCAATACCAAGTTTCACTAAACAACGATATGCTATTAAAATAAAACTAGCCGTTATGAATAGTAATAACCACTTTTTGAAATTTTATAAATTTTATTTTTCAAAATGGACTTCATTTTTGGATTCGGAATACCGAAATTAGCCTAGGGTAAAATTTTGGTATTTTTCTGAAAACTTTCAATTTTTTATTAATAGTGAAACCACTAAGTGGTAGGTTAAAATCTGCATTTTTCATAAAACCTAATTTTACCGCTTCTGTGAATGGAATTTCGAAAATTCAAGAGACACGATTAATATCAAGGACTAAAATGTGGTTCAATGAGATGAAAATAATTTTTGGTGAATAGTAACTTTTTACTTTTTTTACCACTGTTAAAAGTAAATAGGGTAATTAAGGGTAAAAATGATATTATTATTACCCTAACACATGTCCTAATTCTATTGGACAAGTGTAATTCGACCAAAAACAAACTTAGGAATAAAATATGAACATTTAGGTCCACTTGGATTAGATTAGGACATTTATTATTAATTTATTTAAAGAAGGGTTAAAATAGTTAAAATCAATGTTTAATAACTAAATAATTTTTAATATTGGGTTATACATAAGAAAAATTCGACTATAAATATTCATTAGAAAGATACAAAACTTTAATACATAATGGTATTTTATTTATAATTTTTAGAATTTATATAAATTAATTTATTTATGACACAACGATGATGCAGTAATTACCCTTTTAAGGAAATGTTAACATAATTGATGTTATAAATGCCCAAATAAATGTAATTTGATAATTTTTATGAATTACACTAATTTTATAGGTTAATATGATATATTAGTGTTGATTTAATCAACTTGGTTCGAACATATAATTCTGTTATGACTTTCACAAAAATCATATATCAAATAGTGTCAAAATTGACACAAAATAGTTTTTAAATCAAATATTATATTATTAATTGTTATTTTATTCCTAAAAATCTAACGTTCGGCAAAATGACTTCGATAAGGATATGTATATTAATATTAAACAACTTGGGATTCTTTTGGCATGTTATAGTAAGTGTATTAACCATATAGTGTAAGAAAACAAAAAGTCACGGTAAAAGTTAAATTATATGACTTAGAGTTAAATCTAATTGATAAGGTTAAAATAATAACCTAAACTTGTCTAAATCCTATTGGTTGATAGGATTTCGACCCATCCCCACTTTACCTTCGAAATAAGGCCCTTTGGAACCATTATAAACCGATTTTGACTTTAATATAAAATAATATTTTGAGATATTCCTAAGGTGCCCCTCTCCTCCCTTATAAAAGGGTACCTCCTCCGCCTCCTCCTCACACAAATTTGAGCACTCAATCTCGGCCAAACCCTGCCAAAATCCCTTCTCCACTTCCCTAGAATAATCCTAGAGGTCCTGGTCTTCTTCAAAAACCAATCTTAGTTCCCTAAGTGGAGGATTCAAAGAGGTGTTTCAAAGAAGAGGTAATATCCATTACCGATCTTTTCAATTTATTTCTTCTTCAAATTCTTCTTCTTTAGTTGTTTCATGATAAAGTAATAAAATCAGTATTACTTACATACTGATATGTTATTATAAATATTAATCAACCCTAATTCACCTTCTATCCATCCTACGGAAAAATGAAATCACCGCGCGTGCGTACGTACGGAATACCGTCTCCACGCCGTGGTGTAATCTATTTTCCATCATCACCTTACAAGGATGGGTATAATGGTGTAATGAGTAACTATATATGAATATTATAAAGTTATATTGATACTGAAATAGTATAAATACACTTAAATACAATTCCACAATCATGAGAACAATATCACCACTCGTGCGTACGTACGGAATACCGTCTCCACGATGTGATGCGACTCGTTCTACATGATCATCATTACATAGTAATTATATAAATGAATTGAATGAATAAATATTATATATGTTACACTAATACCATTCTGGATATAAGGTATCTATAACCTTAAAATAAGAATAAGAATTTATTCGGCAAAACACGCATAAGAACAAAAGGCAATAAAGACCCGAGTAACAAGTAACAATGAAATATTACTAATAAGAAGCTAAGAATATGACCATATATGATATCATATCAATATGTATGATTCTGGAATAAGTCAATAACATTATTTAAACCATTATACAAGAGTTTCAGAAATGTACAAAGCAAATCAGACCTAAGGTAAGCGAAATATCACAATCTCATTTTTATCCGGGATTGTTTATACTTTGGTATTTACTGGGGTTTATTTTATCATCCACATCCATGTTTCCTCAATATGTCATATTATCTCCAACCACCCACAATTATTTAAATCCAATTTTACCCTTCGGTGAGTTTTTAGTAAAAGATATGAAAGGAATCTTTTGTCTTTTTTCGTACGAGGTACTTTTTTGACTTTTCCGACAAAAGTACGAGAAGAATATATTTTTTAACTTATACGGCATGAATGGATTTTTAAAAAATTATTTCCAAGAAACTTAATTTATAAGTTTTCATGATTATTTTTAATCAACTTCTTTTAGTTTTTAATTTTATGACATGTCAAGATAAGAAAAATGTTTTTTGAAGTAGAAATAATATTTTCCTCAAGAATGGAGTTCAAATGTTTTATCAAAATTATTTTCCATCTAAGATAATATAGGGTTCTGTTTTTATCCCTATCATTACATTGATTTGATTATGTTGTGAGGAAATTATTTTTATGAAGTCATTTACCTTATATGATTTGTTTTATGATGTCATGATGTTTCAAGAATCCCATTTTTGTTACATGTGTTATGCGATGATTTATGATTTATGATTATGTGGCACACATAAGAAAGGATTCATAATAAGATGGGTGGGACCTATATCTCCCTCCAATGCATTGGGTAAATATTTATATCTCATGACATAGACATGGCTGGAACGGAAGGTTATTTCGGTTCAGTGATTCAGGACTGAAACGAGGAGTGAACTCGGTTCAAAAATGCACTTTGTCCGCTAAGATAGTCTTGGAAATGAGTCATGACTAACAAGAAATGATTTTCCATGATTATGTGTGCATGCCACAAAGATTCAAGTTTTATGTTATGATTATGGGGATCTCATTTTCACTTCTATGAATTATTCCATGTTAAGATATTATGATCTCTTTTGCAGGTTATGATTTTCAAAAAGATATGATATGATTTTTATTTCCTTTATTTGCCCTTGCTGAGCATTTGAGCTCACCCTTTTTGTATGTTTTCTTTTCCCCAGGCCAGGAAGATGGATATTAAGTAGAATATGCTAAAAGGGACCCTAGATATGATGAAATAAATGGGAGACACTGTAGAAGATTAATGAACCAGTTGTTTATGTTTCCCAGTTTCTAAAGACACTATACCTATACGGTCCTTTGTGGTTTTGTCATATGTTGTAATAAGTGTGCTTCAATTTTGAAGTATTAACAATGTATGTAAAGTATGGGTCGTTATAGTTGGTATCAGAGGAAAGGTATAGTCAACCTTTGGAAACAAGGATGTGAAAGCCTTAGTAAGAACCCTAAGGATAAGTATAAGCATAGAACACAATCTTAGTGTTTTAGAAATGCCCATGAATAACCTAGGATAAGACCTTAAGCGTGAAAATTTTATTCTTGATTTATGTGGTCTTCCTATTATAATTAGTGTTGCTCACACTATTCTTCTTGGTTTTAGTCAATGGCTGGAACCCGAAGGAACCGTGTTAATGCAGAATATGATGGGAAATGCAATGATTATCCCCTTGAGCATCCAAATGATATGGGAGCTGGAATGAAAAATCTTGTTGCCATGCTCACACAACTTTCTCAAGCTACGAATCATGCAGGACTTCCAAACGAGCAAAGGAAGGAGAAACATTCTGTTGAATCCTTCATGAGGCAGCGTCCACCTTCTTTCAGCGGGTTTACTGATCCATTAGTTGCTGAACAATGGATTAGTAATACTGAAATGATATTTTCAGTTCTTCAATGTTCTGAACATGATAAAGTCATCCTAGCAGTGTATCGTTTGGAAGGAGATGCTGATCAATGGTGGAATCTTATTAAGAATATGAGGCAAAGGGATGAAATTGAGTCCATGGAATGGGACGAGTTCAAGAACTTATTTTTCAATAAGTACTACCCTCTTATTCTCTGAACAAAGATGGAGAAAGAGTTTCTTGAACTGAAGCAAAGGGATGATGAATCTGTTGGTACCTATGAAGATAATTTTACATGACTTGCAAGGTACGCTTCTGGTATTATTATCCAACCTGAGAGTAAGATCGGTCAATTCTTTAGTGGCTTAAAACCAAGTCTTCGAAGGGCGTTATCCATAAGGGACTTCAATAGCTACGAGGAAATCATTCGATGTGCTCTCAAAATCGAGATGGAGATTGGAGTAACCCATCAGTCATATGGGTTTGATAAGAAGAGGAAAATGGAATTCAAAGGAAAATCTAAAGAGCACACTGAAAAGAAGATGAGCTTTCCCTTATGCTCAAAGTGTGGAAAGAAACATGGAGGGAGTTGTCTTAAAGGGACAAGTAAATGTTTCAAATGTGGAAAGGAAGGTCATCTCTCATTTGAATGCCGCGATAATGGGAAGAAGATGTCTAATTATGCAAACAAAGGAAGGGATACACAGAATGAACCTACTACACTTCAATGTTTCAAGTGCAAGGAGAAGGGGCATTATGCCAATCAATGCCCAAATCCAAGGGTTGATGATGATGGTCGACGTCAACAAACTCTTAAGGCTAAAGATAAAGGAATGTCACATGCAATTTCTATCAGCGATGTGGAGTATGATAACAATGTGGTGAAAGGTACACTTACCATCCACTCTAAAGTAGAAAATGTTTTATTTGATTATGGATCCATCCACTCTTTTATTTCTGAAGAATTTTCTAAGGGTATCACCATATTACCTCAACAATTAGATGTTGAGTTAGCTGTGACAACACCTAATGGCACATCAATCACATCAAAAGTTTATAATTCTTCTCCGATCGAAGTTTGTGGGAAAGTGCTTCCTGCAAATCTTGTGATCCTTCCTATAGTGGAATTTGATGTGATTCTTGTCATGGATTGGCTTTCTTTATACGGAGCTCATATCAATTTCCAAAGAAGGGAAGTCACATTTCATATTCCAGATCAATCTATGATCGTCTATCAATGCAAGGATGAACATAACCTTCCAGTGTAAATTTCTTCCATTTTATGGGTATTGATTCCACTAAAGGAAGGTTATTTATCTCAAATGGTTGGTGAGAAACTCACGATTAAGAATATGCCCATCGTACGGGAGTTTGATGATGTCTTTCCGGGGGAATTACCGGGTCTTCCACCAAATCGTGAAGTTTAGTTTTCAATAGAACTCGTACCGGGTGCTTTGCCTATTTCAAAGACACCTTATAGAATACCCCCAATTGAGTTGCAGGAATTGAAGAAGCAACTCCAAGAGAATCTTTATAAGGAATTCATACGCCCTAGTGCGTTACCTTGGGGAGCACCTGTTTTATTTGTTAAGAAGAAAGATGGATCAATGAGACTCTGCATTGATTATCGAGAACTTAACAAGATCACTATCAAGAACAAATATCCTCTCCCGCGTATTGATGACTTATTTGACCAACTACGTGGAGCTCAATACTTTTCCAAGATTGATCTTCGTTCAGGGTGTCATCAATTAAGGGTTAAAAGGGAGGATATACCAAAGACGGCTTTCCGTACAAGATATGGACACTATGAATTTATAGTGATTCCTTTTGGTCTTACTAATGCCCCTGCTATCTTCATGGATCTAATGAATAGAGTCTTTAAAAAATATCTTGATCAATTTGTGGTAGTCTTTATAGACGATATTCTTGTCCATTCAAAGAGCAAGGAAGAGCATGAAGATCACTTGAGAATTATATTGAAGACCCTGAGATAGGATAAGCTTTATTCCAAATTTACCAAGTGTGAATTTTGGCTTCAAAAAGTTGAATTTTTGGGTCACATAATCTCAAAAGAGGGGATATCTGTGGAACCAGCAAAAACAGAGGTTATCGAAAGATGGTCGAGACCAACAACAGTAACTGAGATCCGAAGTTTTCTTGGTTTGGCTGGATATTATCGACGTTTTTTAAAATATTTTTCACGATTATCTAATCCACTCACCAAGTCGACTTGGAAAGGAGTTAAGTTTGTTTGGACAGAAGAATGTGAATAGAATTTCAAGGAGTTGAAAAGAAGGTTATCCAGTGCACCTGTGCTCACACTGCCTTGTAGTGGAGAAAGGTTTGTGATCTACAGTGATGCATCCAAGAAGGGATTGGGGTGTGTTCTTATGCAAAATGATATGGTGATAGCTTATGCCTCACGACAGTTGAAAATCCATGAGCAAAATTACCCAACACATGATTTGGAGTTAGCTGCGGTAATCTTTGCATTAAAGATTTGGAGCCATTACCTTTATGGTGAAAGGTGTGATATTTATACTGATCATAATAGTTTAAAGTATATTTTCACACAAAAGGATCTGAATATGCGTCAAATAAGATGGTTGGAGCTGATTAAGGATTATGACTGCTCAATCCATTACCACCCTTGGAAAGCAAACAAGGTGGCAGATGCATTAAGTCGACAAGACCATGCTAGTTTATCCATGATGAGGATCACAAAAGATCCAATATTTATGGATTTACAAACGATGGATCTTGGAATTATAATGGAAGGGGAAAAATCTTATCTTTCTCAAATGAATGTTCAACCATCTATACATGTGAAGATTAAAGAGGCACAGAAAGAAGATGTCGAGTTACAAAAGAAGGTGAGAAATGTTCCTGAATTCAACCTTGATTGTGATGGGATAATAAAGTTCAGGAATCGGGATTGTGTTCCTACCATCCCCGAATTAAAGAAGGAGCTGCTGGATGAGGCTCATAGTTCTTCATTCTCTATTCATCCTGGAAGCACGAAGATGTATAGGGACCTGAAAGAGTACTTCTGGTGGGATGGCATGAAAAGAGATGTTTCTGAATATGTCCCTCGATGCTTGGTTTGTCAACAAGTTAAAGATGAGAGACAGAAGTCTAAGGGGATGTTACAACCATTACCCATACCTGAATGGAAATGGGAAAACATCACTATGGACTTTGTCACAGGACTTCCTAAAACATCCAAAGGCAATAATGCTATCTGGGTCATAGTTGATCGTCTTACAAAGTCTGCACACTTCATTGCTATTAGATAGGATTTCTCTCTAGATCAGATTGCCAGGATATATGTAAAGGAAGTGGTAAGATTGCATGGAGTACCACTTTCTATTATATCTGATCGGGATCCGAGATTTACCTCAATGTTCTGGCGAAGTCTTCAGCATACTCTGGATACAGAGTTCAGTTTCAGCACTGCTTATCATCCTCAGACAGACGGTCAGTCTGAGAGAACAATTCAAACCCTAGAAGATATGTTGAGAGCTTGCTCCATGGATTTCAAAGGAGGTTGGGATCAACACCTACCTTTGGTGGAATTTTCTTATAATAATAGCTTTCACTCCAGTATTCAGATGGATCCTTATGAAGCTCTCTTTAGAAAGAAATGCAGGACTCCAACTTACTACGATGAAGTTGGGGAAAGAAAGCTATTAGGACCTGATATCGTTGATGAAATGGCAGAAAAGGTCAGATCTATTCAACAACACATAAGAGCAGCTCAGAGTCGATAGAAAATTTATGCCGACAACCGAAGAAAAGTCCTAGAGTTTGAAGTGGGTGATAAAGTGTTCTTACGAATATCTCCCTGGAAGAGGGTTATGAGATTTGGAAGGAAGGGGAAGTTGAGCCATAGATATATCGGTCCTTTCAAAATACTGGATCGTGTTGGATAGGTAGCTTACCGATTGGCGCTTCAACCGAATCTCTCTCAAGTTCACGATGTGTTCCATGTATCTCTCCTGAGAAAGTAAATACCTGATCCTTCACATGTACTCATCTCAGAAGTTGTACCGCTGGAGCAAGATCTTTCTTTTGAAGAACAACTGATAGAGATTCTGGATCATAGCGAAAACGTTATACGAAACAAGACCACTCGATTGGTGAATGTTTTATGGAGGAACCACCAACTTGAAGAAGCTACATGGGAGCTTGAGGATATGATGAGGGAGAAGTATCCTCATCTGTTTCTTACAAAGTGACGAATTCGAGGGCGAAATTAATTTTAAGGGGGTAGAATGTAACACCTGAGACTTTTATGTTATATAAATCATCAAAGGAATCTTTTTCTACACAACACTTTCTTGGCTTGCTTTACACGAAATCGTGACCTTCCTCGATAGGTTGCGTCGTACGCAATACCGAGTTTTACTAAACAATGATATGTTATTAAAATAAAACTAGCCGTTATGAATAGTAATAACCACTTTTTGAAATTTTATAAATTTTATTTTTCAAAATGGACTTCATTTTTGGATTCGGAATACCGAAATTATCCTAGGGTGAAATTTTGGTATTTTTCTGAAAAATTTCAATTTTTGATGAATAGTGAAACCACTAAGTGGTAGGTTAAAAAATGAATTTTGCATAAAACTTAATTTGACCGATTTTGTGAATGGAATTTCGAAAATCCGAGAGACACGGTTAATAACAAGGACTAAAATGTGGTTCAATGAGATTAAAAATAATTTTTTGGTGAATTGTAACTTTTTACTTTTTTTACCACGGTTAAAAGTAAATAGGGTAATTAAGGGTAAAAATGATATTATTATTACCCTAACACATGTACTAATTCTATTGGACAAGTGTAATTCGACCAAAAACAAACTTAGGAATAAAATATGACCATTTAGGTCCACTTGGATTAGATTAGGACATTTATTATTAATTTATTTAAAGAAGGGTTAAAATAGTTAAAATCAATGTTTAATAACTAAATAATTTTTAATATAGGGTTATACATAAGATAAATTATACTATAAATATTAATTAGAAAGATAAAAAGATTTCCTACATAATGGTATTTTATTTATAATTTTTAGACTTTATATAAATTAATTTATTTATGACACAACGATGATGCAGTAATTACCCTTTTAAGGAAATGTTAACATAATTGAAGTTATAAATGCCCAAATAAATATAATTTGAGACTTTTTATCAATTAAACTAATTTTATAGGTTAATATGATATATTAGTGTTGATGTAATTAACTTGTTTCTAACATATAATTCTTTTATGACTTTCACAAAATTCATATATCAAATAGTGTCAAAATTGACACAAAATAGTTTTTAAATCAAATATTATATTATTAATTGTTATTTTATTCCTAAAAATCTAAGGTTCGGCAGAATGACTTAGATAAGGATATATATATTAATAATAAACAACTTGGGGTTCTTTTGGCATGTTATAGTAAGTGTATTAACCATATAGTGTAAGAAAACAAAAAGTCACGGTAAAAGTTAAATTATTTGACTTAGAGTTAAATATAATTGATAAGGTTAAAATAATAACCTAAACTTGTCTAAATCCAATTGTTTGATAGTATTTCAACCCATCCCCACTTTACCTTCTAAATAAGACCCTTTGGAACCATTATAAACCGATTTTGACTTTAATATAAAATAATATTTTGAGATATTCCTAAGGTGCCCCTCTCCTCCCTTATAAAAGGGCACCTCCTCCCCCTCCTCCTCATACCAATTTGAGCACTCAAGCTCGGACAACCCATGCCAAAATCTATTCTCCACTTCCCTAGAATAATCCTAGAGGTCCTGGTCTTCTTCGAAGACCAATCTTAATTCCCTATGTGGAGGATTCAAAGAGGCGTTTCAAAGAAGAGGTACTATCCATTACCGATCTTTTCAATTTCTTTCTTCTTCAACTTCTTCTTCTTCTTTAGTTGTTTCATGATAAAGTAATAACATCAGTATTACATACATACTGATATGATATTATAAATATGAAACAACCCTAATTCACCTTCTATCCATCCTACGGAAAAATGAAATCACCGCGCATGCGTACGTACGGAATATCGTCTCCACGCCGTGGTGTAATCTATTTTCCATCATCACCTTACAAGGATGGGTATAATGGTGTAATGAGTAAATATATATGATTATTATAAAGTTATATTGATACTGAAATAGTATAAATACACTTAAATACAATTCCACGATCATGGGAACAATATCATCGCTCGTGCGTACGTACGGAATACCGTCTCCACGATGTGATGCGACTCGTTCTACATGATCATCATTACATAGTAATTATATAAATGAATTGAATGAATAAATATGATATATGTTACACTAATACCATTCTGGATATAAGGTATCTATAACCTTAAAATAAGAATAAGAATTTATTCGGCAAAACACGCATAAGAACAAAAGGCAATAAAGACCCGAGTAACAAGTAACAATGAAATATTACTAATAAGAAGCTAAGAATATTACCATATATGATATCATATCAACATTTATGATTCTGGAATAAGTCAGTAACATTATTTAAACCATTATACTGGAGCTTCGGACACATACAAAGCAAATCGGACCTAAGGTAAGGGAAATATCACAATCTCATTTTTATCCGAGATTGTTTATACTTTGGTATTTACTGGGGTGTATTTTATCATCCACATCCATGTTTCCTCAATATGTCATATTATTTCCAACCACCTACAATTATTTAAATCCAATTTTACCCTTCGGTGAGTTTTTAGTAAAAGATATGAATGGAATCTTTTGTCATTTTTCGTACGAGGTACATTTTTGACTTTTTCGACAAAAGTACAAGAAGAATATTTTTTTTAACTTATACGGCATGAATGGATTTTTAAAACATTATTTACAAGAAGCTTCCTTTACAAGTTTTCAAGTTTATTTTTAATCAACTTATTTTAGTTTATAATTGTATGACATGTTAAGAAAAGAAAAGTGTTTTTTAAGTAGAAAGGATATTTTCCTTAAGAATGGAGTTCAAATGTTTTATCAAAATTATTTTCCATCTAAGATAATATAGGGTTCTGTTTTTATCCCTATTATTACATTGATTTTATTATGTTGTGAGGGAATTATTTTTATGAAGTCATTTACCTTATATGAATTGTTTTATGATGTCATGATGTTTCAAGAATCCCATTTTTGTTACATGTGTTATGCGATGATGTATGATTTATGATGATGTGGCACACATAAGAAAGGATTAATTATAAGATGGGTGGGACCTATATCTCCCTCCAATACATTGGGTAAAGATTTATATCTCATGAGATAGACATGGCTGGAACGGAAAGTTATTTCGGTTCAGTGATTCAGGACTGAAACGAGGAGTGAACTCGGTTCAGAAATGGACTTTGTCCGCTAAGATAGTCTTGGAAATGAGTCACGACTAACAAGAAATGATTTTCCATGATTATGTGTGCATGCCACAAAGTTTCAAGTTTTATGTTATGATTATGGGGATATCATTTTCACTTCTATGATTTATTCCATGTTAAGATATTATGATCTCTTTTGCAGGTTATGATTTTCAAAAAGATATGATATGATTTTTATTTCCTTTATTTGCCTTTGTTGATCATTTGAGCTCACCCTTTTTGTATGTTTTCTTTTCCCCAGGCCAGGAAGATGGATATTAAGTAGAATATGCTAAAAGGGACCCTAGATATGATGAAATAAACGGGAGACACTGTAGAAGATTTATGAACTAGTTGTTTATGTTTCCCAGTTTCTAAAGACACTATACCTATACGATCCTTTGTGTTTTTGTCATATGTTTTAATAAGTGTGCTTCAATTTTGAAGTATTAAAAATGTATGTAAAGTATGGGTCATTATATAGGCTAATTTCAATATTAGGAATACAAAAATGAATTCCATTTTGAAATATAAAATTTCTATAATTTTAAAAAGTGGGTATTACTATTCATAACGACTACTTTGATTAGTCGCGGTGTGTTAGAACTCGAACTTGCGTAAAATGCAAGATATGACATTATTGAAAGAGAGGCGTATCGTGAAAGCTCAGGGTGTTACATTCTCCCCTCCTTCAATAAATTGTGTCCTCGCAATTTAAAATTTTTCTTTGAAAATAAATGGTTGAAAATAGAAAATACTTTTGTGGAAAACCCACATCGGAAATAAGGTTAATAAAATTTAGCCTTAATAAGAGGGAAATGGAAATAAGATAGTCACCACCAAATTATGATCTCAATAAGGAGAACATTGGTGGAAATTAGAGACATATAATTGGAGGAAAAACGTAAATATTTGTAGGGATTGATTGAGGTCATCAATCACAAACAAGTGTAAAATTGAGGGCCACAAAGCCTTCAATCTCTGTTGATTTAAAATATTTACAGTTCAACAAGACATAAGGTATTAGGATAACACATTTTTTTGTTTTAATATCCCTTTATTATAGTTTAAGAATTAATTTATTCATATAATAAGAGATAGGTATATATATATTTATGCATGACAAGTAGAGTTTCAACCTTCAACTAATTTCTACCAGAAACTCATATTTCAATCAAAATGATAATAGGGCTAAAAAAAATTTTATTTATCCTAATTGTACAAGGTTAAAAATATTAACACATACCATTTAGATTAGTAAAACTATTTTGTAATAACCAGGGACATCCTGTAGGCTAGTGGTAGGAAATAAAGGCCTATCGCACTATGGTTGTGGGTTCGATTCCTGTAGCTTTATCCGACACGACGGGTTATGCCCCACCCTGCAGGTTGTCCTTTTCCTAAAACTATAGTATCATAATATTCCAAAAATAATATTCAGAATGTTTTAACCTTAAACAATACTATACATGGTTCAACTTAATCCATTCCAACCTTAATAGTTATCAAAAATACCTCCGTCCAGACTTTCTCTAAAAGGTCTCTAAATTCCAAAATCAATTGTAACCTCAGATTCCCCAAAAAAAGTAAAGTTTCTCTTATTTTCACATACTAAAAATATGATTACCTTCATCATATTAAATCCTTAATGAAAACAACATGTACTATAGTACAATCCTTATATATATCACATTATTCGTATAACCATAATCTAGTTCTTGAGTCCAAAAACACAAATACAATAATTATTCCACTTCAACTGTAGTCACAGCATATGATTGGCCTTGATCCCTTATCCTTTTCTGAGGTAAGTTTCCTTGATGCTTAGGACATTCATTTGCATAATGCCCCATTTCTCTACAATTGTAGCATTCAACATTGATAGCCTCTTTCTTTCCCTTGCAATCACGCGCCTGGTGACCTTTTTCTCCACATTTATAACAAACTCACATTCCTTTTAGGCAAGCACCAGGGTGATTCTTCCCACAACTATCGCATAATGGAAAATCCTTCTTTCCCTTTTTCCCTTTATCTGTTTCTTGTTCCACCATTCTCTTCTTCTCTTGCTTTACTTTGTTGTCATAAGACTTATAGAATTACTTTTCTGTCTTGATAGCACATAAGACAATATCTTCGTATGTTGAGAAGGTTTTTGAGACTAATGCTAGACGGAGAAATGGTTTTAACCCATCAAAGAAATGATCAATCTTACTTCTTGGGTTACGTATATAATCTGCAGCATGCCTCGCTAACCGTGTAAAGTTAGCCTCATACTTTGCGACATTCTCATCCTCCTTCTGCCTCAAACTGAGAAATTTCCCTTCCATATCTGCTCGATGGTCATGTGGAAAGTATTTTTCTAAGAAAAGATCTTTGAACTCTCTCTATTCCATACTTGATACTTCTTGATCTTCCTTTGTATTTTGAATCAATGACCACCATTGATCGGCCTCTCCAGTGAGGCGGTAAACTGCCATGATAACCTTCTCCCTTTCTCTACTCCCCAAGGCATGGAATATTTTCTCTAAGGAGTTTATCCATTACTCAGCTACTAATGGATTTGTACCCCCATTAAATGTTGGCGGTTGTTGCCTCATGAAGCGGTCTAACATTGATCTTCTACGTTCTGGATCAGGGTGATCCATATGAGTAAGGTTATTATTCATAACCTGAGTGAGTTGTCCCAGTATGGTAATAAGTTGATCAGCACCAGTTATATCTCCAGATCCACAATAATTATCTTGAGCAGGAGGGAAATCCCTACACGGAGTGCGTGCATTGATACGGTTTCCATTCCTTCCACTAGGAGCCATTTCTATACAATGGCATAGACTAGATTAGTTTATGAATCACAATACATAATTCCATACTTATAAAATACTTAACATAAATTGAACTATTTCTGGATATAATCCATAATCATAAAAATGTTTTCTTTGAGGAATTCTGTACTCATAACCCTTCATAGTGGTTTGTAAAGAAAACTAGAATTATCCTAAGCATATCCCCCGGGAGTGTCGTAACCAAGAGTGCAGCAAGGCCCGTTGTCGTGCACCAGTTCCCGTTCGAGTCTAGCTCAAAGCGGTGTTTTCAGGTTTTACCCCTAGGTACATATGTGCCAGAGCCGCCTCTACCTGCTCGTATCCAGACAGGGATGTATTGCTCGGAAAACTCACAAAATCTCTATAATACCAAAATTCTAGTAAGTTCTTCTATACTAATCCTCAAGGTCTATCTTTGAGCTATGTGCTCTAATCAGAGTTTATCTAAATCTAGCTTCCAAGGTTAGTACTAAACCGCCTCTGATACCAACTGTAACGCCCTGACCCCAGCTACCTGGAGTCGGTGCATTACTTCGTAACATTGGCATGATCACAAAAGATCAAGTCTCGAAAGACCGATTAGTTTAGTAGCCTTGGAAACACTAGATACATTCATAAATGTTACATTACATCACAAAGTGAAAAACTATAATAACAATGTCTTCATAGTCCACACTCATATCCTCTTCTAACTATCCCTGCAGGTCATTCATAAAATACTTCTTCACATCCTGGAACATATTAAAACATTGAAAGGGGTGAGCTCAGATGCTCAGTAAGGATAACAATTTTGCGGAAGCTTTCATAAATAAACATAAATATTTAAGGCAATGTATAACTAAAAAAAGCCTTTTAAACTTGAACATAAACATAATATGGAAAAAGTAAAATGAGATAATGCCATTTACTTCTTCACATGGATATTCTACTGGTCGAATAATCACATGTAATATCAATAACCACTATCATAATGATGGAATGAATAATTCCAGACTATCATAAACATGTATTCAAGGCCTCATGCAAGGACAACAAATAAGATTTGGTCAAGGTCTCGTGCCAAGACACTAGTTTGTCTCATGAGACCTGCCGATGCATTGAGGAGCTATAGCGGGCTCCACCCATCACTTATTAAGTCCAATGCATTCCTCATATGAATAGGTTTAAACATATCATAAACCATAACATAATCGTATCACATAAAACATGCATAAAGGAATCATAACATTTCCACATTTCAATCACAAGATATAAATACAACACATTGATATAATAAAAACGCTTTCAAAACCATTTTCAATACCAAAATAAAAGAAAGTTAAAACTTTGTTTTTATTTTTCATTAAAAAAAGAGTGATGGCTTGTAGAGGAAGCCGAAACTCAAATAATGGTCATGGCGGCGGAGAAGTCATTGTTGCTGCATATGTACGAAAAACAACATTCCCTTTTTGTCGTTTAGTAAAACCCTTCGTATAAAAATGATTCCTTTTGAATAAGTGTAAAAGTCAAAGGGGTTTATACACCGTATAAAAGAAAGTTGTGTATAAAACCAAATATGCCTCAATGAAAGGAGATTGAGACGAAGTTCCTAAAAAGATAATTTTTAAAATAAAATAGATCTATTATGTGTATTAACTATAGGTACACAAAAAGAATGTAAAAATACAAATTAGGACATAATAATATCATGACATAATTTGAAAGTAGGAGATTAACCCAAAGAATGGAAGTTGGGTTAAGAAGTTCCCTTACCTTGTGTACGACTTGATTCGACCGTTCTTTAACCTCCTAAATAATACACTAGAGTTAATATCTACTTTATTAAGAACCTTTTTCAAGTTCATTATCAATTTTATATCACTTATTACAATTTTATGAACATTATGTAATTATTTAAGTTAATAACGGTCATTTTGTCGATCTTTGGTACATGAGTCAAAAATAGACTTCTTATAATTACGAGTTTTTCATGTGGTGAAATATCCGTTATATCCAGAATTATATTCATGATATAGATATCATATATCTCATATATATCCAGTATATACATTCTTTCATAATATTACATGACATTTAGATGTAAGAAATGAAATGCACCGTTCATGGAGACGGTAAGCCGTACGTACACATGAACGCTAGTTTCATTTCTATTTAATATTTAATGGAATGAAGTTATAATTATATAAAGTTATAACATAATTCCATTATAATATAATGTATAATACCATTTACTCCATCCTTTATACATCCCACATATGGCATTAACGATTCAAATCACTTTGAGGGGGAGGTAGTCCGCACTTCCTAAAATGAAATTATCGCGTTTACCCATAATGGAAATCATAAATTATTCCATAAATGAGAAATAAATAAGTATAAGGAAAACATAAACATAATATATATATCATATATGAAAATATTGTCATCAAAATGGCCACCATTATAGGTGTTAAAAGAATTTTAACAATCATCGTTTCGTGAGGCAGTATTTCGCCACCCACACAAACAGTATGTTATTTAACCATTAGACAAAGGTGTGTGTAAGTGTAAACCAAATCATTATCATAAAAACATCCTAGTATATTTTATATAATGGATGAGTTGCAAAATAATGGAATAAAAAGAGTTTATGGGGTTGGAGAAGAAAAATAAAACAAAAGAACATAAGGGAAAACACTACCTTTAAAACGGGTAGCACTTTTTGATTTTAGGCAAAGGCTTCCTTGGGAAGAGTTATGCACAAAGTGAGGCTTCTAAGAGTAAGAGGGGGAAGTTGGGAGAGTATTTAGGCAGAGGTTGGCTGAGCCAAATGTATTGAAAGTGTGAATGAGGTGGTAGAGGTGGGGGCCTTTTATAAGAGGAGGGGAGGTGCAATCTTGGAAAGTAAGGAAATTTTACATTATTATACAATGCTTTTCGGATTCTAACGGTCCCACACTTATATAATTCGTGGATAAGGTGATAAGGGTTCAAAATATACCCATCCAATAGTCTTTGGACAAGTTTAATCCTTTGATTGTACATTATCTTTTCATTTTATTAAAATCGTTAAATAATGAGGTCATCGCTGCATCATAATGATGGCATAAATAAATTAATTTATTTAATGTCTAAAAATTATAAAAAAAATTAAATGATGTAGGAAAGCTTTTTATCTTTCCAATGACTTTTTATAGTCAAAAATCTGACTTGTATAACCCCATGTAAAAATTGTTTTAGTAAAACATTTCATGTTTGTGTCATTTTTTACTTTAACATTAAATAAAAGGAATTTATGTCATTTTCCAACTAATGTGGCTCCATGGGGTCCCCAAGTCAACCCATGGATTTTCTTGGTCGGCCATGGCACATCCAAAGAGGGTAGTACATGTGTCAAGCTCATATCATATTATTAAAACATTATTTTTACCTTAAACTACACTAATTACCTCTAATGGCGTTTAAGAACTTAAAAGTTACTATTCACCAAAAATTATTTTAATCTCATTCAACCACATATTAATTCTTAATGAAAACCATGTATGTAGGATTTTTGAAATTCAAAACACAGAAGTGGTAAAATTTCATTTAAACGAAAAGTTAGTTTTTAACTACCACTTAGTGGTTTCACTATTCTTCAAAAATTGAAGTTTTTCAGAATAATGCCAAAATCTCACCCTAAGATATAATTGATATTCCTAATTCAAAAATGATGTCTATTTTACAAAATTCCAAATATATAAGTTGCATTAATTAATTGTATAATTAATTCCCGCTGTCACAACAAATAGCATGTTTTTAAGAAACAATTTATATCAAAAGATTGGCAATTGTTTATGTCCAATTTCAATGTTAAATTAATTATAATGACCACCATTGGATAAAATGGTAAAAATATATTCTAATTATACTTTAAAACCACTAAATAGTACAATTTATTACAATAAATTATTTTGCTTAAAAAAGTTGTTTTAAGTATTTTTCACTATTCATAAAAATTTAGTTCTCAGAAAATTACAAAAAATTCAACATAGGCTAATTTCAATATTAGGAATACAAAAATGAATTCCATTTTGAAATATAAAATTTCTATAATTTTAAAAAGTGGGTATTACTATTCATAACGACTACTTTGATTAGTCGCGGTGTGTTAGAACTCGAACTTGCGTAAAATGCAAGCTATTGCATTATGGAAAGAGAGGCGTATCGTGAAAGCTCAGGGTGTTACATAAATTCAGACTTATGATGAATTACACTAATTTTATAGGTTAATATAACATTTTAGGATTGATTAACTAAATTATTCTCGAAGTGATAAATTTTTTATGACTTTCACAAAAAAAATACCAAATAGTGTCAAAATTGACATAAATGAGTTTTTAAAACAAATACTATATTATTAATTGATAAAATATTTCAAAAAATCTGAGGTTCGGCCAAAGTACTTATATAAGGTTAGATATATCAATAATGAACCAAATTGGGGTACTTTTGGCTTTTTATAGTATTTTTACTAACAATTTTTTATAATAGTACAAGAATACATGGTAAGAGTTAAAATATTTAACTAAGAGTTAAATCTAATAGATAAGGCCAATATGGTGACTCAACCTATCTAAATCCAATTGTTTGAGAGTTTTGGAGACCCGTCCCCACCTTATCCTCAAACTAAATCATTTTGGAGACATTATAAACCCAAAATTATTGTTTAATAAAATAATATTTCAGGCTTTTCCTAAAGTGTCCCTCACTTAGACCTAGAGACATTGATTTGATCATAAAGCCAATCTAAGGAGCCATTTTTATCAACTGAAAATGAAACACCCGAAGAAGAGTAAAAAATTTCACCACCTCTTTCAAAGTTCTTTTCTTCTTCCACTTCCTATTTATCTGTTGTTTCCATAACAAAATAATAACTCAAGTACCTTATGCATACATTGATGTTATTATAAATATGGTACAACCATATTCATTATTCTATCCATCCTACGAATGAAAAGTCACCATACGTGAGTACGTACAGCTTACCATCTCTACATCGTGGTGTAGTCTGTAATTCAAACACTTCAATATTTGGATGGGTATAATAATGAGTATAATTGATGTAAATAATAAACATTACATTATAAGGATTATTTATATATTATATACCATCCAATTACATACGATATCACCATCAATAGAATGATATTGTCACTCGTGCGTATGTATGGATTACCGTCTCCACGAACATGATGAAATCCATTCCCCATCATAAACATTCATGAATAATTTTCATTTTATGATTAAAAATAATGTTTAATAACTAAATATTATTATTTCTATGAATCAAATACATCCAATCCATAACAAACATGGCTTATGTGACAAAACATATAAAGTAAAACAAATCATTCAACACCTGAAACAATGATACTGCTGAAATATTATTAACAAATAAATACTAAAAGATCATATATGATATCATATTTATGTATGTGGTTATTGTATACTTTAATAAAAATTATTTAACTATTATATATGTGGTTAACGTACCCTAAACCATGTAAAATTACAAGTTATGGGGTTTTCATCTCACTTCTTATTCAAGTGAGATTCATGCGATATTGCCACTATTTGCTTTTGTGTGGTGTATGTACTACCAATGATTGTATTATTTGGGTAATATTCATTAATTTATGGGTATTTACATCTTCATTGTATGATACTTATTTAATATGGTGTATTTTTTGTATGTTTCCAAATCAATAATGGAATTTTTAATTTCAATTTCTACTCATTGGGTTTTACACAATCTTCATTGATTATTTTTCTCCAAGATTATATGTAAAATCACTATTTATTTATTTATGTAATAATATCCACTACCCTTTGTGTGGATATTCTATTGATACACATGATCACTCCATTTATAAATTATCAATTCATCTATATGAACATGATAAGAGTAATCTTAACTCTATTTCAATTCATTGAGTGAAACATCCAAGTCATTACTGTTGTTGTTACAAGAATATGTGTGAATGTCCTCCAATTTATTTACTCTGAATATACAATAATATTGAGAGTATTTATATTTTTCACACATAATTATGTCATTTATTTATCCATAACCGAAGGATACGATCTTTATAAGGGATTTCATCTCAATTAACATTCTATTCAGACATCTTTGTTGTTATGTAACAATTCACTTTTATATGGTGTATATACTATACATTGACATGGTAAATCGTGAATCCCTTTACTCTCATGATATTATAAAGTTTTTATTTCCTCAATTATTTGTATTCAAATGTGTCTCATTTGGTTAGATACTTTAACTAAAATATCATTTTAAATGCTTTAAAGATTTATTATTCTAAATATTTCTCATTAATGTCCATGTTTTAAGAATGGTTTTAAGGATTTATTTATATGGAAATTAATTTATTAAAGATAAAATTACTTTTAAAAGTTTCTACTTGGTATGGGAATGTTTGATTCAAAAATCTATTTTTAGCAGCTTCTAGATAAATAGTTAGACTTTTAAATGTTTTAATGAAAAGGGGATATTTATCTCAAATAGTTTTACTGATTATTTTCTTCTAGGTCAATATCATTCATTATTCTGGATTGAGGTTGATTTATTTTAATAAAAGCTTCCATTTTGTGTTGAATGAGTTATGTTTTACTGTAGATGTGCTATTTTTTTACCATTCAGGTTTTCTGGTTAAAATTTTCACATTTAGTATGCTAGTTCTAATACAAATGTTTAGATTATGTTTAAAACATTTCATTTGAGGAATGAATTTGACTTAGTAAGTGATGGGTGGAGCCCACTATTGCTCCTTGACACATCTGTAGGTCTAATGAGACAAAGTAGTGTCTCAGCATAGGGCTTTGACGAAATCTTATTTGTAGCCTTGGCATGAGGCCTGGACTATGTGTTTTTGATGTTTGGTATTATGAATTCCATCATTATGAAATTGTCTATTGATATTACATTTGATTATTCTACTAGTATAATATCCATGTGAATATGTAAATGAAATTATTTGATTTATCTTTTTCATATTATGCTGATGTTTAAGTTAAAAAGGCTTGTGTTTTAGTCTGATACATTTTCTTAAATGTTTATGCTTATTTATGAAAGTTTGCACTATATTGTTATCCTTACTGGGCATATGGGATCACCCTTTTCTATGTTTTAATTTTCCTAGGATGCGAAGAAGTATATTATGACTGACCTGCATGGATTTTATATGGGAGTTGAATGTTTTAAAATAAGACACAATATTTTTGTTTTTCAATTCATAATTTAATGTAAAACTTATGTTTGTATGTAGTACTTACAAGTCTACTAAATTGATCATTATTTAGAGATTTGATCCCTTTTGATCATGCCAATGTTATGTAATAATTCCCTAGATTTGGGAAACTAGGGTCAGGGCGTTACAACCTCCTCTACCCCAGGGCTATGGTCAGTCAGTGTAAAGAGAGTTCCATGGTAACAAAACTTGGTAATATCATAGTGGTGGAATCATAATAGAAAAGACAAAAATTCTAGGTCATGTAATGACCAAAAGATAATGAGGAGCAGTATTAGTCGGGAAAACTTGGGAGGATATGAAACCATCAAGAGGGTTATAAAAGTGGCCTACCCAAGATCCCAGGAAGTGATTGCACTATGTGGATATCCCTGAGGATGTTGTCTACCATAAATATTGGGAAAATTGGGATGTCAATTGGCAGTTCCTAGAATCTAGAAGTATGTGACACTACCTCAATAAGCCTATAATGGAACTTGTGGGGATTGGATATGTCAAATAAGGATTCATTGTGACCTAGTAGGAAAGTAAAAATATGTGGGGAAGATGGAGGACATAGTGAACTTTCGAAGCACCGCACACCTGATAATGGACGGGGTGAAGGTACTACTGGACCTGACATCTCCCTTACTAATTTTTATTGCTAAAGTGGTGGTTCACTTCCCATTTCCTATATAATATGATGAATCGTGGTGGGAAGACAAAAATGTGGGATGCCTCTTAGAGAGTGGATAGATTAGGAGCTCCACTGAAGAATTCACCAAATCCATCAAGGTGAGATTCAACTCATTATCCAATGTTCTTAATTACTCATGCTTTTCCCATAATATCTGAATGAAATTGAATTTGTTTAGGGTGAAATTGCCTGAGATACCCCTACTGAAGGTGATGGATGCCGACCCATGAGTGTGGATGATCATGTTCTGGTCCATACATCTAGGGAAGAAGTGGTCGCAGGGTTGATCGGAGTTGAGGAAGTCGAGGTAGCCACATAAAAATCCCAAGATCTATCAATCATATATGGGGGTGTTCCCTATAATTTTAAAAATGACTATTCGAGAGCATGATATGCCACCATTCATATTCCATATGTTTATTTCCTTAAAGAACCACATTTATTGTTGCTCAGTTAGGATGAATGGAATGTTTCCTATAAGAAAAATGATGGGTGTAGTGAGTTCTCTACTATGGGGAATGACTAGGGGATGAAACTTTTCTTTTCATTAAGAAGATATATGACACATGGAGCCAAACGCTAAAGTGGAATGGTCCATAACCTCTGATGATCAGTCAATTATGGCTTCTGGTAATGATACTGGTGGGGTATTATTGGGGGTTGGTAGAGACAACATAATAAAGGTGGGTCGGGTGAGGATAAACAACCTCATTACATGGATCCCAACCCATATGACAAAATTTCAAAGGTGAATAATTCCCCTGAACTCTTGGCTGCATTCCCAACATACGAACCAACATATCCATTAGATATCAATTACTCTAACTCTCTCATAGTCTAGGAGTGTCTCATTATTCGATGTAGGACATGGATGTGCATAAATAGTTTCATTGAAAACACCCCAATGGTATAATGGGTTATCCGGGTGTGGTTAATTAACCACTGGATATGTAGTCTATGTGTCGTATGGGTGAATTCTAATGGTGTTCATGTGCTAATTCATGACTATATTGCTAAGAATATATGGGAGAACAATCAACACATGGATGTAGTTTGGTTCTAGGAGATGTACGATATCATCTGAAAGAATCAAGTGGCTGAAAATAAGATCCATCACCTGGAATAATAGATGGATGATCATTCATCATTCGTTACAACCCAATCATAACTTTTCATATGATTGAGGGTATAGGTGGTAGAAGCCCGAGAAAAAATGAGGCCGGGGTCACATCAAGTGGCTGATCTCTGTTCTAAACTGGACCAGGCACATATCAAGGATTATGTGATCTGGTCTTTGATTGATGGATAAGAGAGGGAGATCAAGTGGTAATAATAGATCATGTACGTCATTCTCCAAATGGAGGTGGATCTGAATCAATTAATTTAAGGTGTGTATACATAAGGTAATTTCATCAGGACTCAAGAGAGGCTCTAACATATGGATGTCCCTAGTGATACTACATTAATGTATTGTTTGTTAACACATTTTCTATTCATGGGAAAATTCTTTACCTACTTAAATACTACTCTTCAACCATATTTCTTAAACAACCAATGACTAATCCATAAGATCCCATGATTCATGACCGCTATGGGAATAAAGGACAAGAAAATAATTGTTTACATTATATGAGAGTTTCAGATAATAATCAATCACTTAGGGTCTTCTATTGTTGACTGAACACTAGGAGTATTTGAGCCAATAAAGGTTTATTATAGATAATACGGATCATGGAGTATCCATCAATCATCTACCAAGGTGTTCTAGAGAACGAATGAGATAATTCCTAGGGTGTTAGAATTAATATGATGAATGGTGAATAGGAAATGTGAATCAGAATTAACCAAAATTTAGTACACAATGGGGGTGGTGTCACGATATAGGTAAACTTTTTACCATGTTTTAAACACAATATCTATATTTCTTATCCAAAAATGGGGAAAACAAACGTTTTTCGACTGATAACCATGTTGAAAACATGGGACATTCCTAGAATTATCATCCAAAGTCCTTAGTAATGCTGACCTAGGATTGTAGGTGATCCTTGGCCAGACTCCATTCCATTAGGGGGTAATTTTAGATATGGAAGAGGATGAGGATCCAAATAAATAGGAACACAAAGTGAGGAGGTGGAGTGATGGAATTTTTGAAAGGATTTCCACACTCTTGGGATTAGTCCACCATGGATTAGAACACACTGGGGTAAGCATGCTGGTCTAAAAAAAGGATCAAACCCATATTCCAAGGGAGCATCATCTCAGATGTTAGATAATAGTATAAGATATGAAAAATGTGGTAGATTACCAACATTGGGATAAGAACTCCCAGATGAGGTCTTCGGATCCTTTATAGTTTTACATCATGAAACTGAGGATAATGATAACATAGTTTCAAATTATATAGTAAAGATGATTAATGGTAAAATTTAATTTCAACATATCAGAATGCATCCCACAGTTTAACATGATGTGACTAGGACATTTCACATTGATTAATTTCAAACTTCCTGGATCGTGGTAAAAACTTTAAAGAAATTTTTTATGGACTAAGAATGTCTATTCCTAGAATATTTGTGTGTCGCTGGAAAATGGACCCAATGTGAATGAGCCAAAGTGGCATGCACATCACAAAAATTATCAAGGAATTGACAAGGAAGAGGCATATGTGATGAGGTGAGATACAAACCCAATGTTAATGAGGGCTAAAGGAGACCACGTACCACACCACATATCCCCGTGAGGCTCTTAGTTTATGTTCATAGAGTTGGGACAGAGGATTCCTTGTGGGGCTTGACCACATTGGTACCCAACCTACAAGAACTACTAAGCCCATGTGGGCCATGATCAGTGTGGGAAATAAGAAATGGTACAATGGGGCTTACGTGATATGTGGGAGAACACATTTGGAGCGGCACCAAGAGTGGAACCCCACTGTGATACATGAATGTGTAAATAAGGTAATTTAGGACGTTGAAGGTCTAGATGAAGAGGAGAATGGTGGGTTGGGGCTGAATGTTGACTATATTTGAATCACGTGGACCATAACCATACCAATCAAGAATGGGGAGAGAAAATTCAAGATCAACTGTTGACCAAATTTGAAACAAAGGATCTATTATTTGATTTTATAGATATATTTGATAATTGGACTAGGACAAGAGGTTATCCAAAATCGACATGAGACCATCCCCATTAGGGGGTCCATATGGATGTGAAAGATGATGGGAGTCCAATTATAGAAATACTTGAAGTGTAAAATTGGAGTATCAGGGATTGAGAATCAAATATATGCTTTATAGATAGTTTAAGGACATATTTCATAGATCATGATAGAAAGTTTAAAGTCATGTTGCATGGACTATAAGCTGTTATTTTAAGGTCAAAGATTTCAAACCATTATTTCCTAAAGTGTTATGTCATAAAGCTTGGACCATAAAGGAAACATTAATTCTAAGGGTATATATTTGGAAAACTAGAGAAAATACCTGATGTGAATGGCCTAGTATATCTAATGACACACAAATACCAAAACATGACATGCATACAGATTATGGTCTTGAATCTTGGACCAAAATTGAGGCCATGTGGCCAATAGTTGGAATGAGTTTCAAAATGGCCCAATAGTTGAAATGTATGTGTGTCACGACATATCCCATGAGAATAGGAATCAAGACACACTTAGTTCTCGATCATAATGTGGAAGAAGGCCACCACTAGTAGGGGTAATCCTCTATGGAGGGGAACTGAGGAATCACATGATTATCGTGAGGCATACGTAAAATATTTCGGGCATAATGTAATTTTAACATCACGACTTGAAGAAGATGGCTCATAGTTTATTGCCAAAGAGTTTAGAGAATAAACTATGGTGTCTCAAATGTGTATTCATAGTGTGATGTTATAAAAACCCGATGTAAATGGGGCCAAGGATGCCCAATGCCAAATAACACATCTTGGAAGCGACCTACGTATAGTAAGAAGTCATTATTTTTGGACTATAGGCTCCTATTTCAAGGTCACAGTGTTCAAACACGATGTAGAGGGCTCCCCAAAATGTATATATGTGGCTCAATAGAATAATGAATCCAACATGAATAAATACCTATGAGGCTTGATGATGCACCACATTTTAATGTAGGGGACTCTTTTGAGACAAAATTTAGAGACATAAATATGTAATGGATGAAAAGAACATATGATGTGAGTGAGCCAAGAAGGAACATGTTCCATAAATGGGGCCTATGGGTGGATAAAAAAAAGTGAACTTATGGATGGTCCCAAAGAAAAAGTGTATGGGTGTTAGTAGGTAACCAATGAGGAAGGGAATCAATCCATGCATAGTTAAAAAATCCCATGTAGTTTAGCATTATGTGGTAATGATGTTTGTGATCTAATGTGATAGAGGAATAATGTTGTGTCTTGACCTAAGATTGATGATTCGGGTATCACTACGTATCCCATGTGGATTGAATTCAAGGCACATGTTGTTTTTGAATTGAAATATCCCTACATACGTCTGACACATACATTGAGAGGGGGAATTTTTCATTGTAGTTTTGTTTTTTTGTTCTTATTTTTTTTATTGGCTAGACTAGGAAGAAAAAACAAAGATTTTCTATGTATCCAATGTGGACAGGAATAAATATATACGTAGTTCTTGATAGGTGGAATAGTGGATGACCAATGAAAAAGGTGATGTCCTCTCCAGATAAAATACCATAATGTTGTGTTTTTTTCATCATGTGGTCAGGATGATGAAAATGCGATTTAAGGTCACATGATAGGACTGGTCCATTAATTTTATCTTCAAGTGTTATGGACACTGGTTGCTACACCATTTATCATCATAAAGCTAAAATGATGAGCATAACAAAGTCTATCATCAGGTGACTAGGAAATTGGGGCAGAGGAGTGTTCTCAAGGGGGAGTGCATGACATGACAACCATAACCTAATGTGAATATGGAGCAAGAAGGCCCTCTTCACACCACAAAATCTAGAGGGAAACTCATTCCAAGAGGTTAAAATATTGAATTTAGAGTTGGGATTAAGGATGAAGTGTTTTTGCATTCATATGTATCCCATCTGAATGGGAATAAATCCATATGTAGTTCGTGAGCATAGAATGGTAGATGACTAAGGCCAGAAGATATTTCCTCGTACAATATAACATAATGAAGGTGTTCTATAATTTAAACTCATTACAACTTGGACTATATAGTTTTTAGTTTATGTTTATAGAATTCAAACTATCAGTTCTTATTTTAAGGACATAGAGTTTGGACTATAAAGGGTGGTCATCTTTGATTAACATGTGCTGTTTGGAGGGGTGAAAAACCAGATGTGAATGGACTAGGATCCTCAATTCCACACAGAACATTCCCGAGAGAACCTATATACAATTTAAATTTGCAATGCTTGGACTATAAGGGAGGGGGATCTGAAAGAAGAATTATGTGTTTCGTAATAGGAACAACCCAACATGAATTAAATTTAGATTATGAAAGGAGTGGCTGATGGGTAGGTACCACTATTAACAAAATTTGAAACATCAAATCAACAACTACACTAGACAAGTTTGGGGCATTAAATGCCTAATTGATTAGTGAACATGTTTAAAACAAATGATCTTCTATTTACATATAGAGATTCATCAGGAAATTGTCCCATGATTGGGGGTTAGCTAAATAAAGCATGATACCATAACTGTTATGAGGTTTTTTGGATTTGAAAGGTGGTGGGGATCCAAACCTATAAATACTTGAAGCACGGTAATGGATTATATAAGTTTCTTTTTGGAACCCAAAATTTTATGATTCATGCCCCAACACATCAATGTATGTCAGTGGTAAGACATATATGGACTCACGGTAAAGAACCCTTGAGTCGAAAATAATTTAATTACATATTTCTTGGACCAGAGGGCCTTAGTTTATGTCCATATATTTGGGAAAATTCCATGTAGTTTAACATCATGTAATGATGATTCTAGTTGCAATGCCTTTTATCATCATATGTTTTCTTCGAGAGTGTGTGGTGTAGAGTGGGCCTTTGTGTCCTCATTCATGTCATGTTATATCAATAACCCATACAATTACCCATTATAAAACCTTAATGTTGTTCAAATAGGACATTGATACATTGCACAGTTTAACATCATGAAACTAGGAATTATTGGTGATATACAATATAACATCATGTAGCTAAGATGTCAGACCATTCATAATCTAGTTGTTGGATTTAAATGAATTCATTCATGGTTTTTAGTTGTTTTTACATTTAAGCATTGTATGAGATTGGAGATGTGTGCATGTGTACATGTACGTAGGTTACGACCTCTTGTGTTAGTGATATGCCTACTTGACTCTAGTCTCCAGCCCCGAGCCTATTGGAGGTAGGCTTGGGGGTCATGGAATGGGCCCCATTTATATAGGTTGTGATATTATTGTTGATTTTTTATAAATTTTGTATTTTGATTAGTCCTAAGGGAAATAGGGATGCCCTCTGTGCCCGTCAGTTACTAGGAAGGATTTCAAAAATACGTCTGAAATATATACACAAGTCATATAATAGGAAATACAACAATTATTGGGATGATTATACCTCACATACTCTGGATATTGATGTGAAATATGATGTCTGATTATCTCACTTAAATGACCACTTACCTTTGGAAAGTAGAAAAAAAAAGTAAATAAATGTAAGTATGAATGCGCATGGAGGGGGTGATGATGATTCTTCTCTCAATTTGGGTGGTTTTTTTAAGTAAATGAGGGTATTAATTTCTTATGGGTCCCAAAATTTATGTCCCCATGTGTATAAATATACTACACATGATTTTCAATAAGATGAAATGTTATTTTTCTTTGATACTTTGATGACATTACCTTTTTGGTGAGCACTTTGTGGTCTTTATCGATCACAAAATCCCAAGGTATTTTCTCTCTTAGAAGGATATAAATCCATTTTAGTGGAAATATATGCAGTCTTTATAGGACTATTAATTCAAGATATCTTATAAACCTAGGAAATATAATGTTTTACTTGATTCACTGAGTAAAAATTATCATGGTGGAATAGTTATTGAGTCAAGATATCCATAGAGAGTGATGAAGGAGATTGTAACATTGCATATTGATTTGGATAAATCCAATGTTTTGGGTTATTTATATCAAATTATCATGAATTAATCATTGGTGATACATGGTATAGAATCATAGAAGGGGTATCTTATGGTAGATAGTTTAATTGATCACATCATATGTGTGGATACTCTAGAGGGGTGGTTGGAGGATGATCGATATCAACTATTATTTTGCGGAATGATTTTTTATTTAATGAAAGGGATGGTTCTTTTTTAGTTTTATATCTCACCTTTAATAATTTATATTGGTATCAAAAATTTATATTATTTAATGTGTATTTTTTTATGGAAAGGGATTAAGAGTTCAGTGGTTAAGTTCATATCTCTTTTTATATTCTATAAAAGAGTGTTGAAAGAGAATCATGTTCCTGGTATATTTTTGTGGCCATGGGATGTTTCCCAAATTAAAGTGGGAAGAAATATAAATTGATTTCATCACAAGTTTTCATAAAGATAAGGGAAAATTTGATTTTATCTAGGATATCATTGATTGATAAATTAGGTAAGATGATTTACTAGTGATTAAAGATTCAAGTGTAATAGATTTTTTAGGGAATCAATATATTGAATAGGTTTTGAATCATCATGAGGTTCCGAGGATAGACACCTCAGATCATGATCCTTATTTTTACGCATCAGTTTATATGGGTCTTATATATTCTTTTGGATATCAGTTCTACGTTAACACTATATTCTATCCTAAAAAACATGATCATACAAAGGGAACTATCCTATTGTTGTAGTATATGTTTTGTGTATGTTTTATGGACTTCATAGGTTCATGGGTGAAACATATAACGTTGATTGAGTTTTCCCATAAAAAACCTATTTTTAATCCACTGGTTTAAATTAATTCAATGTATTTTACAAGAAACATAATAGATCATTGTTGTGTAGGAATATGGTTTTATATTCCATAATCATTGAGCTAAATTTGGTATATATCATGACTAAGAAGATTTAGGTGATTATTGAGTGGATAATGGACACTCAAGATCATTAAAAATCTTATATTTAATGTAGGATAATGGATTTTGTGTTCAATGTTGGTGATCATATATTCATGAATGTTTATCCTTATCATTCAAAATTATGGTTCAAATGAGTCTGTTTGTTTTCACATTGGTTTATTGTACCTTTTGAGGTATTGTAGAATGTAGGGTTAGTGAGATATCAATTTTAACAACTTTATTAGTTGAATACTATCCAGTAAGACTCTATTGTATCACAAATTCATTAAAACCATCATGATGAATCTCATGTCAATGATTAGGATGATTTAGATGTAGAGGGGTATACAGTCCTTGTGGAGTGACCAATTAAGATATTCAATCATTAGGATAAGTTTTTTCATGGGTGTGTCATTCCTTTTTTCTCGTGAATTGTGGTGAAATAGTGTCTTAATGGATTGTATGTAATAGTGTGTGTCGAAAATGAATGTTAAATATCAATATTTTTTTAAAATTATTATTTCTATTTGGAAATATTTTATTTTATGATAAATTTATTGAATTCATTCCCTCTCTTCTGTTGTAATATTCATTTGTTAATGGTACGATTCTTGTTCAAAAGTAATTTCATGAGGTGTTTGGTTTTAAATTTTTCTAATATTTTTTAGATTGGTTTTTTAAAATATATGCTGATAATATTTTGAGAGGTATCTAATATTATGCAATAGACTTTTTAGACCCTTAATTTTTATTTTTAGGGTGTTTTAGGTGTTTAAACGATGTTTAGAAGAAAGTGGCTAAGGGTAATTGGGGTTTCCAAAAAAAATTGGATTTATAAATAGGTTTTATAGTTACCATATATACTAAAACATGAATAGTTTTCTAATCAAGAGGAGTTTCAACATGTTTTATTATTGTTCCGTGATTACCCACATTATATTGTGAAGTCGTGCATTATGGATTTGAGCTTAGGCCATCAATTTTTAGAGTCATTATATTAGGCCGGGATTTTATAGTTATATTGTGGTCATTATAGTTGTATTTTAAGGAGTTTCAGAGTGGCTCGGAATTAATATTAAAGTAGTGATAGTGTAGTTTGACCATAATCACTATATTTTGGAATCATGTGAAATTATTTTTCTTGGTTATTCATCTTATGGGTTTCTTTCATTGTAGTTATCAACACAATATCACAATTTATGTATGGGTTCAATTGAATTTTTGTATCAATTTCAATAATTATACAATGATCCTAAGACATTAGATTATTTGGGTATAAAGGTCCATGTTTCACCATGAAAATTATTAGTTTGATTGAATTTTAGTTGGTTTGAATCCTTGGTATTTGGGTATATCACAAGGTGAATACTGAATACGGCCTTCATTGTTTCATGACCATCATCATCACGTTATGATTCTCAATTTTCCAATTTTAAATATATCTTTTTTGGTAATATTTATTTATATTATATTCCTTTAGCTTTCTTCGAGACTAAGGATTTTTTTTATAGATTTTAAGAATAATCAATCATCTTTTTGGGGGATTTAACACATGGATTTGATTGAGCAGACACATTTTATTTGAGGGGACATATTTTATTATTTTCCTCTATTTATTCCATTTTAACCCTTCTTGAGGAAGTTTTGATAGTGGAATTTTTTAGTTTTAGTGTTGTTTTCCATGTTATTTAGGGGGTTTGTTTTTATAGGATTTTTGGTGGATCCTTGCGGGTTTGGTGGTACTTGATTAACAACTGTCCACCATTTTTTTCCTACATTTGTTGAAGCTCTAGTATTGGTAAGGACTATGAGACTTATCCTTTATTATAAAAGTTTCATTATTGAATTATAATTATGTTGTTTTCATTGGGTGTATGGTAATAATAAACCTAAATAAGATAATTAATTAAACGAAATAAGTGAAGGGGGATTATGGTGATTCAAATGTGATTTAAAAGATTCAATATTATTTATTATGTGTTGTTTTTACTTTTTCATATATGTTTTTTTATTAAATTTAGTTTTTAATATTATTTATCACCTTTAATAAATGGTTAATCTCTGAAAGAAGGTAATGAAATGGGAATCAAGTAAATATGAAAATTAATATTATTGTTTATGTTAGAGATGTTGAATTCATATGAAAGTATATTTAAAAATGGGGAATTTTTTATTGTTTATTGTGGTACATAATTTGAATTTATTCTATATTTTTGGGTATGACTCTTCTTTTGGTCTAGTATTGTGGAATGATGTTGTTTTATTGGTGGATTGGATCGATTAATGTGGAATGTGTGGCACCCAGATCAAGATAAATACACGGAATTCATTATTTCATATCTGTGATCCTTTCATCTTAAAAATATTCATATATTCTAGAGAACTAATGGTTTAGGGTCGTGGATTATTAGTAACATAAAAAACATATTTTTAAATACTCATGAAACTTTATCTATAATTTCATCATTCTAAACCCCCTTATAAAACTCTCATATATAATACTCATATTCATAACCTCAGGAATAAAATCCTAAGAAATGGATGAACTCATATTCTCAATAAGTGAATCATAAGAAATCATTAAATATGATCATAAGTGAGAAGAAGATAAGAATGATCATATGAGAGCATAATCAATATCCATGAACATAATATTTGAAAAATATACCTAGATAAAACTTGGAGCATAATACGTAGGCTATCATAACATGAGTACTTGAAAAAAAAGAACATATCACAAACATAAGTATAAGAATCAAAATATAGTAGACAATGAATAATAGTGTTTTTCTTTTATTGTATTAGGAATCACTACCTATTTACTATTGTGTATTAAGGGTTACTACATTTTTTCTTTAGTGGATAAATCATTAGAGCTCTTTTCCCATTATATCATATGATTAAAAGCATCATAAAATTCATTAAACTCTTATATATGACCCAAATATCATATAATAATCATATATAATTATATATTCCACATGAAATCAATCATTCATTATATCAGAAAGAACCTATGTAAGTAAAGTGGGTTTTATACCATTTCTAAATAGTATCTAATTACATGATATCGAAAGAAGATTAGTTGATACAAAATAGTTTATCACCAAAATGGGTTATTTCATAAGGGAATTTAGAATGTGGTTTATAAAATATAACTTTAAGGGAGATAGATATTTTAGATATCTAGAGGAAAATGGAATAAAAACTATAAAATTAGCTTTTAGAAAACTTTTATTAACATTTTCATAAAGAGATGAATTTACTATTTAATTTTAAAAATTGTTTTAAAAAATGTAAAATGAAAATAATTTTTAAAAAACTTATTATAAGAAATCCAAATAATGGATCATTGAAAAGGTAATAATGGTTTTCCCAAGTAAATGTGTACCGGAAGATAACAACACAAACATGATAGGGAAATCAATTTTAATATTTTAAAATACCATTATTGAAAAAAAAATTGTAAAAAGTGTGATAAATAAATATTTTGAAAATAATTTAATATAATTTTTAAGATCAATATAAATAAAACATAATTGGATTTCAAAATAAGGATGTAGAACATTGGAGGGAAGAGAGAATATAAATATGGAAGAAAATGGGATCATTTGTAGAGAGTGTGAATTATTCTTTACATCATTAAATTTTATGAATAAAGAAATACATAAATGTAATTATCTATAAAATAAGGAGGAAATGAATTATAATATACTCATATAATAGATTAAAAACTATCTTATAAAACCATATTCAAAGAGGAATCATTATGACTAAATAATAAATGTTGAATTAAGACAATCCCTTTTGTATTAAGAAATATTTATATATAAATACATTGAAATAGAGTGATTGAAATTGATCCTCAAATACCATTAATATAAGATAATTAATGATATTATATTATTAATACGAATTTTTCACACCATTTAAAGGAAATTTGGTGCATAAATGAAACATACTACAATGAAATAAAACTGATAAGAGACACCATTACAAGTAACATAATATTTAAAGTAAAAATCCTTTAGAAGGGAGTTCTAGATAATGAATTATAAAAAAAATAAAGTGTAAATATTGATTAATATAATAATATTAGAATAAAATAACTCAACTTATAATAATATTTTAAATAAATAATAATTATAAATTAAAGAATGGAAATTGAGTTATGAACAAACATTACGTTAAATCTCACTTAAACAAACATTCTATAACCTCGTGCATAACAAAAGTAACTATTCTAATCAAATATTTCATAATAAGAGGGGGTGGTATCATAATCAATGTTTAGACATTTCAAGTACCATTATAAAAAAATATCATTCAATTATTATTTCCCAATTTCACTAGTAATTATATTTTCCTTAGTTATCCATGATATAAATTTAATGAGTTACTCTATATGTAATAGATTGTTTATGAATTATAGTGTGACTTTTCTCCCTTGTGAACAAAAATAGGGCACAGATTAGAGGTTTGTATGTTTGTGAAATCAGCGCAAAAGGATATTGGATCGAGTGGAAATCAGATGAATATGTTCCCAGGTGATGGTTCTGTTTTTCAAGTTAGATCCTTAGAAATGGATTGAATTAGAACAAATGTGCATTATGAGTTGGTTTATTCTCATCAACCTAATAATCTGGATGATGGTACTATGATTTTCTGTGAGGAAATCGAGGGGGTGTCAAAGCAAATAAAGAATATGCCTCTTAACCTAATGGTCACTAATATTTATGAAATGTTGAAATATGATCTAATAGGAGGGAGTTCTCTAGGGGATGTGGGGATTTAGGATGATGCATATGTTTTATGTGGGGTTTTGAAGGATTTTTTGAACTTAATTCAAGTGTGGTGAAATCTTCCTACTATGAGGTAGAATGGGATGCCTTCAATACTAAACATGACATCATGGTGTCTTATATTAATTATGTATGAATTGATGAATGGGATGAAATTTTATCTAATGTTTATGAGGTGAATGTGGAATATCATGTTGATCACAATGCTTACAAAGATACCATGTGTGTGGATTTATAGGATATTAACACGATGTCTTAGTTCATGGGGGCGTGGTTCCATACAACGAATATATTCTATTATGTCACCACAATATCCAAGGTATGGTGAATTATGTTCTATTACACACATAAATAAATTTCAAGAGGATATATAGAAATTTTACACCTCCTCTAAAATCTCATAGAAGTGGTAACATGTCTCTGATGATAAAAGGAATATAGAAAAAACCACACTTATAGTCTAGGAAAGAGGTAAAATTTCATTCAAGGATATTTTGGATCATGTAAAGAAGAAGCTCATTATTAGTGAGGGATTCATATCTACCCCCTTGCATGAAGTAAGAGGAAGGTCTACATTAATACTCCAAAGTACGTGACTACCATATCATCCGTTAAGGTGTTAAAAAGAGCCAATGCTGATATCCTCAAGTTCTTTAACCAAAGAAATTCTTAATCTAAATGGGAAACTAATGATGAGTATGGTTTTGAGAATTAACTATCCTATTATGATATGTAATTTTTTTTATTATGGATGCGGATAAAGGTTTTCAACCCCATATTCTTTCCTTGTTGACCCTATTTTACTTTTTAATAAATAGTTAAAAGCTTTTCTTGTGACATGACATTCCTAGTAGTCCGCATGAAAAGACGAGTGACACACCCATATTCTTAGACATTGAGAAAGATAAATAATGGTTCAAAAATTAAGAATCATAATAATGTTATAAATTTAATATTTATCCTTTAAATAGTTTCATAGAACTAATCATTTATGTTGGTGAAGAAAAATCAAGCATGTAATTCATGCAAGTGGTAGTCTGCATGTGTGCATGATGACATATTCATTTTTCATATTTTTTTGGAGAAAGGTAGAAAAAAGATATTCTATTTTCATGAAATAAATTATTAATATTATTAATATATATTTTATCATACATTAATGGACAATATTTTTTTGATGTGGTAGAGGAATAAAAGAATTAATAGGTCTCGGTTGAGAACATTACCTCTCCCTTTGGATGTTCTCCCTTGGGTCACACCTTAAGGATCCTTAGCTTTGAATTTTGGAAATAAAATCGCTTATATAACATGAGAAGAGTGTTTAAGAGAGACTAGGTTATATTTTTTTTTAATTAAAAGTAATTATAATGAGTAGAAAAATGTGGTGGAGGTGAGCTCCTTCAATAGATGAAGGGAATGAAATCTTTTAATTATAAATTTTAAAGTAAAGATAATACATTTTTTACATGGTATGTGGAGACAATGTGAAAAACAATGGAGTGGGGGATGAGTTATGGTCATACATACCACAAATATATATGTTCACAAATATTTTATACATGTTTATAAGCCTTTTACTCTTTGATTTTCACCATTACCAATTTTTTTTAGAAAAATAACAAAATTTTCCCCATCAAATTTACATTCAATTCATCAAAATACGATGGTCTATACTATATAATTTGTACATAATTATTCCAACTATTAAATAAATTTTTGAAATAAAATTTATAAGGGTGATAAGTATTTTGTTCAATATTAGGGGAAAAAATGCATAAAAACCATTTCTAGAAAGTGTATATTTTTGAGAAAAAAATAATGTTTCGGGTAAAACTCTATAGTCCCAAGCTTAGCATACATAAATATTAAATTTTAATTATATAACATAAAAATCCATTGCATAATCATTTATTTCTAGTGCCATTATAAACATGTATACAAAAAAAGCTAGTTTAAAATTCAACTACATCATCCCCCACTATGTTCTTCATAAATAACATCCTTCTTATACATATCATATATAACACAATTATTTATAACATGGGGGAAAGAAAACTAAAAAATGTGATCTTAGATTACCAGTAAAGGCGAATAAGGGAAATATTAATATAACATCGTAATAAAGGTATGATAACATGATAATAGAATTTGAAACCATACACTGAATATCATAGGCTATAAACATGAGTCATGTAGTAAATCGTGGTAGTTTATAATACATGAATCATAAATAAATCAAATAACATAAGCCATAGAATCCTAACATTGGAATAATTCCTAGAATTGTGACACACACATAATCATATAAAATCATTTATGTAGTACTGAAGGATCATTTACAAAACTATACTAGTGAAATGGGTTCACTCCCCAAACCATTATAGTAGTCATTGTTCAATCCAAAGACTATCATAATGGAAAAAATCCCTTATTTAACTGGATTAACTCCCCATTGTAGTCATGTTAGTCTCATAAGATATGCATATTTATCTAATTAATTGGAGGGAGATATTTTTCACCTATCATATAATGAAAATCATAAATAAGTGTGAGATAAGATCATACAAAATCACTTTATCAAAACCCATGATAAGAAATGGTATTCATAAATATTTCACCATAATATAACCCATGTAAATGAATCTAGTTTCGTAAACATTTCATAGTATCATAACCTATGGAAAAGGAATTGTTTTATAAATATATTATCATCAAAAACATAAAAAATACATAAAAATAATAAGTATAGTATCAATGTATTATATCATTAGTAAATCTCAAGTAACATAAAATGATGTCATCACAGATGAAAAATGATTTTGAATGATCACTTAGAATATTTATTTAAGAAATTATACTTTCTATTCTGAAATAAATTATTTAAAATATAAAAATTTATGAAATTTTAAAGAAACATTTTTATTTGAAAATAAACTACGAAAATTTTAATGTAATATTCAAATAATTGAGTGTTCCTTATATAAGATAATCCTTTTCATGGTTTGTATGTTAAATTAATGATTTCTTCCACATTTTCAATAAAAATTCAAAAGTATCTCATTCATAAAACCATAAAAATATTCTACTAAAACAAATTAATAAGTAAACCATGGTTAAAAATTTCTTAAAACAATCATTTTATAATAGTAAAAAATTTCATTAAAATAATTTTTCTAAATCATGTACATGGATGAAAAATGATTTTTGACGAAAGAGAGAAATAAAGTCGATTTTTTTTAAGAATTTTATTAAAATATTGACTAAATAAATAGTTGATAATGAGAGTAAAAAATTTATTTTCATTAAATAACCAGAAGAGAATAAATTTCATGAGTTTCCTGAGATATAGATTATAGGGATTTATATTAAAAAACTTAATCCTAAAAAATCAGATAAAAAATATGATTATAACAAAAAACTTTTACAACTTTGGTATCTATTAAATTATAATTCCAATGAATGAAAAATGATTATATTTATATTTATATCCCATAATATTTGAAAAATAATCATGAAATAAATTCATGTTATGTATATGCACCATATAAAAGAAATGAGTGGTGAATATGGAAAGTGTTCCACAAACAAATAAAAGTGATACATAAATCCTTTACCATAAGTAATGAATTAATTCATACAAGTTACAAAATAATATATAATAAATATAGTTTTATGATACATATATTATAGAACTATATTAATTTTTTTCATACCATATGTGATTTAACTATAACCTTTTCTTACCAATTTGTTAACAAATCCATGTGAAAACTACTCTTTGGGTAATAACTACTCCATTTTAGTGTATGTTTTGGTTTGGTATTTTTGGTACTTTTATTTTGATCATAGTTCAATAAAAAAATAATTTTTAACAATATATAAATATTATTTATATTAATTATATATTTATTTATATTAATCCATAAATGTTAGAGATAGAAAATTAATTACATTGTTGATGGAGACGGTAGGTCATACGTACACATGAACATCGTTTCCATTTTATCTAAGAATTATATAAATGGAATTTAAATAATATATCAATATTATTGAGTGGTTATTTTTTTCATACATATCACATATATTAATTAGATTTATCCTTATTACCTTCTATGTAAATTGTAAGGGACAAATGAATCATATCCACTTGTGAGAGGCGGATATGGAAAATGAATTACATCAGTTTCTGAGGCAATAGTCCATTGTATAAAAAATCTACAATTATATTTCCCATCTGATGGAAGAGGAGATAGATTTATGTTGTGACATAAACATAATAACATTTCACAGTAATTTATATAGTGGTGTTATTATATTATATTTATTAGTACATGAATTGAGGTTGTAATAGAAGAAGTGAAAAGAAAGAGCTTAGTGAAGACAATTACCTTCAATTAGACAACCATATTTGGATCCCTTATTATGGACCACAAGGTTGGTATTTTGGGAATAAAAGAAGATATATAAAATGGATAAGTATACGGGGAGTTATTTTTATAGGTTTTTGTTGAGAAAAAGTTCTTAATAGGTGTGAATAAGCGAGAGTATGAAGTTCCCATTTATAATTGAGGAGGAGCAGCATTTTTGTAAATACCAAAAACTATTCAATAATGGGAATTCACTATCACCAAAAGTGCCTAAAAAATTATAAATAATGGATTAAGGGGATGATATGGTTTATTAAAACTTCCATAATAGTAAAATATTTTTTTTAAACATGTTATTCCCTTAGCCAATATGTTTTTTTTTCATTTTTACAATTATAATTTTCACCATGGTAACAATATCTTTTTCATATCCTAGGTAATTTATCCTTCAAGCCTAAAAATAAAATAATACTAAATAGATAATTTTTAACCAAAATTTTTTAACATTAAAACAAATTTATTAAATAAAAATCCTATTTGTGTTGAAAATTAATTGTAACACATGCATATGTAATGTTCAAAACCCCATTTTAACCTTTACAATAATAATTGAATATTTTCAGTAATACATATTCCCAAAATATAATTTTAAATAATTATATAATATAAATTATTCTTATTCTAAATATGAAATCTATTATTTCAAATAAAATTTAAATATTTGGACTAATTTATTTAAAATAAAATCTGTAAATGCAATGAAAAAGTTGTTTTCCAAAGGGAATGTTTTCATAAGTATAGAAAGTTTTAATTTTAAAATATAATATATAATTGATTAAAATGAACTAAATTATAGTAATAAATATCTAATTGAACTAATTTTATTTTTAAACCCATATTATAATAAAATGGATCTTGCAAATGGTTTAAACAAAAAAGCAGTTTTTAATGAAAATCTGTATTTTTTACTATTCAATGAAATATTTATATTTTCAGAAAATTTTCCAAAAATAACTGAAACATAATTATGAAATTCATATTTTAAAAATGATGTTTATTTTTTCAAATTAAATAACTAAAAGTGGAAAAAATTACTATTTTCTATTAATTTTTTTTTGTGATAATAGTTTTTTCAAAACATATAAATACTTTACTAAAAAATAAGTACTTTTTTCATCCATATGATTTCTATACATAAAGAATTATAATTAATAAGTAAAAATGGTTATTCCTATTTATACCACCGTGATTAATGGCGATGTTAATACAAAAAAATTAAAAATAATATTATTAGTATATTGTATTTTTTTGAACTTAGTGATGCATGTAACACAAGATATTGAAGAAATTTAATTTATTAAAAAATTTATAAAATATTAGGGTGTTACAATATGCCATTATTAAAATTAATATCTTACTTGAAATTAATCAATCTGATAAAAAAATTAGGACACTTATGCCTCATCATATCCCATGGTTCCAATGTAGGTTCTTCAAATTGGTGGTTTCTCTACAAAAAATTTGCTTAGATGAGTTGTCTTAATTCATAGATATTTCTATCTATGATCCATAATCTCCACTATTTATTCCTCGTAATAATGATCCTTATCTCATGGTATGACCCTTTATTTTTGTACCTATGACGGTTCAAGTATGTAATTCTTCCAAAGAGACATAAGGAGCTTATCAAGGTATCGAGAGAGGTTTGGTGGAAGTTCCATGTGATAAGAAACTATCCCTACTTTTCCATGAATATAAAAGTGTCCAACATACCTAGGGATCATATTGAATTTTCTAATGAATCTAATAACATTATTCCATAGATAAATTCTTATAAAAAACTTCTCACCAACTTCTAATTCAAAATCACGTCAATAATTATTAGCATAATTTCTTTCTCGACTTTGTCCTTCCCGTATGTGTTGCTAAATGGATATAAATTTATCTACCACTTCATTAGATAGATTAGGTCTCAATAATATTCTTTATCCAAATTAATCCCAGAATAGTGGAGTTGAACACTTATTTCTATATAGGGCATCATAATGATCCATTTGAATGATCGAGTGAAAGTTATTATTATAAGAAAAATAACATAGAGGAAGGTGTTGATCCCAACCATATTTGAAATCCATTGAACAAGATATTATCATATACTATAGGGTTTGAATTATTCTGTTAGTATGAATATATGTATAAGGATGATAAAAGTATTGAAACTCAATTATATATCAAGGGATTGTTAAAGTATTTTCCAGATCATTAAGGTAAACCTCAAATCTTGACCAGATACAATAGAATGTGGTACTACGTAAAAAACATACCACTTTCGTAATGTATATACTCGAAAGAAACTCCATATAAAATATTATCTAATAGTGATGAAGTGTTCTGACTTTGTAATTAGATTTACTATAACCCATATAGAATTATGCCCTTTAGAAATTTTGGAGAGTCTGATGAAAAAAATCCATAGTAATGTTTTCCCATTTTTATCATGGTATGGTTAATGCTTGTAACATCCCTTTAGATGTTTTTCTCTTAGAATTAGCATAATGAAATACCAAACACCAAGATACAAACTCTATGATTTCTATTTTAACTCTATCCCACAATAAATACACTTTCAAATCCCTATACATATTTTCACTTCCATGATGAGAAAGAATTAACCACTCTAAACCTATTCTATCATATCCTTCTCAAAATTAAATATGTATAGAAAATATATATTGTTCTATAATATTATAATTCCATTAAAATAACGGTTAAACTTAAGGAAATTTATCACCTTCTATTTATGATCTACATCTTCATTCTATACCTATTTAATATTCACATGGATTGATGGTTGAACACTTATTTTCTAAAAGATATGATTTCCCCCTTCCTTCACCACTTCCAAATCCATCCTTTACAAATAAATAAACATTAGATATTTTTCAATCCTTATTATAGATAATCTATCATGATACTTATGACATAAATCATTATCCACCTTGTTCTTTTTCCTAGGATGGTAATGTATTGAGTAATAATAATATTAAATCAGGACCAACCATCTTATCTATTTCATGTTCAACTCGTTCTTTCTTAATATATACTTTAAACACTTCTGATCAATATATATATATATATATATATATATATATATATATCACCTTTATCCATAAATATAGTGCTTATATATCTTTAATTCAAAAACTATATCATCTAACATTAAATAATGTGTTGGGTAATTATTAACACGAACCTGTAATTACCATGAGTAATAAGATCAACCATGTCATTTTTCATGATAATGCATCGTAATATTTTCATTAATACATATCTATATATTAAAAAACCTTTTTCATTATAGGCTAATGTAGGAAAAGGTGAACTGACTAATCTTCTCATAAGTTCCTTAAAATTTTCCACACATTCATCTATCTAGAGGAATTTGGATCCCTTCTAAGTTAAATTGCTTATTGGATTAGATAGTCATGAAATATTATCTACAAACCCCTGATAATATACATACAAAAAAAACATCATTTCTCTATCATTATGTTTAGTTGGTTCAATGCTCAATAACTTCCATCTATGATGTATCCACTAATATGCCCTATCATGGGATTATAAGACCAAAATATGGAAGAAATAGTTGAAAAAATTTATGATATGTAATTTTTTTCATACAATTTATTCTTCCATATGTTTATTATTATAGTTCTATAGTGATCATCATGCTCTTTCTTTCTCATTTAATAAATTAGAATATTATCTATTAATACTATGAAAACTGATCAAGGTTTTCTCTAAAGACTCTATTAAATAAATCCTTGAATATATAATGGGAATTAACAAGACTAAATTGAATAACTATATAATTGTAGTCTCTATAAGTTTCACAGAATGTTATCTTGGGTAAATACCCCTTCTTAAGCCTAAATTAATGATATCTAGAACAAATGACAATATTTGAAATCTATTGATCTCTAGACAGTTGATCAAATAAGTCATCAATATGAGGTAGATGATACGAGTTATTAATTGTGATCTTGTTTACATAATAATAATCAATACAAAGTTGCATCGATCTGTATTTCTTTTTAACAAAATGAACATGTGAACCCCAAGGTAACACACTTGCTAAAATGAATTGCTTGTAAAAATTCTCCCAGAGTTCCTTCTTCAATTACTAAAAGTCAATCAGGGCTATTCTATAGGGAGTCTCTCAAATAAGTGTATCATTAATTAAGATTTGTATTTTGAACTCAACTTCATGTTTCTGTGGAATACTATTAAACTATTTTTAAAATTCATAAAAAACCCCCACAGTATTTATATCATCGATGTTGAGTTTCTCCCCAACAATCTGAGATAAACACCCATTTTGAATAGGAATCAAGACCCATAAAATGGATGTGATCTCAATTGGGAGTTAATATCTATCATTAAATTGATAAATGATAATAATTTGGATTAGAATATAAAATTTGAATTCCATTCATGTATATTTGTTGTGGGATTTATATAGATAAATCCAATCCATTCTTAATATTACATAAAATTCAACTAATGTGAGAATAACAAGATTTATAGGAAGTATATTCCAATACAATTCAGGTAGAGAAGAATCCAATTCTTGAGATTAGATTATCATCCATTAGGATGTTTCACTAAAAATTCAACGTTTAATCTTTATGGATAGGAATTATCTTTCCTAGATACTTTTCATGTTATAAGAGAATTCATATAACTAATATAAAATAAGATACATCTATATTTAATCACACATGTCACCACCCAAATTTTATTTTTCTATATTCAATACATTGATAATCCCAAAATGGTAATTATAAACACCAATCATCGTAAATCAAAGTCATTAATCATGAGAAATAATTTATAATATTTATAAATCATGAAACCTTATTTTAATTCTATAAAACCTTAAGTTTACACTTTTTCATTCTTAGTCATCATCTATTCAAATACTTCTTGATGATTCATAAAGTGTTTTTGAATTTACAAAACCAATCATCTAGGAGTGTCAAACTAGGTGTGAAATAGTACTTATTGTCAAAAATTGGGTGATAATTGAGTCTAGAAAATTCAAACACTTTTTAAAGTTATTAGCCCTATGTAAATCCATTTTAGATCCATGTACACATGTTGTGTCCAGATAGAGATGTGATTTCTTAAAAACTACATTCTCTAACCTTCACCAAAATTATATGATATTTTCTTAAACCTAGACTTATCCTTATAGTTCTCACTAAAGTTTTCTCATTCTATTTTCCAATGGTTTAACTCAACCTTGTTCTGATACCAATTATAAATACCCAAAATTGTTATAAATAAATATTACATCATAGTTACATAACACAATGATCCACATGAGAATCGTTTAAGAATATCTCACTTGGAAACTTGGATACATAAAAACTCATTCATAAGTTAACTACATAATATCACATTAGATTAATCATAACTATAATCCTTCTTAGACATATCACACATAATACCATTCTTCATAACCTTGAGAAAGTAAAATATGAAAGGGTGAGATGAGATTCTCAATAATTTTAAACATATGATATATTAATATAAAATGACCATACTGTTAGGATGACATGATAATAACATATTGAATCCATACCCAACCTATATTAGGTCATAAAAATGAGTCCTGGCATAAATCATGATAGTTTATAAGACATGTATCATAAAGGTATCAAAGAACATTATCCATGGAATCATACCATTGGTATAGTACATGAAATGTTGGAATATGGATAAGAATATGAAATCATTTCCTTAGTAGTCATGTCTCATTGATAAAACTATCATTGTGGAATGGGTTCACTCCCTAAACCATCATCGTAGTTGAGGTTCACTCCCAGGACTATCATAGTGGACAAATCCCCTTACTAAATTGGGTTCACTCTCCATTCATGTCTTGTTTATCTCATGAGATATCGATATTTACCCAATGAATTTGAGGGAGATATTGGTCCCACCCATCAAAGAATTAAAATAATATATATATTCCACAATATCATAAAACATTCATCATATCAGCCTAAAATCACAGTAGCCATATACTTTTTAATATGTTTTGGATAAAAACCTTTTTAAATGGGTTGAGGTGGAACCTTACATGAACCATAAGACCAAGGAAGAAGGCCTAATACATGATTGTTGAAGGCCCATAGATCATATAGACAACATAAAACCCTACCCTACATGACTAATTTTCCCCCTCTCCATGCATCCAACCTGTAATTCTATTCAATAGGAAATCCCAATGAAAGACTGCATGGGTTTTGGTTTCTATGCAAAATTTATACCCTCTCATTCATTCAAATCTGGGAGAATTTCTAATGGTTTCTCCTTCCTCTGACCTCCTCTAGGACTACACCTTCATATCTGACGCAATTTTTGCTTCATTTTATTTTTGTCTGCCGAAGTATGAACTATCATATACTCTGTGAATTCCACTTTAAAGCAACATAGTGTTTCCCATTGAACCGTCCAAATTTTCCTAACCACATCTAGTTATTCTAACATACCATAACTTCCGACCAATCCAATCACCCTACCACCAAAGGGAAACCATCCTGTATCAAAGGAACTAATCCCAATACATGAATTTTAAAGGACCAATGATCAGAAACCCAATATCCAACCCTACCTAATATGATTATTTTCTTTCCCTCATCCAACCATAAAAGATGTAATGCAATTTAGCAAGAAATAACCATTCATGAATTCAGGGGGCCTGATAAAAATGGTAATGAAAAACCCTATAAATCATCCAAATATGACAAAATATCTAGTGGTTTATCATTTCTCTAACCTATTGTGGGAATGAACCTTAATATCTGGCCAAATTGTTACTTCATTTTATTCCATCGAACGAATCTTAAACCATCAGCTAATACATCTATTCTGCTTCATAAAAAACATAGTGATGCCTATTAAACATGTTGCATCCACTCAACTACATTTAGTGCTGCTCATCCTCCATCACAAAATCTTGAGTTAATCAACATTCATCCATAGGGAAACCATCCTCTTTTGAACCCATCAGGTCACCCTCTCACCATCGATCAAACCACTGAAGCCTAATTCCATTGTGGAACCACCGAAGAGGTCATCATTTAAGCCTAATGTCACTGTAATCCCCACTTTGAAACCTTCGATTCCTTTCAACCCTAAGGCCTTGAAGATAATGTTTCCTCCCCCCTATGTTGACCATTTTCAACCATCCTAGATGCCCATTTAACCTTCCTTCCACCTAAAATATCCACTCCGCACGCACATCATGTCCCATGTGGTTCTAAAATATTTTCTAATTTGTGGTTTCCAAGGATTGATCTTTGGTTGGTTCAGGATTACACGGTAGCCTTAACCAATAGTTCAAGACCCCAAATACTTCGTCATACCAGAACACATGAACAGAAATGGGTTTCATAATCATTTCATCCTATCTTAACCAATGGAAAAGAAATGCGTCTCATAGACATTACATCATGTCATATCCCATGTAAAAAAGGAATACGTTTCATAATCATATTTTCATCATAAAAGGAAACCATCCACAGAAATAATAAGAATAGTATCATTGGATTATATATCTATAAATTCTTATAAAACAAAAAATTATTTCATCTTATATGGAAAATAATTTTAAAAGATCACTTGGAACATTTCTTGATAAAAACATCCTTTCCATTTTGAAATCAATTATGTAACATATAAAAAATTATGAAAATTTATAATTTTTTTTTAAAATAACCTTCCAAAATTGTAGAGGTTTCTTAAAATAATTAATTGGTCATGATGGATGATTATTCCATACATTTCATGTATATTAAAATAAACGTTCTTTTTATAATTTCTATAAAAATCAAAATGTAAATTTTTTAGAAAATGGTCAGATTATTCCTTTAATATTTTTAGTAAAAAGTCAAAAATTGGTAAATATATATTTAAAAATCAATTTATAATATTAAAAACAAGATTTATAACATTTTTATACAACATATACATGGGAGAAAAGTGATTTTTGTCCAAAAAGATAAATAATGTCTTGTTTTATTAAAAAAATTATTTTAAAATCTTTAGTATATGATGATAATAAAATGAAAAGGACACATTTATTTTCAGGAAAAAAATAGATGATAATAAAATTCCTGATTTTCTTGAGATATAGTTTCAAATATTTCATAATATGAAACATAATCATAATCAGTCCTGATAAATAATTAGATTGTAACATGGATCATTTTCCACTTCAATATCTTTATAATTATATTCCCCATGAAATAAATATAAATAAATAGATATTTATATCCCATAATTTTAGGATAATAATCTTTAAATACATTCATGGGAAGTATATACAACAAAAAAATAAACAATTGGTGGATACGACATATGTCCCATTAAAATAAAAGAATGACGAAAATCCCTTAACATTAGCCTCAAATTCATTCAAACATGTTCAAGACTCTTGTATAATAAATATAAGATTATTATTAATCTACTATATAACCATAATAATTTTTATCATACCATATATGATTTATCTATAACCTTTTCCTACTTGTTTATTAACAATTATAAGTTTAAATTATCCTTCAGGTATTAACTGCTTTGTATTTCATATATGTATGGGTTTGGTATTTTTATTCCTTTTATTAAGATCATGGTTCCATAATATAAATAAAATTAATAATTATAATGATATCATATATATTACTTATATATATTTATATTAATCTAAAATATATATAGATAGAAAATGAACTACACCATTTATGGAGACGGTAGACCGTACAAACGCATGAATGTTGTCTCCATGTTTCCGGGAAGATGGAACAAAATAATGGTAAAAATATATCAAAATTATAGTGTAATTATTAATTCATATATATCATATATATTCATTATATTTATATTTATTACCTTCCATGAAATGCGTAAGTGAAAAAGAGATCACATTGATTGACATGGTGGTAGGTTTCCGTACAAACGAGCGATGTTATGGTATTCTCACAGAATGGAAAGTAAAAAAGTTTTATAAGATATTATAATTTTAAAATTATAATTATGTTATTAATATAATATATATAATTTAGATCCCTAATTATATCCTCCTATGATAGGCGATTATGGAAAATGAATTACATCAAATTACGAGGAGGTAGCCCACCGTAAACATGATCGATAGTTTCATTTCCCATTTTATGGAAGAATATATAGATATAGGTTATTATATAAAAAACATTATATAATAGTATATGGTATTTATTTTATATTATATTCCAATTATCGTACATTAGTATAGGATATAATATTATAAGTGAAAATAAAGAGCTTAGTGAAGACAATTACCTTCTCATAGAACAACATCCTTTGGATCTCCAGTTAAGGACTCTAGGGTTGATCATTTGGGATGAAAAAAAGCACAATAAAATGGATAATGACTTTTGGGGGTTATTTTGGTAGGTGTTGGTGGAGAGAAATGGCTTAATATGTGTGAATAAGTGATGGGAGGAAGTTCTCTTTTATAATTGAGGTGGAGTGACATTTTTGTAAAAACAAATATTCAATAATGAGAAGTCTCTATCACACAAAGATCCTAAAAAATTGATAAATAATGGATTTTAAGGATTAAATAATATATAATAACCCAAAAAACAATAATAATAAAAAATTATTCCATTAGTCTCTATGTTTTCTCAATTTTATAATTATAATTATCACCATGGTAACTAGTCTCTTTTTATTTTCCTAGGTAATTTATCCTTTAAGAATAAAAATAAAATGAGACTCATTAGAAAATATAGATCTAATTATTCAAAATATAAAACCGAATTTACTAAATAAATATCATATGTGTATTTAAAATTAGTCGTAACACATCAGTATGTAATGTGAAAATCCCCATTTTAACCATAATTGAAATAATTAATTTTTTTATTTTTACTAATATTTTTTTGTAGAAAGTTAATTTGAACTCATTATATAATATCAATAATGATGATTAAAAATATTTTATCCATTTTATAAAACTCAATTAATATAACTGGAATAATTTAATATAAAATAAAACCCACAAATGCGATGAGAAATGATTTTCTAAAGAGAAAAGTTTCATAACTATAGAAATTTTTTATATCAAAATTAAATATGAAATTGATTTCAATGACATAAATTGGATTAATAAGTATATAATTTAACTAATTTCTCTTTTAAAACTATATCAAAATAACATGTATCTTATAAATTTTCTAAAATAAAAGGTATCTTTTAATAAAAATCAGTATTTTTTATCATTCATCGGAAAACACTACATTTTCAAAAAAAATATCAAGAATTTACTCAAAGATAATTTTGATATGTAGATCTAAAACTGACATTTATTTTATCAAATAAATTTTTTAATAGTGTAAAATATTTATTATTATTATTATTTTTAATTATTTTCTATTTTTAAGATAATATTATTTTCAAAACATATATATACTTTACAAAAAAATTGAGTGATTTTTCCTCATAAAGTTTTTTTTATAGAAAAAAACTATAACTAATATTTAAAAAGTAATTATTAATATTCATTACACCATGTTAAATTTATAATTTATAATATTCATATATATATAATAATATTTATAGTAAATCATTGTTCGTTAAAACTGGATGTTGTGTGTAATGCAAGATATCAATGAAATTAAATATATTCAAATTTTTTTTCATAAAACATATGTGTTACCAAAATTATAATTTTTTTTATTTTCATGAAATTAGTAATAATATTATTATATAAAATAAGTTTTATATGGAGTAAAAATCAATCCTAAATAGATTCCTACCTTGTTATATCATAATTAATGAAAGAGAAAAAGAAAATCAGTTCTTTATTAGCATAAATGATTACTAATGTTTCAAAATGTTGAAAGTGGGTTTTTATAAATTCAACAGAGTATTTTTAAATGAATAATTTTATTACATAAATATATTATTGTTCATGAAATTTTTTAATAATTTTTTTGATTCACTATTAGATCGTGATAAAGTCAAAAATTATATCGGATTAATAAAATTTATAGTTTTTCACTATTTTACTAAAAATTAAATATTTTAGAAAAATAAAAAATATTCATCCTAAGGATATTTCAACATGTCAAATTAAAAAATTTAGTTATGTTATTCAAAAAAAAATTATAAAAATTATAAATTTATCTTTTAAATGAAAATAAAAAATAAAAATGAAAAATATTTAATTAAAAATTGATAATTTTAAACATTAGTTATTCTTAATATTATTTCATAACATTTTATGATTTAAATAATGTTAATATTTTAGTTCATATATATTTTTATTTTAAATGTTTTAAATTTAACTTATTTTGATAAAATATATATCAATTTAAAAAAAAGATAATTAGAGAATGAAAATCCTTTTTAATATTTAATAATATTAATTATTTATCCTATGTGTGTATGTAATTTATTTGAGTAATATATTTTTATTTAATATATGTTTTATTTTTCATATAATATTGTTAAAAATATTAATCTAATATGTCTTGGACCATTTTAGTTTGACATTTCATGTGGAGTAAGGTAGAATTTTTTTATTCATTTAGAGAAAAATATATTCTAAAATCCCAAATCATTACATTATCTCCCCTTCAATAAATTGTATTACCAAAATATTAATTAAGTTATATTAATAAAAATACAGATGGGTAACTAAAATTAAATCATGACTTGATATATAACTCTAAAGAGATATAAACCATTATATATTAGGTAATATAAGGTAATATATCTTTTCCATCCATTATATCCATATATTATCATCCTCAACTAGTTATATCAAAAAAAATCTATAGATAAGTACTAGGATTTTCTAGAGACATACTTTCCATAGCCTCATTTTTAAGATCTTGTATTCAACTAAATTTCAGAACCAAAATGTTTATGATAATATCCAATAAATTTAAATTAAATGATCATTTGAATATGAAAAATCCATACATATACATCTCCTCTAATGAAACTATCATTTCATCCTATGATAGTTTTGGTTCAACGATGATACAATTAGATCAACCTATAGGTATTTTACTTTAACCAAGGTTATGCATAGTAATTTTTCTATTTGGTTGTCTGAACTTATTATTTATATATTACATCAAATATATATATTTAAATCCTTTATAATGGTTCTTAAATAGTGTATGATCAAATAAAAATTATCCCCTTCGAGTGTCTATGTAACACCAGAGACTTTTATGAAAAATATTTTGTTTTTATGTTATATAAATCATTAAAGGAATATTTCACTACAGACAACATTAGCTTGGATTGCTTTACACGCAACCGCGGCTTTCCTCAATAGCTTTCTTCGTACGAAATACCGAGTTTCACTAAACAACGATATGCTATTAAAATATTATTAAAACTATCCTTTATGAATAGTGATAACCAATTTTTGAAATTTTGTAAATTTTATATTTCAAAATGGACTTCATTTTTGGATTCATAATATCGAAATTAGCTTAGGGTGAAATTTTGGTACTTTTTAGATAACTTTCATATTATGATGAATAGTGAAAATTACTAAATTATAATTAAAAACAAATTTTTTTATCGAAATAATTAATAGTGATAAATTATTAATTTGAGTTGTTTTAAAGTATATTTAGAATATATTTTTACAATTTAATACAATTTTGTTCATTGGATGTAATTTCACATTTAAACCAGACATAAACAAGTGTCAATCATTTGATAGTTATTATCTTTTAAAAACACGCTATTTGTTTTGACGACGGAAATTAATTTTTAAATTAGTTAATGTAACTGATATGTTTTGAATTTGGTAAAATAAACTTCATTTTTGAATTCATAATATCAAATATATATTAGGCCTAATTTTTGGTATTTTTATGGAAACTTTCATTTTTTGATGAATAGTGAAACCACTAAGTGGTAGTTAAAAAAACGAATTTTTCATAAAACTTAATTTTACCACATCTGTGAGTAGAATTTCGAAAATCTGAGAGACACGGTTAATATCAGGGACTAAAATGTGGGTCAATGAGATGAAAATATTTTTTGGTGAATAGTAAAGGTTTACTTTTTTTAACCATAGTTAAAAGTAAATAGGGTAGTTAAGGGTAAAAATGATATTATTATTATCCTAACACATGTCCTAATTCTATTGGATAAGTGTAATTCGACCAAAACAACCTTAGGAATAAAATATGACCATTTAGGCCCATTTGGATTAGATTAGGACATTTATTATCAATTTATTTAAAGAAGGGTTAAAATAGTTAAAATCAATGTTTAATAACAAAAGCATTTTTAATATAGGGTTATAAATAATTTAAATTCGACTATAAATATTAATTATAAAGATAGAAATATTTCCTACATAATGATATTTTATTTGTAATTTTTAGACTTTAAATAATTTAATTTATTTATGAGACAAAGATGATGCAGTAATTATCTTATTAATGAAATATTGACATAATTGATGTTATAAATACCCAAATAAATGTAATTTGAGACTTTTATGAATTAAACTAATTTTCTAGGTTAATATGACATGTTAGTATTGATTTAATTTACTTTTTTCGAATTAATCATTCTGTTATGATTTTCACAAAAATCAATTACTAAATTGTGTCAAAGTTGACATAAAATAGTTTATAAAACAAATATTATATTATTAATTGTTATTTTATTCCTAAAAATCTAAGGTTCGGCCAAATGACATAGATAATTTTATATATATTAATAATAAACAACTTGGGGTTCGTTTGGCTTGTTATAGAAAGTTTATTAACCTTATAGTGTAAGAACACAAAAAGACACGGTAAAAGTAAAATTATCTAACTTAATGTTAAATCTAAATGATAAGGTTAAAATAGGAACCTAAACTTGTCTAAATTCTAATTGATGAGAGAATTTCGACCCATACCCACCTTATCTTCGACATAAATAATTTTGAAGCTATTTAATACCGAATTTGGATTTATAATAAAATAATATTTTTAGTTTTTCCAAAGGAGCCCCTCTCCTCCCTTATAAAATGGCACCTCCTCCCCCTCTTCCTCACACCACTTTGAACCTTCATGCTCGGCCAACCCCTGCCAATTTCTTCTCTCCAATTCCCTAGAGACATCCTAGAGTTCCCGGTCTTCTTCAAAGACCAATTTTACTGTCCTAAAAGGAGGTCTCAAAGAAGCGCTTCAAAGAAGAGGTAATGTCCATTACCGATTCTTTCATCATTATTTCTTCTTCCACTTCTTCTTATTTAGTTGTTTCATTATGAAGTAATAACATCAGTATCAATAATATACTGATATGTTATTATAAGTATGAAACAAACCTATTTCACCATTTATCCATCCTACGGAAAATGAAATCACCATGCGTGCGTACATACGGAATACCATCTCCACGCCGTGGTGTAATCTATTTTCCACCACCACCTTACTTGGATGGGTATAATGGTGTAAATAATAACTATATATGATTATTGTAATGTTATATTTATTCTGAAATTGTATATATACACTCTATTACAATTTCAATATCATGGGAACGATATCATCGCTCGTGCGTACGTACGGAATACCGTCTCCACGATGTGATGCGACTCGTTCTACATGATCGTCATTGCATAATGATTATATAAATGAATTTAATGAATGAATATATTACACTAATACTAATATACAAATGAGGTATCTATAACATAAAAAGAAGAATAAGAATTTATTCGACAAAACACGCATAAGAACAAAAAGTAATAAACACCCGAATAACAAGTAGTAATGAAATATTACTAATAAGAAGATAAGAATATGACCATATATGATATCATAAAAATAATTATGATTCTGGAATAAGTCAATAACATTATTTAAATCATTATACAGGAGGTTCAGACACTTACGAAGCAAATCATACCTAAGGTAAGGGAAATATCACAATCTCATTTTTATCCGAGATTGTTTATACTTTGGTATTTACTGGGGTGTATTTTATCATCCACATCCATGTTTCCTCAATATTTAATATTATTTCCATCCAACTACAATTGTCTAAATCCATTTTTACCCTTTGGAGAGTTTATATTAAATGATATGAAATGAATCTTTTGTCATTTTTCGTACGAGGTACATTTTGACTTTTCTGACAAAAGTACGAGAAGAATGTTTTTTTAACTTATACGGCATGAATTGATTTTTAAAACATAATTTCCTAGAATTTTACTTTAAAAGTTTTCAAGATTATTTTTAATCAACTTATTTTTGTTTAAAATTGTATGACATGTTAAGAAAGGAAAATGTTTTTGAAGTAGAAAGGATATTTTCCTCAAGAATGGAGTTCAAGTGTTTAATCAAAATTATTTTCCATCTAAGATAATATAGGGTTATGTATCTATCTCTATTATTACATTGATTTGATTATGTTGTGATGGAATTATTTTTATGAATTCCTTTATCTTATATGAATTGTTTTATGATGTCATGTTGTTTAAGAATCCCATTTTTATTAAATGGGTTATGCAATGATGTATGATTTATGATTTTGTGGAACACATATGAATGGTATCATTATGAGATGGGTGGGACCTATATCTCCCTCCAATGAATTGGGTAAAGATTTTATATCTCATGAGATAGACATGGTTGGTACGACAGGTTTAACCGGTTCAGTGAAACAGGACTGAAATGAGGAATGAACTCGGTTCGGAAATGGACTTTGTCCACTAAGATAGTCTTGGAAATGAGTCTTGACTAATAAGAAATTATTATCTATGATTATGTGTGTATTCCACAAAGTTTCATGTTTTAAGTTATGATTATTTGGATTACATTTCATTACTATGATTTATCCCATGTGATGAAATTATGATCTCTTTTGCAGGTTATGATTTCCAAAAGATATGTTCTTATGAATATGATGTGATTGATATTTCTTTTGTTTGCCCTTACCGAGCATTTGAGCACACCCTTTTGTATGTTTTGTTCCCAGGTCAGGAAGAAGGTTATTAAGTAAGATATTCCGAAAGGGACTATATATATGATAAAATAAATGGGAGACAGTGTAGACACTATATGAACCAGTTGTTTATGTTTCATAGTTTCTAAAGACACTATACCTATACGGTCCTTTCATGGTTTTGTTATATGTTGTAATAAGTATGCTTCAATTTTGATGTAATAACAATGTATGTAAAGTACGGGTCGTTATAGTTTGTATCAAAGGAAAGGTATAGTCAACCTTTGAAATCTAGGATGTGAAAGCCATAGTAGGAACCCTAATGATATGTCTAAGCATAGAACACGATCTTAGTGTTTTAGAAAAGGCCATGAATAACCTAGGATAAGACCTTATGAGTGAAATTTTATTCTTGATTATGTGGTTTTCCTATTATAATTAGTGTTTCTCACACTACTCTTCTTGGTTTTTGTCAATGGCTGGAACCCGAAGGAACCGTGTTAATGCGGAATGCGACGGGCAATGCAATGATTGTCCCCCTGAGCAACCAAACGTTATGGGAGATGGAATGAAAAATATTTTATCCATGCTCACAAAACTTTCTCAATCTATGAATCATGCAGGACTTCCAAATAAGAAAAGGAAGGAGGAAAATTCTGTTGAATCCTTCATGAGGTAGCGTCCACCTTCATTCAGCGGGTCTACTGATCCAGTAGTTGCTGAACAATGGATTAGTACTACTAAAAAGATATTTTCATTTCTTCAATGCTCTGAACATGATAAAGTCATCTTAGCAGTGTATCGTTTGTAAGGTGATGCTGATCAATGATGGAATCTTATTAAGAATACGAGTAAAAGGGATGAAATTGAGTCAATGGAATGGGACGAGTTCAAGAACTTATTTTTCAATAAGTATTTCCCTCGTGTTCTTCAAACAAAGATGGAGAAGGAGTTTCATGAACTGAAGCAAAAGGATGATGAATCTGTTGGTACCTATGAAGCAAATTTTACAAGACTTCCAAGGTACGCTTCTGGTATTATTATCCAACCTGAGAGTAAGATCAATTGATTCTTTAGTGGCTTAAAACCAAGTCTTCAAAGGGCCTCATCCATAAGGTACTTCAATAGCTATGAGGAAATCGTTCGATGTGCTCTTAATGTTGAGATGGAGATTTGAGTAACCCATCAGTCATATGGGTTTGATAATAAGAGGAAAATGGAATTCAAAGGAAAATCTAAAGAGCACATTGAAAAGAATATGAGCTTTCCCTTATGCTCAATGTGTGGAAAGAAACATGGAGGGAGTTGTCTTAATGGGACAAGTAAATGTTTCAAATGTGGAATGGAAGGTCATCGGGCATTTGAATGCCACAATGATGCGAAGAAGATGTCTAATGATGAAAAAAAGGAAGGGACACACAGAATGAACCTACTACCCATCAATGTTTCAAGTGAAAGGAGATGGGGCATTATGTCAATAAATGCCCTAATCCAAGGGTTGTTGATGATGATCAACATCAACAAAATATTAAGTCTAAAGACAAAGGAAAGTCACATGAAATTTATATCAGCGATGTGGAGTACGATAACGATGTGGTGAAAGGTACACTTACCATCCACTCTAAAGTAGAAAATGTTCTATTTGATTCTAGATCCACCCACTCTTTTATTTATGATGACTTTTCTAAGGGTTTCATCATATTACCTCAACAATTAGATGTTGAGTTAGCTGTGACAACACCTAATGGCACAACAGCCGCATTAATAGTTTATAATTATCCCCCGATTGAAGTTTGTGGGAAAGTGCTTCCTGCAATCTTGTGATCCTCCCTATAGTGGAATTTGATGTGATTCTTGGCATGGATTGGCTTTATTTATATGGATCTCATATCAATTGCCAAATAAGGGAAGTCACATTTCATATTCTAGATCAATATATGATCGTCTATCGATGCCAGGATGAACATAACCTTCCAGTGGAAATTTCATCCATCTTATGGGTCTTGATTCCACTGAATGAAGGTTATTTATCTCAAATGGTTGGTGAGAAAGTCACGATTAAGAATATGCTCATTGTACGGGAGTTTGATGATGTCTTTCCGGAGGAATTGCCAGGTCTTCCACCAAATCGTGAAGTTGAGTTTTCAATAGAACTTTTACCAGGTGCTTTACCTATTTCAAGGACACCTTATAGAATGGCCCAAATTGAGTTATAGGAATTAAAGAAGCAACTCCAAGATAATCTTGATAAGGGATTCATACTACCTAGTGCATCACCTTGGGGAGAACCTATTCTATTTTTTAAGAAGAAAGATGGATCAATGAGACTATGCATTGATTATCGAGAACTTAACAAGATCACTATCAAGAACAAATATCCTCTACCATGAATTGATGACTTATTTGACCAACTACGTGGAGCTCAACACTTTTCCAAGATTGATCTTCATTCATGGTATCATCAATTAAGGATCAAAAGGGAGGATATACCAAAGACGGCTTTCCGTACAAGTTATGGACACTATGAATTTATGGTGATTCCATTTGGTCTTACTAATGCCCCAACTATCATCATGGATCTAAAGAATAGAGTCTTTAGAGACTATCTTGATCAGTTTGTGGGAGTCTTTATAGACGATATTCATGTATATTCAAAGAGAAAGGAAGAACATGAATATCACTTAATAATTATATTGAAGACCCTGAGAAAGGAGAAGCTTTATGCCAAATTTACCAAGTGTTAATTTTGGCTTCAAAGAGTTTCATTTTTGGGTCACATAATCTCAAAAGAGGGGATATCTGTGGATCCAGCAAAAATAGAGGTTATCAAAAGATGGTCGAGACCAACAACAGTAACTGAGATCCGATGTTTTCTTGGTTTGGCTGGATATTATCGACATTTTGTGAAATATTTTTCACGATTTTCTAATCCACTCACCAAGTTGACTCGGAAAGGAGTTAAGTTTGTCTGGACGGAGGAATGTGAAGAGAATTTCAAGGAGTTGAAAAGAAGGTTATCCAGTGCACCTGTGCTCACACTTCCTTGTAGTGGAGAAAGGTTTGTGATCTACAGTGATGCATGCAAGAAGGTATTGGGGTGTGTTTTTATGCAAAATGATATGGTGATAGCATATGCCTCACGATAGTTGAAAATACATGAGAAAAATTACCCAACTCATGATTTGGAGTTAGCTGCGGTAATATTTGCATTAATGATTTGGAGGAATTATCTTTATGGAGAAAGGTGTGATATTTATACTGATCATAAAAGTTTAAAGTATATTTTCACACAAAAGGAGCTGAATATGCGCCAAAAAGATGGTTGGAGGTGATTAAGGATTACGACTGCTCAATTCATCACCACCCTGGGAAAGCAAACAAGGTGGCAGATGCATTAAGTCGACATGACCATGCCAGTTTATCCATGATGAGGATCACAAAAGATCCAATATTTATGGATTTACAAAGGATGGATCTTGGAATTATAATGGAAGGGGGGAAATCATATCTTTCTCAAATGAATGTTCAACCATCTATACATGTGAAGATTAAAGAGGCGCATAAATAAGATGAATAGTTAAAAAGAAGGTGAGAAATATTCCTGAATTCAACCTTGATTGTGATGGGATAATAAAGTTCAGGAACCAGTTTTGTGTTCCTCCCATCCCTGAATTAAAGAAGGAGCTGCTGGATGAGGCTCATAGTTCTTCATTCTCTATTCATCCTAGAAGCATGAAGATGTATAAGGACCTGAAGGAGTATTTCTAGTGGGATGACATGAAAAGAGATGTTGCTGAATATGTCTCTCGATGCTTGGTTTGTCAGCAAGTTAAATCTGAGAGACAGAAGTCTAAGGGGATGTTACAACCATTACCCATACCCGAATGGAAATGGGAAAACATCACTATGGACTTTGTCACAGGACTTCCTAAAACATTCAAAGGCCATAATGCTATCTGGGTCATAGTTGATCATCTTACAAAGTTTGCACACTTCATTTCTATTAAAGAGGATTTCTCTCTGGATTAGCTTGCCAGGATATATGTAAAGGAAGTGGTAAGATTGCATGGAGTACCACCTTCTATTATATATGATCAGGATCTGAGATTTACCTCGAAGTTCTGGTGAAGTCTTCAGCATAATCTGGATATAGATTTGAGTTTCAGCACTGCTTATCATCCTCAAACAGACGGTCAGTCTAAGAGACCAATTCAAACTCTAGAAGATATGTTGAGAGCTTTCTCTATGGATTTCAAAGGTGGTTGGGATCAACACCTACCTTTGGTGGAATTTTCTTATAATAATAGCTTTCAATCCAGTATTCAGATGGCTCCTTATGAATCTCTCTATGGAAGGAAATGCAGGACTCCAACTTGCTGGGATGAAGTTGGGGAAAGAAAGCTATTAGGACCAGATCTTGTTGATGAGATGGCAGAAAACATCCAATCTATTCAACAACACATAAGAGCAGCTCAGAGTAGCCAGAAAAGTTATAACGACAACCGAAGAAAAGACCTAGAGTTTGAAGTGGGTGATAAAGTGTTCTTACGAATATCTCCCTGGAAGAGGGTCATGAGATTTGGAAAAAAGTGGAAGTTGAGCCCTAGATATATCGGTCCTTTCGAAATACTGGATCGTGTTGGAAAGGTAGCTTACCGATTGTCGCTTCCACCGAATCTCTCTCAAGTTAACGATGTGTTCCATGTATCTCTCCTGAGAAAGTACATACCTAATCCTTCACATGTACTCAGCTCAGAAGTTCTACCGCTGGAGCAAGATCTTTCTTATAAAGAACAGCCGATAGAGATTCTGGATCGTAGCGAAAAAGTCCTACGAAACAAGACCACTAGATTGGTGAAAGTTTTATAGAGGAACCACCAATTAGAAGAAGCTACATGGGAGCTTTAGGATATGATGAGGGAGAGGTATCCTCATCTTTTTGTTACAAAGTGACGAATTTCGAGGGAGAAATTCATTTTAAAGGGGGTAGAATGTAACACCCGAGACTTTTATGAGAAATATTTTTTTTATGTTATATAAATCATCAAAGGAATCTTTCACTACACACAATATTATCTTTGCTTTCTTTACACGCAACCGAGGCCTTCCTCAATAGCTTGCGTCGTACACAATACCGAGTTTCACTAAACAACGATATGCTATTAAAATATTATTAAAAGTAGCCGTTATGAATAGTGATAACCACTTTTTGAAATTTTGTAAATTCTCTTTTTCAAAATAGACTTCATTTTTGGATTCGGAATATCGAAATTAGCTTAGGGTAAAATTTTGGTACTTTTCGGATATCTTTCATATTCTGATGAATAGTGAAAATTACTAAATTTTACTTAAAAACAACTTTTTTAATCAAAATAATTAGTAGTGATAAATTATTAATTTGAGTGGTTTTAAAGTATATTTAGAATATATTTTTACAATTTAATACAATGTTGTTCATTGGATATAATTTCACATTTAAACCAGACATAAACAAGTGCCAATCTTTTGATAGTTATTATCTTTTAAAAACACGCTATTTGTTTTGACGACGAGAATTAATTTTTAAATTAGTTAATATAACTGATATGTTTTTAATTTGGTAAAATAAAAATCATTTTTGAATTCATAATATCAAATATTTCTTAGGCCTAATTTTTTGTATTTTTCTGGAAACTTTCATTTTTTGATGAATAGTGAAACCACTAAGTGGTAGTTAAAAAAACTAAATTTTTCATAAAACTTAATTTGACCACTTCTGTGAGTAGAATTTCAAAAATCTGAGAGACACGGTTAATATCAAGGACTAAAATTTGGTTTGATGAGATGAAAATAATTTTTGTCGAATAGTAACTTTTTACTTTTTTTTACCACGGTTAAAAGTAAATAGGGTAGTTAAGGGTAAAAATGATATTATTATTACCCTAACACATGTCCTAATTCTATTGGATAAGTGTAATTAGACAAAAAAACCTTAGGAATAAAATATGACCATTTAGGCCCACATGGATTAGATTAAAACATTTATTATCAATTTATTTAATGAAGGGTTAAAATAGTTAAAATCAAAGTTTAATAACTAATGAATTTTTAATATAGGGTTATAAATAATATAAATTAGACTATAAATATTAATTAGAAAGGTAAAAAGATTTCCTACATAATGATATTTTATTTTTATTTTATAGACTTTAAATAATTTAATTTATTTATGACACAAAGATTATGCAGTAATTATCTTATTAATGAAATATTGACATAATTGATGTTATAAATACCCAAATAAATTTAATTTGAGACTTTTTATGAATTCCACTAATTTTCTAGGTTAATATGACATGTTAATATTGCTTTAACAATCTTTCTTCGAATTAGTAATTTTTTTATGATTTTCACAAAATTCAATTACTAAATAGTGTTAAAATTGACATAAAATAGTTTTTAAAACAAATATTATATTATTAATTGATATTTTATTCCTAAAAATCTAAGGTTCGGCCAAATAACATGGATAAGGTTATATATATTAATAATAAACAACTTGGGGTTCATTTTTCTTGTTATAGTAAGTTTATTAACCTTATAATGTAAGAACACAAAAAGACACGGTAAAAGTAAAATTATCTAACTTAATGTTAAATCTAAATGATAAGGTTAAAATAGGAACCTAAACTTGTCAAACATCTATTGGATGAGATTATTTCTACCCAGCCCCACCTTAGCTTCTAAATAAATCAATTTTGAGCTATTTAAAACCGAATTTGTATTTATAATAAAATAATATTTTTAGTTTTTCCAAAGGAGCCTCTCTCCTCCCTTATAAAAGGGAACCTCCTCCCCCTCTTACTCACACCAATTTGAGCCTTCATTCTCGGCCAACCCCTGCCAATTTATTCTCTCCACTTCCCTAGAGACATCCTAGAGGTCTTGGTCTTCTTTAAAGACCAATTTTAGTGTCCTAAAAGGAGGTCTCAAAGAAGCGCTTCAATGAAGAGGTAATGTCCGTTACCGATTCTTTCATCTTTATTTCTTCTTCCACTTTTTCTTATTTATTTGTTTCATTATGAAGTAATAACATCAGTATCAATCATATAATGATATGTTATTATAAGTATGAAACAACCCTATTTCACCATTTATCCATCCTACGGAAAATGAAATCACCATGCGTGTGTACGTACGGAATACCGTCTCCACGCCGTGGTGTAATCTATTTTCCACCACCACCTTACTTGGATGGGTATAATTGTGTAAATAATAACAATATATTATTATTGTAAAGTTATATTGATTCAGAAATTATATATATACACACCATTATAATTTCACGATCATGGGAACGATATCATCACTCGTGCGTACATACGGAATACCGTCTCCACGATGTGATGCGACTCGTTCTACGTGATATTCATTACATAATGATTATATAAATGAATTGAATGAATGAATATATTACACTTATACCAATATTTAAATGATGTTTCTATAACCTAAAAAAAAGAATAAGAATTTATTAGACAAAACACGCATAAGAACAAAAAGTAATAAACACCCGAATAACAAGTAGTAATGAAATATTACTAATAAGAAGCTAAGAATATGACCATATATGATATCATAAAAATAAGTATGATTCTGGAATAAGTCAATAGAATTATTTAAATCATTATTCAGGAGGTTCTGACATTTACGAAGCAAATCAGACCTATGGTAAGGGAAATATCACAATCTCATTTTTATCCGAGATTGATTATACTTTTGTATTTACTAGGGTGTATTTTATCATCCACATCCATGTTTCCTCAATATGTAATATTATTTCAATCCACCTAAAATTTTTTAAATCCATTTTTACCCTTTTGTGAGTTTATAGTAAAATACATGAAAGGAATCTTTTGTCATTTTTCGTACGAGGTACTTTTTGACTTTTCCGACAAAAGTACGAGAAGAATGTTTTTTTAACTTATACGGCATGAATGGATTTTTAAAACATTATTTCCAAGAAACTTCCTTTACAAGTTTTCATGTTTATTTTTAATCAACTTCTTTTAGTTTAAAATTTTATGACATGTTAAGAAAGGAAAATGTTTTTGAAGTAGAAAAGATATTTTCCTCAAGAATGGAGTTCAAGTGTTTTATCAAAATTATATTCCATTTAAGATAATATAGGGTTATGTTTCTATCCCTATTATTACAATGATTTGATTATGTTCTGATGGAATTATTTTCATGAATCCGTTTATCTTATATGAATTGTTTTATGATGTCATGTTGTTTAAGAATCCCATTTTTATTACACGGGTTATGCAATGATGTATGATTTATGATTTTGTGGAACACATATGAATGGTATCATTATGAGATGGGTGGGACCTATATCTCCCTCCAATGCATTGGGTAAAGATTTTATATCTCTTGAGATAAACAGGGATGGAACGGCATGTTAAACCAGTTCAGTTAAACTGGACTGAAACAAGGAATGAACTCGGTTCCTAAATGGACTTTGCCCACTAAGATAGTCTTGGAAATGAGTCTTGACTAATAAGAAATGATTATCTATGATTATGTGTGTATGCCACAATGTTTCACGTTTTATGTTATGATTATTGGGATTACATTTCACTACTATGATTTATCCCATGTTATGAAATTATGATCTCTTTTGCAGGTTATGATTTATAAAAGATATGTTCTTATGAATATGATGTGATTGATATTTCTTTTGTTTACCCTTACCGAGCATTTGAGCTCACCCTTTTGTATGATTTTTTTTCAGGTCAGGAAGAATTTTATTATGTAAGATATGCCAAAAGGGACTATAGATATGATGAAATAAATGGGAGACAGTGTAGATGCTTTATGAACCAGTTGTTTATGTTTCCCAGTTTCTAATGACACTATACCTATACGGTCCTATCATGGTTTTGTTATATTTTGTAATAATTATGCTTCAATTTTGAAGTAATAACAATGTATGTAAAGTATGGGTTGTTATAATCTATCTATGTTTTCAATATTTTCACCACTCATCATATTCTAATAAATATTGATTTGAAACTCGGCCAATTTTTTGAAGGTGATTACCCCTTGGTTCATCTGTTCCATAGTTGTATCTACATTAAAGTACCCTGGCATGGATGTAATTTCCAATAAAACCATATACTAAAACCTCAACAAAATTCCATGATATTATCTTTTACATTCAATTATCCTTAAGGATTTCACTAATTTATCTCATCCTAATCCATGAAAATAACAACACTAATAAACACAAATAACTAAACTAATCCAAAAAATAACTAAATCAAACTTTGATACAAACTAAGGTTACCCAAGCTAGATAAACACACTTAATTCATTATCTTTTTTCCATAATCCTTTAATCTTGAAAATAATTTCATAATCCTGAGAACCAAAGGTTTGCTTTATTGGGAGATTTGATACATAAACAAGTTATTTTACAACACTTCTGAACATTTTTCCACAATCAAACAACTCTAAACCCCCTTATACACATATCATACTTAAAACTCATATTCATAAACTAAGTAATTGAAAGAAAATAAATTATTGAGATTATATTTCAAATAGAGTAAAAATAAGAGAGAACTAAATATTATCATAAGTGAGAAAAATATAAGTATATCGGAATGAGATCATAATAATGATCATTGAACAAAACTTTAGGAAAACATACCTAGATAAAACATTGAACATAAGACTTAAACCATCATAACATGAGTGTATGGGAAAAAATAATATTGTTGCAATAACATAAGTACAATAATTAGATTATAGTGGATCAGAAATCACAAACTATATCCCTTAGTGGATCAGATGACAAAATATGTTTCCCTTTTTTGACAAGGAATCACAACCTATTCCCCATGGTGAATAGAGAATCACAACTCATTTCCCATTATCTCATAAGATATAAAGCTTCACCAAATGCATTGGAGGGTTATATAAAACCCACCTATCGAATAATAATTATACATAGATATGTGTGCTGTATAGAATTAATCATTCACCATATCAGAAAGTACACATGGAAAGAAATAAGGTTTCATATCATTTCCAAATCATATCACATAATTTAATTTCAAAAGTAGATCTATTGATAAAAAAAATAAATCCACCCAGAATTTGTGTTTTATCAAGGAAATTAAAAGGAAATTCATGAAATGTAACTCTAAGGTATATAGATCTTTTGAATATTAAGTGGAAAATGGGAGTGTAACCGTAAATGAGTTTAGATTAAACATTTCAAAACATTATCTTAAATAGATTAAATTATGAATCACCTTCAAAAATTATTTTCAAAATAGTAACATGGAGAAAAATTATTTTAAAATAATTAATAATAATGGAGACCTGAAAATTACATAATTTTTTCTTTGAGGAAATGTGGAGAGGAAGATTAAAATTTGAACTTGAAAGGGAATCAATTTTTTATATTTTAAAATACATTTACTAAAAACCCACACCAAAAAAAGGGTGATAAATCTTTCTTTTGAAGATATTTAAAGAGTATTTTTAATATCCTTAGAAATAAAACATATTTTTATGAAAAAATAATAAATCAAAACATTGGTAGTAGGAGGGAATATGAATTTGGAAGAAAAATGTATCACTTATAAAGGATGATAATTATTCTTAACATAATTAAATTTTATAAAGAAAAAAATATATCAATAAAGTTCCCCCATAAATAGGGAAATGAATTATAATATCATAACTGGATAGAAAAAAAATCATATTGTAGAACCATAGACAAAGAGGGATCAAAATGTCTTATGAAAAACTTTCTAGTTAATAAAACCCATTACGATTTAAGAAATGTTTTAATTTAAATACCATGAGAGAGAAAACATGAAATTAAACTTAAATTACCTAGAAAAAAAAATAAATCATGATATTATATATCAAATTTTCAATATATTGAACATTAAATTGAAATTAGGTGGTAGAACAAAACATGTCTCAATGAAAGGTATTTTAGTTGAAAGACCATTATGAAAATCATAAAATTTGAAGTAACGATACTTAAGAGAGTATTTAATGAAAACAATTTTAAATCCATATAAAAAAACATTATAATAAAATTTTAAACAAATATAGGACAAAATAACTCAAATTTTAAGGATGGGGGTTCAATAAATAATCAATATAACTCAAAGAATGAATTTTTGTTTTGAAAACACATTTTTTTAAATACCACATATCCAAAAATTTTGTAACATCCTATATAAAAAATGAATATATTAATAAACTACATTAGAAATTTATTAATACCTATTAAATTTTATAGAATTTATTAATCATAACTTATTAAAGATATATTAGTGGGTTGTATTTTATTTTAAACATGTAATTACATTAGCATTGATTATTTTTTTAGTAATAGTTTGTTAATAGTTGTTTCAATTATTGTTTATCAAATAAAATTTCAACATTATAATATCATTATGATTAATCATGTTCAAATTTAATTCCATAATAATTTTAGTTATAATTCATGAAGATAAGGTTGGTGATTAGAATGTTTCAGTGATTTTCAAGAATGTGAGATGATATATTAACAAAAGTTTAATTATTACTTTTATCATTCCATAATTAAAAAAATTATTTACTTATTATTTTCCAATGTGACCATTTCATTAGTTTCCTTAGTTATCCATAATAGATATTTATTGCATTGTTCAGGTAGGTGGTTAAACGGGCCCTAATAAGAACATGCTATAATTGATAGGCCAGCATGTTTAAGAAAGTGATTTTTTGGCATAATTTGAGTATCATATAAGTACAATGAAATTATTTCGATGTAATTAAATTTTTGAATGAAATTATAATATATATAGAAAAAAAAGTAATGTCATGTGTGAAAAACAAAATACATCACTTTGATGATGGTGGTAGTTCCCACGTACATATGTGCGACATGTTTGTTTTTTTATATATCATGAGTAATATGGGGAATGGTTTAAAATATAAAAATATTAATAATGTTATAAATATTATATTAATAACTTTAATAGTATTCTATAACTATATATTTACGTTGGTGATGAAAAGTCAAGCATGTTGTTCATGGAGGCGGTAGTTTGCATGTATGCATGAAAACATCTTCTTTTTTAGTAACACCTTAAGGCTGTATATATTTATTTGTGGGGAATACGATTGATTCTAATATCTGGGGAGATATTTAAAGAGAGAAAATTGAAGTTTGGTTTCATGATATGTCATTATAATGATCGGATAAATTTTACATTTGTGAAGTCCTTTTATAGGTGTACATAATGACCTTTTTATAAATATATTTTTTAATATAAAGAGGGCACATTATCACATGGAATTTGGACAAAAATTGAAAAATAATAGAGTGAGTAGTGAAGTAATATTGGTACTCCCTCACCCATTAATTTTAAAACATGTTTTAAACACGATTTTATGATTTTTACTCTAAAACTATTAATTCTACAATTTTTGATTTTTACTGAGGTAACTAATTTATTCCAAATCATCATAATTTTAATTCCTAAAAATAAAATGGGATTTATTAAAAAACATGGACCTAATTATTCCAAATATGAAATTGATTTTTTTAAATAAAATTTCTAATGGAAATAAAAATTATTTTTAGTATGAGAACACATAACATGTAAAAACCATCATTATAAAGAGTATATTTTTCAGATTAAAAATAATGGTTAAGATAAAGTTATCATTATTATTGATTTAGAAAAAATTAAAATGTTTATTATTAAAAAATATGATTTCTATGGCTAAAAAATAAACCAAAAATAGAATCCTACCTTGTGATATCATCATTATGGAAAAAGAAGAAAATATGTTTTTATTAGCATAAAAGATTACTTAAGTTTCAAGAATGTTAGACATAGAATTTAAAATTTTAATTTATTATTTATAAATGAATAATTTTATTGGTCAAATACATTGTAATTAAAACTTTTTTATAAAATTTTTTTATTCATGTTTAGATCATGATAATGAAAAAATGCTAAGGTATTAATAAAAACTGTAGTTTTAACTATTCATATAAAAATCCGAAATTTCATAAAAATACCAAATAGTTATAATAAGATAATTTTGAGATAATGAATTTGGAAATGAATCTTATTTAATAAAATATAAATTCTAAAATTTATAAATTTATAAGTTAAATGAACATAAAAAATATTAATAAAAAATATTTTTGAAATAAAATTTGTAAATATTATGTGTTATTAAAAATATTTCATGTCAATATATAATTTATGTAATGTTAGTATAAAAGTTCAAATATATGATTCATTTAAATTTTTTCAATTAATTTTATTAGTATAAAATATATAGAATTCTAAAAAATTTAATTATTTGGGAAAGAATAATCCTTTTTAATTTTAAATCATATTAATCATTTATTCTCAATGTGTAATATATTTAAGTTGAGTAATATCATCTTATTTATATCGTTTTTAATTATTAGGACCAAGAGGTTTTGATGTATTTAAAATATGTTGGATGATGTTAAGAAGAATATAGTTTGGTTTCTACAAGTTTATCTCAAAACGGTTGTCTTTTGTTTTCTAACATAAATCAATTTACATTGTTGTACTTTCCAAAAATGTGATCAAATAGTGTTGATTAGATTGCCAATTAAAGACTTAGTATATTCGATCAATATTATGAATATATGTTTATCATCATGATTTTTGAGTTGAATGCTTATTCTATCATGTATACAAGTTGCATCGGACAAAATGTTTAATGAAGAAATTCTGGTGATGATTTTATATAATTAATGTTCCTAACATAATATCAATTGTAATTCTTCATGATCTAATATTATTTATAAAGGAGAAGTTTTATTTTTATATTGATGAATAGAAGATGGTGAAACTATATTGAGTTTGTGCTTGATGTCTGCAATGTTTTGGAGTAGAAGTGGTATGAACTGTTATCAGTTAATCATTTTTAAATATATTCAATCATTTGAAAGTTATTAAAGTACATAGGTAAGTCTCTTTGTAATTTAATCAGATGAAGACCATAAAATTATATCTTAAAATTTCATTGATCTAATTACGTCAGAAAAACTTGGACTAAAGAAAAATATGTGAAGTAAAGAAGATTTGGTGAATAGATGAATGAATAGTTACTTATAAAGCTTTCCAAATTATTGTTCATATGTTTCCTACTAATAGTTAGAGGAAAAATATCAAGACAATCAGATTGAAGTTTAAAAGGATTATGAATAGTTGTATGAGATAGAAGTCTCCATATGAAGTCATTAGATAGAGGATTCTGAGGGACATTCATCAGACTAATGTTTCCATGTAGTTTTATCAGATAGATTTTTTTGATTGAAGAAGAAAATATATGAATCCATATAATGATAAAATTTAGAGTATATAGAAAAATAGTTTTGGAAGAATTCAAAAGATATATTTTTCTATATGAATTTCATCAGTCTGAGGTTGGTGTGTGGATGCAATGATCAAGGATTTCTAATGCAAGTCATCAAATAGTGGATGTTTCTGGAAGAAGACATTCAAAATGTTCCTCTAAAGTTATGTTGGAAGACTATAGGGAGTTTCATTGGTTTTATGCACTACTATGATGTTTTATTGAATGAATGTGTAGTATATATATATATAGGTTTGAGGGAATTTATTAAGATTTCATAAAATTATCCAATTTGATGATATTGAGATGGCCATTTAGCATTCTTAAAAACATTGAGGAAGACCATGATTCTCATGAAGTCTTAAGGAAATTTAAAGAAGAACATTATTACTGATTATTAAGTATGGATCATATCATTTAGAAAAATTTATTATGGCCAAAGGCATAAATTTCCTATGTGAGACGCTCAAAAAAATTTAATGCGAAGTCTGAAATTAAGATCACGTGTTTCTCTATATTGTTAGAGGTCCAATGCCTATATAAAAGGGGATTGTTTACCAAAGTGAGGCATGAATTTGTGGATGTTGGTTGTTGTGATGTATAATTAGAAAATAGATTAGAAAAATATTGTAAAATGAAATCAGTTTGTTGAATATGGTAAGAAGTATTCCCATCATTTGGTATTAGAAAAATTGTGTATATAAGCTATCAAACAAATATGTTTAAGAGGAATTTGATAGAATGATACTAGAAAAAGTTACATATCTGGTGGTATGAGGTAAAGATATTTTCTAGGTGATTATATAAAAAACATGATAGAAGTTTTATCAGTATAAAAGAAGTCACTAGATGTAGTATACCAGATAGACATTTGATAGAATATATTGGACAAACCCATCAGAAAAACTTCCATCAGACTGAATGAAGTTATTTCCTATTGTTGTTCAAGAAAGTAAATAAGAATAATTACTTAAAATAAAATATTTGTGAAGAAGGATCATGGGGAATAGTGAAAACATTATAATGTTGGGGATGGTTTGTACAGTTGTTACAAAAACATTGTTATATCATTTATCTATGAGAGGAAAACATTCACTATCTATTGATTATAGTGTTATGAAATTGAAAATATATTCCCAAATTTTTGTAACTGAATACAAATGATTGTTTTCTTGTCGGGTTTTTGGTCTTCGATCATTTAAAAAGCATTCCAAGTACTATATACTCTTACTGAGTAGTAAACCTTATAAATATATGTGTTCTTGGGTGTAAGAACACAAGTTTTCATATGAGGTACATATACCTTCCTTTTCAATTTATGTTATTAAATATGGCCTTATGTGAGTTCCCAATATGATCATGATTACTTTGGAGATGGTTGTGGCTTTTTTGGAGCCTGAAACTAGATTTTGGGAAAAAAAATGGCATGTTGCACGGTTTCTAAAAACCATGTGGGGTAGGATTCATGATTAGTAAAAATTGTGAGAGGCTGGATAGTGGAAGTGTGCAAGACGCACTATAATGAAAAAAGATTGACGTACATGGACATTAAATTTCTTCATCGTAATACATAATACATTGCACAAATACATGACCAATGATTGTATTAGTTTAGTGTCTTTGGAAACATGGAACAAAAGATTCTAACTTTGTGAAATATCATCAACATCTCCCATAAATATCTTTCCCTTTTTCCTACCTAAAACCTTTGTTTATGTCCTAGGTAAAAGAAAACATAAAAAGGGTGAGCTGAAATGCTCAGTAAGGGTAAACATTGAGAACATAAAACAATCTATAAAAACAAGAATTTAAAAACATGAACGTAATGTTTAAATATCAAAACATTGAGTCATAAAATAAATCATGGTAGTACGTAAGGAATAGATCATATAGAAATATTAACCATGAAAAAATAGAATTGGCATAAAACATGGAATTGTGGAAAAAATAAGAACATTATATGATTTTCATAGTATCCAAGGCACTTCTTCCCAAACCATCATAGTGGATAAAGTCCATTATTGAACCGAGTGTACTTGTCGTTCAGCCATGTATTGCTGAACCAAATGTACTTATTGTTCCAGTCCTATATTACTGAACCATATATACATCCCACTCTAGTAATTTCTATCTAATTAGATATGAATCATTACCAAAATAGTTGGAGGTAGATATAGTCCCACCCATTTAATGAAATCATTCTTACATGTTCTACAAAAACATAAAGCATTCATCATAGCATAACCTAAGAAATAAAATGGGTTTCTTAAACAGCATAACATAATGTATATAAAATATCATTCTATAATTAACAAAATAAAATCATAGAATCATTAGGTACATAAACATAACCTTATTTAAAGAGCTTTATCTTATATGGAAAATAATTTTGATAAAACAGTTGAACTTAATTTTTGACGAAAATATCATTTCTTCTCAAAAAACATCTTCTATTCTCAAAATGTTGTGGAAATTTAAAATAAAATAAAATAATTAAAATGAAAATTAAATCTTGTAAATTAATATTCATGTAAATAAGGGATTATGGATGCATAAAAATCCATTCATGTTGTATGAGTTAAAAAAACATTCTTCTCATACTCTTGTCGAAAAACTCAAAATTCACCTCGTATGGAAAACAAAAGAAAGATTCATTCCGTAGAATTTAATAAAAATTTACCAATGAGTAAAATTCACTTTAAACATTAGTATTATAATATAAATAATATTATATATTTATTAAACATGTACGATAACGATAAATATACCCCAACAAATAGATACAAATAAACAATCTCGAATAATAATGAGATCGAAAAATTATCTCTTACATTAGGTCTAATTTCTTCCATATGCATAAAAAACTACTGTATAGTGGGATTAAAAATATTATTAACTTGAAATAGAAGTCTAATAATATTTATTATATCATATACGATTCACATATGACTTTATATTACTTATTTATTTATCAATCCCATGTTTAAGTAACATTTTGGGTAATAATCATTTTATTTATTGTACGTGTTTTGAATTTTTATTCTTAATATTATTATTTAGATCATGATTTAATTAATTATATAACTATAAACATGGTTTATAGATCATAAATATTTAGTATATAAATATAACTAATAGATATACAAATAAAATGGAATAGATCGTTCATGGAGATGGTAGGACGTACGTACGCATGAATATTATTTCTGTTTCCTTATTCAATTGAATAGTAAAAATGAAATTAAATATGAATATATATATATCTAGTATTATTATTATGTCAAATATTTCATGATTATTTGTTATATATACTTTATAATCATTCTTGAATGCTTAATGTGGAAAATTAATCTCATCGCGTCGTTGAGACGGTAGACTGTATGTACGCTAAGCAATAATATCCTTCACTTAATTGTTAAATGGTATGGAATTTGATTGTATATTAATAATAAATAATATATATAATGTCATATTCATTATTTAAATCCATTATACTCATCAATATACCAATCCAAATTAATTATTGTTGAATAAAAAATTACACCACGGTGGGGAGACAGTAAACCATATGTTCGCACGCATGGTGATATAGTTATTAGTAGGGTGGATAAAAGGAGGTATTAGGTTGTTACATAATTATAATAACATATAAAAATTTATATTATATGATATTTATTACTTTACTAAGGAAATAACATAAGAATATGAATTCGAAGAAGAATTGTTTTTGAAAGAGGTGATAAAACAATTACCACTTTTTCAAGTGTCTTATTTTTATTTGAAAAGAAGGTATCCATAGGATGGATTTATACCCAAACTTTTTCCTTTATTATGATGTTATGGAAGTTGAGACAGTAATTAGGTAGGTATATTTTGAGAAACATGGACGTGGAGGTGTGATTGAATGATATGGAGAAGTTCCCTTTTATATGAGAGGTGAGGGGCAATTTAGGAAAGTCCTTAAATATTAATTTATTATAAATTTATTGTAGGTTTATAATAGTCCAAAACTAATATATATAGAATATATGATCATCATGGGAATAAATCCCTTCAAAAAATATTTTTTCGATAGGTTTAGGTCACAAAATTAAACTTATCTTTTAACTTTAACACTTAGTTAAAAACATTAACTATTAACATGACTTCTTGTATTTCATAATATATGGTTACTATAGTTACAATAAAATTTCAATAGAACCAAAATGGACAATTAATTACATTTTTAACATTATATAAGTTATTTTTTCCAATATTATAATTTTAGGACTGTTAAAGCATTTAAAAAATTAGTTTTTTCTTTAAAAACTCATTTATATCAATTTTGAAACTATTTAGTAATTGATTTTTCTTAAAGTTATAAAAACATTATTACTCAAAAAAAAGATATTAACTCATTCATGACATGTCAATTTCCTCCAAAAAATCATTTATGGAATTAAAATTTTCAAATTACATTAATTTTAATACTTATAATATCATTTATTTGAATATTTCATTAATAAGGTAATCACTACGCTATCATTGTGTCGTAACTAAATTTATTTTTTTACATTATAAAAAGTATAAATAAACTACTATGATTTATGAAATACTTTTATCTTTATAATTACTATTTATAGTAAAATAAATCAGTTATATAAACCTATATTGAAATATTTATCGTAAAAGATACTTGTTTACATTATATATATATTTAGATTAAATTAAAAATTCTAAAATGTCATTATGACACCCAAGTTAATCTATAGGGTCTCAAAATAGACCCAAGTATTCTAATATTCATACGTATCTCTTACAATAGGATTTGGACATGTTTTAGGGTAGTTTTATATTATTATAATATGTTTTTACCCTTGTTGAGCAAATTTACCCTTTAACCATGGTAAATAAAAATAATTATTGATGTTACTATTCATAATGTGCAAAAATAAAAGGTACTTATTTAAAAAATTTGGACCTTATGATTCTATATATTGAATCCATTTTTCAAAATTCAAAACAAAAAATTGTAGTAATTAATTTAAAATTAATTCTCATTGTCAAAACTAAAAATTGTGTTTTTAAGAAATAAAAACTACCAAACGATTAACATGTATGTATATAAAATTTCAATGTGAAATTATTAATAATAACAAAAATTGGATTAAATTAAAAAAATCCAATTACACTTTAAAATCAATTAAAAAGATAATTTAACTATATAAATATATTAGAATAAAAGGCTGTTTTGAATTAAAATACAGTATTTTTTACTATTCATTAAAATCTGAATTTTATCAAAAAAATTTAAAAAAATTAACAAAAGTAAATTTTTATGTCTCTGTTCCAAATAATAAGTTTATTTTTTAAAATATAATATGCAAAAGTGTAAAAAGGATATTTAAAATGGGTGTGCTATTAAAAGGCGGCATAACTACATTTTTGAAAAATACCTCTTTTATCCGAAAAATTGAATTTGTTCTTATATCATGTCTATAAAATACATAAGATGAATTTTAATGTTATATAAAATTTATAATGTGGTTAATAATATTCATAACAGCTAGTTTATGCCCAATTTTAATAATATATCATTGTTTAGTGAAACTCGATATTTCTTACAAAGCAAGCTATTGAGGAGAGTCGTCCTTGCATGTAACACAAGCCAAGTCATTGTTCCTTTTAGTTCAAGAATACTTTAGTGTTATGTATAAAATAATCAAAACATAGTTCTTTTATAAATTGAAAAAAAACCATTCTCAAGGTTGCGTGAAATGAATTCTATCAAAAGAAGTTGAAATTTTGTGTTACACAATACCCAAGTATAGTGTTTTATATACTGCAAGCTAATATGGTGGTTCCTAGAATGAAATCTAATCATAGTGTATTGTACAATACAAGAAAACAAAGATATTAAAAATAATCTATTTCATAAAATCTTAGGGTGTGACATTATGCCCCTTAAAATGAATTTCACCCCCGAAATTCACCAGGGTTATAAAAGATTTACTACTTGAATGTTTCTTTCATGGAAACCGACATAATAAAAATGATTACTAACAATTTATTTTAAAAAGGAAAGTTAGAAACATAATGGTTACCCAAATTAACTCATCACTGGGTTTCCACATAGGAAAACATTGGTGGGAGATGAAAACACGGATATGGAAGAAAACTTTAACCATTATGTTCTGATGGATAGTAATAGAGAACAATGTTTGGGGAAAGTTAACAATAAAAAATCCATAATATGTGATTATTTACATGAACAAATGATTCCTCAGATAAGAAAGTACTAATACAACATTTTTGGTTTTCAAGATCCTTTCCCTGCAGTTGAATAATTTTTTATGAGAATAAATACTTACCTGATTTTGGTATAATCTCACCATTTTTGTGCCTTGAACAATTTACACATCATCTATTATTTAAAGAAATGAAGTTGAATTTGTCATTCATGAAGTGTTTGTAGATAATTCAATATTATTATAGTTCATTCAATCAGTCTTGACAAAAAGGATAACATAGGTAATAAAATATACATAATTCCACCTATAGTGAGATAATACATTAATCTAACAAACTTCAACTAGGATATAACTTATACTATCAATAAATGGATAACATTATAATCCTTCAAAAAACTAAAAATATAAAACTTTATAAAGAGGTCGAATAAATCGACATGACATTTATCTCCCATATAACTTAAGGTATTTATTTATTGTCACATCCCAAACATATGACTACCTTAATCATGTATTCTCTTAAAACATGATAGTAATATAAATTACCATAAAAACATATCGAAAACATGAATTATTTTAAAATTAACTCATTACACACACAAAAAATACAAAAAACTCTATATACTGAAACCATGATATCACATTTTCCTTATATAATTCATGAGGTCATTAATACTATCAAACATCTCATTAACTCCTAATCCCTTAATTATACTCATATCATGTGCCTTCCAAGAATAATTCTAATCACTTTTCATTGTTACAAGTACTATATACTTATGGAAAACCACAATGGAACATTACATAGATATTTTAGTATTTCGTAATACTATAAAAGAGATTCTGCAACACTGTTTTTGAATCCAATTACATAAACACTTAATAATTTCACCACATCATTGTCATACTCAAAATATCCAATAGTGATTGCATGTGATTTAAATTTTTCATTGTACTTAAGAGGTTTTTGACATCAATAATAATCCAAAAACCTTGGATTAAGGCATTGGTTAGCATAATTCCCCATTTCCATGAACTAATAGCATTAAAGTGTGGGTGGTACTTTCTCTGTAGTCTTTTCTCTATTGAAATTGTTAGCAACCTTTTTCCCATCACTTCGGCATTGAACTTCTCGATGAACTTATTTTCCACATATAAAATTTTCTAGTCCCTTTTATACAATCTCAACCATTATTATTTCTACACTTTGAGCATAAGGAAACATTCATCTTCTTTTCACCATTATTTTGAGATTTCCCCCTGAAATACATCTTTCATTTCTTATGAAAACCCTGAGATTTATATGTAACTCCAACTTCCATTTCAACCTTGATAGCACAATGAACAATATATTCATAGCTACTAAAGTCTCTTATAGTAAATTCCCTTCTTGGACTTGGTTTTTTGCCACTGAAGAACTGATCAACTCTACTTTCATGTGGGATGATAAATCCAAAATTATACCTTGCAGTTCTTATAAAATATTCATCGTATGTACCAACAGATTCATCAACCTTTTGATTAATCTCAATGAACTCCATTTACATCTTTTTTCAAATAATATTAGGAATGTAATTATGGGAAAATGAGTCATTGAAATCATCCCATTACATGGATTTAATTTCATCTTGTTGTCTGGTATTCTTGATTAGAGTCCACCACAAGTCTTCTTGACCTACTAAATGATAAATAGGAAAAATGAATTTTTCATGCTCTAAATAGGGAAGTATGGAAAATATATTTTCAATGGTACTAATTTATTTCTTAGTAATAAGTGGATCAGAAGACAGACTAAAAGAAGGTGAATGTTACCTCATGAAGGACTCAACAGAATGTTGTTCCCTTCTCTACTCATTTGGATGTCCTGAATGATTCATAGCTTGTGTATGTATAGAATAATTTTTCTAATTCCATCTCCTATAACATTTGGTTGTTCAGTAAGAAAATCATTTTTGTTTCCAATGAATTAATCATTAACACTATTTCTTCGGGTTCCAACCATTGTCTAAAACCCAAAAAAGAATAGTGTGAGAGTAAAAAATAATACTTGGAAAACTACATAATTAAGGGGGATTACATTAAATATCTAACATATAATGTTTAATCCTCAGTTATTCACGATCATTACCAAAATTATAGGACTATAACCTATAGTTATACTTACCCTTAGGGACATTCCTAGACATACCTTAGAAATATATCTTGAGATCTCAATAAATTTTCCGCACCCTAGTTTCCAAATGTTGACTAAACCTAGGATCAGATACCAACTATAACGACCCAATCTTGACGTGCATGGAAATTTCACTGGTTTTTTAGAATAATTAATACATTACAAGAATATATACCCAAAGAATGTATTAGTTTAGTGTCTTTTAAAACATGGAACATAAGCTTCTAACTTCGTGAATGATCTTTAACATCTACCATAAAGATATTCCCCTATTATTTCCAACCTAAAACCTTTATTTATATCGTAGATAAAAGAAAACATAAAAAGGGCGAGATAAAATTCTCAGTAAGGGTAAATATTGAGAACATAAAACAAACCATAAACATATGAACGTAAAAAACATGAACATACAGTTTAAATATCATAATCTCAAGTCATGAAATAAATCTTGGAAGTACGTAAGACATAGATTGTAAAGAAACATTAACCATGATAAAATAGCATTGGAATAAAAAATGGAATTGTGTCAAAAAAATAAGAACCTAATATTATTTCCATAGTAGTCAAGGATTGCTTCCAATACCATCATAGTTGATAAATTTTATTATTGAACCATGTTTACTTGTCATTCCAGCCATGTATTACTGAACTGGATTCACTAGTCATTCCAGCCCTGTATTAATAAACTACATTTACATGATGTTCCAGTAATGTCTATATCAGGATATATAAATCTCCACCCAATTCATTGTACATATATATAGGTCCCTCCCATTTAATGAAATCATTATTACATGTTCCAAAAAACATAAAGCATTAATTATAGCATAACCCAAGAAATAAAATGGGTTTCTTAAACATCATAACATAATACATATAAAATATCATTCCATAATCAACACAATAAAATCATAGTACCAATATATATATAATCATAATCCTATTTAAAAAGAGTCATCTTAGATGGAAAATAATTTTGATAAAACACTTGAACTTAATTCTTGGGGAAAATATCCTTTCTTCTTCAAAAATGATTTCTTTTCTCAAAATGTCATAGAATTTTAATATTAAAGAATTTTTTTTGAAAATAAACTAGAAATATTTTAAAGCAATCTTAATACAAATAATGTGTTATGAAAACTTAAAAATCTATTCCGGACGTATAATAAAAAACATTATTCTCATTCTCTCATCAGAAAAGTCAAAAAGTACCTCGTATGGAAAATAAAAGACTGATTACTTCCATACCATTTAATAAATATTTACCATTAGGTAAAATTAAATTTAAAAATTATTATAAGAATTGAAATAATATTATATTATTAGGAAACATGGTCAAGAATGATAAATATATCCCAGTAAATATCTATGAATAAACAATCTTGGATAATAATGAGATTGCAAAATTATCCCTTACCATAGGTCCAATTTCTTCGATATGTGTCTGAAAATACTATATAGATGGTTTAAACATATTATTAGCTTGTAATAGAAACATTATAATATTTATTATATCATATATGATTCATGTATGACTTAATATTACCCATTTATTTATCAATTCCATGTTAGAGCAACGTTTTGGGTAATAATCGTTTTATTTATAGTAGGTGTTTTGAATTTTTATTCTTGATATTATTACATAGATACTGATTTAATTAATTACATCATGTAGAACATGATTTATATATCATAAATATTCAGTATATAAATATATATAATAAATAGATAAATAAAATGGAATACATCGTTCATAGAGACGGTAGGTCATACGTACTCATGAACATTATTTTTGTTTCGTTATTGAATTGAATGGAATATAGGAAATTAAATATATATATATATACACATAAATCTAGTACCATTATTATGTCATATATTTAACTATTATTTGTTATATATACTTTATAATCTTTCTTGAATGGTTAATATGGACAATGAATCGCATCAAGTTGTGGAGATGGTAGGTCATACATACATACTAGTGATGATATCATTCACTTAATGGTAAAATGATATAGAATTATATAGTATATTAATAATACAAAATATATATCATGTTATATTAATTATTTAAATCCATTATACTCATCCAAATTAAGTATTATGGAATAAACAATTACACCACATCATGGAGACAGTAAGTCGTACGTACACACACACAAAAATATTGTTATTTATAGGATGGATAAAAGGAGGTATAAAGTTGTCCCACAATTATAATAACATCTCAGAATTTATAAGATACGAGATTTATTACTGTTGGGAAAAAATCCCTCAAGGTATCATTGAATCAATTTTGAGGTGATTGTGTTTGTTAACAAGGTGGACATCTGTGTGGTGATTGTTGAAAAAGAAAAATAATGACATACTAATTTGATGAAAAAGGGGATTTCATGGTGGAATGTCGAGTTAAAGAGATGTGGTCAACAATCCATGTTTGATTCAGGAATGTCGACAAATGAAAGGATGATCTGGAGGCTATACAAAAAGAACAGATACATGGTGGCACTGTTTTTCTGTGTTTGCCAAATTTTTGGGTCTGAAAATCGATAAATGGAGAAAAGTGCTTTTGGAAAAGATACTTGTGCGTCATGTGCATGAAGGAGAGGAAACTTGCATGACATATGTCTTTCAAGATCAGAACATGGAAAATGGAAAAGGGATAAGGCCGGCACATGTTTTGGGATAGTCAGATAGGTTACTTGCGCGCTGTAAAGAGACTTGCGCGCAGATGTCTAAGAGGATTGGGAACATGCGGTCTAGTTGTTTTTCAAGACTAGAAAATCAAAATATTTCAATGGAAAGTGGTTCTCACAAGTTTGGAAGTGGGTCACACAAGTGAATTAGAGGGGGAATAGACCTACGCGCCGAGACATGCGCGCCAAGGGTATACTTGTGCGGCGCCGCGTAGGTTGACCAAATGCCTATAAATATTGGACCACCCCTCCTCATTTTGAACGGAGATCAACACTTAGAAGAATCAGATCTCCCATCGCATTGGTGTGGTGGTCGCGCAAGAGGTGGTGTGTCGCGCAAGTAGGACTTGCACACCAGATTTGAAGAAGGGCGATTAATGTTTGTTGCAAAGAAATATTGGTTTGGGAGTAAAGGGAAGTGTGTCGTGCAAGTTTGGAGTTGAAGAAGTTTGTGTCGCCCAAGTGTCTGAGGTGGACTTGCGTGCCAATTTTGACCTGCATGATGATACTTGCGCACCGGATTTGACTTACGTGCCAAGTAAGGTTGATTCACGGCAGTGTTTATGGGCTGCGTGGAAGTTGGAAGATTACCCGACACCTTCAGTGCAAATAAATATTCATCTACGAGTGAAAGTTGTACTTCAACAGAGCATCTACATACAATAGAGGATGTATTCATTAGAAATAGTGAAAAGACCAACAATTCTATAAACTAGGAGTGGATTCCTTCAAGATCAGTGAGAAAAGGAAGAGAAAGAAGGTGATTCTCTCCACCAACAGTGAGCCAGAGAGAGAGATAAATAGGGTGTGACCCAAGGGAAAGTAGTGAGCTGAACCTAATCATTGTAAAGGAAGTGATCTTGGGACAGAGTGACTGTTCCTGAACTCTTGTATCCACAACTAGTGAAGTTTAGTAGAATTTGGTACGACCGACAACATGTTAGCATATACTCCTTGGACGTAGCCCTTAGCGGTGAACCATGTAAATTTTTTTGTGTCCTGTTCTTTCTTTACATTCTGTTTATATTGTGCAACAGGAATGGGATAGAAGTTTGTTTTCCTTAATAGAGAAACAAGATCAGAACAGGCTTTAATTTTAAATTCGTCATACCCTGATTAACTACCTCCCCAATCTCAGGGTATTCAGCCTTGTGGACCTAACAATTGGTATCAGAGGTAAAGGTTGATATTTTTTCTTCTCTCAATGGAGGTCAATAATCATAAAGGGATTCCAATATTCGATGGATTTAATTTTTAGATATGGAAGAACTGAGTGCAACACTATTTCCGATCCTTGGGAATGGATGTGTTTTCAGCACCTATGCATGGTATCACAGCTGATATTACTAGTGGTTCATTACCAAAAGCTGAGCATAGAGAGTTGGATGCTGATACCAAAGAAATAAATGCCTTAGCGGAGCCATTTCCAATCCCATCTATACAAAGGTGATGTCATGGAAAACTCTACATGCCTTATGGTAAAATCTTTTGAATATTTATGAAGGGGATACAAAGTCCAGAGAGGCAAAACTGCATGTGTTGTGGAAAAAATATGAAGATCTGAGAATTAACCTGAATGAATCTGTTGAAGAATTCTTTGACAGGGTAAATTTTGTGTTATAAGACATGTGAGGTATTGGTTAGATTATCGAAGACATAATAATTGTGAAGCGCATCATGAGAAAACTTCCACCTTGGTTCAATCTAAAAGTTTCTGTTTTGGAAGATAAAGACCTGAAAGAACAGAAATTGGATAACTTTCACAACACCCTTCTTGCATATGAAATGATAAATGATGATAATGAAGTTGTGGAAAAGGGAAAATCCAAAGAGGTGGCATTTATGGCCATGAAGAATATCACCATTGAAGATTCTTAGGAGGATGAAGATACAGATGAGGTAATGTCATTCTTCTCCTCAAATCATCAATTAGGAAAAGGAAAGTTGAAAGGGAAACTTCCTCTTGCATGCTTGAGATGTGGAAATGTTGGATATCTCATAGCAAGATGTCCCAAAAAGTTTCATGAATAAAATGATGAAGATGATGTTGAAATTCCCAAGAGGAACTACTCAGCCTATGTGAAAGGGAAGAATAAATTCAAGAGAAATATCTTCAAGAAGAAGAATCTTCTTTCACAATAAATAGATAGTTCATATTATTTTGAGGTTGACGATGTTGAGGAAATAGAGAACTGCAAAGATCGAGGATAAAATGCTATAGTGGTGGTCGTCGGTAGTTCTCAGGAAAAGGAAGAAACTGACGCTGGAGAAGAAGAATAAGAAGATGGAGGAATAGTTGATATGTAAGAAAAATTGGAAGTAAATATTATAAAAATAGATGTTTGGAGAGCCAGAACGAAGAAAACCAATAAAGTTGTTTGTGATTCAAAACTCTATATGTAGCTGCTTGAAGGAGAGAAGTCTGAATTGATGGAAGAAATTGAAAAACTCAAGATATCAACACTAGAGAACTCAGAATCCGTTAGTGAGTATATGATCAAGATTAAAGAATAGAAAAGGACGATAGATGTCTTCAATAGAAAATTGAAAGATCATGTCAAGTGTATTGAAGAGCTTGAAGAAGAAGTTGTCGGTCTGTGGAGAAATGTTAAAGACTAGGAAAAACCCTTGATTCCCAATAAATTCTTGGGAAGGTAGGTCATTCCAAAGACTGAAAAGATGAAATAGGAGCCTAGTATTTCAGCAAAAAAGATGTAGCAATTGAACTCAAACGTTAAGGCTGATTCAGGTCTTTATAATATGAAAAAATCTGTGGCAATTGAAGTTAGACTGTAAGCACTTGTCCCGAGATTGAAGGTTGATTTGGGAACAAAGAATAATCAGAATATTCAGATATCCCAAGGGGAAACTTGTAGTGCTAATGTTACTAGAAGTAATGCACCTTATATCAGGTGTTATTGTTGTGGAATGATGGGACATTCACAGTATGTATGCTCCATAGCTAAGAGATATCTAAGGGAATACAAATAGAGGTGGCATCCAAACAGAGAACGGTTGTCCAGAACATATTTTGAAGGACACTATTTTTGGTGTGGAGGATTTCGGAACATGGCTAGGTATTGTACATCGACCATATAGGGAAATGTGCCAATGAAGAATCAAAACGTTTGCAAGCAGCAGATAAATAAACCCACAGGTGAGTTAAAAATACAGAATAGATTTGTGGCTTTGCAAGATGAAGTTGTTCCATCACACTCTAAGAAAGAACAAAAGTCTTGATCCATGCTTAGTGTGAAGGAAAAGGTATGGACCTAGAAGAAGAAAAATGAGAAGGTTTTGGTGGTAGAAATTTCCTTTAAGGCATCAGATCATTCTTCAGTATGGATCCTTGATAGTGGTTGCACATCTAACATGACAGTTAATAAGGATCTTGTTACAAGCATAAAATATGACAAAGAAGGAGTTTTCAATTTTGGAAATGATGAAGGATTGAAGATTTTTGGCTCAGGAAAATCCAAGTTTGGGGGAAAAGAAATGATACGTGGTGATGTCTTGGTAGTAGAGGGTCTTAGTCATAACTTGCTCAGTGTTGTCATCTATGTGACTCTTGGTACTCTATTCGATTTACGAAGAAGATGTGTGTTGTGAAAGGAAAAGATGGATCAATTATTCTACATGGAGAAAGGAAAAGGGAAATATTTACCTTCTAGGGGGGAAGAATATACATTTCTTTTATCTAGAGAAGGTGAAAACCAGTTGTGGCATAAGTGAATTGGTCATCTATGCCAACCATCCATGGAAGATCTGGTAAAGTGTGATTCTGCTAGAGACCTTCCAAAACTATCACGTGATCGTACTCATACATGTAATGCATGCCAACAAGGGAAGATCATCAAAAAGACATATCGGCCAAAAGAACATAAATCAACTAGTGTACTCGAATTGGTGTATACTGATGTATGTGGACCTATCTCACCACGAGCTATAATTGGGAAAAGGTATTATGTTCTTTTTATTTATGATTATCTCATAATGTCCTGGGTATTTTTCATTAACCGCAAGATAGATGGGTTTAGTTTCATAAAACAGTATATGAGGGAATCAGAAAGGATGCTTGGGAAGAAAATTCTAAATATTCGTACTGATAATGGTACAGAATTCACAAATTGTCAAGTCGAAAACTACCTCGAGAAATACGGGATAAGGCTTCAAGTTTCATCAGTGAGAACTACCAAATAGAATGGAGTGGTTGAGAGGAGGAATCATATCATCAACAACATGGCCAGAATGATTCTTATTGAAAAGTACCTACCATAAAATTTTTGGAAGTAGTTTTTGACATCGGTCTATATTTTGAACAGGTGTCTGTTGTGTCTGAAGGAATGGAAGACTCTATATGAAATGCAGTACAGAAATAATCCAATTATAAAATACTTTCTAATCATTGGGAGTAAGTTCTTCATTCTCAAAAAAGAAAATAACTGGAAGTTTGAGTCATGAGGAGATGAGGAGATATTCTTTCACTACTCAGAGAAACGAAAAGCATATAAATGTTTCAACAAAAGGCTAGGAAAAGTTGTTGAGGGCAATGATGTCACTATAGTTGAAAATGAACAGAATACTCAATGACCTAGTGAACAGTTTTTGGATGAATGTGATGATGAGGTAAGAAACAAAAGGGGAGAAGAAGTGGCAGAGGCTGACTCAGAAGAAGATACTGATAATGAACAAGAATGTTTCAAGTCTGTGTCATCAAGGAAGCCAAAGAGTCGAGCTGAAATTGATAGGTAGAATATCATTGGTGATCAGATAGCTCAAGTTCAGACTCTAAGAATTAATTCATTACAGAAAACATCATGTCTATCTCATGTGGAGATGAAATGTTTTTTCGATGCAGCTAAAGATGAAAAATGGGTTCATGCTATGAATGAAGAACTTGATCAGATTGAGAAGAACCAAACATGAGAGATTTTTTCTAGGCTAGAAAATAAGAACGTCATCATGAATAAATGGGTCTATCTCAAAAAGATGAATGAATATGGTGTAGTGGTTCGAAACAAAGAATGACTATTGTGCAATGGGTACTCCCAGATAGAGGGAATTGATGTTGATGGGACATTTGCACCGGTTGCAAGGCTCGAGACAATCCAATTATTTTTATCCATAGTAGTTCAAGGAAAGATCAAAGCGTTTCAGATGGATCTCAAATCAGCATTCTTGAATGGGGTTATGGAGGAGGAAGTGTCTATTCAGCATCCAGATGGTTTTCTCATTCATGAGGATGAGAACAAGGTTTACAGACTGAAGAAGGTGTTGAATGGGATGAAACAAGAACCATGGGCCTGGTACTCATCCCTTGATTAGTACTTAAGGATTGATTTCCAACGTGGGAGAGTTGATTACAATCTCCATTTCAGCAACAATAGTAATCAAAGGATGATGGTGTCGGTTTATGTCGATGACATAATATTTGGAAGATCAGATGAAGCTCAGTCCAGAAAATTTTCCGAATTCATGAAAAATGAGCTTGAATTGTCAATGATTTGTGAGATAACGTTTTTCCTTGGTCTACAGGTGACACATGGAAGGAATAGAACATTCATTTCTCAATAAAAATATGACAAGGAGGTTTTAATAAGGTTTGGCATGAAGAATTCAAGGAGATGAAGACTCCAGTTTCTACCCGGATAATATTATCAAAAGATGATGATGGAAAGGAAGTTAATATCATATAATATAAGCAAATCATTGGAAGTTTGTTTTACTTGACCGCAACAAGGCCTGATATTGTTTTCGCCACATGCCAAGCTGTGAGATATCAGAGTAATCCCAAGGAAATCTATATGCTTATAGTGAAAGGAATATTTGGTATATCAAAGGCATCATGGATTTCGGTCTGATGTATAATTAAAAATCTCAATCAGTGTTATTGGGTTACATAGATGCAGATTAGGCCAGATCAACAGATGATAGAAAATCAACTTCAGGAGGTGCATTCTATCTTGGTGGATTGTGTATTTCTTGACTAAGAAAGAAGAATGATTGCATTTCTTTGAGCACCACAGAAGCTGAGTGTATTTCAGAAACTCTAGCATACACATAATTATTGTGGATAAAGCAGCAGCTTGAAGACATGGGCATTGAAGTGAAATCTCCGATCGGAATCGAGTGTGAGATCTCAAGTGCTATCAATCTTAGAAAAATCCCATTCATCACTCTAGGACCAAGTACATTGAGATCAGATATCATTTAATCAAGGAGAAGGTTGAGCACAGAATTGTGAAATTGGAGTATGTGCCTATAGAACTACAGGTTGCAGCCATTCTGACAAAGGCCTTACCCAAGGAAGCGTATGAAAGGCATCAACTGGATCTGGGAGTTCAGTCGACTCCCCGAAAATGAAATAGTGTGGACGTGGAACACCCCTTCTCCCTGAGGTATGATGTGTTTTCCCATAATGTACTGATATGTGTTCTCTACTATGTTACAGACTACAAAAGAGTATCCATTGGGTTCGTTGACAAAGGGATAGAAAATAGTGCTTGTTCAAGGGGGACACAATGTGGCTATTTGAGAAATCTTGAAAGATATGGGGAGAATATGATAGGTGGAGTATCCCGATAGGGGGAGTTGAAGCTAGTTGCACATTCTTAGCCAGAGCATAGCTTGGAAAACATAAGAAATAGGGTTAAAGAGGTTTTGCAGCTTACAAGAGTTAAAGTTGTGAGAAGATAGGGGGATAGTATTAAATCTGATGATACTAGAAGTGATTTATTAAAGAATAGATATCACGATAGCTGTGGATTTTGATAAAAGTAGAAGAGTGGTGTTGGAAGAAATTTTCCAAAAAATGGTATCAGTTTTGAAAAAATTGGTATCAGTTTGCTGTCAACAATGGGTGTAAGAGATTAACTGATTCATTGATGAACTTTTCATTTACTCAGGTTTCTCATGCCGAGCATTGCTCATGTGGGCTTAGAGTATTTGTTGAGAAAATCCTCGATCTCTATCAACATCGAAAATGGTGAAATGTGGCTAAAGAATTAACGATGCATCTTTTTTATGGAAGAGTTTTAAACAAACCCAAAGGGGGAGATTTTTGGGCAAAAATCCCTTAATGTATCAATGAAACATTTTTCAGGTGATTGTGTTTATTGACAAGGGGGGCATCTGTGTGGTGATTGTTGTCAAAGAAAAACAATTACATACAAATTTGTTGAGAAAGGGGATTTCATGGTGGAATGTCGAGTTCAAGAGATATGGTCAACGATCCATGTTTGATTCAAGAACATCGACAAAGGAATTGATGATATAGCGGTGGTACAAAAAGAACAGATACATGGTCGCGCCGTTTTCCTGTGTTTGACAAATTTTTGGGCCTGAGAATCGAAAAATGGAGAAAAGTCGTTTTAGAAAAGAGACTTGTGCGCCGTGTGCATGAAGGAGAGGAAACTTGCACGCCATATGTTTTTCAAGATCATAACATGGAAAAATGGCAAAGGGATATGGGACGTGAATGTTTTAGGTTGGTTGCACAGGTGATTTGAGCGTCGTGAAGAGAATTTCATGCCAATGCCTAGGAGGCTTGGGAACTTTCACACCAGATGTTTTTAAAGACCAGAACTTCAAAATATGGCACAGAAAAGAGGTTCTCGCAAGTTTGGATGTGGGTCATGCATGTGACTTGCAGGGGAAGAGACCTACGCGCCGAGACTTATGAACCCATGGTAGACTTTCACTCCCCTACGTAGGTTGACCAAATTCCTATAAATACTAGAACATCCCTCCTCATCTTTAATGGAGTTCAACACTTAGAAAAATCAGAGCTCCTGTCGTGTAGGTGTGGTGGTCGCGCAAGTGTTAGCGTGTCGCGCAAGTAGGACTTGCATGCCAGATTTAAATATGGGAGATTGTTGTTTCTTTCTCACCAATATTGGTTCGGGCGTAAATGGATGTGAGTTGCGCATGTTTGGAGTTGAAGAAGCTTGTGTTGCGCAAGTGTTTGAGGTGGACTTGCGCACTAGTTGTGACCTGCGTGCTGATACTTGTGTGCCGGATTAGACTTGCGTGCCATGTACGGTTAATTCACGGCAGGGTTTCTGGGATGCGTCAAAGCTGTATGATTTCTTGGTACCTTCGGTGCAAAGAAAAATTCATCTACAGGTGAGAGTTGGACTTCAACAGAGCATCTACATACAACAAAGGATGCATTCATTAGAGATAATGAAGAGACCTACAAGTCTATAATCTATGAGTTGATTCGTTCCATAGTAATGAGAAAAGGGAGAGGAAGAAGGTGATCCTCTCCACTGATAGTGAGCCAGAGAGAGAGAAATAGGGGTGACCCTTGGGAAAAGAGTCAGTTGACCCTAAACCTTGTAAAGGCAGTGAGCCTAGGCTAGAGTGACTGTTCTTGAACTCTTGTATCCATAGCTAGTGATTTTTAGTGGAATTTGGTACAACAAAAAACCTGTCGGCATATGCTCCTTGGCTGTAGCCCTTAGTGGTGAACCAAGTAAAAATTGATGTGTCCTGTGCTTTTTTTACTTTCGGTTTATATTGTGCAACAGGAAAGAGAGAGAATAGTGGTTTTCTTAATAGCAAAACAAGATCAGAACGAGCATTAATTTTAAATTATTTATACCCCGATTCACCCCCCTTCTCAGGGTATTTATCCTTGTGGACCTAACAATTACATTATTAGGAAAAAATATAAGAAGTGGTAGTATTAGAATAAAATAATTTTGAAAGAGGTGACAAAACAATTACCTCTTTTCGAGTGTCTTCTTTTTATTTGCACAAAATGCATCTGTAGGATGAATTTATTCCCAATTTGGAGACACTATGATGATGTACTGGAATTTGGTAGAGTAAATGGGTAGGTTTTGGCTGAGAAAAAGTGCACTAGTCGTGTGATTAAAAGAGAAGGAAAAGTTTCCTTTTATAGAAGAGGTTAGGGGCATTTTAGGAAACTCATTAAATATTAATTTATTATAAATTTATTTTTGGTTTATAATGGTCCCAAACTCATTTATTTAGAATATAAGAAGCAGATGGGTCGAAATACTCTTAACTAAAAGGTTTTTTTACAAGTTTAGTTCACAAATTTAACCTTATCTTTTATCTTTAACCCTTATTAAAAAATATAAACTCTTACCATGTCTTCTTGTATTTTCGTGTTATATGGTTAATATGGTTTCCATAGAAAGACAATAAAACCAAAAGTGGATAATTAATGACATTTTGAACATTATATAAGTTAGTTTTCTAAATAATAGATTTCTAGGACTATTATATCGTTTAATAAAATAGTGTTTGTTTTAAAAACTCATTTATGTCCATTTTTACATTATTTAGTAATTGATTTTTTGTAAAGTCATAACAACATGATAACTTTGAACCAAAAGTATTAGATCATCCCTCACATGTCAATTTCATCCAAAATTTCATGGATGACATTAACATATTCAAATTACCCTTATTTTAATATTTATAATATCCTTTATTTGAATATTTCATTAATAAGGTAATCACTAAATAATCATTGTGTCATAAATAAATTTATTTATTTAATTTATAAAAATTATATATTAAATACCATGATTTAGGAAATATTTTTATCTTTATAGTGACTATTTATAGTCAACTAAATTGGTTATATAAGCCTATATTAAAAATTATTTAGTAAAAGCTACATGTTTATGTTATATTTCTCTTTACTTTAAATTAAAAATTCCAAAAGTTCATTATCACACCCAAGTAAATGATACATGTTTATGTTATACTTCTGCAATTTTTGAAAATCATGACAGTGCATTTTCACATAGTTTTCGCCTGGTTTTAAAATTGTGTAGGTAAACCATGCAGGTGCCCCTAGGCCTACAGGAAGTCCTGCATGGTTGGTGCACGATTTATCAATCCATGTCCCTAAACCACGAATCCCTTGTGCTTTGGGAATTTTAATAATTTTATGTTTTAGAAAAATTCTATTTTATACAATAATTTGAGATTTTGTTCTAAAATCCTACACACAACAAGGAGAAATATTTAAGAGCCTCTCCCTCAACTATTTAAGGAATTTAGGTACCATCTTGATCTGATATCTACTTCAAGAATGATTTGTCTGATCTGACTCACATCAGTAAGATCTATATTCATTTTTATCCATTATATAGTCTTATGGATATCAGTATTGTTATTTGGATTTAGGATCATATGACTGAATTTCACATTCTTCATCAGTTCTTAAGTTTTCTCCTAATCTTAGTCGAATCAACACTTGATACTGGATGAGCACTCCAGTACTAAGCTAAGGTAGGTGATTTATACAACTTACTCGACATTTGGTTATTTATTATTCTAATTTCCATTATGACGCATACCAAAATTTCTAGAATGACCCCATTTTCAAACTGATTAATTTATTTAGATTTAATCAGACTTGTTAGGGATTCCTCTAGGTTTTCTTGGGATTATTTGGTATTCTTTTACCAAATCAAGGCATCCCATGGGGTGTCTATTATTGATATTCCATGTTTATAACACTTTAAACCACCCATGGGGTGAGTTGAAGCTTGCCTTCATAAATGGAGCTCTTTAATAAGTGAATTGAAATCAATTAATTGAATTGGGAATGGGATGACTCCATGGAATTTTGATTCTTTTGAATAAATGGCCAATACAGCACCTTAACAACTTTTTTTGGAGATTTCATGCCTCCTTAATTAGTACTATATTGATATTCCATGTTTAAATTGGTTAATTAGCTTAAATTTGAGATTGGATAAATGTGTGTGTATACTCATTTGGTTATAACATGAATGTTTCCATGGTTGAATGTTAGGTTTGAAATATAATCATTGACTGGGTAAACTATTTGGTTTTTTTTGAGTTGAATTAGATGATATGAGCGTGTATACTCATAAGTTGAATCTAATGGTAAATGTAAATTTTAGTGGGTATACACACATGGTTTGATATGATAAATTTTTGGAACAGTAAAAGTATGATTAGATTCCTTGGACATGTTCCTTGGATATGGAACATGATAGTGGATACCACGGGTGGAAATTCTCCATGGGTCATTATTCAATGGGATTCTATGGGATTCTTTAACCCTTGGATCTGGTATATTTGGAATCACATTGAACATTTTAGGTATTCCATTATCTTAGTAATCCCACCAGTTCCTATATCGATTTTCCACCGAGATGCTCCTGGGACTCGATGAGGATGTCTTATTTCTTCAAGACTTAGATCCGACCCTTTGTGATCTAACACATTAACTTGCGACTTGGTTGTGGATTTGTGATGCACTCAATTATAAGGTATGGTTATGGTTGTATGAAATAATGGGACGAATGGAATGGTTGTGTTGTTTACTTATGCATCTTATATAGCTTCTTTGTATTGGATCTTGACCATCCTCTGCAGGGTTCTTGGAAAGGCTAGAGAGTACCCCATTCGTAGTTGTGGATGTGCCATTGGAACTTTTCTTATCTTTACTGCTTACATGATTTACTATTTACCATCTTAGCTTGTTGTATTTCATGTTATGGAATTGTATAGATCTTGGATGGTTACCTACTGGGATTTTATCTCAATCCCTTCTTTGGAATCAGTTGGGGAACCCAAACAGATTATATGGTTACAGGTAATGATAGTGGAAAGCCACTATTAAATGTAATGGATTATGACTTAGGATCATGGGATCATAGGACCGAGCAAAGGATCACGATGCTATTTGGAGGTAGAACCTTTTATTCCTTTAGTTTTTGGAGAAATGTATCATACTACTCTTATTTTTACTTATTTTTGAAGTATTCTTAGACATATGGCATGTATCATTATAATTATCTGAGTATGAGACTACTTCTGCCTCTACATATATATTCTTGTCTTGTTTTTTATATATTGTGTGCCTATTGTATTTATTTCCACTATTGGTGTACTGCTTATATTTTTTTGTGTACACTATAGTAATGAGGGTATAATCTCCTCACTAGCACACATTGGCCCTCACTGCTAGTTGGTAGCCTCTAGAGTTTGGAGGATACGCTTGCGTATATATAGTCAACCAGACTCGGGGCACTGTTGAGTGGAATTCGGTTTTGGTACGTTACAAAATGGTATCATAGGTGGTTCTTTTTTGGTTTTATTTTCTATTTGACAAAAATATACAAGGATAAGAAGGAATGGAGTTTGGTAATTAACTATGCATAAGAGATAATACCCCACATAATGGGAAAATCCAAATTACCTCAAATGATGTTTTTATTATTTATATTTTGATAATTATAGTTGATTTGATTCAATCATTGGGTGAAAAACTTGATTTATACTATTATTATTAATGTTATTATGGTTCTATTTAGTTGCAACTTGATGCGATGATGGTTTTTCATCTCATGCACCATACATGCACATGCTATAAATCACATTCCATGAATTATTCTATGCTATTTAGGTTTCATTACTTGACACATTCTGTTGTGATATATTTTTGTGTCTAGTGGATATAGACAATGATGTTTTCCTACAATTCATAAGGTGTTTGGGCCCTTGTGGACTAGAAAATGACACAAATTTTTACTCTTTTGTTTAAAGTGAACTAAATCAGATATGGTATGAATTATATGGGCCTCATATCTTACTTCATGAGGTGTTATGAGCCTCATGGGTTGGAACATGTTGAACCACTAGTACATCCTTGTATGGAATTGAATATAAAATGACTATATAAATTCAAATGGAAATTGTATGGAAAATAGATATTTGACCTAGACCTAGATTTGGAGTGGTGAAGTAGAATAGTTTCTAGTGGTTTTGGTAAATGTTCTTTATACACACTTGGATTTAGGAGTAGGTTTTGGGGTTTTGACTTCGTTTTAGTAAGTTTTTTACTTGTTTGATGCTTTGAGTTGTGAGCTTTGATTTTGTTCTTTTTTGAGGACTGTGTTTTGAATTGGAGAGACACGAAACCTCAAAGACCTCTAGTGGTGCACTAGGAGGGTGGAAATGAACACACTTCAGAGATTCTGGGCCATGGGATATCAAAAAATCCTCCATTAGTACCAGCTAAATCACCGACAACTATTTCGAACACAGGTGATGAGGCACAGTTTGTTGTGGGTTTATTTCGCATCATGTAGACTTATCTGGAAGAACAAAAACCTATCCTATCTATGGATGAGATGAATCATGTGTTCTAGTAGTAGCATACTCCAAATATTTTTTGGGATTACATTCCACAGGCTACTGAGCCATAGCTTGTGACCCAATTAGTGATCTTTTTAGCATCTTGGGATGCCTCCTGATAGGAGGGTCAATATCACCACCTATATGATATGCATAGAAGTAAAGTGTTGGTTGGACATTCAGAACATGGATGATGCACTACAAGATATTGGTTTACCTGATTTCAAAACCCTATTCTATGACTATTTCTACCCTACTACAATAAATGAAGTACAAGCTAGTGAATTTATGCATATAGAGTAGGGTACAATGACTGTTAAGTACTCGACACACTTTACAGAGTGGTAGGGTTTTGCACTAACATACCTTAATGATGAGTTATATAGAAAAAGATGCTTTGATTATGGTCTCTGACATGCTATCAGATCTCACGTCAACGTGTTAATGTTGGCCTCTATAACTGAGATAGTTAATTAGATGCTAATTATAGAGAGAAACGTGATATAATTTTGGGTCACAGAGTAGATTTGTATCACATCTTGACCTCGTGGTTCAACATCTTCATGTAGGAAGAACCATTTTGAGGTGTCCCATGAGATGAGTTCTAGTCTGTATATGAATACTGGTATCATTTGTTTCATCAGTGTAGTAGTGGAGATCACAAGAAGAATCAGTGCGGCCGTAACACAGTTGAGTGCTGAGTTTACAGCAGGATAGGCCGTGCGAAGCATTTCTACAAGGCCGTACCTCCAACTGTGACTAGTAGGGGGTCAGATCTGACACATAGTTTATGAGAAGGTTCTTTAGCTCTGTGTCGGGAAGAAATTTTGAGTAGTGTTGGTTGGTCAGGCTGAGGTAGTGGTGGTCATAGTTGTGTCATTTAGACACCAGTTACATAGAGACATCGTAGTGGGACTACATAGGTAAGTGGGGTTGTATAACAAGGTTGTGAGATAGTTCATATCTATTCTATACATTATGTCCCCGAGGATTAGGGTGTCATACCTTGTTTTTCAAGAGGTAAAATCTTGATAGCCTCTACTATTTCATCTGTTCTTTTTGATTCTGGTGAATCATGTAGTTTTATATCTTCACCAGTGCTAAAAATCCTTAATTTTATTGTGTTGTCTTCTGAGAGAATTATAATTCTAGAAACACATTTTGGGATTACAACATAATAAGTGTTATAGTATAAGGAGTTCCCCTTGATATTTGTGGGAGTCACTTATTCTAGAATTTATATGTCCTCGAGATGACAGGGTTTGACACCATCCTTAGAATGGACTAGATAGTATCTTATCAATCTTACACTGATTGTTATCACTAGAACATGACTTTCACATCAGCAGAGGGTGCAGTGTATACTCACAAGCTAGAAAGGGATGTCCTGGTGAGATGAACTGGACTAGAGCATCGTGGGATGAACATGATGACAACCCAGATCACTAGTTTGTATCAACATGATCATGGAGCACATCAAGTTGAATTTACACCAATGACTGATCACCTCAAGGATGTCTTCACAAACATCTTTTCTGGGTTACCTCCAGAGAGAGTGGTATACTTATCCATAAATATAGATCAATGAGATGAATAGTCATCTCTTCCTAATTATAGGATAGCTATGAAGGAGTTGCAAGAGCTCAAGAGGCAGCGAGAGGATTTTGAGGAGAATGGGTTTATCGACCCGATAAATATATGTGGGGTTCTTTGGTCAATTTTTATTAAAAAGTTTTATGGTGACCATAGTATTGTGTGGATTATTTAAAATTGAACCAATTGATGATCAAGAACCGATATCCCTTTCCACAGATAAACGATCTATTCGATCAGAGTCAAGGAGGCTAATTATTCTTGAAAAATGATTTGAGATCTGGATATCCCTAGGTATGTGTTTGACCTAAGAAATATATATTATACCCTTTCATAACAGGTATGATCTATTTGAGTATCTGGTAATGTTATTCTATCTCATGAGTGCACCTATGGTTTTCATTACTTCGATGAACTGAGTGTTCCATCCTTATCTGAATTCATTTGTAGTATTTTTCAAGGATGATATCTGGATGTATTTTAATGATCAACATGGACCTTCCAAAAATCTTGATATTATTTTGGATACACTGATATAGCATTAGTTATATGCTATTCTCACAAAGTTCAACTTCTCAATGGATCTGATTCACTTCTTAGGTTAGATTATCTCAGAGATAATAGTATTTGTGGACTCAGAGAAGGGGAGAGATGCAGATTCCTTTGAGAATGATTTTTCTTGAAATATGATGTTTTCTAGGGATAACTGGAAACTATAATCATTTCTTATAGGACTTATCATGCTTATAATCACCAAATATAGGATTTAATAGGAATGGTGTGATGTTTGTATGGACATATTCCTGTGATACAACCTTTCTAGAGATGAAAGTGAGGTTGAATTCAACAAAAATGTAGATACTTCTAGAACAGGGAATGAGCTTCATAGTGTATTGTGATGCATTAGGTATCGGGTTGGGAGAAGTATTGATGTATGGGGATAGAGTCATGGAATACAGGTCGATGGTAGTTGAGTAAACATGAGAGGAATTACCCAATTCACAGTCTTGATTTGCGTGAAGTTGTTCATGCTTTACACTATGAGAGACACTACTTACAGGGAGAGAATTATGTGGTGTACATGGACTACAAAATCCTCAAGTATATATTTACACAGTGTGATCTTAATCTCAGGTAGTGAAGGTGGGTTGAGTTCATACAGTATTTTGACTTCAAGATTCTATAAATTCATGGTAAGAAAAACATAGTGGCAAATGTATTGGGTAGGAAGACTCAAATTCAAGTTGTCCAACTGTCCAATAGAAAGTGGAATCTCATGGATTTGTTCACTGAAATTCACTTTGTAGTACACGATAGACGGGGATAGACATATCTATCATCATTAGTTATGACCTCTACCCTACTAAACATGGTGAGGATGAGGTAGATATCACACTATGATGGCCTATCCCTATGGGAGATTGTGGAAAGTTAGGAGCCACCTCCTGTTTGGACCGTGTGTGAGTATAGAATTCTTTGTATCCATGATTGCTTTTGGGTTCCATTGGACATACATGTGGTGCTGATGTGGGTGTTTTATTCCTTAGATTGGGATGTACTTCCTGGAGTCCCCAAGATGAATCATGAATTATGTCGTTAGTATTGGTGTCCAAGAATGAAGCATGGGGTAGCTATTTTTTACAAGGTGTTCCACCTACGAACAAGTGAAGGTGAAACGTCAGCAACCAACTAGGATTTAACATTAGTTACTTATTCTAGAGTGAAAATGGGATGATGTCACAATTTACTTCATGACCAATTTTACGAGGTCTCCTTTAGGTAATTATGTGGTCTAGGTAAATGTTGACATGCTCATGAATTTTTCTCATTTATTTTCTATCAAACAAACCTTAGGCGTGGATGAACTTGGGAGGTTGTATATCCATGATATAGTATGAATCCATGGTGTATCATGAACTATAATTTCTAATAGGTATGCTCATATTACATCTCATTTAAACCATGGTTTTCCAATGGTACTGGGTACATAGGTGCTTCTGAGCACAACATACCACACTTAGACCGATGGTCAGTCAGAGCGTATGATACAGGTGCTAAAGGACATGATATGAGCATGTATCTTGGATATTGGGGGATCTTGGTATAATCATATACCCCTGGTAGAGTTATCCTAAAAAAATATTTATCATAAAACAATTCATATGGAACCTTATGAGGCTTTGTTTGGTAGGCCCTGTCAGTAACCCCTATGCTGGATAGTGGTGGGTGAGGGAGCTTTATTGGGACAATTCCTCATGGGTAAGACTTCTAAGCAAGTTTAGTTGTTTCAGAAGTGGATGGATACTACAAGGTCCCTAAAGAAATCATATTTCAATTTACAAATAAGACTTCTAGTGTTCTGGGTTGGGGATCAGGTTTTCTTACTTGTTTCAATGACGTGGGGACACATGAGATTCTTGATATAGGGTAATTTTGGACCGCAATATATTGATCCAATCTAGATTATAGATAGATTCATGTTATTATCCTATCGGTTATAGTTACCTCAGAGGTACTGATCCATGCATGACGTCTTCCATGTATCTTAGCTTCACTACTATCATTCAGACTCATCTAATAATTTTCAGCCTGAGGAGGTAGATTTATAGGATGATGCATCCTTTGAGGGGTATCTGGTCCATATAGTTGATAGGATACGAATGCTCATTGAGGCTAGTCAGTTTACCTAGTACGAGTGCTATGGAAGCATGAATATTTATAGGACGAGACTTGGGTGCGGGAGGCCGACATACATTCTCAATGGATATAGTTGTTCTCAGATGAATCTTGACATCCCTTTAGAGGAAAATTAGAGGATGAATTAATTTCAGGGGTTATATTGTATGAACTCGAGTTTTCATATGATTTATAGATCCCTTCCTTTTCAATTTGTGTTCTTAAATATGGCATTTTGTGGCTGACCAACATGAACATGAGTTTTTTTGGAGTTGTTTAGGGATTGTTCGTAGCCCAAAACCTTCTTTTTGGGATAAAAATGGACTGGAACATGGTTAGTAGAAACTCTACAAGGATGGAAAGGGGAGGGGTGTTGGATGCATGGATGGAAAACCCATGTGTTAAGAAGTTCAAAATCATGTGGCCCGTTCTAGAATTTTTTAATATCTTGACAGTGGGTTTTCTCATGGTTTCCACACTGTTTGTAAACCATGTGGGTAAACTATACAGGTTCCCCTTGGCCTAAAACAATTCATTCATGGTTTTTACATGTTTTATCAAACCGTTCACCTAAAATATGCAAACCAAATATTTTGGGAAAGTTAAAAATTGAACTTTAAAAAAAATTCAATTTTAAAACTTAATTTGAGTTTTCATTTTAAACTCATAGACACAACAGGGAGAATTCCTTGAGGTCATCTCTATCAACTATTATAGTAATTGAGGTACCATCTTTGTCTAATCTATGTTTCATGTTCGGTTTGTGTCATTATATCCACATTGGTAATATATATTACTTTTTATCCTTTCTATATTCCACTGGACATTAGCTATGCTGTTTGGATTTAGGTTCAAATGACCTAATTTCTCTTTCTTCATCCGTTCATTAGTTTTCTCCTGATCTGAGTATACTCAGAACATGATACTGAATGAGAACTCCACTACTGATCTAAGGTAGTTTATCTATACAACTTACTCATATTTTTGGTAATTTATTAGGTTACCTACCATTATGTCACCCGCCCGAGTTTTCGACATGGCACCATTTTCAAACTGATTAATATATTTAGATGTAATCAGACCTTTTAAGGATTCCTTTAGGTTATATTTTGATGATTTTGTGTCTTTTTCTACAATCATGGCCACCCATGGGGTGTGACTTATTTATATTCCTTGTTTATTCCGTTTGGAACCACCCATGAGGTGAGTTGAATCTTTCCTTCATTGAGGGAGCTCTTTATTAAGTGAATTGAAATTGATTAATTCAAGGGTATATGGGGTGACTCAATGGAATGTTGATTATTTTAACTAAATGGTTAATGTATAACTTTAACATCTTGTTTATGAGATTTATTCCCTCCTAAATTAATGCTATATTGATATTCCATGTTAAAATTGGTTAATTGTATTTGATTTGTGCTTGGTTAAATGAGTGGGTATACTCATTGGGTTATAACATGAATGATTGAATGGTAGAATCTAATGTATGAATTATAACCATTCAGTGGGTAAACTCTTTGGTTTCGTTGAGTTGAATTGAATTTTATTAGTTGTTATATGCATAATTTGTGTTTAATTCGAAATTGATTTGTGAGTGGGAATACTCACATGGTTTGATATGATAAATGTTATGAGGAGTAAATTTATGATTAGATGGCTTGTATATGTTCCTTACGACTGGAATTTAGTTGTGGACACCTTGGGGGAATGTTATCATTAGGTCTTGATTCCATTGGAATCCATGGGATTTTCTAACCATTGGATCCAGTATGTTTGGGCTTGCATAGGAAATGTCCAGTATGACATGCTCCTAGAAATCCAACTAGTGCCTATACTGATATTCCACTAACATGGTCATGGGACTCAATGAGTATCCCTTGGTCCTTGACACCTTGTATTTTCACTTCGGGGACAAACACTTTGATATATGGCTCGACCATGGATATGTGATACACTCGATTATAATGCAATTCCACAATAGTATGAAATGATGTGATGAACAACAAGGTTGTGTTTTTTTACATATGAATTTTATATGGATTTCTTATATTAGATATTTACCATATTTTCTAGGTATCCTTGAGAGGCTAGATAGTACAACTTTCTTAGTATTGGATATACCATGGGTACTTTGATTCTTTTTACAGCTTACCTAATTTACTATTTACCTGCTTAGATTTTTATATTGCACACTATTGAATTGTATATATAATGGGTGGTTACCTACTGGGATGTTATTTAACACCCTATTTGGGCCTCCCTTGGGGATCCCAAACATATCATATGGTTTCATCTAATTATAGGGGAAATAACCCTAATACAAGATGTTAATTTCTTCTTAGAAGCAAGGGTGTATGGTACCGAACTAAGGCTCACGATGCTATTTGGAGATAACGCATTTTTTCTTTTGGTTTTTGGAGACATGTATCATACTAAATTATTTTTAACTATTATGGATGTTTTCTTAGACATATGACATGTATCATTATCATCATCTGATTATGATACTTCTTCTAGATTTTTTTTTTATATTCTTGTCTAGTTTTGTAATCAATTGTGAGCCTATTTTATCTACATTCACTATAGGTATTTGTTGAAATTCCACTATGTGCACTCATTTAATGAGGGAATAGTCTCCCCAGTAACACACCTAGTCCCTGGAAACTAGTTTAAAGCCTCTGGAATTTGGGGAGATATGCTTGAGGGAATGTAGCCAATGGGTATTGGGGCACTGTTGAGTTGAATCTGGCTCTAAGGCGTTACACTATGGTTGTTCCTGTTTTATTGTTTTACAATAAAGTCATATCACTATAACAGGAGGTGAAGGGTTTTTCTTAAATAAGAAAACATATAAAGATAAGATCACCGATTCACCCCATATATCATTGATAACACATATCATGATTGGTCCTTTCAAGTGAAATCATAGGGAATGGTTCATTCAACGATGTATTTTTGAAGTTGTAATAAACAAACGGTTTCCATGGATGTTCAAAACTCTGTTAAGAGTATGGGGATTCATGTTGTCAAATGAAATAATTATTCTATATAGAATGATAATATGTTACATTATATTTATTCCATTGGTTATGATGTTTATGAGGATAATATTTATGGCTTCTGTTATAGTGTATAGGTCATTTCCATAATTGATGCTGATAATAATAATACGGAGAATGATGAGAGATCCAGAAATTCTATAATTTACCTACTCTATGAAATTTAAATTCTTAAAGTTAATTTAATTGTAATAACAGAGGTAATTTTTGATAATTTGAAGAATCTATGTGAAGGGAAAAAATGAATAAATTGATATTAAATATCTAGAAATTAATGTATGAGGATCTTAATTAAGGTTGATAATGAATGTTTTGGAGACTAAATTAAAGAATAAATGACATTTCAAGAACCATATGTTGTTTTTGTGAGAATATGGAAGATTCAGCCATCATCGAAATGATATCACAAATCCTTTATGATAAATATGATTCCAAATATTAATCCTTAAAAGATATATATCATGAAATTATTTTTCTATATGATCTAAATGATAGTATCATAACTTATGAAATTATAATACAATAGACTGAAATAAAGTAAGAGAAATGTGATCAAGAAATACCTTTCAAGGAATCTAGGAAAATATAATCCATGAAAGTTGTAGTTGAGGATGAAACAAGTGACTATAACCCTGAAGATGATGTTAGTAACTAATTTGAAAAATGATTACATTTTTTTCTAAACATTTTAAAAGAATAATACAAAATTTTAAAGGAATTTTACCTTTAAAGTTCTTTTTTATGGATATGTGAGAAATATGTCTACAAATTAGGCTAAAAATGAAGTTGAATTAAGTGGTAATGATGTTATAATGTTAATAACATCCCTAAAAGGAAGGTGGAAAAATCAAAATCCTATTCCAAGATAATGGATCATATTTTATATAAATAAAGAATACAAACTTTTTAATATGATTTAGAATGATATTTAATGTGAAGAAAAAGTTGATAACTCTAGTGAAGATGATTCCAAATAACGTCTTATAGAAAATTTAAATGATTCAAAATTCACTAGTGAAAAAAATAGTTACTCTGAAGAAGAAAAATAAGAGAATAAAATGGGGTTTATGATTAAGTGAGATTTGAAATAATGAATTTAAAATATTATAAGACTTCATAAGGAGAAAAAGAAGTTAAATAAATAAAATATTTCATAAACAAATCATGAATATTTTCTGCTGGAAAAATCTCAAATTCTAAAGGAGATTAGTGATTCAAAGAAGTTACATGATGAGGAGAATAACCTCAACATCTTACTTTAATAACGGATAAAAGTGAAGGATAATTAACTTCATCTTGTTCAAGATAAACAAGTTAAAACTAAACAAGAAACAATAAACATTCAAAATATAGTTACCAAAGGCAGTTAATGTAATAAGAAGTTTAAAACATAGAATGAACAACAAAATTATCCTCAATGGTTAATAAGTAGGATCAATACATTTAGAATAAAATAATGTTAACAAAACCATATATGTTTCCAAAATAAGTGGTGTTGAAAAAACTGAAATTTTAAAGGATTCATAGTCTAATCAAAAATATTCAACTGTTGAAGATTTTTTTAAGGCTAATAAGAAACCTAATATGAAGAATAAAATTTAAGAGGTAACCAATAATTTGGTGCAAAATAAACTTTTAAAACAGAAGTTTAGAAAGTTTATGGAATATAGGTATAAAAATATAAATAATACTCAAGTTATAAAGAGAAATATTCTTCATATGGTTAATAATGTAATTATAGAGGATTTGGGAATATTATTAAAATGTGTCATTTCAATCATATTCACTAAAAAATATAGGAGGAACCAGAGGAACAGTTTTGGGGGAGTCAACCCACTCACAGAATATAATATAATAAAGACTGTCTAAAGATTGAAAATATATTCCAACTCATTAAAACTATTTTTTAAATATGTGTTCATCCTGGATATCATTCAAAAGGATGTCTTAACATGTTATTGATAGAAAAAGTTTTATTCCATAGATCTCAATTGTCTCATGAGAAGTAAGGTAAAGTAAAGGAAGTAACCTTAGATTATTATCCTTATCTCAATTATACAAAATAATGACATCCTTGGACATTATATATTGGGTGTTATACATATATGATAGAATATTAGAATTTATTGAAGAATGATAATTATTATAAAGAAGATACACTAAATTTTGTAAATAATGAGTCACTAGAAATGAAATAAATTGGAGCGACTATCAGTGTAGAAGAAAATATAAAATATAAAAGGGAATTTTTTATTAATGGGTTGAAACATAATCTTTTGATTTTTTCAAGGCTTTTCGATAAAGGTAATGAATTACTTTTCCTAATATATTGTTTATTTTTTTAAATGACATAAATATGGGAATTTGTTTACAAAATTAAAACAATCCAATGAAATCTTTTTTTATGTTAGTGAAGCAAAAATTTCATGTTATTTTAGAAAAATTGTTGAAAATTGGATTTTGTAAAATATTTTGGGACATATGTATTAAAGTAATACATGTAATATTAAAAATAGTGTTAGAATTTATGATATTGTTAACATTAAAAGATAATGATATTGGTTTTGTTCATTATTCTAAAAAATTATGATCACAAACTCATCACATTAGAAAGTTGAGATACATTGAACTCAACCCTTGGTGATGATACATTTTGACATTTGTGGGACCAAGATAAAGTAATAAAAAAATAAAGATAATCACTTTATTTATATTATTGATGACTTAAATCACATTACATTTATTATGCTTTTGAGAAATAAATTAGGGGCTCCCAAAATGTTTAAGAGTTTCAAGATAAGTGTATAAAACAAATCTTAATATTCTATTAAGTATATTAGAAATGAAAATGGAGGTGAATATAATAATTATATATTTATAGATTACCATGAAAATAATGGGATTAATCATGAATTTAGTGCATCATACACACTCAAAAAAAAAGGTATTTCTAAAATAATAAATTTAATTTTTGTTAAGATGAGGCAGATAATGTTGACCAAACATGATACTTCTTGATATTTTTAGAGCTAGGCTATCATAGCATAAGGAAATATTCAGAATTTATGTTTATATAGACCATACATAGATATGAATCATTACATAAAATATTAAAAAGGAATCCCAATTTTGATGTAGCTAATGGTAATTGGTTTTCCTTTCATTATCGTTGTTCAGGATGAGAATCTTATGAAGTTTCATTAGAGAGGTTTTTATGAATTATTTATTAGATACCCTAAAAATGGTATATGATCCATGTTTTCATAGATTTTTATAAAAGGGAAATATTTTGGACTATGTAGATTTGAAAATTATAGAAAAAAAATGATAACAATGTTTCACTAAAATTTGTAGATGATTAAGAAATTGAAGATTATGTTTTTGAAATTAAAGAATTTGAAAACTTTATTAATTATAGTAATAATTTTCAAGCTTCCCTAGATAAATATTTTTAATATATATCAAGGGACGAGGAACAATTACATTGATTTCATCCTAGGCTGAGAAAGAAAGTGGAAGTACAAAAAATCAATTTAGATCAATGAAAGTATGTTAAAACAAGAATAATATAAATTTCAATTTCACATAATTCCCTATATTTAGAGGTTGAAAAAAATGTTGATGAATCTATGGACCATAAATAATGGATATATGTTATAAATAAAGAGTTAAATGATATTTAAAATAACATGACATAGGAACTTATACTGAATCCAAACCTTAAGAATGTGATTGGTTTAAAGGGGGTGTTCTTAGAAAAGTTGAATGAAAAAGGTAAAGTGATAAGAAATATGGAATGATTGATTTGTAAATTTTACTCTCAGTTTGATGGAATTGACTTCTATGAGACCTTTGTTCTTGTGGAGAGATTATAAACTATTAGAATATTTAAAATTATAGATGTATAATGAATATATAATATATTTTAGATGAATTTAATGTGATATTATCTTAATTTATTTCTTTATGATGATTTATATATTGAGAAACCATGTGGACTTATTCTTGGAAATGATGAAATCTATTTTTGAAAGTTAATGAAGGATTTTTATTGATTGAATCAAGCATCGAGAGCTTGGTACTCTAAATTAGATACTTATTTAAGGAATATGAACTTCAATTAATGAATAATTTATTATGACCTCTATATAAAAAATAATTCAAAAGGATCCCATAATTAGTATTTTTTATGTTGATGGTATCATATATTTATGGAATGGTGAAAAAACATTTTAAAATGTATCTAAAGATACAAAAAAATTATTTTAAATGTCTTTAATAGGAGAAATAAAATAATTTCTTTCCTTCCAGATCTCACAAATGAATATGTACATCTTCCTTTATCATGTGAAGTATTCTAAGGATATTGTAAAGAAAATTGTGATAGGAAAATCATGTCATGTTTCCAAAACCATTTTAGTGAGAAAACCATGTCAAAATATAGTGAAGTAAAAGAGGTTGATCCTAAAGAGTTTAGTATGTTTTTTAGAATCTGTTTATATCTAAATTATTCAATATTAGATATAGTATATGCTATTAATTTTTTTTCAATAATGAAAGTGATCAAAAATAATCCCATATTATGCTTGGGAAAAAGATCCTGAGATATATCAAACAAACAATTGATTTCAGAATAAAATAATATAGATCAGTAATTATTTATCAATTTGTTTACAAAAATGTAGATTGGGTTGGTGGTGTTGCTGATAGAAGATCCACATATTTTAGAGTTTCAGTTGGAGAAATATGTTTTCCTTTTGATATATAGAAGAAAAATTATGTAGCTTAGTCACTATCAAAGATGAGTATGTAGATATCATTCAAGATGCAACATAATTTATTTGTATAAATTCAAAGTTGGATGATTTTTTATTTGATGTACATATTCCTATTATCTTGTGGTTTTATAGAAAATTTACTATAAACCCCTCTAACAATTTAGTGAAACATTATCATTCCAGGAACATTGACATCAAATATCACTTCATCTAGGAGTATATAGAGAGAAATGAACTAAAATTGGAGTTTATTCTTACACCATGGAAAGTTAGCGATATATTCCCTAAACCATTGACAAAGTAAAAATATCATAAGATGAGGTGTACAATGGGGTTCAACTGACCTCTCTTCAAGGATATGTTATGTTAATCTGTTCCCTATCCATCTTGTATTTAGATATTGTTGTTGGGGGGGGGGGTTATTATAGAAATCTATTCATTGGTGTGTGTTTAATTATTTTAAGTAAGATAATGTATTTGGAGGAGTTTCTTAAATAATAATTCTATAATTTTATCATTCATGAATTGTTTTACCAGTTTGTTGATGTTTATATAGGAAAATTTGTTTGTTTTGGTTCAAGTTATTTTTGTGATAATATTTTGAGTTGTTTCAAGCTGGAGGTTTCTAAGGGGTGTAAGAAAAGCTTATTAAATCACTAATTATGGAAATAAGGTATTTTTTTCAATGAATCTTGTTTCATATATCATGTTTTCTATCACAGGATTATAATTATTGAATAAGTACGTCATTTCATGTTTTACAATGTTTTAGTTACTTATAATCATTGGTTTACAAAAAATACAAGGGGGTGGTTGGACCAAGTGGTTTTGAGGTATTTAAAGGATACTTAAAGATGTTAAGAAGAATTTGGTTTGGTTTGAAAATTATTTTCTCAGAATTTTTTTATTTTTATCAAACATAAATCAATTTTCATTTTTGAGCAGTCGAAAAAACGTTATCAGATTGAGTTGATCAGATATTGTGTACCAGGTCGAGTCTATTGGATTGAAGATTCTAGTCTATGGTTATCATCCTATGTTTTGAGTTGAATACTTATTCTAACATTATAAAATGTTATATAATAATGAGTGCTCAATGACTAAAATCTGGTGATTCTTTTATATTCATAAAGTTCCTAACATATTGTCTATTAAACTCATTCAATGTCCAAGCTTATATACGAAGGATAAGTTTTAGAACAAGGATTATAAAGAAAATATTTTTCCACTCCATGAGGTTTGTGTACAATCTATGTGAAGTTTCAGAGCTGTAGTGGTACAAAGTGTTATAATTTAAAAATTTCTAAATATTGACGATAAGAGGAAATTTATCTTATTATAAATTGAAGTTATTGGGGAATTTATTCCAATGATGTCCATTAGATTATCACTTATAATTTCATCAGTCAGACTCCATTAGATATAATTTAACTAAGAACAGGATGTGATGTGAATAATTTGTGATGAAATAACGAATCATGATTTGTTAATAAATTTTTATAAATGTTTGAAATTAAGTTACCTAACAAAAATTAGAGGAAAAATATAATGATTTTCCGATATAGGTTGATGAGGTTTCCAAGTAGCTGGATCAGATAAAAGTCTTCATTTGATATCATATATCATAGTTTACTTAGTAAAATTCATCATAGTAATGTATCAAAGTAACATAATTGGACATATGTCTTTGAATAAGGAATAAAAAATGTGCATCCAATTTAGTAGAACTTCTAGAGTCATATGATATATGGTTTTGTGTGAAGCTATTAGATATATTATTCTTTATTAATTTCATTGGCCATAGGTTGCAGTGTGAAGGAAATAATCAAGGAGTTCTTATTCAAGTCATCAGATGGTTTAAGTGTCTGGAATTATTTATCGGAGACATTCCTATAATGTTTTGGAAGAACTATAGATGGAGTTTAATTGAACATAAAAACTATTAATAGGTTTTACTGAATGGATTTTTAGTATAAATGTATAACGGTTAAATGGAAATTATGAAGATTTCATTAAGGTATGAATTTGTTGATGCTGAGATTGTAGAGACCCGAAGCTTGACATACATGGACATTACATTAATTTTTTGGAATACTTAATACATAAGAAAAATAGACACACAAGGACCTTAATAGTTAAGTATATCTGGAAACTCGGAAAAAAATCTCCTAATCGTGGTGAAAGATCTTCAACATCTCCCAATAAAGATCTTCCCTTTTTTTTCTTACCTAAAACCTTTCTTTATATCCTATGGAGAAGAAAACATCAAAGGGGTGAGATCAAATTCCCAGTAAGGATAAACATAGATTACATAAAACAATCCATAAAAATTTGAATGCAAAAACTTGAACATAAAATCTAAACATCAAAATCTTGAGAAAATACATGAATCTTGGAAGTACGTAAGGCATATATCGTAAGGGAAAATCAATAATGATAAAATATCATGGGAATAAAACATGTAATTATGGCATTCATTAAGCACATGTAATGATTTCCATAGTATCCAAGGCATTGTTGCCAAGACCATCTTAGTGGACAAAGTCCCTTTCTGAATAGAGTTCACTCCTCGTTCCAGTCCTGTAATACTGAATCATATTAACTTTCCATTCCAGCCATGTATATCTCATGAGATATAAATCTTTACCCAATCCATTTGAGAGAGATATAGGTCCCACCCATCTCATAATGAAATCATTCTTATTTGTGCCACAAAATAAACTTAAAACATTCATCATAACCCAAAGAATAAAATGGGTTTCATAAACATAATTCCATCATAACATAATACATATAAAACAAATGGATATCATTTCAACATAAGAAAAGTGAAACCATGTAAATCATAGATACATTATACTTCAAACATACACATATGAAATAATGTCATCTTAGATGGAAATTTTTTTTGATAAAACACTTGAAATGAATTCTAGAGGAAAATATCCTTTCATCTTAAAAATAATTTTCTTTTTACAAAATGTCATGAAATTTTAAAAGAAAAGGATTTTTTTGAAAATAGTCCTGAAATATTTTGGAGGAGTCTTCATAAAAATAAGGCTTTATAAAACTGTAAAAATCCATTCGTTCCGTATAACTTAAAAAAACATTCTTCTCGTACTTTTACCGAAAAATTCAAAAAGTACCTCGTAATGTAAACAAAAGAAAGATTCCTTACATACCATGTAGTAAAAGTAAAAATTGGTAAAAAGGGCATTAAACATACATAAAAAGACTTTTAGAAAACATGGACATGAATGATAACAATAACCCCAGTAAATACTTACGTATAAGCAATCTCGGATAAAAAAATGAGATTTGCAAAATTATCCCTTACCTTATGTCCGATTTTCTTCGTAAGTGTCAAAACCTCATGTATAATGATTTAAATAAGGTTATTGACTTATTAAAGAATCTTATTCACTGTTATGATATAATATATGGTTCACTTATGACTTTATATTACCCGTTCTTTTGTAAATTCCATGTTAAAGAGCGTTTTGGGTAACATCGTTTCATTTGTCGTCTGTGTTTTGACTTGTAATTATTCATATGATTACTTAGATCATGATTACTTATTTATAAAATAAAAAACACGATTTATATATAATATATATTCAGAATATACATATATATAATAGATAGATAAATGGAATGAAATACACCATTCATGGAGACGGTTGGTCGTACGTACGCATGAACGCTGTTTTCGTTTCCTTATTGAATTGAATGGAATTAAGTAGATGAAATAAATATATATATACATAAATCTAGTAGAATTATTATGTCATATATTTAATGATTACTTATTATATATACTTTATAATCATTCTTGAAAGGTTATCATGGAGAGTGAATCTCATCGCGTCATGGAGACGGTATTCTATACGTACGCACGTGCGATGATATCATTCCCATGATCGTAAAATTTTATTAAAGTGTATTTCTAATATTACAGAATCAATATCAATTTACAATAATCATATATATTCATCAATTTCACCATTATACCCATACATGTAAGGTGGTGGTGGAAAATAGATTACACCACGGCGTGGAGACGGTATTCCGTACGTATGCACGCGCGGTGATTTCGTTTTCCGTAGGATGGATAGATGGTGAAATAGGGTTGTTTCATACTTATAATAACATATCCGTATATTAGTGATACTGATGTTATTACTTTATAATGAAACAACCTAAGAAGAAGAAGTGGAAGAAGAAATAAAGTTGAAATAATCGGTAACGGACATTACCTCTTATTTGAAGCGCCTCTTTGAGTACTTCACTTAGGGCACTAAAATTGGTCTTTGAAGAAGACCAGGACCTCTAGGATGTTTCTAGGGAAGTGGAGAAGAGAATTTGGCAGGGTTTGGCTGAGTTCGAATGCTCAAAGTGGTGTGAGGAAGAGAGGGAGGAGGAGCCCTTTTATAAGGGAGGAGAGGGGCACCTTTGGAAAAACTAAAAATATTATTTTATTATAAAGCCATATTCGGTTTTAAATAGCTCAGAATTGATTTATTTCGAAGCTAAGGTGGGGATGGGTTTCAATCCTCTCATCCAATAGAATTTGGACAAGTTTTGATTTCTATTTTAACCCTATCATTTAGTTTTAACTTTAAGTTAGATAATTTTACTTTTACCGTGTCTTTTTGTGTTCTTACACTATAAGGTTAAAAAACATACTATAACAAGCCAAAAGAACCCCAAGTTGTTTATTATTAATATATATATAATCTTATATAAGTCATTTGGCCGAACCATAGTTTTTTAGGAATAAAATAACAATTAATAATATAATATTTGTTTTAAAAACTATTTTATGTCAATTTTGACACTATTTAGTAATTGATTTTTTTGAAACTCATAACAGAATGATTAGTTCGAAAGAAGTTACTTAAATCAATACTAACATGTCATATTAACCTATAAAATTAGTTTAATTCATAAAAAGTCTCAAATTACTTTTATTTGGGTATTTATAACATCAATTATGTCAATATTTCATTAATAAGATAATTACTGCATCATTGTTGTGTAATAAATAAATTAACTTATTTAATGTATAAAAATTAAAAATAAAATAACATTATTTAGGAAATCTTTTTAGATTTATAGTTAATATTTATAGTCTAATTTATCTTATGTATAACCCTATATTAAAAATTATCTACTTATTAAACTTTGATTGAAACTATTTTGACCCTTCTTTAAATAAATTAATAGTAAATGTCCTAATCAAATCCAAGTGGTCCTAAATGGTCATATTTTATTCCTAAGGTTTTTTTGGTCGAATTAAACTTATCCAATAGAATTAGGACATGTTTTAGGGTAATAATAATATCATTTTTACCCTTAACTACCCTATTGACTTTTAACCGTGGTAAAAAAAAAGAAAAGTTACTATTCACTAAAAATTATTTTCATCTCATTGAACCACATTTTAGTCCATGATATTAACCGTGTCTCTCGGATATTCGAAATTATATTCACAGAATTGGTAAAATTAAGTTTTATGAAAAATTTAGTTTTTTTAACTACCACTTAGTGGTTTCACTATTCATCAAAAAATAAATGTTTCCAGAAAAATACAAAAAATTAGGCCTAAGCTATATTTGATATTATGAATTAAAAAATGGTGTTTATTTTACCAAATTCAAAACATATCAGTTACAATAACTAATTTAAAAATTAATTCCCATCGTCAAAACAAATAGCGTGTTTTTAGAAGATAATAACTATCAAAAGATTGACACTTGTTTATGTCTGGTTTAAATGTGACATTACATCCAATGAACAACATTGTGTTAAATTGTAAAAATATATTCTAAATATACTTTAAAACCACTCAAATTAATAATTTATCACTATTAATTATTTCGATTAGAAAACGTTATTTTTAATTAAAATTTAGTAATTTTCACTATTCATCAGAATATGAAAGTTGTCCAAAACGTACCAAAATTTCACCCGAATCTAATTTCGATATTCCGAATCAAAAAATGAAGTCCATTTTGAAAAATAAAACTTAAAAAAAATTCAAAAAGTGGTTATCACTATTCATAACGGCTAGTTTTAATAATAATTTAATAGCATCTCGTTGTTTAGTGAAACTCGGTATTGCGTACGACGCAAGCTATTGAGGAAGGCCGCGATTGCGTGTAATTCAAGTCAAGTCAAGGATGCATGTTGTGCAAGCTCCTTTTGGTGTAGCGTAAAACACAATACATTAATTAAATTAAAAGGAATATTTTTCATAAAATCTCGGGGTGTTACATTCTACCCCTAAAAATTAATTTCGCCCTCGAAATTCGTCAGGGTTATAAATGGTTTACTACTCGAAAGTTTCTTTAATAGAAACACACATCGTAAAAAGGAATACCAAAACCTATCTTTAAAGACAAAAGTATGAAACGTAACGGTTACCCAAATAAACTAGTCACTGGGTTTCCACATAGGGGAAAATATGGACATAGAAGAGAAATCTAACCATCATGTTCTGATGGAGAGTGGTAGAGAACATGGCTATGGAAATGCCAGCAATAACAAAGCCATAATTTTCTGATGATCTATGGTACCATCTGATTTATCAGATATAAGAGCACTAGGACAACATTTTTGGTTTTCAAGATCATTTCTCTAAAGTTGATGAAATTGGAATTAGAAGAAATACTTTCGTGATTTTGGTATAGTCTCACTGTTGGTCGTTCTTTGGACAATTTCCACTTCATCTCTTAAAAAAATGAAGTTGAATTTCTCATTCGTGACATGTTAGCAGATCATGTGATAGAATGATAGGTCATTCCATCTGTCTGAAACAAAAGGTTAAAAAAGTTATCAAAAATACATAAGTCCATCTATAGTGAGATTAATCATATATGGTTCCTAAAATGGACTTATATATCATACTGATTAATATAATAAAACTAGTTTCTACTAAACAGGGACTTCTTGTAGGCCTGTGGTAGGCGATAAAGGCTAGTCGCACTTCAGTTGTGGGTTCAATTCCCACAGCCTTGTCCGAGGCGATGGGCTGTCTCCCATCCTGCAGGTTGTCCTTTTTCTAAAACTATATTACTATAACATCCCATAAATAATATCGAAACAACTTCTATCTTTAAACAATACTAACTTATGTCCAACATAATCCATTCCAATCTTTAGGCTTATCCAAAATAATACTGTCTAATATCATATTATAGTGAAAACGATTACCAAAGAGTTCATACAACTAGCATGTTAATACCATTGTTGATCCCCATATATCATGAGATATGTCTTGTTGGTCACATTTCAAACATTAGAAGGCCTTAATTATGTATTCTCTTGAAAAAATGAATACCCATTAAACCATAGTGAAAACATCAGTGCTGTAAAAAGTTAACTCTTTCCACATACCAAAACCCCAAAATTCTATATACTCAAACCATGATATAACTATTTCCTTATATCAGTCATGTGCTCAAGAATACTATCAAACATTTAATTTTCTATTTATCCCTTCATTATGTGCATATCATCTACTCTCCAAATATATTTGAATAACCTTTCATGGTTACTAGTACCATTCATCATACACTTTCAAAAGTTAAGGAAAGAAAATAGTGTAAAAATCCTTGTATGTCTATTTATTCCATAGTACCATGAGATTACTTATGCAACATTACACTTGATAAACATGTAATCATTCCACTACCTTCTTAAACCATTGATCGAGCTTCAAAAATTATTTTAACTCACATATCATTTGTAGTCTCTTCATCATCATCAACATAAATACTACCCATACGACAATACTGATTCTCTTCATGAGACTTTCCCTTAGGGCATTGGTTTGAATAATGCCCGTACATTCCACATTTAAAACATTTAACCACTGTTGATGTCGTAGAAATACCAGTATCCTCATCCCTGGTGTTAACTGAACATTTTCCTTTGCACTTACTGGCTTTGTGTCCTTCTTTTCCACACCCAAAGCATCTTCCAGTTCCTTTGAAACATTCTCCTTGATGCTTCTTCCCACATGATTTACATAGGGGAAATTGAGCTTTCTTTCCTCTATGATCATCATGAATCTCCATCTTTCTCTTATTAGATGAGTCAAGGAACATACCAAATTTGAGTGTATTGATCATATTATGAGATTTCTAATTCGGCATAATAATGATGTTTGTACTTCCAAATCCCATTTCATTTGGTTTCTCATGAATAATATCATTCCATTGTCCATCATATCCTCCATTATCATGAATCATCTTGTTTCCAGCCATTTTCTAAAACCCAAAAAGAATAGTGTGAGAGGCAAAAATCACGCTAGGGAAAACAATATAATAAAGGGGGAGTACCTTCAATATATAACATCTTGGGTTAACGTAATTCTAGTATTATAACCTATACTTATACTTAAACTTAGGGACATCCCTAGTCATACCTTAGAAATATCTCTAGGGATCTCACTAAAGTTTTCGCGTCCTATTTTCCAAAGGTTGACTAACCCTTTCCTCTAATACCAACTATAGAGACCCGAAGGTTGACGTACATGGACATTACATTACTTTTTTGTAATACCTAATACATAAGAAAATAAGAGACACAAGGACCGTAATAGTTTACTGTCCTTGGAAACTTGGAATAAAATATTCTAATCGTGGTGAAATATATTCAACATCTCCTTATAAAGATCTTCCCTCTTTTTTTCTAACCAAAAACCATTCTTTATATCCTGGGGAAAAGAAAACATCAAAGGGGTGAGCTCAAATGCCCAGTAAGGGTAAACATAGAGGACATAAAACAATCCATAAACATTTGAATGCAAAAACTTGATCATAAAATCTAAACATCAAAATCTTGAGAAAAGGCATGGATCTTGGAAGTACGTAAGGCATATATCATAAGGGAACATCAATCATGATAAAATATCATGGGAATAAAACATGTAATTGTGTCATCCATTAAGCACATTTAATTATTTCCATTGTATCCAAGGCATTGCTGCCAAGACCATCTTAGTGGACAAAGTCCCTTTCTGAATCGAGTTCACTCCTTGTTCCAGTCCTATAATACTGAACCAGATTAACTTACCATTCCAACCATGTCTATATCATGACATATAAATCTTTACCCAATGCATTGTAGGGAGATATAGGTCCCACCCATCTCATAATTAAATCATTCTTACTTGTGCCACAAAATAAACCTAAAACATTCATCATAACCCAATGAATAAAATGGGTTTCATAAACATCATTCCGTCATAACATAATCCATATAAAAAAATGGATATAATTTCATCATATGAAAAGTGAAACCATGTAAATCATAGAGACATTATACTTGGAACATACACATATGAAATAATGTCATCTTAGATGGAAAATGGTTTTGATAAAACACTTGAAATGAATTCTTGAGGAAAATATCCTTTCATCTTCAAAATCATTCTCTTTTTACAAAATGTCATGCAATTTTAAAAGAAAAGGATTTTTTTGAAAATAGTTAGGAAATATTTTGTAGGATGCTTCATAAAAATAAGGCTTTATAAAACCGTAAAAATCCATTCGTGCCGTATAAGATAAAAAAAATTCTTCTCGTACTTTTACAGGAAAAGTCAAAAGTACCTCGTAATGTAAACAACAGAAATATTCCTTACATACCATGTAGTAAAAGTTAAAATGGGTAAAAAGGACATTAAACATACATAAAAACACTTTTAGAAAACATGGACATGGATGATAACAATAACCCCATTAAATACTTACGTATAAGTAATCTCGGATAAAAAAATAAGATTTGCAAAATTATCCCTTACCTTAGGTCTGATTTGCTTTGTAAGTGTCCGAACCTCATGTATAATGATTTAAATAATGTTATTGACTTATTACAGAATCATATTCATTGTTATGATATCATATATGGTCCACTTATGACTTTATATTACCCGTTCTTTTGTAAATTCCATGGTAAAGAGCATTTTGGGTAAAATCGTTTCATTTGTCGTCCGTGTTTTGACTTGTAATTATTCATATGATTACTTAGATCATGATTACTTAATTACATAATATAAAAGATTATTTATATATAATATATATTCAGAATTTTCTTGTATATAATAGATCGATAAATGGAAAGAAATACACCGTTCATGGAGATGGTAGGCCGTAGGTACGCCTGAATGATGTTTTCGTTTCCTTATTGAATTGAATGGAATTAAGTAGATGAAATAAATATATATATACATAAATACAGTAGCATTATTATGTCATATATTTCATGATTACATATTATATATACTTTATAATCATTATTGAAATGTTATCATGGAGAGTGAATCTCATCGCGTCATGGAGACGGTATTCCGTACGTACGCACGAGCGATGATATCATTCCCATGATCGTGGAATTGTATTAAAGTGTATGTATAATATTACAGAATCAATATCACATTAAAATAATCATATATATTCATTACTTTCACCATTATACCCATACATGTAAGGTGGTGGTGGAAAATAGATTACACCACAGCGTGGAGACGGTATTTCGTACGTACGCACGCACGGTGATTTCGTTTTCCGTAGGATGGATAGATGGTCAAATAGGGTTGTTTCATACTTATAATAACATATAATTATATGAATTATACTGATGTTATTACTTCATAATGAAACAACCCATGAAGAATTTGTGGAAGAAGAAATAAAGTTGAAAGAATCAGTAACGGACACTAACTCTTCTTTGAAGCGCCTCTTTGAGTCCTCCTCTTAGGGCACTAAAATTGGACTTTGAAGAAGACCAAGACCTATAGGATGTTTCTAGGGAAGTGGAGAAGATAATTTTTCAGGTGTTGGCCGAGCTTGATGGCTCAAAGTGGTGTGAGGAAGAGAGGGAGGAGGTGCCCTTTTATAAGGGAGGAGAGGGGCACCTTTGGAAAAACTAAAAATATTATTTTATTAGAAATCCATTTTCGGTTTTAAATAGCTCGAAATTGATTTATTTAGTAGCTAAGGTGGGGATGGGTCGAAATACTCTCATAAAATATAATTTTGACAAGTTTAGTTTGCTATTTTAACCTTATCATTTAGTTTTAACTTTATGTTAGATACTTTTACTTTTACCGTGTCTTTTTGTGTTCTTACACTATAAGGTTAATAAACATACTATAAAAAGACAAACGAACCCCAAGTTGCTTATTATTAATATATATATAAACTTATCTAAGTCATTTGGCCAAACCATAGATTTTTAGGAATAAAATAACAATTAATAATATAATATTTGTTTTAAAAACTATTTTATGTCAATTTTGACACTATTTAGTAATTGATTTTTTTGAAACTCATAACAGAATGATTAGTTTGAAAACAGTTACTTAAATCCATAATAACATGTCATATTAACCTGTAAAATTATTTTAATTCATAAAAAGTCTCAAATTACATTTATTTGGGTATTTATAACATCAATTATGTCAATATTTCATTAATAAGATAATTACTCCATCATTGTTGTGTCATAAATAAATTAAATTATTTAAAGTCTAAAAATTACAAATAAAATACCATTATGTAGGAAATATTATTATATTTATAATTCATATTTATAGTATAATTTGTCTTATGTATAACCCTATATTAAAAATTATCTACTTATTAAACTTTGATTTTAACTATTTTAACCCTTCTTTAAATAAATTAATAATAAATGTCCTAATCTAATCCAAGTGTGCCTAAATGGTCATATTTTATTCCTAAGGTTGTTTTTGGTCGAATTACACTTATCCAATATAATTAGGACATGTGTTAGGGTAATAATAATATCATTTTTACCCTTAACTACCCTACTTACTTTTAACCGTGGTAAAAAAGTAAAAAATTACTATTCACCAAAAATTATTTTCATCTCATTAAACCACATTTTAGTCCATGATATTAACCGTGTCTCTCGGATTTTCGAAAATCTACTCAAAGAAGCGTTAAAATTAAGTTTTATGAAAAATTCAGTTTTTTTAACTACCACTTAGTGGTTTCACAATTCATCAAAAAATGAATGTTTCCAGAAAAATACCAAAAATTAGGCCTAAGATATATTTGATATTATGAATTCAAAAATGATGTTTATTTTACCAAATTCAAAACATATCAGTTACATTAACTAATTTAAAAATTAATTCCCATCGTCAAAACAAATAGCGTGTTTCTAAAAGATAATAACCATCAAAAGATTGACACTTGTTTATGTCTGGTTTAAATGTGAAATTACTTCGAATGACCAACATTGTATTAAATTGTAAAAATATATTCTATATATACTTTAAAACCACTCAAATTAATAATTTATCACTATTAATTATTTCGATTAAAAAAAGTTGTTTTTAATTAAAATTTAGTAATTTCCACTATTCATCAGAATATGACAGTTATCCGAAAAGTACAAAAATTTCAACCTAAGCTAATTTCGATATTCCGAATCCAAAAATGAAGTCAATTTTGAAAAATAAAATTTACAAAATTTCAAAAAGTTGTTATTAAAATTCATAACGGCTAGTTGTAATAATATTTTAATAGCATATCATTGTTTAGTGAAACTTAGTATTGCGTACTACACACGCTATCGAGGAAGGTCGCGATTGCGTGTAATTCAAGTCAAGTCAAGGATGCATGTGTGCAAGCTCCTTTTGGTGTAGCGTACAACACAAGACATTAATTAAATTAAAAAGAATATTATTCATAAAATCTCGGGGTGTTACAGAGATGGTTGTTTAATGTTCCAAAAATACTTGAGGAAGAATGTGATTCATGGAAAATAATGATGAATATTAAAGAAAAAAATTATCAACAAGTCATAGAGAGATATCATATATTTTAAAAAAAATGGTTTCATTCAAAGATAGTAATTTTTGATTGGGACACTTGAAAAGTTTGATCAGGAAGTCTGAAATAAAGATTCCACATTTCCCTAAAATATTATATGCTCAACACCTATATAATTTGTGTTTTTGAACCATGGTTAATTGTGAACTTTTTTAAGTGGATTTAATCACTAAAAATTAGGAATATAAATCTAAAAATCATTTTATAGTGGAATCAATATGATGAATACTATATAAATTCTTCCCATTAGTTTTAATTAGATAAATGGTGTGAAAAGTAAATTGGATGAATAGGTTGAAGAAGAATTGGTTGGAATGATTATGGATAGAGTTTCATCTGAGGTGGTATTTGATGGTGTGATTTGTAAGGTGATAAGATGAACACCATGATATAAGTGGTATCAGTATAAAAAAATTTACCAGATAGTGTATACTAGATAGGCATCAAACGAATTATACAAGATGGACCTATCAGAGAAACTACCATGATACTGAATAAATTTCTTTCCAACTACTATGAAATAATGTGAATAAGAATAATTTATTTCAATAAAATCATGTGTGAGGAAATTTTGAGCATAAATATGATAATATAATGAATCATGTCAGGGAAGGTTCTTACAATTTAAAAAAAACATGTTATATTATTTATCTCTGTGATGAGAATATCCACTGTTGATTGACTATAGTGATAGTTAAGTGAAATAATATTCCTAGATTTCAAGAAAAAGGATTGTTTCGTAGTGGTTTTAGTGGTCTAGTATTATTTCCGAACAATTCCAAGGACTAGTTACTCCAACTAAGTAGTGAAAATTATAAATACCAATGTTCTAATGGTCATGTTTGATTGGATGTTTTTCAAAAAAAAGTCATATCTGTCTAATAGGTGTCAAAGGTTTCTTCTAAAATAAGAAAACATAAAAATAGAATATCCCTGATTTACCCCCTCTTGATATCAGTGATCATTCAGATCCTGATGGGTCATTTAATTATTATGCATACAATTTTATTAAAAACATTCACATAATATTTCATGACTAATTTTAGTCATGTTTAGTGTGTGGATAAATCTATATAACATTGTATTAACTTATATGAAAATATGTTCCAAAATATTTATTTGCTTCAAAAAGGTAATAAATTTATGTTTAGGATGTTCAGGTGGAGTCATAGTGTGTCATGAACTATATCGTGATAGTTTAAAAAAAATAGGAGAAATTTGTAATTTTTTTTGTGGGTGGATTTTGAGGGAAAAAATCAAAATTTATCCTTTAGTGAGATCTCATAAATGTTTTCTGACCACTATTTTGGTTATAGAATAAGGTGTTTACCCTAAAAGATGCATTTTCTGGAAATCTAATAAGCTTGAATTTTAGAGGAATAATTAATAAATAATTAATTTAATATTATTTATTCATGTATGTTCGATCAGTGATATCATATATTTAGAGTGTTGAATCATAATTCAATATTTTTGGGTGGGTCTTTCCTAGGTAGGTAATAACCTTGCATTGGGTGTTGGGGTCAGACCATGCCCCCTTTCTTCTTTATTTTCTTTTCTCCCCTTCTCTTCATAATTTTTCCTCTTTTATTTTCTCCCTTTTCCTCTTGTGTATCACATAACCCCAAGTATCATCCCCCTTTGGGGTCTTTAGTTGAGAGAGAGGAGATGGATATGGAGAGGGAGAGAAGATAAAGAGATATAGATAAATAGATAGAAAAATAGATAGATATGGAGGTAGGAGGTGTCGATGCCGAACTTAGATCACATTGGATTGTCATATGACAACTACAAAACACAAATTAGATATAATCATTGATGGTTTCTGCCTATTGGTTTCCATTTTTAATTATTTATCCATAATTTATCATAGGTTTATTATTTTTAAGTTTTAATCTATTTTTTGGTTTGTTAGGGGCCCCTAGAAGGTTGATCTGGTGGTTATTCGATGAATCTAGGTTTTTTGGGAGCTACAGAAGGATTTATGTTTGGGAAATACCAACCACACGACCTATAGTTTTATTAAATCACACAGTGTATTCTTCCTTCTCTAGGAAGATGATATTTTTATAAGTACATGTTGTTTACTTTATGTACATTTTGTGTTGAAGTTCTTGGATATGTACCAGGTCATGTGGTTGTGTACACGAGTAAGTAGATTTGGGGAAGTACATACAGCATTACCAGGTTACACCTTGTGTAGTGGTTCTTAACCATGTATACATGTACTTGGGTATGAATATGTTTTATACTTCATGTCGTGTACTAGTAGTACATGAAATGTATGGGACATGGCCATGTAGCCATGTGCTTGGGAAGACACCCCATGTGAAGGCGCATGTCCTTGTAATAGTAATCATGATGTTTTCATGATTTTGTTCTATTGAAAGAGTAGACATTGGTTGTTCCCTTTCAATGTAGAATTAAATTTATATTTTCACCTTTGAGAGTACACACCATGTAATTGTAAATACACGTTGTATAATTTTTCCAACAAGGGGTTTTGGGTGTCTTTATGCACTAAATTTATAATTGTACTTGTGACTAGTACATTATGAGAATTGTTCCATGTAAATCACGATGGTGGAATCCTTTCAGTGTTTATATACAATTTGGATGGTGTTTTGGAATGTTATATTTTTAGGTAGGATTCCTTTGAGGTTGTAGTTCTATAAACCTCCCTAGTTTTAGATTGTGTGTTGTGAGACATGTGTGAGCATATATTCTAGTTGATCACCTATTCTTGAGGATACCAAGTGAGTTTTTCAAGGATCATTTAATATATTCTTAGAGGATGGAATGAGTGTTTTCGTAGATGATATCATTAGTTTGGTTTCTTGAGTTTTAGTTTTTCCCACTTGTGGTATGGTCCAACGGGAGAATTTGGGTTTGGGAAACTAGCATTGGCATTTTTATATTTTGAGAATGTATAAAGAATTTTATTTATTATAATTTATTTTATTTATTTATTTATTATACACAATCTTATGTTCATTGATGTTCATATGTTTAGTTTATTTCCTCTGTTATTAAATTTTGATATGATGGAATAGTGTCCCCCTAATCCATTTAGGCCATTTCTTCTATTTGATAGCCTTTTCCCTACATGGAGGGATGCTTGAGGCCTTTTTTCTGGATGGATTAGGAGATGGGTTGGGTCAACCTGGGATGGTTCATGAAAAAAGTGTATTAAAGGTGCTTTATTTTTCTTGTATTAATTTTTTGGTGAGTCAGTAGATAGAAGATCAAGGAATTTTTTAGTTCTTGTTATGGATACCTAGATAGAAAGTTGTGAAGAATTGTTTTGGAAGGTAGTACATGTTTTCCAAGGTAGTGGGATTGTTTTTCTTGGTTTTCCCTATTACGGTTATGTGATTTTCACCCTATGTGATGCACTTGTGTTTGTTTATTTTTTTGATTTATGTATTTTTTGGATCATATATTGATAACAGGAGTCCATTATTCATGAATCATAATAGGAACATAATACCCTAATTACATTTTCCTAATAGGCTGTGTTTTAAATGATGATGTAGGTTCAGTTTTTTAATATTTCAGTAATGGAATATAAAGTGTTTCATTATATGAGTACATGGTGAAATTATAGTAAACTGAACTACAGGTAACATTTTTTGGATTACAGGTAATGTGTATCTAAATACAAGGTGTTATTTGGATGTGCAGATGCATTCCCTTCATTACTGGATGTGTGGAAAGCCTTGTGGGTTGGTGTGGGATTTCAGATATCTATAGATATTAATGTGGTGGATTAGATGAAGGCATGTATTTCTCATAAATGATGGGATTAGAATCGAGTTTTACAAAGGTTGTGGTAGCCCTTTGAATTTTTGTGGTGGGATAAAGATTATTTAGGCTTGTGAATTAGATTTATGGGAGAGTTTTCAGTTTATTGGCTATTTTTAGTGAATGGTTTGAGTGGAAAGGTGTTTCTAGATGTTTGCACCTATTGTTTATGGTTAGAATTTGGGTAGTGTGATGGGAGGTTGGTAAGTCGCTAGAAGTTTCAGTTTGAAGGAAATTTGTAGGGTAGTTGTTTTGTGGATATTTGAGTGAGGGATATGATCAGGGTTCTCTAGTTTTTAGGAACTAACCATCATGAGGAGGATGTTCAGTGGTTTAGGCATGTTTTCCTAGGTTCATAAGTTCATGGTTTGTTTTAATGAGACTACCTATGGGGGGGTTAAATAATCTCTCTTTCATTAGGTTGATATTGGTTGTTATAGTGCCTTTTGGGAGAAATCCTTATTGTGAGGGCATGTATGTGCATGTTATGCGTAGTTTCGGTTGAGATACATATGATTGCACTAAGAGTTGTTCTAATCTTGGGGAAGCCTTATTGTGGTGAGTGAACCACATACCATCATTGGCGGTGGTCCCTATTTTGAGAGGTTATTTGAGGGTAGGTTTGTCATTCCTGGTGATCTATGAATGAGAGATGATTCGTGTTTTGAGTTAGCACCCTAGTTTGAGTGGTTTGTCCACATCCACCCATTTAATTTGGAAGTTGATAAAGAATGGTCCTGAAAAATAGTTTTTGATTGAGTGGAAATGATAATTATACTACAATGCTAGGGAGCATCAGATTAGTTGAGGTTGAATGTCTCTCATTATGGGAGTAGTATTGCAATTGTGGGATCGATCAAAGGGATGATGGAGGTTACATTTGATTCCACAATTTTTAGGCTTCATCATGGTCGATAGATGACCACTATGTCTTCTTGGAGGTGAGAATTTATTATAGTCAGTAGCTTTTCATGAACCATGTTGTGAATGTTAAGGAAAAATATGGAAAATTTGAATTTTTTTCTCCCACTTGGTTTTATATTGTAAAATGTTATTTTATCCTATTATTAGGTCATATATAAATTTTCTAAACACTCATTTGTTCTTATAATATTATTTTTCCCCTATGATGGGAGTTTTTTGGAATCCCAATCCATTCAAATATTGGTGTAATAATTAATATTGAATTAATTAAATATTATTTATCCATCAATGTTGATTGGTGTAATAATTGTTTTGGAGCATCAAATCACAATTCTGACTTTTCAATTTATTCTAGAATAGGGTATTTTCCTAGGCATGGCATAACCTTACATTAGTCACCTGTGATAAGTAGGCCCCCAATTTTGTCTTTATTTTTTCTTTTAATTTTTCTTTTATTTCATTTTAATTTTCATATTTTATTTTCTCATTTTTTCTCATGTGTAGAATATATGACCAAGGGGCCTCCCCCTATGGAGTCTTCATCCAAGAGAGAGGATATGGATAGGTATAGGGAGAGGGGATAGAGAGAGGAAAAATTATATACTTCCATAGAGCTCCGGTCACGTCAGGTCATTGTGCAGTAGCTACAAATCACGAATAAGATCAAAACTGTAGTGTTTTCTTCCCATAAGTAGTCCATTTTTAATGTTTTAGCCATAAATAATTGTAGGTTAGTTTTTTAGGTTTTAAACTTGATTTTTTGTTTTTGGGGATCCCTAGAGGGTCGATCTAGTGGTTTCGAGTGAATTACGGGGTTTTGGGAGGCCTGATGCGTTTTTTACTTAGGAAATCAAGAACATACGATGAATGTTTTGATGAAAAAACTCTATTTTTTGTTCCTATTAAAGAAATATGATAATTTTAGAATTATCTACCTTGTACATTAAGTACACAATGTTCAATAGTTAATAGCTATGTACCAGGACATGTGGCCTTGTACAGGGGAAGTAAAATCCATGTACCTAGGGTACACCCTTTATAGTGGTGGTTAGAAATATAACCAAGTACTTTGGTAGGTGGATGTTTTAGACTGCACACTAGCTATTGGGATAACACACTATGTAGTGAGACATGACCATGTGGCCATGTTCTTGGGTAGACACCCCTTGTGAAGTGGTATGTGAATTTAATAATAAAAGGGTAGTAGTCATGCCAGTGTACTAGTACATTGGTAGACCCCAGTTTTCACTGGATTTTTGGAATTACATAGCCATGAGAACCTTTGATAGTACACATCGTTTACTTGGAAGTACATGTCAGGTACCTTTTTCAGCAAGGGGTTTTGGTGTCTTTATGACCCAATGTTAGATTTGGAATTGTGAGTAGTATATTGTGAAATTTTCTCAAATAGATCAATATGGTGTAATAATTTTTGAATTGATAGGGTTTTGGAAGATTTTTTTGTTGATATAGTTTGATTGGATGATTCTTTTGATTTTTTTGGTTCTATAATCCTCTTAGGAGTTGGGTTAGGTGTTGTGAGGATTTTTTGACTGCGTGTTCTAGTTTATCACCATGGATTGATGATTCTAAGTGAGTTTTTTCAAGTTTATATGGATAGATTATGGGAGGAAAGAACAAGAATTTTATTTTAAGAGATCATTAATTCCATTTCTAGAGATTTAGTTCTGGTGTCCTGAGGTATGGCCCAATGGGAGCCTTCATGTGGGGAGACCAGTGTCTATATGTTTTGATTTTCAGTTTGTGTGAATCATTTCATTTATTATGTTTTATTTCAATTATTTATTTATTATTAACACTGTGAGGTTCAATTATATGTATAATTGTAGATTATTTTTTCTATTATTTCTCTCTGATTTAAGGTAATAGTCACCCCACTGTATCCATTTTTACCTAATAACTCATTGACATCATTTGGCTTATGGGTATGAATGCTTGAGGCCTTATTGCAGGCTGGATGGGTGACTGGTTAGGTTGACCTAGGATGGTTTTTGACAAAGTGGTTGTTGGTTGGTTATAATGTTGTAGTGGATGCAGTTATGGGAAAGGTTAGTATGAGATTCATTATAGTTTCCTAGAAATAAGGTTAGTTGCATAAATTAAGTAAAATAATGAATAAATAATGAAATTGGAAATGTGTAATGGGAAAGAAATTGATGAGTAGTGGGATATTAGATGAATGAAGAATCTAGATGGACAAAATGAAAATTAAATCTTCAAAATAATAAGATTAATGTACAATAAAGGTCTTAAGGATAAATATTATATAGTCCCAACTTTTTATATGTAAATAATATATCTAATTAGTGAAATATTCATTATATATCAATTTGATCCATTTTATAACCATAAATATTTGATGTCATTGTATGTTTAGATACATACTAAACTTGTACATAAAGGATCTATATTATTTCCCATTTAGTTCTTCAAAACTAGTACACTTATTTTTCAGAACACACTTAAAACATTTCCCTATAACATGGGGAAGGGTTACATAAGAAAGGGTGATCATAGAAGATCAGTAACTGTTAACATAAAATATATCAATCAATGATCTTAAGTAAGCTTAAGATAATAATAAGGGTATGATAAAATGATCTTATCAATATATAATAATACCCTTCAATTCATATACTATAATCACGGAACATGGAATTTATGTATTACCAATGAAAAGAGATAATTCATAAGAAATATGAGTGCGGAATCATCAATAATAAATCAAGATCCCTGAAAACATATCATTATAATAAGACATAAATTTTTGTAATGCACATACAGAAATAAAATCATTTCATTAGTCAAGGAGAACTACAAAAACTATCGTAGTGTATTGGGTTTACTCTCTATTACATTATTTTAATATGAAAGGTTTACCCCCAAGACTATATTAATGGACATATCCCTTATTAAATTAGGTTCACTCCCCATTGTAGTCCTTATTGTCTCTTGAGATATCTTTATTTACCCAATGCATTGGAAGGATATAAAATTATGGTATCACACATCTCATAATGAAAAACATACATATTTGTGATATAAGAATTTAAAACATTCATCATATGAGAAAATCATAACCCATAGAAAGGATATAGGTTCCATAAAAATTTCATCACCATAAAAATATATTTTCGAAAGGAATAATGAAGATAGATACATTGAATTATGTCCATAATAAATCATAAAAATCATCAAATAATGTTGTTATGGATAAAAAACCATTAAAATAACACTAAAACATTAATTGGGGAAAGTACCATTTTTATTTGAAATCACTTATATAGAATCTTAAAATATCAAAAATAGTAAGAAAAATATTATATTTGAAAAGAAAAATGAATCTTTTATAGGAACAATTAAATTAAAGAGTATTCATAATTGTAGGGAAATTCACTCTTTTAGTGTATGTTAGTACAAAAATTCCAATGACATTTTCAGAAAAAATCAAAAAGTAATGTGTTTTGTAAATAATAAGAAAGTAATTTTAAAAACTTGTAAGGAATGTAAAATATAGTCAAAATGAATTTAAATTATATTTATATAATATTAAAAATAATCTTGAAAACATTTTATAGAATATATAGGCATGGAAGAAAATATTCCTAATCAAGGAGAGAATAAGGCCACTTTTCAGTAAAACCATTTTTTTGGTCTCTTGAGTACATAAAGAGATGAAAATGAAAATAACTCATTAAATAACTAGAAATAACCATCTAAGAACAAATGATATAACATTTTTTATATATAGATCATACAATTTCATTATCAAAACTTTTAAGCATAAAAAAATCTTCGAAAAAGTGAGATTGTATCATAAAACACATTTCTCAATTCCATTTTTCTTTGTTAGATCTCAATAATATTTTATTGTAAATATAAATTTTATTATATTTATATGATAGAAAAATAATCATTTCTATAACACTACACATTTTTTTATTATATCATCTTATCAACCAGTCATTAATAATATTTTATTAACCTCATCATTTCTGGTGTTAACTACACCATTTTTCATGTATCATTGTTTTTTCGATTATGATCCATGAACTTTGATCATGGGTTTCAAATCTCCATAATTTCAATAATGATATAAATATCATATATATTTATTATATATATGTAACCATTTATATAAATCAGTTATGAAAAATTAATTACATCACTACATGGAGATAGTGGTCCGTACGTATGCACATGCGATGTCTTCATTTTTCAATGGATGGAACGAAAGGAAGGTAAATATTATTTCACCTTTATTAAATCAGTATTATATAATATATTTCATATAGATACATTAAATATAACATAATAAATTCCCAAGAAATATGTGGATTGAAAATCAATCATATCACTAAGTGGAGGCGATAGTCCATATGTACAAAAAAGTGATATTTTCATCTCCCATTTCATTGAGAATATGTGGTAATTGGTTATTAGTATTGTGAAAATTTCTATATTCACAATGAAATAATGAGTTGCAGATAAATAAAATAAAGAACAATATAATTACAATATGATCACAAGACACGACGATTTACATACTTTGTAAAATGATCTCCATTGCCACAGAGAGGTAGCACACTTCACTAATTTAAGGATAAAAATTTCATTGTGATTTCTAGAGTTTGAAACACATAGAAATCCTTTCTAGAATAATCTCATATAGATTATTTTGTAACTCTAACACAAACCATATAGTAATTCCACTATGTTACAGTAACCAATAGCTGAAATTACATAGAGCTATAGGGACCTGCTGGTGTTTCCAATCACATATTTTACTACAATTCGATAATAATGTTCACACTACTATAACGTCTTGTAACATACTACTATAATAAGTCTGTACTTATATAGTAAATCTGTGTCTTCTATTGGACACTTGAATTTGGCCCAAATTTATCTTAATGTATTATGATACACCATTAAGAAATCAACCACTATGATCTCGATCCATTATCCTGGCCAAAATTGATGATACTAACTTATTTAACTTAATTAATTGGATATCCTATAAATATTAAATCATCGGGTTTTTCTTCTATTTAAATATTTAATTTATAGATAATAATTTATGAAATACTAGCTCTTTCCCCTTCTCTTCTCCTATAATGTTCTCCCATATTCTACCTCACATCCTCCTTTAATTAGTGGAGACAAACCGAGTCATAATAATGCCTCAACTTCTCTATCACCATAGTTTTTTTCAATATGTATGTTGTATGTATGAATATTTTTTAAAGTTTAAAACCCATCCTATATCAAGAAATTGAAAAAATGTTAACTTAACTGAATAAGATTTATACAGGAATGAAATACTTGGTTCCATGCAAGATGTGCAACACTGTGATTTTCACAATGAAACACTTTTTCCTCTATCTTTAAACCCATGTCATCGAATAACTAATTTATCCAAATAATTTATTTCCTAGATTATGTTACATCAATATATTTTTCTATTTAGTAGATACTTCCACAACATTTTATAATTTATATGTCTAGATTATTGTAGTTTCCCTATTGGTAAATACATTACCTATGGTACTCCAATTGTTATTGAGATCATCTCAAAGGTCGACATTTACATATCCCTATAATTTTTTTCATTTCCCAAATCGTAGTGATACTTACTTGATTCTCTTTAGGTATCTTATTTTGAATTCATAACATACCAATATTTCTTTTTAGAGTTATTGTTGTACCTACCCACTACTCCATCTTCATAAGAAATATTAGGTGATGTGTAGACCATTGAATACATCAGGCTTCCAAAAACTAATGCATATAAAATTTTTATATGCACTCGAACTCTTCTACTATAATTGTTACTTTTTCATTTGATATTTTTAAGTGGACTATTTGTGGAATGGAAACGTTCTTTTCTTCCAGCATATTGAATCTGCTCAGAACCATTCTAATGTATTCATCTTGGGCTAATATAAAGGTTCATGCTTTGAAGTCTCTTTCGATCTTCACCCTCAAAAAATCATACTAGCTTCTCGAATATCTTTCACCTCAAACCCCTCATCTATCCATCCATTTTACTTATCAATACTCTAAATACGTGATCCAACAATAATAAATTCATCCACATGTAAATGAATTATAATGGACCCATCACCAAAATACTCGAAGTAGCCTCATTGATCCACACCACACTTTTTGTAAATTTTTTATCCATGGATACATACAAACTTTTCATTCAATTATTTGTGTGCCTACTTCAACCCATTTAAGCTCTCATAGAGTTTGTTAACCATGTATTCCTTACATAAATCAACATACCCCTATGGATACTATATATATATATATATATATATATATCCTTCTACATATCTCCATGACAGAAATATTTCTTGACATCAACATACTCAAGACTTAAGCCTTTTAATGAAAAAATATTGAGAACCACAGGGATGGTGGTACAATCTACTTCAAGTTAGAATAAAATAGGGAAATCCACTACTTAATTTTTTTTGAAAACCTTTAACCACCACCCTCATGTCCCCTCTTTCCATAATTTTATTCCTTGAACCAGTATACCCATTTATTATACAATTATTTAATTCCTTTGTAAAAGAGGTGTTAAATCCTATGCATTATAGTCATGTAATGAATTAATCTCATTATTCCTACCCAAATCCCACCATATTGACTTCTTCAAATATATTGCCTCTTTAAAACATTATTTCTCTCCACCATCATTAAACAAATGGTTATTAATACCTTTGAAAAATTCTTCTCAACCTTTTTTATCTCCTCAAATTTAATTAGAGGGGAGGATCTACTAGTTTTAGTTTCATATGCATAGATACACCTTTAATCTCTACTTTAGATTAAAACATGATATGGTCTAGAGGTCATAATTTCCTTCAAAATCAAATTTATTACCTACACTAATATAATAGTGCATGGTCGAACCATAGGGAAGGTAGGTAAGTGTTTCAGGGCTTAAAAAAATCAAACCCCACTCCTGTCAACAGTGGGGGATGTTCCATTTAAATTTTTTACTTTTTTATATTTTCCTCTTTGATTAATTGAAAAATATATGAAACAATCTTTGATAATTTTTTATTTACATAAATTGATGTGAATTAGAGAAGAAAAAAAAAACAAAAGACATAGTGAACATGTAGTGGAAAATTAGTGTTGAGAGTTGATCACAAAGTAAGCTCGATTGAATTGAAATCTACTGACTCATAAGTATGATTCTTAATTTATTTTAATTAAATCCTCAAAATTAATGGTTAAATTTTCCTCACCTAAATACATAAAATTTTTTACTATAATTCCTGAGGATCTCCACATTAAGAACAAAATATAGTAAAATATCATGAGAAGAATTATATAGAAAATGATTTCATGGAATGTTTACAATGTTTTTGAATTATTAGTATTGAAAAAAAATTTCATTGGTAAATTGTGACAAAACATCATTGAGATTGAAATTAAATGCATGAATTGAAAATTAAATTAAATATTTGAGAAACAAATTCAATCTCACTGATTTAATCATACTCTTATTGAAAGAAATTTAAATGACAAAGAAGAAAAGGTAATCTAGAAGGAATTAAAAACCCCAAAAATATAGATATTAAATTAAGATCATAAACATATTCAAGAGATAAAAATAATTTTTTTTATAAAATATGAAATTGAGAGAGAAAATCTCCATAAAAAATGATGACTTCATTACTAGTAATCTACTCCTCTTCAACTCTAGTTCTACCGCTTCGAGAGGTCCCCTGCTCCTGAATCTCATATATGGATGTCGATTGGTGAATGAATGACAGATGTCTTTGATTCCCTCCTATTGCACTAATTTTAAACTCTCAATAATCCACTAAAAGTCACCAATTGTTTCCACTAACATAGGTAGGTTCTTCACTCTAGCAGTACACCCGTGCGTTTTTTCATGTAGCACTCGTCATACTATTAGAGCCCTATTAATTAACTACTAACCAATAGGGTGAAATGAATATGGATGGAATATAAGATCTTTCTTGAATCTTCAAAATAAAACAAAGATAGGTTAAGCAATTTGGCATAATGATAAGAGTTAATAAATATTAACATAGATAATTATTTATTATAATTATTAGATTCTTGTTAGAGTTTAGTTATTAGTTATTACCAATTAATATTTTTATTGATTAAGATTATTTTATTTTATTTGTGATTATAAAATTCTCTGATTATATTATTAATGTTAATTTTTTAATAAATTATATAATCTCATCTTATGATTATTAATGGTTATTATTTTATTAATTAAATTATTTAATTTATTAATTATTTTTATTATAGTTACTAATATAATAAATAAGATTATTATTCATATTATAATGTAAATATTAATGTTTTATTTAATATTTATTAATTAAATTATTGTATTTTACAATTTATTTTATTTTATTTTATTTTTAATTTATAATAATTATTATTATTATATTTTAATAATTTATTTATATATTATATTAGTTTTAAATATTATTTTATTAATTATTAATTAATTATTTATTTTTATTTTTATTATCTTATTATTATTTTATATTTAAATTTCATTTATATTCTCCCCATATTCTTCTTCACGCGAGGGGGGGTTTATTGGTTTCCTCGAGAATTCATTACATGGTGGTGGTCCCCTTATGCTCTGTTCGTGATAGCGACAGTCAGCGGCTGTTCGGTATATAAAGGTGGTAGTGTTGATTCCTCCTACCTACTCCATCGGTTGGATAGATAATGGCTTATAGTTCCCTCAAAGCAGCGGTGAGACTTGTCTTCAGAGGTGGCGACTTGGTCCTCCAATTATGGCTATGGAATGGGTAGACTCTCGCCACGGAGGTACAGGGGTGAGCTCAGCTTCATCGAGCGGTGTCTAGTGATGGATGACACACTGGCTTCATCAAGAATGGATTCTTAAATTGATTCATAACATTAAAACAAAAGAACTATATTAATAAAAATGTTGGTTCAAATTACATAAATTGAAGATTAAAGTTAAATTATCTAAGGAAATATATATTTAAAGATTTAAAATAAATTAAAGTGAAAATTAAATAAAGGATGAATTATCAATTAATTAATAAAATTAATATTTTGTAAAGAAGATTTAGAACTTCAAAAAGGAAAAGAAGAATTTAATAGGTAAACCATAAATAAATATTTTATAGGATTAAATTATTAAATATAATATAAAATTAATTAAAAATTTTAATTATAAAATCTCAAAAGTATATATAATTTGTAAAACATACATAATTAACTAATAAAATGACTAAAAAATAAATAAAAAGATGTCAAAAATCTATTGAATTTAGAGTCTCATCAAAATTTCCCATAGTTAATCATTAATTTCCCCCAATAAATCACATGTTTTATTATCTTTGAAAAAAAATTTGTTTTTATTAATCAACTCAAAAAGAAAAATGTACAATAGTTTTAAAGAATAGAATAGAAACTGAGTAAAATACTTTTTAAATAGATTGTTCCAAATTATTCTTTTTTGAAATCAAATACACACTATATGATTAATATAGCAAAGAATCATCCTTTTTTGAGGATGTCTTTCCTCATTTATGAAACAGCATAATTACTTACTACACTTCAAATCCATGTACTAAGTTCAAGAGTGATAAAAGGTTAAAAGTAAGTGGAGTTGGAAACATAACAAAAAGAACCTTTCACTTTGAATTTATCTTAGGTTCCAAAAGAAAAAAATATTGTTTTTTTGAAACCCTTTATTGATACAACCTAGATAGTTCTATATAAATCTAATTACCCCTTATTTATATGGAATTCATTATTACCATCACCTTAATGACCTAATTTTTTTCCCTAGGAACTTTATTTATTTCCTAGTCATATTCATTGTACAAAGAACTGTGAATTAACACAAATTCAAATGGATTTAGTTAACGAAAACACACCCAATGACTAGAGTCTTAGTGGTTCACCATTGGTTCCCATATTCCAAAACTATTCCAATTTCGGAAATATCTATATGAAAACCATTAAATTTTGTCCAGTAAGAATATTAATTTTTAAAACATAATTACAAATTGAATTGACTAGGATAATTTTTAATAATCGAGTTCCTAATTTTAAGAACTCAATTCCACCAAAAAGGTTCATATATCACTCTCAAATAAATTTCCCAAACAAAGAATTCATAAATTCACTAAGAAAAATCACTGAGCAATCATCACCCTCATAAGTTTCAGATTCAAGGAAAATATTAAGTAAATGAAAATTAATTGTAATAGAGAAATAATCATTTGAAATACAATATTAAGCCTAAAAAAACTCAAATTATGACAGTATTTTGGAAAAAAAATTAAACTTTTTTAACAAAAAGATTAAAGAGAAGTGGGAATTGATGTGCTTCCATTAAGAATAGTTTAATTCAAGTTACGTTGACCCCTCACCCACACTAAAAAACCCAAATTTGTCCCCAAATGTCAATTGAAATAGGGAGAAGACAATAATTTAACCTTTTACGATCAAATTAGATTTTGAAAATAGTATATTGATGACATGTATCAAGGGTCTCAGTGAATTTCAGAAGAATATTTGCCAAAAGAAGTTCTTTATAATAGGGTAACATGAAGTATCATTTAATGTAGTGAAAAAAATTCAATTAATTTTAGACAAAATCATGTAAAACATGTAGATTTAGATTGAATTGTATAAAATAAATATTTAATTTATGATCCAAAAATTTGTTCAAAATAGAAAAAACATACATGCTAAAACACCCTATAGAAAAAATGACCATCCATGGGACCCCCCCACACACGCACTTATGATCACATAGTGAGTGAATATAAACACATATTAGAACTAAAATTTCAAAACTCCAGCTTATGTAATAAAAATTTTCACAACAAATCACATGCAGCATAATTTTCCAACAAAGAGGCATGAAAAAGACATCATTTTTATGTATAAAAACCTAAACAGTCTTAATTTCTAGCTAAAACATGGGAAGAAAATTTATTATCAGTAACATTGAATCACTAGCCCGATAAAACATCCACCAATGAGTGATTGTTGTAATGAATCACTAATATTAGTAAATCAGTGTCTCAAGTGAAATGGTGTGTCAGGAGTGAATTTTTTTTAAACGTAACAAGAAGTAGAAAAATGAATAAAAAAATAAGGGAAGGAACATACCTATATTAAATTTTTTCTATTCATGATACATTAAGTGAATTCCAATCCTTTGTGAAACCAATAATAGAAACATCCTTCTTTATAGAATAGAAATACCAATGACAAAGTAGAAACATTATATGCACTAAAATCATAGAAAAAAAATATTTAAAAGAACACAAGAATAAAATTGAAGACCTAGAATGTACTTTGGGATGACTCTCATGAAGCACTATGTAATAAATCTTCATATAGAATTTATTTAAGTACTTTTTTTAAACAACAAAAATATTGGGTTGCCACCAATGCAGTGAAAATTTTAATTCCCCAGCTAGACTCAACTAGAAACTAACCATGGTCAGAAGGTGGGTGTGATTTCTTCTATAAGAACCACCAAATGTTTTTCCCAAAAAACAATTTAACCACGATATGAGATATGTGGTCACAATAACTAAGGAAAAACTTTAATCCCTTTATACTTGCTAAAACCCATAAGAAATACCCTTTATCACAACAGAACTAATCAAGGTAATCTTCAATTTGAGAAGTAAGTTCATCACCGAAATTCATTTTTTTTATTTTTAAGATATTTAGATTTAGGTGGAAAAGAGTAAACTTCCTCATGCCCTTCTAAGAATCATGTAAGATTAGGCACATCAAAATATATATTACTAGTAGTGTTTCCCACTTTAATTTTATGTTCATATTTGAAAAAATTAAATTTTCCCTGAAGGGACAATAGGGGACTAAAGCTTCAAGGGGTGTGGGATTATCCTCATAGCTATCTGTCTTAACTTCAACACTAACATAATAAAAAACAAGGGTTCATGTTGCTGAGTTTTGAAAAATAGGTTCGTGATAAGGGGTATCAAAATAATTTTATGATGTTTCTAACTAATCACCAAAAAGGGTACCTATTCCAATCTACTCTCACTCCCATAAATAGATTCAGCATCCAACTCAGTTGAAGTTTTATTTGAAAAAATAGGGAAGAATCAATTTTTTTCTTCCAAATATTATTGTTTGATAATAATTTAGATATATTCCAATTCATACACATCAGGAAACTTAAATTTATCATCAACTAATTTTGAAAATTTTATTCTGCCTAAGTCATCAAATATGTGCTCAATCACTATTTCAGAATCACCATCAAAAAGTTCATTTTCAAAGACAAAATTGGTTGACTATTTTCCTTCAATTTTTGGGGTAGAAATATACAGTCCAGCCTTAAGAATACTAGATTCCAACTATTTTATATGTAATCAATTATCCCAAAGTTGGTCAATTGTGTTTTCTATTTTAGTGTAGAGAATTTTAGAAAAATGATTACTGTGTAGAAAAGGCAGTGAAAGTGTATCAGTTAATCCCTCTTCAAAAATTATTTCCTCATAAACATCATACAACGTCATTTTAGAAATTAATGGGTTTAATTCTTGAAAATAGGTAAGGAAATTTTTTCAGTTCTGGTTAAAAAATTTCATAATTTATGATTTCCAACTTAATGTTCTCTTCCAACATACACAAAATTTCATGTTTATATTATTTATTGAAAATATCAGAAAAGTTGGGAGGAGATTTTATAAAATTCAAGTTATAATTCTCAAGTTTCTCTTCAGCATGAGTGATTTAATTTTAAAAAACCTGAACTAGTGAGTTTTATCAAAACTGGGGACCATATATATAATTGGGCATTCTTCATCAATCTGTTTCAGTTCCTTTTCAAAATTTTCCAAATCAAATCCTTCCAAGTTATTTATGGGATCTTCAATGTTGTGTTCTTTATACAATGAGTTGGTTATTTCATCATATTTCCCATTATCAAAATAATATTCCTAAATTTATATGGTTTTTTTCATGTTCATCCTCACTCTCCTCTTCATTTTAATTTTCAAATATTCTATATACATTTTTTATTCACTTATTAAATATTTTTCTTGTTCTTTAAAACTATTATATAATTGTAATAGAATTCTATCTAACCATTTCTATTTTTTATCTTTTTCTTCATAATTTATAATTTGAATTTCACGGTTTTAGTTTAACTAGGAGTTCCTAGCATCCAACTTAGATACAAATTTTTCATGATTTCCAATGATGTTAGCATTAGGCTCAATTTGTTGAACGTGTTTGTCATTGTAATAAGTCTTCTATGGTTGGTTATAGACACACTGTATGAAAGAGTTCCCATTACAGCAATAATAGACAAAATAAAGATCATAATGATATTTTCAGCCTCCATAATATTCCATTTTTAAACCATAATATGAGATTAAACAAACAAAAATTCACAGTTTAAGAAAAATTTTAAAAGGAAACCAAATTTGAAAATTAAAGGTTTTTTAGAAAATGTTGTTATTGTTTTTTTATATTTTATAGATTTTATAACCCTTAAACCATTCAATTCCTTCCTTCCCATATATTGAAAAAAAAGTTTGATAGGGTCTGGAGGTCGACACGACCCTCAAAATTAAATTTATTACCCACACTATTGTAAAAGTATAGGGTCAAACCACAGGGAATGTGGGTTGATGCTTAAGGGATTAAAATAATCAAACCCCACTGGTTTCTAAAATTGGGAAAATTCCTTTTTAATTTTTTAATTTTTTTTAATTTTGTGTTTTTATTAAGTGAAAACATGATGAAACGATATTCAATAATTTTTTTACATAACTGGATGTGAAAAGGAGAATAAAAAAAGATATTGTAAACATGTATCGTAAAACTAGTGTTGGGAGTTAATCATAGTGTATGCTTAGGTGAATTGAAATATACTGGTCTATAAGTAATATTCATCATTTTATTGAATTCACACCTCAAAATGAATAGTCAAATATTCCTCAACAAATGAAAAAATAGACTGTATTATAATTCCTGAGGTTCACCACTTCATGGAGCAAATATAGTAAGAGATCATGAGAAAAAATAAATAGATGACAATCTCATCAAAAGTTTATGATGTTTTTCTATTTTTAGTTTTAAAATTTTTTCATCAATGATCCATCTTTTCGAATGATCATTGCTTTTGAAATTAAATTCATGAAGGTGAAAATTCAATTAAATATTTGAGAACCATATTCAATCTCACCAATAGAATCTGATTCTTACTGAAAGAAAGTTAAATGATGAAGATGAAAATACCATCTAGTTGGAATTCAAAACCCCTAAACAATAGAGATTAAACTAATATCATAAAAATATTCAAGAGATAACAATAAAAAATTTACGAAAACATATAATTGAGAGAGAAATTCTTCTTAAAAAATGATGACTTCGTTACTACTGCTCTACTATGCTCTTTTAAAACTCCAATTCTCTATCATCGAGAGGTCTCCTGCTCCAAGATGTGCTCTTCGGATATCAAATGGTCAATGATTGAAAGATGTATCTGATTCCCTCAAGCTTATTTGTTTTTAAAATATCTTTCTTCTATTGTAAGTCCCCAACGATTTCCACTTACATATGTAGGTTATTAACTCTCGCACCTAACACATGATTTTTTTTGTGCAACAGTCATCATGCGATCTTACACTTTCTAACTAACTACCAGCCAATAGGGTGGAATGCATCTTGAAGGAATATACGATCCTAATTAAATCTACAAAATAAAACAAAGATAGGTTATGCAATTTGACATAATGATCAGTGTTAATAAATATTAACTTAGATAACTAGTTGTTATAATTATTAGATTAATGTATGGATTAAACTATTAGTGGTTGTAAATTATTATATTATTTGATCAAGATTATTTTATTTTATTTATGATTATAAAATTATTTTATTACATTAATAAATTTAATATTTTAATAAATTATATAATTTTATCTTAGGATTACAAATTTTTTATATTTTTTTTATGTTATATATTTATTTTATTGGATATTTTATTATAGTTATTAATATAATTAATATGTTTATAATTATTATTATTATATAAATATCAATTTTTTAAGTAATATTTATTAATAAAATTATTTTATTTTACTTTATTTTAGAATTATAATATTTTTTATTATTAATGTTTAATAATTTATATATATATTATATTATATTTAAATTTTATTTTACTGATTATTATTTATTTATTATTATTATTGTTATTATTATCTTTTTATTTATTTTTATTTAATTTTTTTATTCTTAACACCTCTTCTTCTTCGCATTGGGCCGAGACGTTATCCCACGACAGCGGTTACCTTCTCCTTTGTTGTTGACAAGGACGACCAGAGGTTCTTCAGCAGATGACAACATTGATATTGATTCTTCCTCCCTACTCTTGTGGTTGGACAGTTCATGACTTCTGGTTCCCTCAAAGAAGCAGTGAGACTTATCTTCTAAGGTGTCATCTTGATCCTTGGATAATGACTACAGACTTGGCGGACCTTCAATGTGGCAGTTCAGGGGTGAGCTCAGTTAAATCGAGTGACGAGGTTCCATTAAATACTTGAATTGTAAAATATATTTAAATTATATTACAAAATTAAAAGATTAGGTTAAATATTATTTAATTAAAATAAAATAAAATTATTAAATGATTAATTTATAAAAATGTCATATTATTAAAAACTAAAGAAGATTAAGAACTAAATTAAAACTGGATTACTTATATTTCAGTTTTAAAGTCAAAACAGGATTATTAAATTGATTCAAAACATTAAAATAAAAAATATAAATTAATAAAAACGTTGGTATTAATTACATAAATTTAGTTTTAATGTTAATTTATCTATGGAAATCTAAATTTAAATAATTAAATTAAATTAAAGAGAAGATAAAATAAAGGATAAATTCTCAATTAATTAATAAAATAAAAAAAAATTAAATTAGATTTATTACATCAAAATAGAAAAAATAAGAATTTAATAAGTGAACCATAAATAATGATTTTATAGGCTTAAAATATTATATATAATATAAAATTGATTAAATAAAAATTTAATTATCAAATAAAAAAAGTCCAAATATTTAATAAAACATACCAAACTAATTAATAAAATGATTAAAAATTAAACAAAATATTTGGAAAATATATAGAATTTATAGTCACATCAACACTATAATTATTTATTTCCACTATCAACATCAGCTTCATGATGATCCTTTTATGTGACACCTTCATTAAATATCACATTCTCGATTTTGAGGACATTTTATCCTTATCACCCCAAAAGTGATAAAAAAATCATTATCACTATATCCAGTAATGAAAAATGGTTTGGAATTATAATAAGGCTTATCCATTATATCATCATCAATATGTACGTATTCCAAAGCACCAAATACTCTTAAGTGAGAGAGTATTTACTTCATTACTGACCTAATATATTATATTATACATTATCCCATTGGTAAAAATAGATGCTTCTTAATGACATTAGATTCCATATTTACACCCACTTCCCAAAATGTTCTGGGTAATCCTGAACGTAGTCTCATACTCTTGGAACATTTATTCAATTTATTATTCATCTTATCATCCACACCATTCTATTGAGGTGCATTTGAAATAGTTTTCTCCCACCAAATTACATTATTGGACAGTAATTTATTTAACTCCTAACTATCATACTCTCCTCAATTATCACACTTCAAGCATTTCAACCATGATCACAACTCATTCTCCAACAAATACTTCCATTATGAAACACCTAAAATAAATCATATTTTCTATTCATAATTTAAACCTAAAACATTATTATTGAGTTGTTGATAAATGCCACATAATACCATGAACCTCCAATGAAACCTACTGGTTCAATCCCCCAAGAGTTATGTGCACTAGGTATACCTTCGCATCCATTGATTTTTTACCTCCTTACATAAATGATACATTCTTCTTATTTCCAAAGATATAATCTTTACATAATCCAACATCAACTAAATTCATCTTCAGTAGCAATCATTTTATTTGCACTACCATTATCCCACTCCCACTAATGTGTCCTAGCCTATAGTTCCATAGTTTTCAATCTATGATAGAATATATTGATTCAATCATGTCTATAAATTTTCCTATCATGTTTTATAGGGTTCATTTTTTTACTCCCCGAGATATGACCATAGATCCCTTGGAAATATTCCATGAACCACCAGGGAATGTGGTACTAAAAAGAATCATCAAGCTTCTTACAAGAAATAATACTTCTTCCTAATCCATGGTTATACCTTAAATTTTACAGAATGTGAAAACCTACCCTATTGGTCTTGATATGCTCATCAACCTTCCCCACAAGCTGTAAGGGTTCAACATTATCATGACGTATGTTGAAAGAGTTTCTAGGAACATGTTTTTTTTCAGAAAAAATTCTACAATGTGGAATGAAATTTTTTTCCTACGTCTCAAATCCAATACTCTATAGGTTTATCCACACTCTGTAGTAACACATGAGTAGTTCCTTAAGCTTCTGTGTTTGTTTTATTGGTTTTATACACCTTATATTTTTCTCTACACTCATTCATTACTTTTACTTAATTACTAAAAATCTAGCTAGAAGGGATAGTTCCCTTTGAATTTTCTTGACTATTTCCTATTAATTTTAAGTTTCCAATGTGATTATCTCACTCCACACATCTTCTTATTCCATCTACATTCCGATAAGAACCATATAATATTCCCAATTATCTTGTTCAAATATCATCACCATGGATTAGGTCTCACACATCTTTCAGAACTATCATTTTATTCCCAAATGAACTTTTCACAGGTGTTACAGTCACATACCATCTTTCATGTAATGAATATAATAAAACCAATTCACATACATCATAATATTGAGTAATTGCAACTTATGCCAACAAACTTTTAATGGTGTTGAATTCATGGACGTGATCAACAATAATCTTCTCTTTACTCATTTTAATATTGAATAATTTTTAAATTATGTAAACAATTCTTGACATAGAAGGATTCTTGTATATATTTAGGAAGGATTTCATCATCTTATCCATCATCATATCTTATATGATATTGAACACCAACTTTTTTCAAACATAAGAAACACAACACCCGTAACATATTGATCTAGTATTTCCCACTCCTTGTTCTCTATAATTTTTTGTATTTCCCAATGAATAAGTAAGTTTATATTTATATATTAATTATAATACTCAATGTGTATCCTATAAAAATAATATAAATTATATCAAAGAGCTTGATCTTCGCCATTCCTTCTTCTATAGCCGACATTAAATTCGAGAAAACTGAAACTCGACCATCCAGAATCAAACTTTAAAACTAATTTTTGCGTAAATGATTGATCATTCAATTAAAAAAAGTGTTGGCCAAAAATCCATAAAGGTAACATTGCATCATTTTTGGGTTGATTGTATTTGTTGACAAAGTAGGTTTCGATGTTGAATTTTCAAGGACTAGAGATGTTGTTGAAAATCCATGTTGACAAATAACCACGACAAAGGAAGGGATGATATGGAGGCATTATAAAAGAAAAGATACAAGGTGGCACCGTTTTCCAATGTTTGCCAAATTTTTAGGGTCCAAAATTTGGAGTTTGGTGAGCATAGAGAAATATGGATTTCCTTGAAGATCTCATCAAAATATTGTAAACGCATGAGTTTCATGAATATAGGCTTTGTGGATTGGATTTCACAAAGACAAGAAGAATGATGATAGCGATTCATCACGATTATGGTGAGATTCACGAACGCCCGAGTTGAAGGAAATGCAAGGGATATTCACGAAGGTGGTTCAAAGTAATTAACAGAACTTTCCATGATTGTGATGATATCTGCGATTGGAAAATTTCCATGGTGCTTCGTGATTTTCAGAGAATTTCAGCGGAAAATTCAGAGCTTCATGATTTGAGAAGTTGTGGCGCTGACTTCAGGGAAAATGTCCATGGGTAGGTGAAGTCACCTATAAATTGGCCTAGACCCCCTTGATAGAAGTAGAGAGTTTTTACTAGAAATATCGGTTTCTCTAGTTTGACGAAGGCAGTGCGCTTCGTAAAGAGTAGAGCTTTGTGACGGCTAATCTAGCTCAGCGAATGTTTTGTGCTCCACGTTGGCTCAGTGAGACTCACAAAGGAAGTTGCCCTGTGGCGTCTTGAGCTCCATGACTTCACGAAGGCATGATACTTTCAAAAAGGCAAGGACTTTGCGATGTCTTTTTTGAGCTTTGCAAAATTGGGAGCTTCGCGAAGTAGGGTGCTTTGTGAAGGTACATCTGAAAGGTTTTTTCTTAGTGTTTAGTGGAAAAGGTGTATTTATCAGTGGATGAAATTTAGACATAAATAGAGCATCTACATATAGTAAATGATGAATTTATTAGTGATAATGAAGAGTCCTACAGGTCTATAAACTATGAGTGGATCTTCTGAAGAAGCAGTGAGATTACATCAATTGAGAGAGAGTCGTGTGTTCTCAAATTGTGAGTGGTTGTAAACTAGGAGGGACAGTGAGTCCTCTTTAAACTTGCAAAAAACAGTGCTCTTATAGTTGAATTGGTAAATTGGTGCACTGCTAGTGTATACTCCTTGGACGTAGCCCAGTGATGTTGAACAAGGTAAATATTTCTTGTGTTATGTGCATGATTTAAGGTTTATTCATACTATGTAATGGGAAGAATAGAGAAGAGGGTTTTGTCTAATAGCAATACAAGGTCAAACATGGCCATTTTTTAATCTAGAATACCCTGATTCACCCCCCCCCCCTCTTAGGGTATCTAGCCTGGTGGACCTAACAACTGGTATCAGAGGGAAAGGTTGATATCAGTTTCTCTCTCAAATGGAGGTCACCAATCACAAAGGGATTTCGATCTTCAATGGGAATAGTTTTTAGCTATGGAAGAATCATATGCAACACTACTTCCGATCATTGGAAATGGATGTGTTCATTGAACCAATGCATGGTACAACCACTGTTATTAATAATGGTGCATTATCAGAAGCTGAGTTTAGGGAATTAGATTTTGATGCCAATGGAATTAATGCTTTAGGGGTGCCCTATCCAATGCTATATATAAAAAGGTGATTTCATGTAAAACATAACATTCCATGTTGGAAAAGATATTAAATATATATGAAGGAGATACAAAGGTTAGAGAAGTGAAGCTGCAAGTGTTGTGGAACAATAATGAAGATCTAAGAAAGAACCTGAATGAATCTGTTGATGCATTCTTTGACAGGGTAAATGTTGTAGTGGAGGACATGAGAGGTCTTGGAGAAGTTATTGAAGACATAAAAATTTTGAAGCACATATTGAGGAAACTTTCACCTTGTTTCAATCTGAATGTTTCCATTTTTGAAGATAAAGACCTAAAAGATCAGACATTAGATATATTTCCTAGCACCCTTGTTGCATATGAAATGAGGAATGATGATAATAATGCTGTGGAAAATGGGAAATTTAAAGAAGTGGCATTCAAGGCCATTAAGAAACTCACCATTGAAGATTCATAAGAAGAAGAAGAGGTAGATGAGGTGATGTCATTCCTTTCCTCAAATCTTCAAAGTGTAAAAGGAAGGTTTGAAGGGAAACATCCACATACATGCTTTCGATGTAGAAAAATTGGATACCTTGTATCAAGGAGCCCCATGTAGTTAAAATAAGTTGATAGGGATAAAGTTGATATTTTGAAGAAGAAGTCTTCATCCTATGTGAACAGAAAGAAATAGTTCAATATAAATTTCATTAAAAAGAAGAATATCATTTCACAAGAATGTGGCAGTTTAGATGACTCTGAGGTTGAGGTGGTGGAAGAGATAGAGAACATCAATGATCGTGGAGGCAATTCTATGGTGGTAGTTGCTGGGAGTACTCAGAAAAAGGAAGAAACCAACATTGATGAGGACAAAGAAGTTGAAGGAAGAGTTGATATGCAAGCTGAGTTAGAGGACTATCTTGAAAAGATCGTTGTTTAGAGAGACAAAACAAAGAAATCCAAAAATGTAGTTCGTGATGCCAAACTCTATATGCAATAGCAGGAAGGAGAGAAGTCTGAGTTGTTGGATGAAATTTAGAAACTCAAGTCATCAACACCGTATGACTCAGAAATGGTTAGTGAGCATAAAATCAAGATTTAAGAATGGAAGAGGGAGATCGATGGCTTGAAAAGAAAAAGGAAAGATCAAGTCAAGAATATTTAAGAACTTTAAGGAGAAGTTTTCAATTTAAGGAAAAAGGTAAACGATCAAGAAAAACTATTGACTCCTGTTGGGACATCTGGAAAGCAGATCTAACAAATAAACCAAGAAGCTAAAAGTGGAGAATAGTGTTTCAGTAAAAAATAAGTATCAATTATGTTCAGATTGTAAGGCCAATGGGGGGATTGATTGAAAACAAAAATTTGTGAAAATTTATGTCAAACCACACGCACCCATTCTGAGATAGAAGGATGATTTGGGCACAATGAAAAATCAGAATATTCAAAGATCCCAAGGGGAAACAAGTTGTGCAGAAGTGACACGAAATAATGCACCTTATATCAGGTGTTATTGTTGTGGAAATATGGGACATTCACAAAATGTGTATTCCATAGCCAAGAGATATCAAAGGGCACAAGAACAGAGGTGGTAGTCAAACACATAATAGTTCTCTAGAACATGTTTCGAAGGACACAGTTTTTGGGCACGGAGGATTGGGGAACAATGCTTGGTACTAGAATTCGACCATACAGAAGAATGTGAAAAAGCATAATCAAAATGTTTGCAAGCAGCAGATCAATGAACCAACAGGTTAGTTGAAAATGAAAAATAGATTTGCAACTTTTCAGGATGAAGTTGTTCCATCATACACTGAGAAATAATAGAAGTCTCAATCCATGATGAGTGTTATGGAAAAAATATGGACCAAGAAGAAGAAGGATGAGAAGGCAGTGCTGGAAGAAATTTTCCTTAAAGCATCAGATCACTTTGGGGTGTGGATCCCTGACAGTGGCATTGTATCTCACATGACAGGTAATAAGGATCTTATTACAGGCATAAAATATGACAATGAAACAGTTATCAAGTTTGGAAATGATGAATTCTTGAATATTATTGGCTCAGGAAAGGACAAGTTTGGTGGAAAAGAGATGAGACATGTAGATTTCTTAGTGGTAGAAGGACATAGTCACAATTGTCTCGGCCTCAGTCAACTATGGGACTCATAACATTCTATAAGGATTACTAAGAATATGTATATCATAAAAAGAAGAGACGAGGTGGTGGTTCTATATGGAAAGAGAACAAAGAGAAATCTATACCTGGTAAGTAGACAAGAAAAAATGTGTTTTCTATCCAGAGAGGATGAAAACATGTTGTGGCATAAATGACATGGTCATATATGCCAACCATCCTTGGATGAGCTGGTAAAGTGTGATGCAGCAAGACACCTCCCTATGCTATCACGTGATCATACACACACGTGCGATGCATGCCAATAAGGGAGGCTCATCAGAAATATGTATAAGAAAAAGTAAAATAAGTCAATGAGAGTGGTCGAATTGGAGCATGATGATGTTTGTGGGCCTATCATACAGAGTAAAATTGACAGAAAGAGGTACTATGTTCTTTTCATTGATTAATATAGTAGAATGTCATTGGTATTTGTTATTTTCCATAATTCAGATGTGTTCAGATTCTTAAAACAGTACCGTATGGAGTGTGAAAGGATTATTGGAACAAAAATTATGATGCTTTTTACTGATAATAGTACGAAATTCAAAAACAGTCAGGTGGAAGACTCTCTCAAGAAACATGGGATAAGGCATCAAGATTCCTCAGTGAGAACACCCCAACAGAACTGAGTAGTTGAATGAACAAATAAGATCATCAACAATATGTCCAGAACAATTCTTTTAGAAAAATACATACCAGATAAATTTTGGAAGGAAATAGTTTTGACATTGGCCTACATTTCTAATAGGGATCTCTTTTGTCATATGGAAGAAAAAACTCTGTATGAGATGTGGTATAGGAAGAAAAAAACGTTGATGTACTTTAGAATCTTTGGGAGTATGTGATTTATACTCCACAAAGAAAATCATAGGAAATTTGTGTCATGCAGAGATGAGGGAATATTCCTTGGCTACTCAGGAAAAATAAAAGAATATAAATACTTCAATAAAAGGCTGGGAAAAGTTGTTGAGTGAAATGAAATCATTGTCGTGAAAAATTATGAGAACATTCAATAGAAAAGTGAACAATTTCATGATGAAAGTTATGAGGAGGAAAGCAATACAGGGGGAGCAGAAGTGGCTGATGATGATCCAGAAGAAGACACTGATGATGATCATGGGGAAGTAAAATCTGTATCAGCACAAAATCCAAGAATTCAATCTAAAAATGATAGGAAAGATATCATTGGTGATAAGTCAGCTCTAGTTCAGAAAAGAAGAATGAAATACCTGTAGAATATATCTTTCTTATCTCAGGTGGATCCTAAATTATTTGATGATGTAGTTGAAGATGAAAACTTGGTTCAGGATATAAATGAAGATCTAGATAAAATTGAGAAGAATCATACATTATAGATTGTTTCAAGGCCAGCTGATAAGAATGTCATCGGGACTAAATGGGTATTTCGCAAAAAATTGTATGAGGATGGAATAGTGATTCGAAACAAATCATGACTAGTGTGCAAAGGGTACTCCCAAATAGAGGGAATTGATGTCGATGAGACATTTTTACCTATTTCAAGGCTGGAGACAATCAGATTATTCCTAGACATTGTAGTGCAATGGAAGTTCAAGGTCTTCCATATGGATGTCAAATCTGTTTTCTTGAATGGGATTCTAGAGGAAGAAGTGTATATCGAGAAACCAGCTGGTTTTATCATTCATGAGTATGCAAATAAGGTTTTTCGGCTAAAGAATGCATTATATGGGATGAAACATGCACTGATAACATGGTACTCAATTCATGATCAGTATTCGATGATTCTTGGTTTCCAATGTGGTGGAGATGATTATAATCTCTATTTCAACAACAATAGTTATAAAATGATGATGGTTTGTATTATGTCGATGACATAATATTTGGCGGATCAGATGAAGAACAGTGTATATAGTTTTCTGAATTCTTGAAACATGAGTTTGAAATGTCTATGATTGGTGAGCTGACATCTTTCTTTGGTTTACAGGTCACACAAGGAAGTAATGGCACATTCATTTTGCAATACAAATATGATAAAGAGGTTTTGAGAAGATTTGAAATGGAAAATTCGAAGGAGATGAAGACTTTGATTGAAACTCGGATAAAATTATAGAAAGATGATAATGACAATGTAGTTAATATCACATAATATAGGCAGATTATTGGGAGTTTACTGAATCTGATTGTGACAGGACTTGATATTGTTCTCTCCACATGCCAAGAAGTGTGATATCAAAGTAATCCCAAGGAAATCCACATGCTTGTAGTGAAAATAATACATCATTATATAAAGGGAATGGTAGATTTTGGCATGATATATAGTGGCAAATCTCAGTCAGAATTATTGGGATATACTGATACAGATTGGGCCGGTTCAGTGGATGATAGGAAATCAATGTCAGAAGGTGATTTCTATCTTGGTAGATTTTTTATTTCTTGGCTAAGTAAGAATCAAGATTTCAATTCATTGAGAACCGTATAATCTGAGTATATTTCCTCCACTCAAGTATGCACAAAATTGTTATGGATGAAGCATCAGCTTGATGATATAGGAGTTCAAGTACAATATTCGATCGGAATCCAGTATGATAACTCAAGTTCTATATATCTCTACAAAAATCCTATCCATAACTTGAGGACAAAGAACATTGAGATAAAGTATCATTTTGTCAAGGAGAAGGTTGAGTAGGGAATCATGAAGTTAGAGTATGTGCCTACAGAACTGCAGGTTGCCGACATTCTGAAAAATAATTTACCCAAGGAAGCTTTTGGGAGGCATCGACTGCCTCTGGGAGTCTATTAGACTCCCCACACTTGAAAAAGTGTGGATGTGAAACAACCCCCTCTCCCTGAGATATGGTATATTTTTCTCTTATGTGATAATCTGTGTTCTTTACAATGTCTAAAACCCCATAGGAGTGACCTTTGTGTTCGTTGGAAAAGTGGTAGAAATAGTGACTCCTCACAGGGAGAAACTATGGCCAAAGAAAGTAGATAATGTCTTAGTTAAAGACACTGGGAGAAGCTGACAGGTGGAGCAGTGAGATAGGGGTAGAAGGAGTTTTAAATCTCATGATGATAGAAATCATCGATCAAAGAATAGATATCACGACAGGTGAGGATCATGATAAAATTAGAAGCCTAATTATGGAATGGTGTTTGAAGGTTTCCAGTGATCAAAAATTGATATCATTTAAGAAATTTGTTTCATTTTGGTTTCAAATGTTTGTGTCTAAAATGAAGTGATTCGTTAATGAACTTTTTATACTACTCTTGTTTCTGAGGTTGAACATTGCTCATGTGGGTTTAGAGTATACAGTGAGTGAATCTTTGGTCACTATCTGAATCGCAAGAGGCGATGGATTCTTGATGATTGAAGGAGATTTAGTGAGGTATGAAAGTGCAGAAAATCATTCGGAGAAGAGTTGTCAATAAACCCAAAGGGGGATATATTCGGGAAAAAATACCTCAAGGTAACATTGCATCATTTTTGGGTTGATTGTGTTTGTTAATGAAGTAGGTTTCCATGGAGAATTGTCAAGGTCCAGAGATGTTTTTGAAAATCCATGATGACAAAGAACCCTGACAAAGGAATGGATGATCTGGAGGAGGTAAAAAAGAAAAGATACAAGGTGGTGCTGATTTCATATTTTTGCCAAATTTTTAGGGTCCAGATTTTAGAGTTTGGTGAGGATTGCGAAATACAGATTTCAATGAATATCTCATCAAAATATGGAAAAGGCATAAGTTTCGTGAAGATTGGCTTCATGGATTGGATTTTGAGAAGACAAGAAGAATGATAACAGTGATTCTTCACGATTACGACGAGCTTCACGAATGAAAAAGTTGAAGGGAAATGTGAGGGATGTTTGCGAAGGTGGCACTAAGTAATTGATGGAATGCTCCATGATTACAACAACCTCCACGATTGGAAAATTTCCATGGTGCTTCGTGATTTTGATAGAATTTCGGTTGAAATTCCGATGCATCACGATTTGAGATGATGTGGCACTGACATTGCACAGAAGGTTCAAGGATCAGAGGAATCTCCTATAAATAGGTCTCGACCCCCTTGAGATAAGTAGAATGTTATTCGAAGAAAAATTTGTTGCTCCCGTTTCGCAAAGGTGGTTCATGAAGGAAGTATGCTTTGTGAAAGAAGATCTTAGTGGATCCTAATCTAGTTCTGCGAAAGTTGTGTTCCCCACATTGTCTCAGTGAGCCACAAGAAGGAAGTCGCTATACAATGGCTTGATCTCCCTGAGTTTGTGAAGCCTTTAGATTCGCGAAAAGGCATATAATTCGTGAAGTCTTGTTTGTGCTTTGCGAAATTAGGAGCTTCACAAAGTAGGATTATTTACAAAGGTACATCCCAAAGGTTGTTGCTCAGTGTTTAGGGGAAAAGTGTATTTATTAGTGGATGATAATTGGACATAAATACATCATATACATAAATTAGAGGATGCATTCATTAGTGATAATGAAGAGAACTACAGGTGTATAAATTTTGAGTGGACCTTCTGAAGAAGTGGTGAGCTTACCTCCGCTTAGAGATATCAATGTGTTCATAAATTTTGAGTTGTTGTAAACTAGGAGGGACAGTGAGTCCGCTTAAAAATTCTAAACAATAGTATACTTATAGTGGAATTGGTATATCAGCACACTTCCGGTGTATGCTCCTTTTACATAGCCTAATGAGGGTAAAACAAGTAAAATTTTTTGTGTCCTATGCATGATTTAAGGTTTATTCATACTCTACAATGAGAAGGAGAGAGAAGATGGTATTTTCTAACAAAAAGACAAGATCAAACAGGTTAGTTGTTTTAATCTTTCATACCCTGATTCGCCCCCTCTCAGATTATGTAGCCTAGTGGACCTAAAAAAAGTTTTCTAGATGAAGAAAAGAAATAAAAAATAATGATAACAATATCCCAGGACATAATAAAATACATGGTTTAGGAAACTATCCATATATTTATAAAGAGGCATAACAATTCACAAATTTTTGTAGAAGAATTATTGGAAATTTTTTATATTTTCACAAACATAAAAATCCTAGCTCGAATGAACTTATAAAGAATATCGTATAACTATGAAAAAAATTCATAAAAATCCTACTTTTTTATAGCAACTGTTGGATGAATGTATATAAATCTATAGTGACCAATTTACATCAAAATTCACATGCTATTACTGTGTAATATATATTTCCAAAAAACTATAGTGTATTTTTTCATGTTTATATAGTAATGTTTTACTCCTACAATTCCTTGTCGATGTTTTCAGTCAACTCTATTATAGTCAGGTTAGTGTTACTAAATCATCCAAACTATGGTCCAACATACATTTCCACCAGACCATTGAGTGTAACGACCCGAGATTTTGATGAAAATTTGTTTCCAAACATTGTGTGTTACTTTATTTTTATAATCAACAAAACTATTTCATTTAATAAAACATGTATAATTAAAATGAGACCGTTGGGTTTTGACTGTTATATGACCGTTGGTGAATAAGACCATTGGAAACATAATGTTGCGATTATTGTCTATAAATACAAGTGATCTTGATTAATTAATATAGAAAAAATATTTGATGGCCCCATCTAGTCGCCTCGGGCTGATCGAAGCCCATATGACAAAACTCGAAAAGGAGGTAGCACCTTTGGGGCTTTGATCTGGACCAAACGCAAGATGAACTTCATCGTGTAAGGCTTGAACAGGATCGCCTTCCCGTGAATTTCAAGCCGCTAGAATTCACTACTCGAAAAATGTTGGCTGAGCCTCCTCAATATTCTATCACCCTAGCACACCTTACACTTATGTCCTATGCTAGTGTTATAAGGGGTTATGTAATGAGACCATAACTGCCTTGTGTAATCCTATGATTAAAATAAAAGTTGTGATTTCTTCTTATGATGAAGTTTATGAATATTAAAATGATCGGATAAATATAGTATGCATATTATTGATGAATTTTGGAAAAATGGACATTTTAAAATATTTATGTTAAACTTAAATAAAGAATAATGTGTAATGATTTTTAGAAATGGTCTTCTACAAATGTGTTAAGTAATAAATTTTTAGTCTAATAAGATCAACATAATTTTTGGTGATTAATAAATTATGAATAGTGGTTTTATGCTTATGATTAGTAATCTGACCAAATGGATTATTAATCTTAGTTAAAGAAAGTATTAATATAATCTAGGCACCTTGATTAAGTAATGTGATTCAATAAAATAGGTAAATAACTATTTAAGAAATTTTTAGTCAAGTATTAGGTTTTTTGGGTGAATAGTTTTTTAAAATAAAAATTAAATTAAAAATATTTAGAGAATTATTTTTATAAAATGGAGTTCATTTTTGAATTCAGAGCATCGATATTATGTTAAGGTAATTTTCGGGGATTTTTCGGAAAAGAATGATTTTTTCGGTGAATAGTGTTTTTATTTCAAAATTAAATTAAAAATATTTATAAAATTATTTTTATAAAATGGAGTCAATTTTTGAATTCAGGGAATCGATATTATGATAAGGTAATGTTTTGAGATTTTTCAGAAAATTTTGAATTTTCAGTGAATAGTGAATTTTCATTTGAGAGTTTCGGGTGTTTAATGACAACATTAAGGATGTAATAATTATGTAATAATTATTGTCGACTTATGAATAGTAATATATGGTATGAGGTTTCACAAGTGGCCAATACCATGGGAAAATACCATGTTAAAGCCCATGGTTTTTCCAATACAACCAATGAGGTGTCCCTTGGCCATTAATGCCTTGTCCCCTTACATCCCCTATAAATACCAAGCCATTCTTCATAATTTCCATTCCAAAATACTACTCAATGATGTTTTGGTCTTATTACCTGCCACGGAGTCCTCCCAAGGTTCCCTCATGCCTCCCAAGGTACCAAACATCAAGATTTTGAAGTTACTCTTCAAGGTATGGGATCCTACACCTCTCTTTCTTTTCATGTATTCTCCATTATGTCACTTATTTTAATCTCCATGTTCTTATGTTTTGGATGTTATTTTTTATTCATCCTACTTTACTTTTCATTTTAATATGATGATACACCCCCACTTTCTCTCATCAATTCATTTTATGAATGTTTAAGTTGCGCCGTTAGGCTGCCGAATTTTTGTAAGGGATCCTACCTCTCTCTTTCTTTCCATGTATTCTCTTTTTTGTCATTTATTTTAATCTCCATGTTATTATGTTGTGGATGTTATTTTATATTAATCCCAATGTACTTTTAATGTTCATATTATGATAGAACCCCTATTTCTCTCATCAATTCATTCTAAGAATGATTAAGTGGCGCTGTTAGGCTGTAGAATTTTTTAAGGGATCCTACCACTCACTTTCTTTTCAAGTACTCTCATTTATGTAATTTCTTTTATTCCACATGATATTATGTTGGGGGTGTTATTTTATATTCATATTAATGTCCTTTTAATGTTCATATGATGATAGACCCCCTCTCTCTCATCATTTCATTTTATGAATGTTTAAGTGGCTCCGTTAGGCTACTAGATTTTTGTAAGGGATCCTACCTCTATATTTCTTTTCATGTATTCTCCATTATGTAATTTATTTAAAGCTCCATGTTCTTATGTTGTGAGTGTTCTTTTATATTAATCATACTATACTTTTCCTGTTCATATGATGAGAGACCCCCTCTTGCTCTCATCAATTTATTTTAAGAATTTTTCAGTGGCGCCGTTAAGCTACCTAATTTTTGTAAGTGATCCTACCTCTCTCTTTCTTTTCATGTATTATAATTTATGTCATTTATTTTAAGCTCCATTTTCTTATGTTTTAGATGTTGTTTTATATTCATCCTACTATACTTTTCATGTTCATTTGTTGAGAGACCCCCTCTTTATCTAATCAATTCATTTTAAGAATGTTTAAGTGGCGTCGTTAGGCTGCCGAATTTTTGTAAGGGATCTTACCTCTCACATTCTTTTCAAGTACTCTCATATTTGTCATTTCATTTTGGCAAAATGTTCTTATGTTTGGGGTGTTATTTTATATTCATATTACTTTACTTTTCATGTTCATATGATTAGAGACCCCCACTTTCTCTCATCATATAATTTTATGAATGTTTATGTGGTGCTGTTAGGCTGCCAGATTTTTGTAAGGGATCCTACCTCTCTCTTTCTTTTTAAGTACTCTTTTGAATTACATTACATTTATGCCCCATGTTAGTATTTTGGGAGATGTTATTTTATATTCCTATTACTTAACTTTTCATGATCATATGATGAGATAACACCTTTTACTCTCATCATTTCGTTTTATGAATGTTTAAGTGGCGTCTTTGGGCTGCCGAATTTTTGTAGGGATTATTCCAACCTTCTCATTTTTCAAGTTCTATTTTCATATAATTTCATTCAGGTAACTTGACATATGTTGTGGTATAATCTTATATATCTATCATACTGTCCTTTTTATGTTCATATGACAAGAGACACTATTTGTTCTCATCAATTCATTTTTTGACGTTTTAAGTAACACCATTAGGCTACCAAATTTTCATAAGAGAAATCTTATTTTTTTCATCCTTTCAAGTTCTTCATTTCATATGGTATATATTTAAATTTCATAACCATGTTCTTAAATACATTATATTATTTACCTATACTATTTTATGGATCAATTATGAGTGGGTTACCCATGTCCCCTCTCTTTTCAATATTTTCTAAAACTCTGTAACATAGCTGTTATGCTGCAGAATTTTCGTCTCAAATGTCATTCATTTTTCCCAAATTATTTTATTTTATTAAATTAATAGTCAAATATCATCCTTCTACAGGGGTATTAACATATATATCAAAATTTTATTTTTTAATTCAGGTATTTACATACATGAAACTCACTTTCCTTTTCTATGGGTTTAAAGTTACATAAAGATCATGTCTTTAAAGCAGTTTTAAAAACGTCATGATTATGTAATGAAACACAATTATTTTATGCTATATGGGTTATTTATGAAAAGTTTTATGATGATATATTTGTCTTATATGATAATAAAGGCAAATTAATGGTGTTCCCTGATAGCGCTCCAATGCATTGGGTAATGATGTAATCTCTAGGGATTACAATTTTAACGATACCATGGTGAATAACCTTGGTAATTTTTTTAATGACACCTTGGGGATGGAACATGGTGAAACAGAAATGATTTTCTAAGATAAATGTTATAGCCACATCTTCAAGTTATTAAATATATTATTTTTATTATGATATGCCTCATGATTTCTTTCTCATGCCTTAAAGTAATTTTTCATGACCTTATTGAAGTATCTCAAGTTCATATGTTAAATGTTTCCCATTATTTCCCTTACTGGGCCTTCTTCTCACCCATTCCTTTGATGTGTGTCCCTAGATTATGAGATGTAGTAATGAACATAGAATGAACATAAGGATAATCCTTTCAAGTGTTTAAGAAGAATGTTTTATGTTTTCATGCATTATGTTCCTGGTTTCCAAGACACTAAACCATAAAAATCCTCAGTTTTGTATAATGTTATGAATGTTATGTTATAAAAAGGAAGGATGTTATAGTTGGTATCAAAGGATGGTTTAGTTATTTATGGAAATTAGGATACAAAAATTTTAGGAAGTCCCCTATAGAAAATGTTAAATATAGGAAATCTTCCTGGTATTTTGGTGAGTATTGAGTAAGAAGTTTATCAAGAAAATACATCCCTATCTAGATACAAGTAAGTAGAGGTGGATCTGGAATAGATGTACATAGGGGTAAAACCTGAAAACACCACTTCGAGCTAGACTCGAACAGGAACTGGTAGCTGACAATAGGCCTTGCTGCACTCTTGGTTACGACGCTCCCGAAGGATGTGTTTGGTTAATCACAAACTTTTTATGAATCATTATAATCGAATTATAGAAAAATGTAATTGTCTAAGAATGAAGTCTTTAGACATAAAATCCTTTTTAGTCAAAAGAGTCTTAAATGAAATAAGTTTCTCATAGAGGATTTATTCTTTTATAAAAATCCCCCATCATCTAGGAATACGTTGGCACATTTCTTGAGGAGTTACCCGGACCTCCCCCAGAAAGAGATGTAGAGTTCTCCTCTGAACTCATACCAGGATCTCATTCGATGTCAAATACCCCCTATAGGATGGAAAATGTGGAGCTAGGGGAATTAAATAAACAACTCCAATATCTTCTGGAGAATGGGTTTATTCAACAAATTGTGTCTCCTCTAGGAGCACCCGTTTTCTTTGTGAAGAAGATGAATGGATCGATGCAGATATGAATTTATTATAGAGAACTGAATGAGATCATAGTGAAGAAAAAATACCCTCTTCCAAGAATTTATGACTTATTTGTCCAACATCGTGGGACTCAATTCTTCTCTAAGATTGATCATTATTCTGGTTATCATCAATTGAGGGTGAAGAGTGATGATATTCCAAAAACTTCCATTTGATCAAGATATGAGAATTATGAGTTTGTTGTTATTCCCTTCGAACTAATGCACCTTCTATTTTTATGGATCAAGAATAAGTTGATTTTGGAAACTTATATCAAATGGATAACTTTTGTATTGGAAAATGATTTGGTGATTAAATGATAAAGGTTATTTTGGACGATGTTTTCTCTTATGGAGTACAATATGCCTATGGAAAATAAAATACTACCATATTTTATTTGTGGAGGAATGGTTGAAATTTTTATTTTGTAAGAATCTATGTATTTATTGTGGATATATTGTGATTTGGGTTATTTCGGGAAAATTATTATCCTAGCATAGGGAATATGTGATTAAGTTAATTAGACTTTAGTATGGTACTTTAAGAGTTGTCGATGTTATTTGGAGGTAAATGTTATGATTTATTGGGGAAGACTATGTGATTAAATCTTTTTGAGCTTTGAGTTTCAATCTTAGTTTGGATTATATTGATGAATTATAATGACAATTGTGTATTGAATGGTATTTTGTGAACTTTGGGTACTATTTGTTGAATTTTGGAGATTAATAGTATTTCTTTAAAGGATTATCCTTTTTGGGGATTATATGATCTCGTACTAACCATTTTGGTTTTAGTTGATGTCTAAATACAAAGGTAATATATAGTTCTCCTTTTGTGGATTATGTTATTCTCTAGAAGATGATTCTTGTGTTTTTGATGTGACCAAGTCTTTTTGAATGCCCATCATTTGGATAAAATATTAGTTTTGGTAGAAACTTATTAATGGATGAAACTATACATGATGGTAAGTATATTTCCTTATGTTTTTATTCTATGTAGTAAATTAATTACTCAAAATTATGAAAAGGAATGTAAAACACAAATGTTGTTGGTTTATGATTCCTACTGGGTAATCAAAGGCCGTTTACACACATCTTATGTTTGTGATTTTCTTGTGGTTACCTTTCTCCTAATCATGTTTTCTATCACTCTACATAAAAACACGTCTCTTTGTTTTCTCTTCCTTATCCATGTTTCCCTACATGGAGTCCAAGTATGGGTTAACTCATGTGACCTTTGTACTTCCATTTATTTCTTTTAAAGTAATAGTTTTACTAACTCTTTTCCGATGTGGGACATTCAACGAAATTTGCAAGCCTAGTTTTAAAATTGTGAGGACGCAATTTCTTAAGGGCGAAGAATGTAACGACCCAAGATTTTAATGAAAAATTGTTTCATAAATTTGTGTGTTATTTTATTTTTATACTCAACAAAACTACTTCATTTAATAAAATGAGTATAATTAAAATGAGATCGTTGGATTTCGACTGTTATATGACCGCTGGTCAATAAGACTGTTGGAAACTAAATGTTGTGATTATTGTCTATAAATACAAGTGATCTTGATTAATTAATATAGAAAGAAGACTTGATGGCCCCATCTAGTAGTCTCAGGCCTATCGAATCCCATCTGACGGAACTTCAGAAGGAGGTAGCAACTTTGGGCTTTGCTCTGGACCAAACCCAAGCTGAAATTCATCGTGTGAAGCTGGAAAGGAATCACCTTCACAAGAAGTTCAAGCTGATAGAAATCACTCCTTGGGAAATATTGGCTGAGCCTCCCCAAGATTATATCACCCTATAAAACCTTACTCTTATGTCCTATGCTGGTGTTATAAGGGGTTATGTAACGAGATCGTAACTACCTTGTGTAATCCTTTGATTTCAATAAAAATTGTGATTTATTCTTATGATGAAGTTTGTGAATTTTCAAATGTCTGGATATATATAGTATGCATATTATTGATGAATTTTGGAAAAAGGATATTTTAATATATTTATGTAAGCCATAAATAATGAATTGTGTGTAATGATTTTCAAACAAATTTCTTCTACAAATGTGTTAAGTAAGAAATTTAGAGTCTAATAAGATCAACGTAATTTTTTAGTGAATAGTAAATTATGAATAGTGATTTTATGCTTAGGATTAGTAATGTGACCAAATGGATTATTAATCTCACTTAAAGAAAGTATTAATGTAATCTAGGCACTTTGATTATGTAATGTGATTCAATAAAATAAGTAAATAATTGTTTCAGAAATTTTTAGTCAAGTATTAGTTTTTTGGGTGAATGGTTTTTTAAATAAAAATTAAATTAAAAATATTTAGAAAATTATTTTTATAAAATGGAATTAATTTTTGAATTCAGAGCATCGATATTATTTTAATGTAATTTTTGGGAATTTTTCTGAAAAAATGATTTTTTCAGTGAATAGTTTTTTATTTAAAAACTAAATTAAAATTATTTAGAAAATTATTTTTATAAAATGGAGTTAATTTAATAATTCAGATCATCGATATTATGATAAGGTAATTTTTTTATATTTTTCTGAAAAAGTTGAATTTTTGGTGAATAATGAATTTTCGGTTTCGAGTTTCGGGTGTTTAATGACATCATTGGGGTTGTAATAATTATGTAATCATTATGATCTACATATGTATAGTAAGATAAGGTATTAGGTATTACAAGTGGCAAATACCATGGGAAAATACCATGGGAAAGCTGATGGATTTATCAATACCACCAATGAGGTGTCCCTTTCCCATTAATGCCTTGTCCAATCACTTCCCCAAAAAATACCAAGCCATTCTCTCATCCTTTACATTCCAAAATCGTCCTCAAAGATGTTATGGTCTCCTAACCTCCCAAGTAGTCCCCCATGGTACCCTAAATCCTCCCAATGTCCCATACATCAAGATTTTGAAGTTACTCTTCAAGGTAAGGGATCCTACCTCTCTCTTTCTTTTCATGTATTCTCCTTTATGTCATTAATTTTAAGCTCCATGATCTTATGTTGTGGATGTTATTTTATATTCATCATACTTTAATTTTCATTTTCATACGATGATAGACCCCCTATTTCTCTCATCAATTCATTTCAATAGTGTTTAAGTGGTTCGGTTAGGCTGCTGAATTTTTGTACGGGATCCTACCTCTCACTTTCTTTTCAGGTATTATCCTTTTTGTCATTTATTTTAAGCTCCATGTTCTTATGTTGTGGATGTTCTTTTATACTCATACTACTATCCTTTTCATGTTCATATTATGAGAGACCCCCTCTTTCCCTGATCAATTCATTTTCAGAATGTTTAACTGGCGCCGTTAGGCTGCCGAATTTTTGTAAGGGATCGTACCTCTCACATTCTTTTCAAGTACTCTCGTTTATGTCATTTCTTTTAAGCCCCGTGGTTATATGTTGCGGGTGTTCATTTATATTCATATTACATTCATTTTCATTTTCATATGATGAGATACCCCCTTTTTATCTCATCATTTCATTTTATGAATGTTTATATGGCGTTTTTAGGCTGCAATTTTTTTGTAAGGGATCCTACCTCTCTCTTTCTTTTCATGTATTCTCCTTTATGTTGTTTACTTTAAGCTTCATGTTATTATGATGTGGATGTTCTTTTATATTCATCCTAGTTTACTTTTCATGATTATATGATGAGATACCCCCTCTTTCTCTCATCAATTCATTTTATGAATGTTTAACTGGCGCCGTTAGGATGCCAAATATTTGTAAGGGATCCTACCTCTCTCTTTCTTTTCATGTATTATCCTTTATGTCATTTATTTTATGCTCCTTTTTCTTATGTTGTGGATGTTATATTATATTAATCCTACTATACTTTTCATTTTCATATGATGAGAGACCCCCTCTTTCTCTCATCAATTCATTTTAAGAATGTTTAAGTGGCGTCATTAGGCTGGCAAATTTTTGTAAGGGGTCCTACCTCTCACTTTCTTTTCAGGTACTATTGTTTATGTAATTTCTTTTAATACCCAAGTTATTATGATTGGGTTCTTCTTTTATATTCATATTACTTTCCTTTTAATGTTAATATGATGAGATACCCCCTATTTTTCTCACCATTTCGTTTTATGAATGTTTGAGTGGCACCGTTAGGCTGCCGAATGTTTGTAAGGGATCCTACCTCTCTCTTTCTTTTCAACTACTCTTTTGTATATCATTTCATTTAAGTCCCATGTTCTTATTTTGGGGTATGATCATTCATATTCCTATTAATACCCTTTTCATGATCATATGATGAGAGATCTCCTCTTACTCTCATCATTTCGTTTTATGAATGTTTAAGTGGTGCTGTTTAGCTGCCGAATTTTTGTAAGGGAATATTCCCCACCCTTCTCTTTTTTCTAGTTTTATTTTCTTGTAATTTATTTCAAATTACTTTTCTTATGTTGGGGTATGATCTTCTATATCGATGATACTATCCATTTTATGTTCATGTGATGATAAACCCTATTTGATCTCTTCAATTCATTTTTTTATGTTTTAAGTAACATCGTTATGCTACCGAATTTTCATAAGAGAAATATTATTTTTGTCATCCTTTCAAGTTCTTAATTTAATATGGTATACCTTTAAATTTCATTACCATTTTCTTAAAACCTTTATATTATATCCCCCTACTATTGTATGGATCATTTATGAGTGGTTGACCCATGTCCCCTGACTTTTCAATGTTTTCTAAAACCCTGTAACGTAGTCATTATGCAGCAGAATTTTCGTCTCAAAATGACTTTCTCTTTTTCTAAAATTATTTTATTTTAATATGTTAATACTAAAATATCATTCTTATATATGGGTATTCACATATATATAAAAATTTTATATTTTAATTCTGGGATTTACATACATGACACCCACTTTCCTTTTCCGTGGGTTTAAAGTGACATAATGATCATGTCTTTAAAGCAGTTTTTAATACGTTATGATAATGAAATTAAACCCATTTCTTTTATGATATATGGTTTATTTATGAAATTTTTTATGATTATATATTTGTCTCAAATGATAATAAATACAAATTAAGGGTGCAACCTGATGGCGCTCCAATGCATTTGGTAATTATGTAATCTCAAGGGTTGAAAATTTTAATGATACCTTCATGAATAAAATTGTTAATTTTTTTAATGAAACCATTGGGATGGACCTTGGTGAAATGGAAATGATTTTTTATGTTAAATGTTGTAGACACATCTTCATATTATGAAATACGTTAATTCTTTTATGATATGCCTCATGATTTCTTTCTCATGCCTTAATGTTCTTTTTCATGACATTATTGATGTATCTCAAGTTCACATGTTAAATGTTTCCCATTGTTTACCTTACTGGGCCTTCTGCTCACCCTTTCCATTGATGTATGTCCCCAGATTGAGAGATTCAGTAATGAACCGAGGATGAAGCTAAGGAAAATCCTTTCAAGTGTTTAATAGTAATGTTTTATCTTTTCATGTATTAGGTTCCTGGTTTACAAGACACTAAAACCAAATGATCCTCGGTTTTGTATAATCTAATAAAGGTTATGTTATAAAAATGTGTTATGCTATATTGAGTATGGTTGAGTATCCCCAAAACCCCTAGTGACTTCACAATAGAGGACGAACCAAGAGAGTTATGGTCTGGTGTGCAGTCTGTTCCACTAACATTCGGTCCAATTTCATCCAAATATATCAACCTAAACCATTCCAAAAGTTCCATCAAAATTATAAAATCTCAGTAGATTTATGATTTTGGATTCATAATGTTTTTTTGGATTTAACATGTTCATAGAATGAGTAAGAAAATTTTATTTTAATGAGATTTTTTAAAAATTACACCTATTCATTGAGAGACTTCTTTTCGATTACACTTTAATCCTTGAAGGATTTTTATTAGGATAATAATAAATTATATAATATTAATTTGATGATTATAGGATGGTTTTGGAGAAGGTATTTTTTTATCTGGAAGGATAAAACGGTGTGAATAAGTGATGGGAATATGTTTCCTTTTATGAGTGAGGGGAGGGACACCCATGAAATATCTTAAAATATTTCAATGATCTAAGGTCCCTTCCATTGTAACTTGTCTCTAAATGGTCAAGGATATGAATTTATAATTATATAATATTAAAATATATTTTACCAAAAATAAATTGATAGGTGGGGATTGAAATTATACCCTTATATCTTTGTTTAACCCCCAGTAAACTTGTTTTAACCTTAACCATGGAAGAAAATCAACTTTTTTAATTTTCACCATGACCTAAAATTATGTTAATCCAATTAGAATATATTAATTATGATGATTATAAATATGGAATACATTTTAACATATTCAATTTTTATAATTTATATAATTTATTTTAAATAAGTGTTCAACGCACAATTTAAACTCATTTTTATTAAATGAATATTTAAGTATATAACATAATTTAATTACATTATATCCTTATAAAAACATAAAATTAATGTTAAAATATATTATTGAATATATAATATGTATATTTCAATAAAACCATTAATTAATATTGATTAATTTAATTTTTTTAAATCAATGAATCGTGAATTGGAAAACCAATTCATACATCATTAAAATTTACTAAAACATAAAAGGGGTACAATGTTTTCTTGAGGTGCAATAAGCCTTCACCTACATCAAATTAACTCAAAATGAAAAAATAGATCAACCAAAAGAAGGTATATTATATAAATTTGGAGTAGATAACCCATTTCCTCACTAAAAATGTCCATTCAGAAGAAGCCTGTATAGACCATTTCATTGGTTATGTTGTAATTTCATAGTGGAGGTGTGTTTTTTGGTATGCGGATAATTTTTTAAATAATATTGGTTATGGTTTCTGGTTATGAAGCAATTATTTTGGGATATTGTATTGTTAATTAATTATGTGGAAATTTAGGCTTGGTTGTGTTTTATGATATTGCTCATATATTTATTATTATTTCGTAAGAACCACTAATCGAGTCGGGTAACAATATTTACACAAATGTGGTTTTAAGGTTCTTGGTGTTTCCCTAATATTCATGTTATTGGGGGGAAAATGGTTAACTACTCCCTCTTCCCTACTAAGTCTTATAGACAAAAAAAATCAGTCATAGCCAGATATTATGATTCACATTTTGTGATTAACAATGGTCATTTTTTAAGTGATGTGGTTATGGTGTGATGCTTTGAGGGGGATTGCATGTAAGGAGGAGGGAACATTTTTGATTTCCTTCATGTTCATGTTACTCTACTATAATGAGGATTTGTTTTTCGGTGTTAATATAGTGATATGGTATGTAATTTTGGTATGTATAATTGGGATATAGATATGTGGTTGTGGTATGATGTGTTTTTTGTGGTTTTTTACATGATAAGAATATGTGGTTATATTAAGGGAATGAAAGCACTAGGATGTATTGTGTTGGGGTGTGAGATTGACTAGTGCGGTGACAAAGTTGTTTCTAGTTAAATTACTTATATATATTTCTTTTTTGTTTTGTTATGATAATTTTATGTGTTATTGGGTGACTTTCTATAGTGAGGTTGAGTAATAGTTTACCTAGAATTGTGATGAGTGGGTAAAACTATTTTTTTCACTGAGGCAATAGTATTCTCCTTCCATATTTTCATAAGAGGATTTAGGGAGGATAATACTGATTATAATTGTATTATATAACATAAATAAATAAATAATCCCACACATGAAAAAAACGATTATATAGGATTCCAATGTGGAGTTTGTGACTGAGTTGCATCATACTAGATTATGGTGATGATGAAGTTCATAGATGTTAATGGTGTCATTGCTTTAAGAGAAACCATGCATGTTTCCCTTTAGATACTATTTTTTATATATATGACATTTCAATACATCATTGGGAATATTCTTATTTAAACCATGGATTTCATTGACAGTTTGTATTCTATTTCTATAATTTATGTGGGTAATTCCATAATATTTTTGTTTTTATACAGTCAGTGTTACTAACAAAATCGTGGCCTTTTAGAGGTGGAATTCAGGGCTCAATCTAGTATTTAATACCTTCTTTGGAGAGGTTCTAGGGTTAATGGGTCACAAAATGTTAGCTAATTTTTTTTCATGTAGAAATTATAATATTTTCATCATTTTTTTTCAATGAAACCATAAAGTGGTTTTATTAGATAAAATATATTAAATATAACTTGAATATTTTCTAGATGGTATGTGAGGATTATTTATTAAATGAATTGTGGCTAAAATGGGGTAATATATAATGATAATTATCTTAACATAGATAAAATTAGTGAATAAGGCCTTTAAGTAATTTTAAATAAATTCAATAAGTGATAAATAATTTTTAATTAATTTTAAAGGTAGATGGAAGCATTTGAAGTAGATTAGTTATCCATACGATATTCTACAGAGTATTCAAATTCATTGAGATATTAATAATATATATAGGGAAAATATTTTACTAATGTAAATTATCACAACCCATGTACACCCGTAAAAATTCCATTAATGTAAAATCAATTTTAAAACAAAATTTAATATAAAAAAAATTCTGTTTACCAACATATGAACTAATAATTTCTACATCTCCACTAAGGATAACATGTTGTAATTGATGAATAAATCATTTTGATTTCCCCAAAATTCGAATCCACATGTATGAAAAAAATAGTTCTAATTTATTTTTCAAAAAAACATGATAAATAAAAAATAATTTTAAACCGTAAACATTTGATATATCATAAAATAAAAAATTTATCCATTTTTTAAAAATAATTCCATATTTCACTAAATCAATTTCCATAAAACATCATTTGTCAATTTTAAAAATCCATGTTTTCTTCCTAAAGAAATAAATCCTATAAAAAACCATTTCCCCAAATTTATAATATAAAACCACATTCACGAACTATTGGAAAATCAAAATAATTAAAAAATTAAATGGAAATACCAAGTTTCCTCAAAATTTATGAGAAATTCCTACTTCTTCAAACACCAATTCAAAATCCCCATCTCCTTAATGTTCATTGGAAAATACCTATTTTTATAAAATCATTACAATGTTCTAAATATCCCCAAGTATATTTTAAAATTATCCATTTTCTAGTTAGATATCTAGTATAAATTATCATTCATCCACCAACATTGAGTCGTTACTTGTTCGATCATGCGTGTGAACCAAATCATCACGCATTAACACACCCTCAATAAATCCTCTTTACCATGATAAAGAGATACATGTCACATTTTGACCCGAGTGATCCAAACCATTTCTCACATTAACACAAACTCTTCAAATACCCATGTTACCTAAATGTAATGTTAGTGGTTTTCAAAAACAGATCTCCCCAAATCTATTTTAACATAGTCACACACACACACCTTGGGTGATAAATTTTAAAACATTACAAATAGTTACACATTTTATTCTAATCAATTTACTACAAAAAACTATAAAATTAAATTAACTCAAAATTCAATAATTTTCATTAAAAAATATCCTTTTAATTTAAAAATATCTATTTAAAACAACTGTTTCAATTTCAACACAAACACATTAAACAATTTCAAAAAACTATTTCTGAATCCAATGAAAATAAATTTTAATTTAATAAAAAATATCCACTTTAAATTTTTAAATTCAACTAATCCATTTAAATTGAAAATCATCTTTCTTATCTTCTTAAGTTCATTAAAAACAATCACTGTTAATTAAAACACATAATTGTTTTTATCGAAACCAATAATTCTAAAACAATATTTATCATAAATTCGTAATTTCATATTAATTAAATTGATGTAGTCCTCAATATATAAAAATCACCCAATGACACATAATAAATTAGGTAATTCATAAAAGAGAATAGAGTTTCCTACCTCATCGGCCCATCAGATGAAATTTCACAATCCAACAGACCAAATATCATGTCAAAATAATGAATTCCCTAATCCATATCATGAATAATAATAAAGATTAATATGTAACCTTAAATTAAATGATATTACATTCCCCATGACTATATTGATGATAGATAAGAAAAGGAAATTATAGAGAAATAGTAGATCCATGTTTTACCTAAGATATATTATCCAATCCTATAATCATACTTTTCTCCTTTGATGAAAAGTTTCGAGATAATTAAAATATCTCAAAATCTACCTAACAATAACCCAAGGATGTTTTAGATGAATTAATCGTCATTTTAGAGGAGTTTTAGATACTTAACAGTGGATCTGGGTTATATAAACTCAACTATACAATCCCCATTCACGGTCCCCAGGACCATTCAACGAAAATATATTTCTCTCTACCCTAAAATCTGAGTTAATTGTCTTAGATACCATGATAAGACGGTGATGGTCTTTCTTACAAAAATTTAACATGTTGAATGGTCTTCATAAACATTTTGGGACAATGTAACGGATTTTAAAACCAATAAAAATTACTCCCTAATTATGTTTAAAACATAGATTTACATGAAATTTGTCCTATAGGGAAAACACCCAATTCAATATACAATAGTGCAAAAAAACATAATTTTGAGATCATACATGAATAATTTTCTGATAATTAATATATAAAACACCATGTAAACCATCATAAAAAATCATGGCTACATTCCACATCAATAAACACTATATCTGTAAAACCTAGAAATTCCAATTCTCTGGACCATAGGTATTTTCATCCCTAAAAAGTAACTAGTCACTCTTTGATGTGTTTAATGGGATATACTTACACCCATTAGTAGTAGAATAATGCATTAAATCCATTCCAATATTGACCAATATTAAAATTTATAAATGAAATAAGAAAAAACACAAGATAATATAACTTTGTATCCAAGAATTAAATCTTATTTGGATGTGGGTTTGATTAAGATCTCTAAGAAATAGATAATTTGTTCATTCCTTTTATTATATCTACCATCAACCCAAATCATTCAACTCTTTTATAGGAACTTGTTTCTCATAACGATTTTGTAGAACCTCTTTCTAAAATTGAATTAGAATTTTGATTTCCGGATACTTTCGGATACATGCGAATAATCTCTCATCATTCAATGTTCTTCTCAAATTAAATTTAAATATATCACTACCATTAAATGAAAAATACTATTAGAATTTATTTTTTCCAAACCGTTTGAAATTGTTAATCAATATTTTAAATCACAGAACATTAACTTTTTCAGTTAATATAACTATTAAATTCTTTTAATAATCAATGGTATATTTACAAATCATCAAATGGTTTTATTAAGGGAAATATAATATGATAATAAACTTGGGAGATAATTTGAATGTATCACAAAGTATTTTATAAGGTTACATAGATATGGAATGGGAAACATTTACCAAAATATATTGACTTTCACCATCCATGGTTTGGGATATAGAGCACAATTCACAACAATATTTTACTTACATTAAATCCACAATGAATTTATATATAACATCATAACTATATGTGAATCATTCCAAAATATTTGTAAATATGTTTTCATAGTCTCTCTAAAATTTTGGATGATCAAATTATAACAAAATTAAATCTTATTAAAAGAACTTATGTTTGACCCTATGAACCTTTGTTACATCGAAAACAATTATGATATACAAAATATATAATTTTAATTATATAGTGCATTCTAGAAACATTTCATGGCTACTCAAGCTATAAATGGGTCAAACGTGATCTCAATAAAACATAATAATATCTTTATATAAACATTTATAAGAAAAAATATATCTATATATATCATATTCATCCTTATATAATCATTTTTCCATGCACATTGAGTTACCACTATTCATGAAACATGTTAATCTAGTATAAGCCATCCCAATCATTCATGGTTCTCTAAAATAGAATGACCATTTGTAATTAATACATCATTCTTCTTCATCTAAGTAACCTAGAAAATTACACATCACACAACTATTCATGGCTATAAATTTCCCCATTCTAATTCAACCATGGGCCTAGTTGTCACACATGTAGTATAAGAGGTCAAATCTCACCATGATTAAACATAATTGAAGACACGATAACCACCATACCCAACCACCCCTGATGATATTACTCTAAATATTAGTGTAAGGAAGGTATCAAGATATAAAATTTTATGTTCTAAATATCTATTAAAACATATGTAATGGAGATTCATAAAAATAATTCACCCCTAGGTATATCGGTGACCCAATGATATTCAATGTGATATACTTTCACTGGACAATAAAAATAATAAGTCGTCACTTATTGTCTTATGATTCCAATTTCAATAATATACATGATTTTAGACAATATAATCATAAAGTATCTTAAAATCTCAAAATAACCAATGAGGATCATTGATTAGGGACAACTAAAAAACATACATTATGGGTATTTTATCGTTATAGAATTCATATAACATATACACAAAATAATAATAATTGACAAATGAATATTTCATTTATTATAAATTCATGATATCATATCATTGATATCAATTATTAAATCTAGTCTCTCATATATATAATACATAGATACTTCACTTAAACCTCATAATTATTCTATATTAATTTATTTTTCAATTGATATGCTTCATTGTCCTATATAACAACTCAATAGATCTTTAGATCACCCCTCTCAATGATCCCCTGAATCAGATTATACAAAAAAAGGATTTGTTTGATCGATAGGTGAGATAGAGGTACCTTACCAATGAAATAGATCCATTATTTCTATAATAAAGCCCAAATTTCCCTTACATATTGGAATAACACAAAATTCAATTACTGTAACACACTATGTGATTCTGAGGTATGATTTCTTTTAAAATTTGGTCAGAACTCATGTATTATAGTGTATTTTGGCATTATTAGGGGTCTAAGGGGCCAATGTTAATTTTTAGAGTGAAAGGGGGTATGATTTTAAAATAAAACCATGATAATATTTTCTATCTAAGGATTTATGGGGGTCTAATGAACTTATAGTGCAATTATGTTGTGAGGTGTACCACTTCCCACTCAACTAGAGTTCCAGCAAAGGTTCCCTGAAATTTAATTAGACTTGGGTAGTGGGAAGTTCCATTTCCCACCACATTGGAGTTCTAAGGGGATCTTAGAGTCCTAGATTTTTAATCATGGTGTTTTTTTATATTAATATTTCTCCCATAAATACATTTTTTGGATGAGGTTGAACCATAAAAAATCCCAGTTGTTTCTCATTTCTTCTGGATTTTATATTCTCTAATTTTATTTCTTGACCAATTTGAGTTCTTTTAATTTTGATTAAAATATTAAGCTTACTTCAAAATTCAATTTCCTCAAAATATTGACATCTCTTACTATTTCCACATTCTCAGTTTACCCAAAATTTATGGGGTGTTTTTAGGAATTGATAAATCCCTTTATTGAGGTGGACAGGAATTTTGATATTTCATTAGTGGAAATATATAACATCAAGTAGGTGGTCCATAATATTTTAGGATGATTTATATGAGTTTCTTATGCTCGTGAGGTGCATGGGTTGATTCAATCATGAACTCTTTAAAATAATTTATATTAGAAGTCATTTTTCTAATATTTGAGAACCTATTATTATTATGGGGACCTCAAGTTGTTTTCTCAGGGTTGAATTTTGATATTATTACCTTTTCTAGATGTAAGATTTAATTAAATTCTGTTAGAATCTATACATGGGACCCAAATGGGGATTCATTTAGTTATGTATTGAAATTATGGACCAAGATAGGTTCCCATAGCCTCTTGTCATTGTATATGTATATGATTAATAGTAGGAAACTTGGTGATTGATGCGAATGGAACTTGTGAGTTTCCCTTTGCCCATGTTGGGTTGGTTATGGAGTAATATGCGGTGATTATCCCCCCAAACTAATTTTTTCAAACCTGTTATCTTATTCCATATATTTGGTATCATATACAAGACTTTCATGAGGAAATTAAAATAGAAAAAAAATTAAATGTGAGTTGAATGATATTTCAAAATTAATTTAAATTTCCTATGTTATGTTATTTATGCCACTTGTTATACTATTTCACTTTTTGAATATCTACGTGGGGTGACATGCCTTATTTGCACTAATGGATTTGGTTTAGATGAAATTTGCATTCATTATATGTTGTTCATGATAAGGGATTTCATGCCCATTATTTGATATACTTATGACCAAGAAACTATTAATATTATTGTTTGATATAATTATGATTTATATCATATTATATGTGATGATATGTGAAATGATCAATATCTTTCATGTTTGTGTTGAGGATTTTATGACAATTTTATTAGGAAAAAATTCCCAAGAAACATGTATAATATTGGGAATAAGATACTATGCATAGTTAATTATAATTCCCTTTGAAGTGGGATACACTGCCTATAGTGTGATTATTTAAAGGAAGAGGAAGTGATTTCCCTATAAACATAATCATTTATATGATGTGATTAAATTCTTCTTATAATAAAGATGCAAACTAGGGATTCATTGATCTATAGTGACCATACCAATGGTTAGGGATTATATTCATTCTTGATGATGGAGTCAAGATATTATACCTGTTATTATATTATTTTTCATGGACTCTATGCCAACTCTTATCGAAATGATAGTATGTGATGATCGCTTATATATAATTTCTCATGGATTATATGCCCGCTTATGGATCATTATTACCATGATTCAATAACCATTGTAAGAAAATAGTTTACAGGATGTATCGACCATGTAATGACTACCTTGATTTCATTGGGCATGATACTTACTATTGTGAGTTAATTAGTAGGAATTACTTCCAATTAATTATTTCGGATACAATGAGGACTCATTATCCCAGGTTTATGACTACGGATGTAAGGGCCTATGATTATTTCTATGATATTTCTACATGCACCTAGTAACTGTTCAATTCATTTATAGTTTCACATGAGTGCTTGTGTAGTACCCAAGGGTGTGAATTATATATTTATAATTCTCACTTATGAATCATTATTTGTGAGAATATTAAAATTTTTATTCACCCGTATATACTCGATTTTTAGGGAAATAATTTGTGGTATCTTGTTGAGTTGTAATCACACCCTGCATAAGAACCATGGTAAGATACCAAAAAATAGGGCAAGGGAAGTGCATCCCTTTATCAGTGCTAAATAAAAAGCGCTGATAAAGGGGTGTGCCTTTATCATCACTATTTAATAATACAGATAAAGGAAACCTTTATCAGCACTAAAACAAGCGATGATAAAGGTGTACCCTTTATCAAAACATTTTTAGCGCTGATAAATGTAACATTTATCAGCGCTATTATCAACGCTATAATTTAATCGTTGATAAAATTAGTGTTTTATCAGTGTTTTTCCGGCACTGAAAAAGTGAGACCTTTATCAACTCTAAAAAGTACTGATAAAACAACTATTAATCAGTGCTAATATTTTAGCACTGATATATAGGTTATTTATCAGTGCTAAAAATTTTCCGATAAAGGTATATTTTATGAGCGCTGATAAAACATTCCTTTATCAGAGATTTTATCTAGATCTGATAAAAGTTCCAATAGTTTTTATAAAATAACCTAACAGGCCCCTCCTCCCTCGCACCTGTTCAAGCCTTCATAGAAGCTGAATCCTACGCTTGCGACCCCTCCTCCTCCTCCACTGTCCTGGCCTTTTCCTCCTCCTCCACTATGACCGTCCTCCCCCTCTACTGCTGCTACCTACACCATTTTTTCCTCTACTGTGATCCCTAATCTATTGTGATCCCTCCGTCGTGATCCATCCACTATCGAGATTGTCCTCCTCCTCCTCCACCACTGTTACCTCTACAGTTGCAGCCTCCGTCGCGATCCCTCCTATGCTACAATCCCTCTGCCACGATCCCTCCTCTTCTGTGATCCCTCCTACATGGTAACCCTTATAGAGATGAATTTATAGTCCATTATAATCTATATAAGGTCATTAATCACTGGTAGCACACAGTTCTATGAAAAATATGGAAATACTAGATAAAACAATTTAGAACCATTGGTGTGTCTGGGTCATGGATCAATTCTTGTGAATTTTTTTAGATGCCATGAAATAATCATATGAGTTCACACAATAATTTTATAGATTCATCTTCCAGTATTGGATGATGGAATTTCCTAGTGTGGAATCATCCATCTTGTTTATATGTATGTGGAATATGATAGAATAATGTTGATTTATATGATGTTTTAAACATTGTTATGGAATAGGTTAAGTACAAATTGTATAGAAAAATTCCCAAGTGGACTTCAAAGCATGAAAATATTTTAAAAATTCAAATTTAGTACTATATAATGGTTTCTAAATGGGAGTTTTACACCTATTGATTTCTAAATAATTTGTTTAGTGTGTGTAATGTTCTTGAAGTGTCCTAAAGGGTTTTTTAGATTTTACACAGGTTTGTTTACCCATATGCATTATATTGTAAACATTATGATATACTTTCACTATTAAAAATGTTAGTATTTTCGATTTTGGGATCCCATGTTGTTTTATAAAATTATTTTCATAATATTGGTCTTCAAAGTTGATTTGGAAGTTATTTGAAATAATTTTATTTTTATTTTCACCCTAGAAATGTTTTTAATTCATATGGGATATTATGAGTAATGTTTTTTTATAAAATCCTTATGATCAAATTATTCCTATTTTGATTTGTTCTAACTAATGGGTGGTTTTCTATACATGTGGTGTTCTTTTGATAGACAAAGGATATGTTTCATTCTATAGAATTTGAGATTGGGTGATCATTTATTTATAAATGTATTCAATTTGGGTGATTCTTGATGCATTTAATTTATTGATTTCTAACCACCTTGTTTGATGTCGCAGGATTCTCAGGAGACTAGATATTGATCTGCATATGTGTAAAACATTGTATAGGATGTCTATAATATTTGGAGGGTGTCCTACAAGACTAAGAGAGACAATAGATTAAAGAGTGATAATTAGATCATGGAAGGTAAGGAGATATAATCTTATTTCCCATGGTATTTGTGTTATCCTATGATAATTATCCCTTGACCATTTGATTGGGGGGATGCTTTTGTGGGTACTAGTGATGAAATAACCAGTGGGTAGGTTGTTGTATGAGATATATCAAGGAATATTTTACATCTTATATCATGTTGAGTACATGGTTTGTATTTTTTATCCCACAGAAAATATTTATCATGGATATATGAAATTGTTACATCTCCCTTACAAACCTTATAGGTACAATACATGGAAAGAGGTAGATTATAATGTTAGTGGAAATGATAATGTAGAATTCTTATGACCTTAAGGGTAGGGAAATCTACACATGGGGTGGTGTAGGTTGGTAACTAAATATGAATACATATATTTCTTGTCGATATATTATTACCTATAGGTCTTAGGATCATCATGATATATTTTTTAACAATAGGATATGATAATGATGCATATGTTTAGTGTGGAAGCTTAGAATGTGTCATGTATGAGCTTCTTATGTAATATCCACTTGCTTGATGCTAGGTATTGATCATTGGCAAGCTAAGATCTAGGATGAGGCTTATCTTCCATGATTTTTCATTATATCTTGATCGTTATTATATATTTATGATGTGTATGAGGCCTAGAGACCTTGGGATGGCTATGTAGAGATACTCCACCAAGGTGAACACTCTTTCAAATTTTTTAATGTTTATGTTTGGCTATACATGAGGGGGTATATGCGGTTTTCTACAAGACATAAATTATTTTAATGGTTCAAATTGTGTTGAAGGTTAGATCAATTATTCTGCTTTAGGTTCTCCTTTATGTATGTGAGTTTATCCATGGGACCCTCTTTATGTTAATGGTTTAGATTATGAGGGGGGTTTGATATGTTATGCCCTCCATATTGTTTTTGGGAGCTGGATGTTATTCCATGAGGCATATAGTCACAAAACTATTCATGATCAAGATTTAATGGATCTTCCTAGGGGATGAGTGTAGCAGTGTATACCTTGTGGTAATTCAAGAATGTGAAATCATAGGGTGCACTATGCAATAGACCCTTAGGCTACACCATAATATTCCCTATTCTTTAAATGAAAATATAGTTTTCAATATTTTTAATGAGGATCCCCTATTCCTTATTAGCCAATCGACCCCATCACCCTAACCCCTCTTTGTTGTAATTTTCCCCTCTCATAATGCACTCCTTACGATCCATAATGGTCATTTCATAGTTGATAGACCACCCTCTGGACAGCCCACAACCCACACCCCCTCCCCCACACCACTGCATCCCCCCTACCCCTAGAAAACCCACCCCTTCCCCTTTTATCCTTTTATGTATTATTTTATTTCCCCCCTTTTCTCATCCATAACTGCTCCACGCTACGCCACCCTCCCCTTTCACTCCTCTTGGGTGGTTCTCCCTCACCTGGTGTATGTTTCATATTTCATCACAAGTTTTGTAGAGAGTAGGATAATTTTTACCTCTCTTAATCCTTCAATATATTATTATCGGAACCCCAAAATCCTATATTTAAATGGACATGGGTCAATTAAAATTAGAAATGTAATGATACGACCCAGGCTGGTATCATCACCAACAACTAACCTAACTTTCCACTTACCGAAGACGCATTTATGATCCCTACGAGATAGCAATGATCCCTAGTAAAAAGATACAATTAATGGGGAATATTTTATCCCTAAATTAGAGTAAATTTAAAATGTTCTTGCTCCTAAAAAGCTGACATGTACCATTCATAAGTTGAACATCTAGGAAAATACTAGATACACAAAAAATAAATAAATAGGAAGAAGATATCATAAATGAAAATAAAATCCTAATATTTAAAAATAAAATTGGTTAACTAGACATGTATCATTCCTAAATCTAATTGGACCTATTTTATATTGTTCTAACATATGTGTTCTCATTTTATGTTTTCATTTATGTTTGAAATTTCCTCTGCCACATGCCTCTCCTCTATCGTGAACACACCTCTACCACGCACTGAATGACACATTCACGGTGAGTTTTCTCCTCTTATGAATCAGATTCATCTTGTTCCTAGGTTATTACTATTTGATATTGATGGTTATAATGTGAAATGTATGGACTAAACACCCCGCTAAAAATCATGGTCATGGGTGGTCTTAGTTTGCACACTAAATGAATTTCATGTTGGTTGGTTCCTATTGAACATTTGAATATAAAAATTCGCAATTTACATATACGTGAATAATAAATGAATGCCTCATGATGATAAAACTTCTGTGATAATCACTAAATTTACAAATGAAATTGAATAAGGGATTCTTTGTAAAATCTGAAATTGAGATTTTTTGGTTTGTATGGTGTTGCGATTGTGAGAATGATTGTGTGTTTGTATAGTGTTGTTGTTTTTGGAATTATTGGTATGACATTTGATATCCATGTTGTAGTTCTTTCACCATTGAATATCAATCCAAACTTTAACCATTTCAATGGTACCACCACTTTGTTACTAGTGCAATTCCACTGAATCATAGAAAACCACTTCACTAGAGGACTCTATGAGACACATTATGGACACCCTAGTCAAATAACCATAAAAAACATGTAATGAATCCTTCGACCCACAATAAATCTATTGAAAATCATAAAATCTATTAGTTTAGTACCATAGTACTTTACTAGAGACATTATGTTTCTAGAGAAACACTAAAAAACCATTTTACAATAGAGCATAGAGATCACATGTATGATACTAAAACATTATAGTGCAAGGGCTTCTCATATCTTGTTAAACATATTTTGTGAAATAATTTTGTTAAATATTAATATTACTATATCAAATATTATGATTATGAATAAAGAATGGATGAATGCTAATCGGTTGATAAAAGAGTATGAAGATAGCGTGAAAGAGTTTATCAAGTTTGAAAAAGATCATGCATGAGACCATTCTCAAGTCCTTTGTCCATTTTAAAGCTATTTTTATTCAAGAAAATTTAGTCTAGAGGAGTTGGAAGATGACCTGATCTATCACAGAATAGATCGAAGTTATACATGTTGGAATAAACACAGGGAAAAACGAATGTAGGTAGTGGCTGGGATAACACTGCGTTATATGGATCATCTGATATGATTACAAGCATGAACAATGATGATGATTGTATGGAGGATGTGATTAAATATGTGAATTATAATGAATATTGTATTGAAGAAATGACAAGGATAGTTGAAGATGAAATTAGTGATTTCCCCAAATTGTTTGAGAATTTAAAAAGTTGTGATAAAATACCATTGTATGCATGTTACACTAATTATACTACATTGTCATCCTCATTGAAGCTATATAATATGAAAGCAGGCAATGGGTGGAGTGACTCTAGTCATATGGAACTACATTCTCTCATGAATGAATTGATCTCGGAAGATAATGAGCTCTTAAGCTGAACATACGATGCCAAATGATTTCTATGCTTGATGGGTATGATCTCTGAAAGAATACATGCTTACCTGAATGACTGTATATTGTTTCTCAAGGACCACAAATCACATAAAGAATTCCCAAAGTGTATTGCTTGTCCATACAATAAAGATTAATCCAGTCCTATAAAATTTTTAATGTACTTTCCAATCATTCCAAGGTTTAGGTTCCTACATAGAAGTGGGGAGGCTATAGGACAATTAACGTGGAATGCAAATACAAGAATTAAATATGGTGAACTACATCACCTGCCATACTCTCCTAGGTGGAATAGAATTTATAATGAGTATCTTGAATTTTGGAACGAGCCGAGAAATCTTCGTCTTACGTTATCTACAAATGGGGTGAATCCTTTTGGTTCTCAAAGCAGCGGTCATAATACATGGCTGGTTATGTTGGTAAATTATAACTTACCACCATGGTTATGCATGAAGGGGAAAATAAATCATGTTATCAATGATAATATAAGGAAAAAAAACTATGTAATGATATAGATGTTTATTTGGATCCATTGATTGAGGATTTGAAATTATTGTGGTATTTAGGTGTGGCATTGTATGATACTTACAAAAATGAATATTTTACATTTAGATCCATGTTGTATGGGATTAGAAATGGATTTCCTGCTTATTATAATTTTTCAGGATATATAATTAAAGGAACTCACGGGTGTCGCATTTGCGAACAAGGAACCCAGTCAATTAGGTTTAAACAATTATCAAAAATTGTGTTTCTAAGACATTATAGATTCTACCCCGACGACATATGTACCGATCTCGGATGGCATCATTCAATGGATGTTCAAAAGAACGTTCACCACTGTCTCCACTAACTGGTGATCAATTGTTTGAGAAAGAAAAATATGTGAACACTACTTTTGGTAAACTGTTTTCAAAAAACCTTATGAAAACTGGTTGGAAAAAGAGATCAGTTTTTTTGAATTACCAGACTAGAATTGTATGTATGTCAGACATTTTCTTGATGTTATGCATGTTGGAAAAAATTCATGTGATAGTGTCATCATCACATTGGAAAATGAACCCAGCAAAACAAAGGATGGAATTTAAGCTAGATTAGACATGGTTGAGATGAGAATACGACAATAGTAAGCACTAGTGAAGGGTGAAAAAAAATTCCTACTGCTACTTACACTCTTTCCAGGTAGGAGAGATATCAGTTTTGCAACTTCTTTAATGAAAAAAAAGTTTTAGATGGGTTATTAATCAAATATCAAGATCATCATGTCAATGAGTGATTTAAAATTAAAGGGTCTGAAATCACATGACTTGCATGTTTTGACGACAAATTTAATTCTTATATCTTTACGTTTCATTTTTCCCATGAATGACTACCATACATTTACAAATACCTATTTCTTCTTCAAAGTTATATGAAACAATGTTATATACCTGAAAAAATTTCCAACTATAGAAAGAGAAATTTTCATCATATTATGTGAATTGAAAATGTTCTTCCCATCGATATTCATTGATATGATGGTTCATTTGATGGTTCATTTGGTGAGAGAGATTCGACTATGTTGTCTTGTACATTATAGATTTATATACCAAATTGAATGGTATATGAATATTTTGAATGGATATTTCAAAAACCAATGTCAGCCAGAGGGTTGTATTGTGGAGAAATATATTGTTGAGGAAGCCATTGAATTCTGTACTGAATACCTGTCTGGTGTGGAAAACGTTGGAGTACAAAAATCTAGTCACACTGGGAAGCTTAATGGTGAATGAATTTCTGGAAGATAGAGTTTGTCACAATCAATATTACAAATTAGGAGTTGGACCACCTTTATGTTTTTCATAAAAGTTTTCACGTTTACCCTTATGTTCAAACCCACAAAGAAATTATTAGGCATTTGAATCAATCTAGGGCTGGAAAATGGATATCAGATACACATAATAAATAGTTTATAGAATGGTTTTGGGACTATATTTTTATGATGTTAGATGAAAATCCAAACTCAATTTCATAATGACTTTGATGTCTAGCCTGAGGAGAAAGTGTGTATGTATTATCATATAATGATCAAGTAGTTAATGGTAACACATTATATATTAATGAACATGATGAAGAAAATACCATGCAGAATAGTGGGGTTACACTTGTGGCCGAAGTGATGCATGCTTCCAGTGATAAGGAATTAAATCCAGTTTATGAAAATATGACATACTTTAGAATCATCAAACAAAAATGGGAGTTGGATTATTAAAAATTCCCAGTGCCGATTTTTCAGTGCAAGTGGTTTGATAACAAGAGTTCTGTTAAAATAGATGAATTGGGATTCATGAATGTTGATTTTAGAAAGAAAGTGGAGAATGATGAACCATTTATAATGGAATCATAGGATGTACAAGTATTATATGTTCCATATCCCACAAACCAAAATTGGTCAATTATTCTATTATCGACCAAAACAACAGATGGGTCATATGAAAGTTAAATGGAGGATGGACATTTCATTTCATCTTTGCAATAATTTCATAGTAGTCCCAATGAAGACGACGATCTAATTTTATAGGATCCCACAATTAAGGGATTTACATAGTCGATAATGGGGTTAAATCTCTTCAGCCTTTATGAAATAAAGAATTCAATAATCAGGTTATTTTTTTATTGTAATATACATTGTGTCGCATTATGTTATTATTTATTCGCTGCTACTTTTATGGAATATAAATTAAATGTTAAACCACTTATACAGATAATGAATTCGTCACCTACTGATGTGCCGAATCCCGAGGCACAACATGTCTCTCAACTAGTTACTGCTGGCCCATGTGCTGAGCAACAGAAGGTTTATCAAGCTATTCCTGCTGGTCCTAGTGGTTAGGTAAAATAGGTTTCTAAACCTATAGCTTCTAGTTCTATTGCCAATGTTAGTGCTTCGGAGGAATATAATGATGATGTTTCTAAGGAAATGGTAGGAAATTATACCCTGAAGGCAGAAAAAAAAGAGTATTGTAGTTTTATAGTGTTAGCCAAAATCCTTAAGGAAAAAGAAAAAGGTATCAAATTTGTGGTGAGATGGAATAAGAGAGACCAACATGTTATCCCCAACAAAGCCATATTTAGTAGCTACATTGGAATCGTCTCTCGACAACGCATGCTGGTTGTTTTACAGTTGTGGTACCATGTTTTCATCTGGGTTAAGACACAAATATGGGAAGATTTTATGGTAACATTAGATATCATTTCATTAATTTATTTAAATAAAATAAAATATAAAAAATAATGACATACTCTTCATCATCCATTACAGAGTGAATTTATAGTAGATGCCTCACAAAAGGAATATGTATTAAGAGTTTAAGGAAGGATTCATAGAGGCATCTGAACAATTTTAACAATATATCATCTTAAATATACTGAAGGAAAAATAAAGCCACACCCACCTCCTTTTTACGCACACTTGATATATCAAGGAGTGTGGGATGCGTTTAGAAACTGTCATGGGGAGAAACTTTTTCAGGTAAATTGTGTCTGGTAATACGTTGTTTTATGATTCTTGTATTCATTACTTCGATTGATAGTTTTTTATTTATGAAATATCAACTGAGTGTTGAAAATAAAGAACGAGCAACAAAACCAGTGTACCCCTACCGTAAAGCAAGGATGAGGTATGCTTAACTTGAGAAAAAATTGATACGTCTTTTAAATCAACCATAATACATTTATGTGACATAAAACAACAACATAACCATATTTATCTAAATATATGCAGATAGATGAATCAATATTGAAATCTATATCCATCCCATGCCATGTGCTATGGAAATAGTATCATGTAAATAAATAGGGGATACTAATAGTTTTAAACACAAAAAAATTATGGGAAACATGTGTACGTATGACATAATATAAATTTTATTTTCTTTAAATAACTATTACACAATAATGACTACATATTTTTCAATATTTTCAATCTGACATAGTCATAGGAATCAACAACACCCACACGAGATGCGTACATACTTTTAGCAGCCTTGAATTAGCCAAAACAGTATGGCTGTGTCAGAGGTGCGGGTTTTGGGGTGAAACCCCAAACATATTTTTTGAAACAAAAAAAAGTGGAGGATCAAACTGAGGAAATGAAAATATACAAGGAAAATTAGCTATTTTTCAAGAATAATTACAATAAAAGAGAGAGGTGATAGAAAGTTTGATGGGGGTGGAGAATATAAGAAATAACACAATAATAACTCGTGCGTAAAGATCTCGCCCCACCCTCACCAGCATTGAGGTGAGCCATTTTCCTAAAAAACCTATCATATCTATAGTAATAAATGTTCTAATAATTGATTTTGTGAAATATGAATCACATAGGCACTGATACCTTTCCTGTACTAATATTCTATATGGTTAAAATGTATGTGATTTATATCTATCAACTCCCACATATCTCATTGTAGTGAGGGCTACATTGTTTAATATGCAGAATAACATGCTACAAAATAAACAACATCCAACAGATCATGTCAGAGAGTCAATTAATGTTTCTAATGAGTCGAGTGACTAGATACCTATTCCGAATTATGTTGATGACATTCATACACTTGAACATGCTGTTGGAACATTCATCGCATGACCGTCAATTCTTGTAAAAAAGCATGTCGATAAGGATGTATCCATTTCAAATTTATTTTTCAAGCTGAACCTTTAACATTTAATGAAAAAAGGTCTGAATCAATGAATTTTATTACAAAAAAAAAACAAATATAAGTGGGTGAAAAGAAAGATCAACTAAAAACAATCTCAAGGATCAAAAAACCGATTTAAATGATCTAATGAGAGCACCTTCACCCCTCCCATTCTATATCCACATTAAATATCATTACTGGATTATGTGGATACAATGTTGATAGAAAACAATTCTCACAATTTGATGTTGAAAAAATATGTATGGAGTGGACAAATCAGATTTCATTAGTGCTGAAAATGTAAACAAAATCCTCAAGTATGAATGGCTAGGAACCTCAGTTGTAAATGTATACATGAGGTATATTCTCATGATTTTATTTTAAAAAAGTTGATATACTATGATAATTATGACTAAATACATTTCTTATTTTTCACAGGCGTATATATGAAAAATATTGAAGGGATTTCCCCATGAACAAAAATTTGGACTCGTTAGTCCTCACATCAACACTTCAAAATAATAAATAAATTCTGCTAATGAAGCTGAAATAATTTCATCTCTACTCAAATCATTTTAAAACAAAAATACGGATGATAGACTCTTTTTAATAGCAACTATGTATGGGTAAAAGTACACAATTTAATCATATCAACAATATTTTCATTTCTTTCATTACATATTCCTTTTTGTGTTTTTAGGTAGCATTGGATACTGTTTGTAGTCAATTTAGACACTCTGAAGATTTATTTTCTGTACTCAATGCATGGATATGCAACAAACCAACCACGCATGATGGAAATTTTCAATTTGTAATACACTAGATCCAAAATTTTAAAACTAAACATCTATTTATATAGTTTATATTATATTTTAATGAGGATTAGGTTATAATAGGGTGGTGCATCAATGTCGTCTACTTTATGGAATGAATCTTGGGCCTAAGGAAAAGAATGCATAAAAGATCTACAAATGGACAAATATCTCGGTATATATAATAAGATATCATTATCCAAGCACATATAAAAAAAATTACTTATTGTTCTCAATGTTTCTACAGTTTTCAAAATAATAAAACAGGAAGGACTAGGGTTATTATGTTTCTAAATTTATGAAAGAGATCGTATTTCATCAAAAAACTAGCATCCTTAAAGCGGTGTTTTGGAAAATAATTACGAGTTAATTTAAAATATTTATTAATCCTTTTTGTATTTATATTTTTTCAGTACTATAATGACTGTCGCAAAAACTCATATTCACAAGATGATATAGATGTGTTTAGAAATGAATGGGCAGTATACCTGATTGAAGATTGTACACAAATAGGATGAAGGTGAATTCCTAATAATTATTTTATCCTTATATGATCATTGATATCTCTCTTGTTTACACGTATTGAGCATATATTATCACCATTTATTATGTTTTATATCCTTAGGTTATTAAAAATGGTTTTAGAAATGAGTTTTCTTTCTAGTAAGTATAAATTAATGAGAGACTCTTATGAACTAGTTCATTACGTTTCTATGTTTGCAAAATAACCAAACCTAAAATATTTTGAAATGGATCATTTATATTATGTATTTTGGTCATTTATGTAGAAATTTCTATGGATTTTGTGTGTTCGAAGAATATTGGTTGTGTAGAACTCACAAATTTAATAAGAAAACTATGGATTCTTCACTACTATTGGATAACTACCGCATAAATGGGTGCAGGAAGAGAAGGAAAAGTGAAAGCTGAATGATGATATCATAGAGACTGTGTCAGATGAGAGCATCATGGGGATGTCGGATCTAAAGTTCAGATTAGATGTTATGCTAAGCGTTAGTTAACCAACAGTATTAAATTTCACAAAGAATTATTAGTCTGTTATTAGATTATATTTGGACCAAATAAACCATTTGGAAAGATATAAAGGTAATATTACGATATCATATGTCTATTTTAATGAAAAATTATATAATGAAATGTTGATTTGATTTTCATTATTCCTTGTTGGGTTTTTTATTGTAGATGATTTATGTCCATGTGACATGCCTTTGCAGGAAGAGAAACAACGTTGTGTCCACTCAATCATAGAGGTAATCATGATGTTTTAATAGTAAAATCAGTGTCCATAGTCTTTCATCTAAAAAATTTCTCAAATAAACATGCATCACATATACTTAAGGATGCCCATCAAAATCTAGGTGCTTACACCCCTCATATAGAAACTGCATCACATCAATTCCTAGATGCATACACACCTCACATAAAAATTCTAGAAGAAGAAAAAAACTTTTTTATAAGGAATTTAACACCTAATTGATTACCTTGGGATTCTATTTTTCTATTTTGTATTCTATGATACTCTTGGTATTTGGTGAAATTTACTATAGATAGGAGAGTAGTGAGAAATATATTTCACTAATGACTCATTAGTTCATAGCTATACGAGAACTCTTTATGATTTTTCTCTAATCACATAATACTCTTTATGTGATCAAGTCACAAAATATCTTTTGTATGAATGCTTCATGTGAATTGATCGTGTGATCTCATCACATGATCAAATCACATAAAGAAATCACATTATCAATTAAGTTAATTCAATTGAACCATGATTCTTATATTCTTGTCTTATTTACATTATTAGATAAAGATTTAAGAGTCTTGTAATCATATAAATCTCCTAGGCTCATTTGATCAGGTGATCCTATTATGGTCATGTGATCACATGAATTTGAATATGTAATGCACTTAATATGATATTTATAATTATTCATGTGCCCCATTCTTACTCAAGTCCATTTTTAACCCAAAATCCTCCATTTTCAAAATTAATCGAAATTTTCTATTTATTATGATACAAATGAATTCATGAATTGAAGTCGAGGATGCGATAGTTTATTGAACTACAATGGTATATAGTTTGGAAGTCGACAAATGCATAGTCATCCAGTCCACTCACGATCACCTTAAAAGATTTATGGGAACCAAAATCATGAATTTTCAATTTTAGAATTAGTTTCCCTTATATGTTTGTGGGGGGTGTCCAAGAGGGAGGGGTGTCCAAGAGTGGGGGTGTCCATGAGGGGATGGAGGTGTCCAATAGGTAATGGGTGTCCAGGACGTAGGGGGTGTCTCAGTGGGAGCGGGTGTCGAGGGGGGTGTCCATGAGTGGGGGGGGGGGGTCCAAGAGGAGAGGGAGGGGGTGTGTCCCGAAGGGAGGGAGTGTTCAAGTGGGAGGGTGGGTGGGGTGTACAGTAAGTAGGGGGTGTCCCGGAGTGGGGGGTGTCCAGGAGAGGGGGTGACCAGGGGGTATCCCGGAGTGTGGGGGGTGGGGTGTCCAAGAGGGGGGGGTGTCTAGGGGGTGGGCAGGGGAGGGGGTTGTCTAGGGAATGGGAGGGGGATGAAGGGGGTGGGTGGGGGATGCAGGTGGAGTGGTGGGGGCTGTCTAGGGGTAGGGAGGGGGCTGTCTAGTGGGGTTATCTCAGGGAGAGGTGGGAGGGGGGGTATGGCTAATCAAACTAAATAACTAGGATGGTGGGGGTGTCTATGGGGGAGGGTGTCTAGGTGGGAGGGTGGGTGGGGGTGTCCAGGAAGGAGGGGGTGTCCATGAGGGAGGGGGTGTCCAGGGGTGGTATGGTGACCAGGAGTGGGGGGGGGGTGTCCAAGGGGTTTTCCAGGAGTGGGGGTGTCCAAGAGGGGAGGGGGGTCTCCAGGGGGATGTCTAGCGGGGCTATGTATGGTTGGGGGGTGGTTTGTCCAGGGGGTGGGAGGGGGAGGGGGTTGTCTAGGGAAACGTAGGGGGATGTAGGGGGAGTGGTGGGGGTGTCCAGGGAAAGGTAGGGGGCTGTAGGGGGAGGGAGGGGGTTTTTAGGTGGAGGGATAGGGATGAAGGTGGAGTGGGGGGGGACTGTCTAGGGGTAGGGATGGGGCTGTCTTGGGGAGGGGTGGGAGCAGGGTCTAGAAAATAAAACTAAAGAACTATGAGATGAAGAGAAAAGTGAACCTGTATGATCATGGGCTATATAATTGTGTAGTTTCTCAATAGGCCCTCTCTACAACTGAGAAATACATTCATTCCATACCTTCCATATGACCTTAGATATTGTATGGGGTCCTTGGAGAGGCAAATGTGGTCAAGGTCCAAGCAGGGTTGGACCCGATGTCTGATGCAGATGCACTATCACTCATTCACTTTGACCTAGAATGGGAGAGTACACTCATAGAGGCTCCTGATATATGTAACTATCACGTTTATAACATATCTAGGATGGTGGTATCACTAAGAAAATGTTATAATTTATTCTAAAATTTAATACTGCTTTGAAATTGAATACAACATCTTGTATGTGTCATATTGTGTAACCTCTATTTACACTTATAGCACTTCAAGGTGAAGAACAATTAGTATTAATATAAGGGACATTATATGTTAATCGATGTATTTTTTTATAGGAATAAATAATTATAACCAATCAATTAAACGTTGAGGTGATGGAAGTGGCTAATAATGTGGCTGATAGAGGTATGTTCTCAATTATTAACATGAATGTTGATTTTCTGATGGCATTAATTTTCTATTCACTAATAATATTTATATCCTTTATCAAAGTAACTAAACCTTAGATCTTAAAATTCACAGACCATTCCATTTTTTATCTCTCCCCACTATAATAACTAGGGCACAAGTCTTTCCTTTTTCAATCTCATAAAGGGATGTGAATATGAGTCCCTCACATAGAAACTTTGTCCTGGAGTATATTCCTATTTCTAGACTAGGCCTAAGTTTAGTTTTGGAACATGTAGTACTTCATCAATAGTTTTGGTGGAATGTGTGGGGGATATTTTTAATATAATGATGGAGGGAACCTTCAAGAGATAAAATAATAGTTTGGACACATTCGTTACATGTTCACAACCCTTGGTTATAGTGACTTATATTATCAATAAATCCATGCTTGTGTGAAAGAGGTGGTCACCCTGAGGGAGAAAAGGAGGTTCATCAAGCTGAGAGTATCGATGGTGGAGGCATAAAATCTAGACATTCAACATCACAATGAGAACCTGAAGGAACCATCCATGTGTACAATAGAGGTAAAATCTCATAAAAATATTGTCATTGATGGAAGGTATGAGATAGAAAGATTATAACATGAATTTTATCACCTATAATAAATTCTCATTGTTGTAGATAAAATAGTAATAGAAGTGCATAATCTTATCAATGTGGAAGAAATGTACAGATTTGATGCTTCTAGAAGGGAAAAGGCTCTAAAATGGGTTGTAGATGTGGAAACTAAATCAGTTTCTCATTTTCGCTAATCCATAGCCTAATCTAGAGAATTAGATAGTAGAGCTCGAGGGGGTTTTCTGAGTGCATATTATTTTGATAATTATAACATTATCCTACCCCCTTATTTGGGGAGTTATGGGAGAGACTATAGAATGTGGAGATTCCTCCCTTTTTTATTGTCATTAAATGAAAACTTTTGGATTTGATATTGTTTTTGAAATTTCTTCCTCTTATTTTCTCATTCAAGTAATAAAAACAAAACCATATTTATAAGTCAATGAATCATGTTGAGCCTAATCAAACATATTAATTCAATCCGAGGATATATTGACCTATAAAGGTTGTAAAATGTAAAAAATGAAATTTTGTTAATGTATTCTTTCATATTAAGGATTAATTCATTTCATTATTATATCATTAACATAATATTTGTTTTCATATATATATATGGAATTTCTTTCCAAAGCTCATATTCTTTGTTCGGAATCAAATAAAATGTATGACAATTTTTGGGAGGGGATCACATATGCAAAAAGGATGAAACATTAATGTTTTTATATTTTTCTGGATAATTGTAATTGTGACCATATAAAAAAGTATTTGAAATGTATATAGTAGTGTATTTTTTTTGTATTCATTATTTCATGTAAATTTATATAGAATTGTTTTGGAAACTCTTGTGCATGTTTTTTTGTTATTCTATGATTTGTTAGTTTGTGTGTAGGAGTTGTTTTGTGCATCAGTTTTCTGTTGTGTGTGCACGTGTTGTTTCATGTGTGCAGGTGCCATACAAGTACTGGGTTTTCCTAGTAAACTTGGCCTTTATCAGTGCTATTTTGAGCAATGATATATGATACATTTAGTAGTGCTCAAAATAACACTGATAAAGTAGTCCCTTTATCCATGCTAGATAAGCACTAATAAATGGGGTCCTTTATCATCAATTTTTTAGAGTAGATAAATGGGAACCTTTATCAGTGCTATTTTGAGAGATGATAAAGGGGACCCCCATTTATCTTCTCCGTGATGAACAAAAATATTCTAGCACTATTAAAGGTGGTTTTTATCACTTTTAAAATCCATATTTTTAGTATTTGTACCAAAAAAATCACATGGTCATTGGTATATATAGCAGAGAGTCTATATTTTGAATAAGTGAGCTAGTAGAGTATGGTTGGAGTTAGAGATGAGGATACGAAAGGGATCATGACCCTATGTTGATGTATTCCACTTTATTTTTTTTCCTTGGACTAATATACTTATGGTGACCTATAGATGACCTTGGTTTATTTTTATGCCTCTATGGCATTGTATTTTATCTCATCTTATTACAAAATGTGTTAGATGTTATACCAATGGTCGGTTTCTAGCTGAAATTTAATATTATGATGTTATTGTATTTTGATATTTGATATTACATGTAATATAATGTATGTCCATATACATTATAGGTTATATTCTCCCCAACCTCACAATTTTTCTATAGCCTATGGTATATGATGAGGCATGATTGAGCTATGTAGGGCCACTGTTTCATTCACAATTGTAGTAAATTGGGCCAAGGTAAGTTACAAAGTTCCATTAGAGAACATTATTTTAATTTTGATTTATTATTTGAGATATGGTAGTCATAATATAAGTTATTTTGGTTATTGTGATGGAAATTATGCTTGGGTGTATCTGACCTATGTATTTGTAAAGTCCATGTTACCATGGATGGGAGTGTTGTTCTTGGATTTCAAAGTTACAATTTCATAATTAAAATATGATGCATTATTTTCAATTTATTTCTATTTTATTGATATTTTTCATCTTAGTAGGGGTGGTAAGAGAGCATGAGTGCATGAAACATTTTTGGAATGTAGGATTCACATGATATTTGTGTACCTACGTATGTTTGATCAAACTAATTTTTATTATTATGACATTACTTCTTAGTAAATTGATATTTTGAATCCAAATTATATATAATTCTAACTGTATAAAATTGGTTATTGAGAGATAGAGGGATAATCTCAAGCCTATATGAGACACCAATATCTACGGTGTGTATATCGCAGTAGGGTGCTGTTCATATTTTTGTTTATCCTATTTTTTATTTCTAAATTGCGATGGATATGTGATTATGTGTAATATATTTGGAATTATAGTAAAATTACTCTATGAATTCAACCTGTTGAGTTCTAGGAGAGGGGGATTAAGAATTTCCCACTAGTTATAGATATGGAACATCCTGTTTGTGCTAAACCTCAAATCTTCCAATAACTCCAAGAGTGTATACACATAGTTTTATAGTTAATGGTCCTTACTACTTCGAGAGATGGACCGTCCATGTTAAAATTAATTTGATATATATAGTTGAATAATAACCCTTTTTTATTGGTAGGATAGATCTCAGGCTATTGAAATATGGATTGAGTCAATTTACACTATATTTTATCATCTCAATAATCCACATGAGAGGTGGGTGAAAATTTCTATACATATGATTTGATAAGTAGAAAAGCATGGGTGGGATGTTCACATCTAGGAAGATCACCATGTGAGTTTATCATGGAAGGAATTATATGATCATTTATTCTATGAGATTTGATTATTGACAAGGATCATATGTTTATGTATCTATTTTAGTGGATCATGTAAGTGATGGATTATCCAGACCATATTAATAAATCTCTTCATTTTCTCCTTCGATGGAATGTGAAAAGACTACCAGGGTTTACCATTATGAGGATATACCAAGATATTTCATTCGATCTAAGGTGAAAATATTTTGACTTAAATCCTTTTCTAAGACTATGAACTAGCCCCCCATATTCAAGAGGAAATAAGCTATGGTTTGACATTCTAGTCAGTCTAACATTTACACTAGGTTTGGAAGTGGATCTTCAGGTAGCATGAAGTATTATTTCAGTCATTCTCACTAGATTGGAGATGTGAAGACCCATCAAGAACATAATTCTTATTCATTACAGTATTTTTGGACTCTAATAGTATGGTATTAATATGGAAGGATAAGTAAAATGTGACTGTAGTTCCATCAACTTCTAATATATTATCATTCATGAGGCCATATAGGCCATCTTATGTGTTTTTGTTATAGATTTTAATAGTTAGATAGTGATTGTGTTGATTTATAGTATTAGGGGTCCGAATTTGTTTTTTACTCTATAACATAGGGTGGTCTGTGTAAATATTCTAGCCAACTAGGGCATAGAAGTGGTTCTGGTGCTTAACAGCGAAGGTAGTAGAGTGGACCTCCTCAGGGTAGTCAGTCAGTGGGAGGCTAGGGTACAGCCAATGTATCAAGCCTATTACATGTTTTTGATTAGGATCCTTCAGGATATGATAATTGGAAATATACTTATTGAGGAATTATATTGTAGCTTATATACTATCATTTATTTTATTATATATATGTGTTTCACACTCATTTATACCAGTATAGTTAGTTAATGACCTAGGGTTGGTTATGAAGTTATTGTATGGGATAATGACTAAAGATATACCATTAAGAGTGCATTTTAAGGGTAGTTGGATGTGTATAGGATTCCTCATCATGATGAATCGATAAGATAATCTCTAGGAATTGTTTGTGTTAGAAATTCACAGTTTCAATGTGATCCTAATGATGGATTAATTAACTCATCACAGATCCCATATTTATTCCTGCTTCTAATGTTTTTCTTCATATCACTGTAGGGTGTTCTATATATATTAGTTAGACAGGGATATTTCTTGGAAGGCCATGTAAATCATAACCTTCATTGGTTGAGAGTTTTTTCATACTAGTTCTTGAATGGTTTTTTAAGAGATGTAGATACATGGAAACTATTATTTCTTCCGATGGATGATCAAATCCATGATATATTTCGTGATTATTTCATAGGGTTTCCACCCAATAGAGAGGTTTAGTTTATGATAATTATCATTATAGGTGCAAATATCATATATATAGCTCTATAAAAATATGGATCCTATATATAATACATAGTAGAAGGTTTAGTTGGAGGAATGTAAAAAGAAGGGATTTATTCCCCCTATTACTTATCTTTGATGTAATCAAATTTTGTTTCACAATAAGTGTGAATGTTCGTAAAATTCATATGATTTTTAATCAAGTGGAGACCAAGAAACTATATCCTGTTCATCAGACATATGATCTATTTGTGCAGTTGCTGAGTATGAAGTGGTCGACCGATATCTAATTGTGGTCAGGATATCACTAGATATGGGCGAGGCCATATGATATTTCTCTTAATGGTTTTATTAGGAGGTATGGTATTATGGGTATCTTTTGATATATCTATCTTTAAAAATAAATCATCCATGATTATGACCATAATAAAATGAATCTTTCCTTCATATCTAGATTATTTCATGGATGTATTTTTTGAAAATATTCTGGTGCACTCTCAATCATAGGAGGATTATGTTATCTATTTGAATATTGTATTGAGTTCACATAGGGAGACTCAACGTTATTATAAACTCTAAAAGTATTAGTTTTGGATAAGCATGGTTTGATTATTGGTTCATGTGATATATGAGGTTGGTGTATCGGTGGAACCTAAAAAGGTGTAGTCAATGATTTTCTAGGAGTAACCGAAGAATTGTTTTAAGAATTTTAGTTTTATGGGATTAAAAAGTTACTACATATTGTTGTTCCATGAATTTTCTTGAATGGTAGTACTGATGGTGACACCGACCAAGAGGAGGGTGATGTTGAAGTGGTCGGATTCTTTTGAGTGATATTTTCAGAAGTTGAATGTAATATTGATACTAGTGTCATTTTTACCTTACACAAGTTAGGTAATGAGTATACCTAGCATTGTGATGTATCATTGGTTGGTTTGAGAGACACTCAAATTTTGGAAAAGAATTTTATTATTATGGATCCAAGAATATGGGGTCTCATGAGAGGAATTATACTACTCGCTATTTATAGTTTGAGGTGGTATTGAATGCACTTATGTTTTTTCATTACTACTTATTGGGTGAGTGGTTTATGGTTTAAATAGAAACAAATAGACACAAAATATATTCTCATAGTGTGACCCAAACATGAAACATAAAAGGTATATAAAATACCAATAATATTTTGACAATGAAAAGGATTATACCATTGTTAAGGGGAATGTTTTGTCTAACTTTATTAGTATGAAGGCTTATATGCATGTGGTGTAGGAGGCGATCATTGAGTGTTATTTAATGATGATTTTCACACAGAGGCATCAAAATGTCTAGAAATACTAGGGGTAGTGTGGACCTTTTGTATTTCAATATTACTTACTCACTCTTTGAGTGGGTGAATGAGAGTCTATTGACAAATAAATATTTTTTAATGGATCATCAAATAAAAATAAATAAATATATATATATATAAATAGAAAATTATAAAAAATATAAAAATACAAAAATATTTTATGAAATAATAATCAGAAATTCAACAATACATCCTTAAGAGAGACCCTGGGGTTAGACACTATTAAATATTTTGGGTTTTATAATTGCATCTTTGATCGTCCTTGTGATATGGATACCACCAAATTTTGGTTCTGTTCCCAGAGAAACAATATTTTTCTTAAGGTTTTTCCACTTTTCTATAAAACAACAGATAAAAATTTAATAAAAAATGATGAGACCACCCTGACCCTTAAAAGACTCTAATGAATTTTTTTTATATAGGATTGAGGGTCAATTTAACATTTTTATTCAATAATATTTATAAATCATTGAGTTATTTAAAGATGAAATGATACCGTAACTCTTGGTAACCTTAGTTAAATATCTTAAGTATTTTTATCACCTTTTACCCGAGTTTTATTTTGAAGAACTGGAGTTTCCAACTTTTGAGATTCCTCTACCCCTAGATTAATGGTTTTGTATGAAATATCAACATATTGATCACTTTTTAATGAGTTGATAGGAGATATGAGATTCCAATCGAGATTAAGTTTTCCACAATCTAGAAGATAAATTTCTTTCTTGTATTTCATTCAATTATTTTTTGTGTTATAAATTGTATAATGCTATTTCAATGATTCAACATGTCATACCCTCATTATAAATCCTATCCTTTTCCATAGAGGAAACAAACCAAAGTTGGTGTTTTTTGAAGATAGGTCGAAGGAGGTTGACTACCTCACTCCTATCCTAGACATACTCCTATGATCAATTTTCAACATTAATGAAGAGAAATAATATTTTTTATAGGGAGTTAAAATTTTAATGTAGGAATATTTATTTTTATTTCAGTTTTAATATATTAATTCTAATATTTATTTTTTTCTCTACTTTTATTTTTAATGGATGGAATATAATTTTCTAATTTCGTGGAAAGTAAATAGGAACTTGAAGCTTCACAGACTAAAGAATCACTATAACTCCCAATTCTGGATGAAAATTATATTTTGGGAGCTACTATTGACGAGAAATTTCTAATGATATACATTAGATAAAAATAAGGTGATGATGCTGTTTTTATTTTTTGAGATGAAATACATCATGGGAATGAACTAGAAGAAAAATATCATCCTAGAATTCTAGTATAAAATGTTGTACTCCCAACCCAAGATAAGGAAAGATGTTAGTTCCCCAATATTTTTTCCCCTTCAGCACTCCACAAGTTTTCCTCTTCCAAGAAGAGGGAATTAAATGAATATGTACATAGGGTACTCAAAAAATGGACAATATATGAAGTTGAAATGAACATACTATAGTGGTTCTGAAGTAAGAAGCAAGAACCATCATCATACTGGGGATAACTCATTGACTGTCAAACTGTGGACAATCAAAACATATAACCCCTCGGGGGGGGGGGGGTTATCCCATTATTATTCATTTTTTGTATTTTATTTCATGTGCTTAATTCTTGTTTTTAATTGTGTAGGTTTTCGTGTATGCTAATAATCAGACACTGCATCCACATGGTGAATAACAATTTAAAAGAACATATTTGACATGTGAGGAGAGACCAAGGAAGAATAATTCTACATTTCATAACCAAGAAGAGTTTCAAACATGATCATACTATATCAATCTCTATAACTCAATATTTGTGTTCCTTAAACATCAAACAAAAAAAGGTCAACTCTTACTTTAATATGTGTACATTTTTAATAACTAGAATGGAGCATCAGGTATCCTGAATAATGAAAACATAGTGTGGATTTATTGGATAGAACACAAACAAAAAAAAGATTCTACACCAGTGGAGTGATTTTCTTAATTCTATCATTTTAATTCTTTTAGAAAAAATCTTCTATGACTTATGTTTGTAGGATCTTGTGAAAATTTTGAACCTATTTTCATTCTTGGGTGTTGGTTTTTTAAATTCTAGAGAGTTGATAATTTAGATGAGATGCATTGTGAAACCTGCTTGCACCCATTACAATGACTTTTATTTAATTCCTTCTGTACAATATTTTTTATTATATAACTTTTTGAACTACATTGATTTTTTATAATAATGTTAAAATCATGAGATTTAAAAAATTATTCAAACATTTTTTGGAATATTTTGAATAATTAATTTTTATATTTTCATTTAACCCCATAAACATTATTTAACTATTGATCTTCTCATCTATTTTGAACTAAACTTTCTACTAATTTGCGATTCCAAATCAATGAAAATGTTGATTTTTAAGTGTCTCGAATATGGGTCCTAATGTATTAAGTTGTTGTTTAAATTCTTGACACATAAAAATATGCATTTTTTTTGTAAAAAAATAGTCCAAATTTATTCAATTTTTTTCAAAATTGAGGGTCTTTATGATTCAATATTTTACTAAATTATTTCTCCCCTAGATGATAACAACATTTCAGGTAATTATGTTGTCATTGATTCTAAAATTGTAGGTATTTTATTATTTTTGACTAATGTTACATGATTTTTTATATTTATTATATTTAGGAACTCAGAAAGGGAGGGATATAGGATATTTATTAGTGGAATTATGATCATAACTTGGTGAAACTAGATATTTGAATCTGAACAAACGGAACCCACAATTTCAAAATTTATCACCATTGGGATCCAAATCAAATGACAATACTATAGATCCTTTGAAACCAGAGTGAAATAGGAAATTCGGATCCCATTGTGAGTATCTATGAAAAGGGTGTTGGGTGAATTTATATAAATAAATACAAATAAAAATTAATAATACATTTGAACAATGATATACAAAAAATTTTGTTGGGATAAATTAATAATAAATAGTCTTTTAAAAAACAAGCTAACTAACGTTAGGGGAAATTTTTAATATGATAATAAGGGGAAAACTATCATATATGAATATCATTTTAGTTGTACCTAAGAATTGAAAATTGAAATTCCATTTTTTGGAAAATATGAGAAAGTAAAAATTAAAGGATTCCCTTGTTTATATTTTATTTCCACATTAATATTACTTTTCATCACTAGTGGAATTGTATATTGAATTTGAATCGAAGTAGGGAATTGGGTGAATTCATATAGGAGGCCTAGAATTTTCAATGATGAATGGATTTTTGTTCCCTTATCTTCTAGCGTGAATTTGAATTTCGGAAGGGCCTACTATGAAAATTATTTGAAAATAATGAACCACCTTAGATTTTGATCCTATGTAAATAAATGTTTAAAAACTTATCCTTTTGAGATAGCTATTAAAACCCTTGATGTCGGTTTTACAAAGCGTATACGAATAACACTATATGATGACAAAAACACTTATGTGTGAGAGAGTATTATGTAGATTGTTTTTCTATTCTATTACACATCCATTTTGGTAGAATAATTTTCAAATTTATATATATTTATTCATTACTTGAAAATATTTAATAGGTGAATGAGTTTTTCACTAGAATTAAAATTCATTGAAAATATCTTTTTAGTATTTTTTTTGGGAGATGAATTGAGTTTTTTATTATTCTTTAATGTTAAATTATTAATTCATAAGAATTTACTGATTCTCATTAGAAATATTAATTTAAAATTATTTTTATGACATATGAATTTAACTGATATTATTTATTTCAAAAAAATCTATATCATTATTAAAAAAATTTTGGAAGTAAATTATTTCTATAAGATTGGTATTGAGTAAATGGAGATATAAATTTATTTTATCACTTTTAATGTTTTGGCTCAAAAATTTAAAATTTTAACTAGAAAAAAGGTTTTATAGATTTATTATTTTGAAGTTAGTGACCAAATAAATTCCATGAATTTCATTCGATCATTTTATGTGGAATTTATTTTTTTCTAATTAATTCATTGATTAATTTATTTTAGATAAATTTTTATTTAGAACATCGTTTTTATGAAATTTGGGATTTTGTAGTTTGGTATGTTGATGCTCCATCTACTGTTGACCACCCATATCAATGTTCGATCCACATCTACCGGTCATTATTAGTAGATACACAATCCACCCCCCATGTAGCGAATCTTAGGTTCAACACTATCAACATACACTCTTGGCATCCCTAGATCTATCGATCTGTTCCTTTAAATTCCATCCACCTCCAGCCCTCTACCAATCAAATGTTTCCCCTACAACTACTTGACTCCATGGCATCTACTACTAGAATCCCATCTTCTCATTATCTTTCAATCCACCCCAATCCATTGGTATATTTGGATTTACTATTCTGTTTTCTCTTCCACCAATGCCTCACCATTTATCATTTCCCACTCGTACCATTAGTAGATTTCAATCTACCGGAACTTGAAGATCGAGCATCGTTGTTGTACTATAGAGAACTCGATCCATAGATGGAAATCAGTTCCTTTTGAACCAAATTCAAATCAAGAAAAAACATCACCTTGAAGAACATATAGTACAAAAGAGATTCACTATTGGACCAAATGCACGCCATCTCAAAAATCTGAAAACAAGGAGCTTAGACACCATTTAATTTGTAGAAATCTAGTCCCACTGACACCCTCAGTTGAAGAAGCCCTAATCATAGCACTCGAGCATAGTTGAGCCCCACCGTCATGGTTGAGAAGGAAGCCTATGCAGCTACTGCCACAACAGATATCAGAGAACCCTCACACATCCAATACCTCATCACCACTAACTCGAATTCCTCATTATTACCAATCTACACCTGAGTGCACCACCGAGTCATATTTATCGCTAATGAGATCCCAAATCTACTTGATCACCAAACCCACCCTTTGGAGAAGACAACCTAAATAATAGAAAAGAAAATGAATGTTTTTAATAAAATAAAATAAATAAATATAAATTGACAAATATAAAAGATATCAAAATTAATAGTAATAATATAAATTGGTATATATAAATATAAATATATATTAATTAGTATTTATTTTTGTATGTATAATTATTTTTTCTATAATAATTGTAAAAAATGAAATATATATACTTTAAAACTAATAAGTATATATATAAAAATATATAAACTTATATTTATTTATATATTTAATAATAATATAATTTAATTAAGTAATATATAGTTATGGCCCACAACCTTTTTCATAGAAAAATAGAAATTCTATTTCCAAATCCTTAAATTCTTACGTCTTTATTGATATTTTCTGGCAGGATCAGGCTATGATCGAACCCAAGGTGGGTGTGGGACATTGTGTCAAATATTCATGGGGCAATATATATTGTTATGGGTGGCCGACTTCTTTCATAGGGACATCACTCTAAGCTGGTGATAAGTTTGTCAAATCACACTATGTGGATTGATACATGTACATATTAATTAGTATTTCATTTTTTTACTATTGTTTTTCTGAATAAGAGGATCAATCCTCCTCTACTTTTCACATCCACCGGACATGGGAATTGAGAAGAATCGTAGAGATGGGAACCTCCTTTATTTGTATTCTTCAAATACCTTTCCAATGTATTCATTTTCTTATATTTTTGTAAATATCACTATGTTTTTTATGTTTTGTAATTACTATTGTGATGTTTTCATTTTCATTTCTCCTTGATTTGTGTTATGATATAAAATATTTGGTAAAGGGTAACTAATTTTTTAGTCCAGCTATAGGAGGTGAAAATGAACACTACCTAGAGATCCAAAATTCATGACTATCAACACATATTCATCAATATTATTATATTGTGAATGTGATTTAGGGTGGGTGAGAGAATAATTTTTCTTAGGAATGGTTTTGTACTCGTTTTCCACATTTATTTTCCCCATATGATCTCATTTTCATGACTAAGAATATGAGATTGGTTTTGTTAATTGATTATTTAAGAAGAATCATTATGGATTGTGATATTTCCTGGCCCAAATAAATCTATTGAGTGATTCATTTTTAAATCTCGAGGAATTTTTGTGCATTGATGAACATATCTGTTTTAGTGTTCGTTGTTTTGGTAACATATGTGTGTAATTTCAGTAATCAATCATGCATTGAGTTGGGATGAGAGATGATGGTATTATTTATATGATCTATGAAGGGTAGTTGAGAGATGATCATCCAGGATCTAGCATTTTTCATTCATACTTTCTTCTCAGTATTTTTATCTTTTTTCTCTTCTTGTTGTTCCCTTTGTTTTTGTTCATATTTTTCAACTTCCATTCATTTTCTACCACTACTGCTATGATTTTCAACTCTATTGTCTTATGTTCATTTAATGATTTCAATATATATAAAGACATAAAATAATTTTAGATATACCACTAGAGAATTCAACAATTCATCCTTTAGAGAAACCTCGATTTTAGAATGTATTCTATGTTTTGGTTTTACAAATTTATCTTTTACCATCCTCATGTCAAGAACATCATCAACTACTCAGTTTAAGTGGTGGTATTTAAAAGAAAAACATCACCATCCTCTTGATCTTGATGTTGATGGTTTGTTTTTCATTATAGTTTCACCTTGATTTGGACATCAATAGATTCAGAGGTAAGGTAAACTGGTGCCTTGGTTCATTGGGATGTTTGAGGTTGTTTAAATGCTTAGTAGAATGTCTTACCAATTAACACTTCTTCATAGGTTTTTTCCTCTACATGATGTATTTTTCTATCTCAACTTATGAGATAACACCCTAATAGGTCTCGTGTGATTAGTGTTGATGATGATGTGTTGGAGCCTAATTTATCATTCAATGAATGAAAAATTCATATTGTCGATGAGAGTGAGAAATTATTTTATTGGAAGATAAATCCTTAGATACATGAGTTGTAGTAACATGGACATATACAAGAGGATACCATCTAGAAAACATATGATATGTGGGCACAATAACTATATTTATTTATTGGTGATGTTTAGTGATGCATATTAGGGATGTGTCTCTCTATTGTGGGGATGTTTTAAAACCTTATTTGATTCTAAGGTATATTTTCAATTATATTTTTGTCAAAACTCACATATTTTTTATGTATAAGGGGTCATAGGAGGGAAATGATAATTTTTTGAATGAAATGGTCAAGGTGGTGTAAATATTCATGGGATCCAATTTTCTAACAAAGTTTAGGGATCTCTGAATTTTTGTGGACCTAGAAAGTGGGATGCACATCATCCCACTTTAACATAATTCATATAGAGGTCCAGTAGAAATATATTTATAGTCACCCACCCTTTTCATACATATATGCTACATCCAATTAGATGATTATTGAGTTCATAAAATAATGAACCATTACATAATAATATAGGTTTAGGGTATTCAGAAACTTGGGCACAAAATCAACTTGTTAATATGTGATATACATCACCTCCCACTATGTTCTATATAGCTATAACCCTTGTGAAGACCTCCACCGAAGAATCCTCGAGCCTGTGTCTACATTATTAAATTTATATAAGATATAAGGGATCTCATTTTCAATGACTAATTAGTTTAGTAGTCTTGATGAACCATATACACATATGATTCCTGTAAAAACCCGATATTTTATGATAAGTATTCCTTTTAATTTATTTGATGTCATGTGTTTTATGCTAAAACAAGATTATCTTGTGCTATACGCAACACCGTATTAGCTTGTAGTATATGCAACACTATTCTTAGACTGTGTAACACACAATTTCAAGTTCGTTTGATAATAGTCATTCTACACAACATTGAGTGTATATATATATATATATATTTAATGTATAAATGAAATATGGTTGGATTCTATTATATGAAACAACAAAAGAGTCTTTCACAACACGCAACCCTAACTTGGCTTTCATTACACGTAATCACGACCTTCCTCGATAGCGTGTGTTGTACGCAATACCGGGTTTTACTAAAAACGGTATATTATTATAATACTATTATGAACTAGCTGTTATGAATATTATTAACTAAATTTTAAATTTTATAAAATTATTATTCATCTTACACATTTTCTAGAACATGGTATAAGAACAAAATAAATTTTTCGGGTAAAATAAGTATTTTTATAAAATTGCAGTTTTGTTGCCTTTTGATGGCGCACCCACTTTAAATCTAGTTGTTCACATGTTTATAAGTTCAATTTGACAAAATAAAATACTTCTTTTGAATCATGATATAAAAATTTACATTTGATAATGTTTTGATATTTTTCTGATAACTTTCATATTTTAATGAATAGTAAAAACATGCTATATTTTAATTAAAAACAACTTTTTTCATCGTAATAACTTATGTGGTTAAATTATAATACTGAATGGTTTTAAAGTATAAATAGAATATATTTTTTACCATTTCATATAATGTATGTCATTAGCATTGATTTTACATTGAATTCGTAGGTTAAATCAATTCAATCTTTTGCAATCTTTTAATCAAAAACCCATTTTATTCGACTACGGGATTAATTTTAATTTAATTTATGAAACATCTATGTATTGAATTTGAAAAAATGGATTCCATATTTGGAATTAGTGGGTCCAAATTATTTTAATAGGCGACTTTTTATTTTTGGGAATTATGAATAGTATCTACGGTAAATTTTATTTACCACAGTTAAAGGTAAATCAGGTAATTAAGGGTAAATATAATATTATAAAATTACCCTAACACATGAAAAAATTCTATTTGATGGATAAAGTTATACCCATATCATCTAAGGGTAAGATTAGATTCATTTTATGGACTTTTGACCAAGAAAATAATTTAATTATTATTAAAACCAAAGAAAGTGACAACATGTCACTCTCTTAAATCTTATAAGTATAATTATTTAAATTTAGTGATAAACATCATAAAACATCGAACATGAATATTATACAGAAAGCTAATAAAATTATTTACATCATGATAATTTATTTAGAATTATTAGGGATTAAATAATAGTCATAAATGGTGATACATTAATGATGAAGAAATTATTTATTAAGTGAAAAATCAGTAATATAGTTATTATTGAAATAATAATACCCATTAAAAGGACCAATAACCTGACCAAAACGTATTTTTAGTGTATATATACACCTTAACCATCCAATTACCTAATATATAACCATTGGGAGTCTTATAAAAGTGATTATGACACCTATATTATTTTATTTTAAATGATGCCAAAGTTGTCACCTTCATAATTTAATAAATATAATATTTTAAATATTGTGATTTTAAGATGATAAATTCGAGTAAAAGTATTATTGTGAAAGGTAATAGACTTATCTTCATCATAGGATTTTATTTTTAATTTTTATGAAACAAATATGTATATTAAATAATTATACAAAAATGTTGTAGTAATTATTTTATTAAGAGATAAACCAAATAAATGGTTTTAAAAATCGTAAAATAAATATTATATGAACTATTTAATGTTCTCCACTAATTTTATAGATACATATGACATTTTAGGAACCTATTAACGCTTTTATTTCGAACATATCTTCTGTATATATTTTATTTAAATTCAAATAAATGAATAGTCTCAAAATTGACACTATTGTTATTTTATAAAAATAACATATTATAAAATTGATTAAAAATCAAAAAAATATATAAAAATTATAAATTTTAATTTATATGGTCTAAAATGTTATAAAGTATCCAATTTTGGAAAATTCACAATAAATAAGTAATTATTTGTTATAATTTAAAATTTATAATTTTATTACCACAAATAAAATTAAATTGATTAAGTAAGGATAAATCAAGTAGATAATGTTTAAAATAGTTTCCTAACATATCTAAATTTTATTGGTGGATGATATTAGAGCCCTATCTCTTATTATATTTTAATATTAGTAATTTATGGAGGTATTTAAGTGGGGTTATAGTTATTATAAATTAATATATTTAAGATTTCCAAATGTACCCCTCCCCTCCCTAATAAAAGAGAACCTCCTCCCTCTCTTCCTCACACCAATTTGAGCCTTCATGCACGGACAACCCCTGACAAATTATTTTCTCCACTTCCCTAGAAACATCCTAGAGGTCCTATTATTTTTCAAAGACCAATTTTAGTTCCCTAAGTGGATGTCTCAAAGAGGCGCTTCAAAGAAGAGGTAAAGTTCATTACCGATTTTTTCAACTCAATTTATTCTTCCACTTCTTCTTATTTAGTTGTTTAATTATGAAGTAATAACATCAGTATCACTAATATACTGATATTTAATTATATGTATGAAACAACCCTATTTCACCATTAATCCATCCTATGGAAAATGAAATCACCGCACGTGCGTACGTACGGAATACCGTCTCCACGCCGTGGTGTAATCTATTTTCCGCCACCACCTTACTTGGATGGGTATAATGGTGTAAATAATGACTATATATGATTAATTTAAAGTTATATTTTTTTCTTAAATATTATACATACACTTCAATACAATTCCACGATCATGGGAATGATATCATCGCTTGTGCGTACGTACGGACTACCGTCTCCACGACGTGATGAGATTCATTCTCAATGATTAACCTATCATGAATGATTATAAAGTATATATATAATAAGTAATCATGAAATATATGACTTAATAATGATACTGGATATATATATATATATTTATGTCATCTACTTAATTCCATTCAATTCAATAAGGAAACGAAAACAACATTCATGCGTACGTACGACCTACCGTCTCCATGAACGGTGTATTTCATTCCATTTATCGATCTATTATATATATGTATATTCTGAATATATATTATATATAAATCATTTTTTACCTTCTGGATGTAAGTAACCATGATCTAATTAATCATATGAATAATAACAAGTTAAAACACGAACGACAAATGAAACGATTTTACCCAAAACGCTACTTTAACATTAATTTACAAAAGAATGGGTAATATAAAATCATAAGTGAAACATATACGATATCATAACAATGAATATGATTCGTTAATAAGTAAATGAAATTATTTAAATCATTATACGGGAGGTTAGGAACCATACGAATCATATCAGACCTAAGGTAAGGGAAATATCACAATCTCATTTTTATCCGAGATTGTTTTTACTTTGGAATTTACTAGGGTGTATTTTATCAACTACATCAATGTTTCCTCAATATGTAATATTATTTCCATCCACCTACAATTTTTTAAATCTAATTTTACCATTCGGTGAGTTTTTAGTAAAATATACGAACGAAATCTTTTGTCGTTTTTCGTACGAAGTACTTTTTGACTTTTACGACAAAAGTACGAGAAGAATGTTTTTTTAACTTATATGGCATGAATGGATTTTTAAAACAACATTTCCAAGAATATTCCTTTAAATGTTTTCAAATTTATTTTTAATCAACTTCTCTTTGTTTAAAATTGTATGACATGTTAAGAAAGGAAAAATGTTTTTGAAGTAGAAAGGATATTTTCCTCAAGTGTGGAGTTAAAGAGTTTTATCAAAATTATTTTCCATCTAAGATAACATAGGGTTCTGTTTCTATCCCTATTTTTACATGGATTTGATTATGTTGTGATGGAAATATTTTTATGAATTCCTTTATCTTATATGAATTGTTTTATGATGTCATGATGTTTAAGATTCCCATTTTTATTACATGGGTTATGCTATGATGTATGGTTTATGATTTTGTGGCACACATAATAATGGAATAATTATGATATGGGTGGGACCTATATCTCCCTACAATGCATTGGGTAATGATTTATATCTCATGAGATAGACATGGTTGGAATGGAAAGTTAATCTGGTTTAGTAATACAAGACTGGAACGAGGAGTGAACTCGATTCAGAAAGGGACTTTATCCACTAAGATGGTCTTGGTAACAATGCCTTGGGTAATATGGAAATCATATCATGTTCTTAATGGTTTCCACAATTACATGTTTTATTCGCATGCTATTTTATCATTATTAATGTTTCTTTATGATTTATGCATTACGGACTTCCATGTTTTATGTATTTGCTCATGCTTTTGATGTTCAAACATTATGTTCATGTTTTTAAGTTCAAGTGTATATGTTATGTTTTATTTTATCCATGCATACCCTTACTGAGCATTTGACCTCACCCTTTCTATGTTTTCTCCCCAGGATATAAAGAAAGGTTTTAGGTAAGGGAAAAAGGGGATGATCTTTATGGGAGATGTGAAGATCTTTCACCACGATTAGAAGATTACGTTCCATGTTTTCAAAGACACTAAACTATTACGGTACTTGTGTGTCTGTTTTTGTTAGGTAATAAGTATTCCTCTAAAGTAATGCAATGTCCATGTATGTCAAGCTTCAGGTCTCTACTGTTGGTATCAGAGGAACGTTTTAGTCAACCTTTGGAAACTAGGATGTGAAAACATTTGTGAGATCCCTAGAGAAATTTCTAAGGTATGTCTAGGGATATCCCTAAGGATAAGTATAAATATAGGACATAGTCCTAGAACTACGAGAACGATCATAGAATTTAACATAAGATGTTAGATATTGAGGTTACTCCCCCTTTACTATGTTGTTTTCCCTTGAATAATTTTTTCCTCTCACACGATTCTTTTTGGGTTTTAGAAAATGGCTGGAAACAGGAAGATTCATGATAATGGAGGATATAACAGACAATGGAATGATATTCATCATGATAAACCAAATGAGACTGGATTTGGAAGTCCAAAAATCATTATTATGCCAAATCAGCAATCTCATAATATGATCAATAATCTCAACTTTGGTAAGTTTCCCGACTCAGATAATAATAGAAAGATGGAGTTTCATGATGATCATAGATGAAAGAATGTTCAATTTCCCTCATGTAAATCATGTGGGAAGTGGAATCAGGGAGATTGTTTCAAAGGAACTGGTAGATGATTTGGGTGTGTAAAAGAAGGACACAAAGCCAGTAAGTGCAAAGGAATAGTTTTAGTTAACACCATGGACAAGGATAATGGTATTTCTATGACATCAACAATGATTAGATGTTTTAAATGTGGAATATATGGGAATTATGAAAACCAATGCCCTAAGGGAAAAACTCATGAAGAGAATCAACATGGTCATACAGGTAGTATTTATGTGGATGATGATGAAGAGACTAAAAATGAAATATGAGATGAAATAAATTATCAAGATCAGATAGTGGTTTAAGAAGTTAGTGGAATGATTGTAGGTTTATAAATAATAATGTATGGTACTATGGAATAAATAATAATCTAAGGATTGTTACACTATTTTTTCCCCTAAAGTATATGAAAGTATATGTTGAATGGTACCGATAACCATGGAAGGTTATTCATATATTTTTGAAATGTAGATGATATGAGAATAATGAAGGGATAAGAAGATAATGAGATGTTTGATTGTATTCATGAGCTCATGGATGATATAAGGACTATGTGATATTATGGTTTGATTATATAGATTTTTGGGATTTTGGTATGTGGAAAGAGTTACCTATTGACAGTATTCATGTTTTCACCAAGGTTATATGGTAATTTATGTTTCAAGAGAATATATGACTAAGGTATTCATGTGTTTGGAATGAAACCAATAAGATATATCTTATGATATATGTGGGATAAATTCTTGTATTCACATTCTTGGTAGATAACCTTTCTACTAATTGTTTTCTTTATACTATGTTCTTGGACCGAAGTATTTTAGATAAGCCTAAATATTGGAATGGATTATGTTGGACATATGTTAGTATTGTTTAAGGATAGAAATATTTTTCGATATTATTGATGGGATGTTATAGTAATGTAGTTTTAGAAAAAGGACATCCCGTAGGATGGGCGACAGCCCATCGCATCGGACAAGGCTGTGGGAATCGAACCCACAACCGAAGTGCGACTTGCCTTTATCACCTACCACTGACCTACAAGAAGTCCCTGTTTAGTATAAAATAGATTTATTATATTAAGTAGTATGATATATGAAGTATAAGTCCATTTTAGGAACCATATATGATTAATCTCACTATAGATCGACTTATGTATATTTAATAAATTTTGTTATCCTTTTGTTTGAGACAGATGGAATGACCCGTCATTCTATCACATGATCTTCTAACACTTCATGAATAAAAAATTCAACTTCATTTCTTTAAGAGATGAAGTGGAAATTGTTCAAGGCACGAAAAACAGTGATATTGTACCAAAATATAGTAAGTATTTATTCTAATTCAAATTCTTCAACTTTAGGGAAATGATCTTGAAAAAAAAAATGTTGTCTTAGTGCCCTTATATCCGATGAATCAGATGGTACCCTAGATAATCACAAATTTATGGCTTTGTGATTGTTGGCTTTTTCATATCCATGTTCTCTACCCCTCTCCATCAGAACTTGATGGTCAGATTTTTTTTCCAAATCAATATTTTCACCTATGTTCTCCTAGGTGGAATCCCAGTGATGAGTTAATTTGGGTAACCATTACGTTTCATAATTTAGTTTTCAATGTTAAGTTTTGGTATTTCATTTTACTATGTGGGTTTTAATTAAAAAAACTTTCAAGTAGAAAACCACGCATAACCCTGACGAATTTCAAGGGCGAAATTCATTTTACGGGGGGTAGAATGTAACAACCTGATATTTTATGATAAGTGTTCTTTTTAATTTATTTTATGTCATGTGTTTTATGCTACAACAATATTACCTTTGCTATACGCAACACCGTATTAGCTTGCAGTATACACAATGCTATTCGTAGATTGTGTTACACACAATTTCACGTTTGTTTGATAATAGTCATTCTATGCAACATTGAGTGTATATATATATATATATTCAATGTATAAATGAAATATGGTTGGATTCTATTATATGAAACAACAAAGGAGTCTTGCAAAACATGCAACCCTAACTTGGCATTCATTACACGCAATCAAAACCTTCCTCGATAGCGTGTGTTGTACGCAATACTGGGTTTTACTAAACAACGGTATATTATTATAATATTATTATGAACTAGTCTTTATGAATAATATTAACTAAATTTTTAATTTTATAACATTATTATTCATCTTAAAAATTTTCTAGAACATGGTATAAGAACAAAATAATTTTTTCATGTAAAATAATTATTTTTCAAAAAATGCAGTTTTGTCGCCTTTTGATGGCGCACCCAATTTAAATCTAGTTGTTGACATGTTTATAAGTTCAATTTGACCTAATAAAATACTTCTTTAAAATTAGGATATAAAAATTTACATTGTATAATGTTTTTATATTTTTCTGATAACTTTCATATTTTAATGAATAGTAAAAACATGCTATATTTTAATTAAAAACAACTTTTTTCATCGTAATAAATTATGTGGTTAAATTATAATATTGAATGGATTTAAAGTATAAATAGAATATATTCTTACCATTTCATATAATTTATGTCATTAGCATTGATTTTACATTGAATTCGTAGGTTAAATCAATTCAATCTTTTGCAATCTTTTAATCAAAAACCCGTTTTCATTCGACAATGGGATTAATTTTAATTTAATTTTTGAAACTTCTGTGTATTGAATTTGAAAAAATGGATTCCATATTTTGAATCAGTGGGTCCAAATTATGTTAATAGGCTACTTTTTATTTTTGAGAATTATGAATAGTAACTACGGTAAATTTTATTTACCATAGTTAAAGGTAAATCAGGTAATTAAGGGTAAATACAATATTATAAAATTACCTAAAACATGAAAAAACTCTATTTGATGGCTAAAAATATACCCATATCATCTAAGGGTCGGATTAGATTCATTTTATGGACTTTTGACCATGAAAATAATTTAATTATTATTAAAACCAAAGAAAGTGACAACATGTCACTCTCTTAAATCTTATAAGTATAATAATTTTAATTTAGTGATAGACATCATAAAACATCGAACATGAATAGTATCCAGAAAGATAATAAAGTTCTCTACATAATTATAATTTATTTAGAATTTTTAAGGATTAAATAATTGTCATTAATGGTGATACATTAATGATGCAGAAATGTTTTATTAAGTGAAAAATCAGTAATATAGTTTTTATTGAAATATTAATAACCCGTAAAGGCCCACAAACCTGACAAAAAAATATTGGTAGTGTATCTCTACACCGTAATCATCCAAGGACCTAATATATAACCATTTTGAGTCTTATAAAAGTGATTATGACACTTATATTATTTTATTTTAAATGATGCCAAAGTTGTCACCTTCATAATTTAATAAATATAATAATTTAAATATTGTGATTTTAAGATGAAACATTAGAGTAAAAGTATTATTCTTAAATTTAATAGATTTATCTTCATCATAGGATTTTAGTTTTAATTTTTATGCAACAAATAAGTATATAAAATAATTATACAAAAATATTGTATTAATTATTTTATTAAGAGATAAACCAAATAAATGGTTTTAAAAATAATAAAATAAATATTATATGAACTATTTAATGTTCTCCACTACTTTTCTAGATACATATGACCTTTTATGAATCTATTAAAACTTTTAGTTCGATCATATATTCTGTATATATTTTATTTAAATTCAAATAAGTGAATAATATCAAAATTGACACTATTGTTATTTTATAAAAATAACATATTATAAAATTGTTTAAAAATCAAAAAAATATATAACAATTATAAAATTAAATTTATATTGTCTCAAATGTTATAAATTATCCAATTACATACAATTCACAACAAATAAGTAATTATTTGTTATAATTTAAAATTTAGAATGTTATTACCACAAATAAAATTAAATTCATTAAGTAAGGAAAAATCAAGTTGATAATGTTTAAAATAATTTCCTAACATGTCTCAATTTTATTTTTTGATGAGATTAGAACCCTATATCATCTAATATTCTAATATGAGTCATTTTTTAGGTTTTTAAGTGGGTATAGATTTATTATAAATTAATATTTTTAAGATTTCCAAAGGTGCCCCTCCTCTCCCTTATAAAAGGGCACCTCCTCCCTCTCTTCCTCACTCCAATTTGAACCTTCATGCTCGGCCATCCCCTTACAAACTCTATTCTAAACTTCCATAGAAACATCCTATAGGACCTGGTATTCTTCAAAGACCAATTTTAGTGCCCTAAGAGGAGGTCTCAAAGAGGCGCTTCAAAGAAGAGGTAATGTTCGTTACCGATTCATTCAACTTTATTTCTTCTTCCACTTATTCTTATTTAGTTGTTTCATTATGAAGTAATAACATCAATATCACTAATATACTGATATTTTATTATAAGTGTGAAACAAACCTATTTCACCATTTATCCATCCTACAGAAAATGAAATCACCACGCGTGCGTACGTACGGAATACCGTCTCCACGCCGTGGTGTAATCTATTTTCCACCACCACCTTACTTGGATGGGTATAATGGTGTAAATAATGACTATATATGATTATTTTTAATTGATATTTGTTCTTAAATATTATACTTACACTTAAATACAATTTCATGATCATGGGAAGGATATCATCGCTCCTGCGTACGTACGGTCTACCGTCTCCACGACGCGATGAGATTCATTCTCAATGATTAACCAATCATGAATTATTATAAAGTATATATAATAAGTAATCATGAAATATATTACATAATAATAATACTGTATTTATGTATATATATATATATATATGTCATCTACTTAATTCCATTCAATTCAATAAGGAAACAAAAACAGCGTTCATGCGTACATACGGCCTACAGTCTCCATGAACGGTGTATTTCATTCCATTTATCGATATATTATATATATGCATATTCTGAATATATATTATATATAAATAATTTTTAAAATTATGGATGTATGTTCCCATCATCTAAGTAATCATATGAATAATTACAAGTTAAAACATGAACGACAAATGAAAAGATTTTACCCAAAACGCTACTTTAACATTAATTTACAAAAGAATGGGTAATATAAAATCCTAAGTGAACTATATATGATATCATAACAATGAATATGATTATGTAATAAGTCAATGAAATTATTTAAATCATTATACAAGAGGTTCAGATCCATACGATGCATATCGGACCTAAGGTAAGGAAAATATCACAATCTCATTTTTATCTAAGATTGTTTATACTTTGGAATATATTGTTGTGTATTTTATCATCCACATCCATGTTTCCTCAATATGTGATATTATTTCCATCCAACTACAATTGTTTAAATCCAATTTTACCCTTTGGTGAGTTTTTAGTAAAAGATATTAAAGGAATATTTTGTCGTTTTTCGTATGAGGTACTTTTTTTACTTTTCTGACATAAGTATGAGAAGAATGTTTTTTTAACTTATACGACATGAATGGATTTTAAAAACAATATTTCCAAGAATCTTCCTTTAAAAGTTTTCAAATATAGTTTTAATCAACTTCTTTTATTTTAAAAGTGTATGACATGTTAAGAAAGGAATAATGTTTTTGAAGTAGAAAGGATATTTTTCTCAAGAATGGAGTACAAGAGTTTTATCAAAATTATTTTCCATCTAAGATAATATAGGGTTCTGTTTATATCCCTATTATTACATGGATTTGATTATGTTGTGATGGAAATATTTTTATGAATTCCATTTATCTTATATGAATTGTTTTATGATGTCACGATGTTTAAGATTCCCATTTTTATTACATGGGTTATGCTATGATGTATGGTTTATGATTTTGTGGCACACATAATAATGGTATCATTATGAGATGGGTGGGACCTATATCTCCATCCAATGCATTTGGTAAAGATTTATATCTCATGAGATAGACATGGCTAGAATGGGAAGTTAAACCAGTTTAGTAATACAGGACTGGAATGAGGAGTGAACTCGATTCAGAAAGGGTCTTTGTCCTCTAAGATGGTCTTGGCAGAAATACCTTGGATAATATGGAGATCATATCATGTGCATAATGGTTTCCAAAATTACATGTTTTATTCCCATGCTATTTTATCATTCTTATTGTTTCTTTATGATCTATTCCTTACGGACTTCCATGTTTTATGTCTTTGCTCATGCTTTTGATGTTTAAACATTATGTTCATGTTTTTAAGTTCAAGTGTATATGGTATGTTTTATTTTATCCATGATTACCCTTAATGAGCATTTGAGATCACTCTTTTTATGTTTTATTTTCCCCAGGATATAAAGAAAGGTTTTAGGTAAGAAAAAGGGGGATATCTTTATGGGATATGTGAAGATCTTTCACCGTGATTAGAAGATTATGTTCCATGTTTCCAAAGACAGTAAACTATTACTGTCATTGTGTGTCTGTTTTTGTTATGTAATAAGTATTTCACAAAAGTAATGTAATTTCCATGTACGTCCAGCTTCAGGTCTCTAAAATTAACATTTTATATTGGAAATAAAATATACAACATATTGAATGTGAATATTCTATAACCTTGATCCCATTAAAATATTCATTCACCAAATCCTAGGTAAAGGAAAATAAAATATGGTTAAGCTCAAATTATCAGTAGGGGTCATATAAAATAGAATATGTTATGAGTAAATAGGACATAATCAAAATGGAATATTAAATGACTGATAACACCTGCCATTTAATCAAATAACATGATCACAAAATTTACCCATCGATAATATCAATGTAGTAATCTCATGGATAATAAAAATATATTCTTAATGTTGGAAGTGATTTATATTTGAAATCATGATATCGTGCATCATGATATCTATACCATCAATAACTTGGTCGAAGATAGTCTAGTCGATGGGTCAATACACAAAAAAACCCATTTAAATTAAAAAACTAATTTGTCTCATTGGACCTATTAATACATCAAGGGGGTAAATAATTCTAGACCTCGCATGACACTTTATGTTCAATCCATTTCCCATATATATTTAATGATAAATTTAATTCATAAAAAATATTCCTTGTAAAAAATATCTATATTGAGTAAATAATACATAATAATAATATATCTTTAGTCAATAAAAAAACCTCTTAACAAAACATCGATTCTTGAAATGGTATATAGTTTAGGAAATAATTATATCCATGATATAGTGAGTATTTATATTTATGTTAATTTTAATTTAAAATGAAAATTATCATTATAAAATTATTGTTTTAATAGGAAGTTAATAGAAATATAATTAATCAATATATGGGAGATTACCATTAAATAAGTATATTTTATAGTAAAATAGTGCTTTTTACAGAATACATTAAAATGGAAGCATAATATTTAAAATAAGTTTTTATAAATAATTTTATTTAAAAAATCATTGAAATATTATATAATAAGCTAAATAATGTAAAATAATTATGACAATTTTAATGTTTTTTAACATCATGTATATTTTAAAGAAAAAATTACATTTTACTTTCTATAAAGAAATTAAATAAATTAACCATTTAAAAAATTATAAATATTCCCATAAAACATTTCAAGAAGTTAAGAATAACTTAAAATTTAATTAATAAATCATTTGATTAATAAAAATGGATTTTGTTAAACAGATTTGAAAAATATGGATATTGAAGAAATATATACCCGATCAAGAAGTAAAATAAGATCATATTTTATTTCAAACATTCCTCTAGAATCAGTAAATTGAATTGAACCATTAAAATTAATAAATAAATAAATATAAATATTAAATAAATCAAAGTGTCATTATATACAACACAAACAAATAAATAGTTGCCTAATACCAAAAATGTCTCAATAGAGAGAAAGTTTCGATGAAATCCCTTACAAAGATCGTATCATTGAAATGGGAATTAATAAATTAAATGATTACTTTTATCAAATGTAAATCCTTGAAAAACAAGTGGAAATAAAACATAATAAAATTAAATAAAATTTCAGATATAATCAGGGAATAACATATTCAATGAAGTTGAAGTATAACCTAAGGAATGAAAGTTGATTTTAGTAACCCCTTACCTCATGTTTGAATTTCCTTGTAAGTGAGTTTAAATAACTATATAATTAATTTTGTTTTATTATAATTACATAGAAAACCATATAGATATCTATAATATCATATATGATCAATTTATAACATTTTATCACCAATTTGTTAACAATATTTTAATATTATCATTAATTTGGGAGTTAATTACTCCATTTTTCATGTATGTTTTGATTTGGTAGTTTCAGTCATATTATAATTCACATGCTTTAATCATATAAAAAGTGTTGATCATGATATAAATAATAGATACATTTACTATGTTGATATTTAGAGTCATCCTTAAATGTGAGTGATAGAAAAATGAATTACAATGTTCCTGGATATTGTATACTGTATGTATGCATGAACACTGTATTCATTTTTTATGGATAAAATAAAAAAAGTTAAATAATAATTCATATTTACTGGATAATTTTTATATTTCTGGTATATTATATTTTCATTAAATCAATATTTATTACAACCCAAGTAAATTATAAATGAAAAATTGATCACATCACTTCATGGAGGTGGTGGTACACACATACGAACGAACAACATTATCATTTTCCAACAGGTTGGAAGGTAAAAAGGTTGGTATAATATAATAATTATATAAGCATAATTTTGGAATACATATCATTAGATATATATATATATATTTGTTACATATATATAACTTTTTGTGTAAAGTGGTGATGAAATACAAATTACACCGCTATGTGGAGACAGTAAGTCATACGTACGCACAAGCGACTTTTTCAATTTTTGAATGATGTAAAAGAGATAAAATAGGTTTTTACCATAATAATAATTAAATAGACATATATTTATGATATTATACTTAATATATTAAGATACTTTCATAATATTTATAGGATGCATTTTTAGAAAAGAACATTAATGATTTGGTAAAGACGATTACCTTTTCTTCATGAGAATTCGCTTATATCCCTTATTAAGAACCTTTATAATGATGTTTTAGAAGAAAAATACCTATAATTAATGTTTATTTAAGTTGATATAGGAATTTTATTGGTTTTGGTCAACTTATGCTTCCCATATTTCCGTAATGAAAAGACTGAAGGGGTGTCCTTTTATATGTGAGGGGAGTGACATTCTTGGAATTTTTATAGTATTAAATTAATATTTATATTATTTTTTCATGTCCAAATGTATCCAAAATGGAATAATTATAATAAAAAATGTGGATAATTTGAAATCATATTATATAATGATTTGTTTTTGGTTTTTTAACCCTTATCTTTAAGCTTTAACCCTCATTTAACCCATTTGACAATTATCACACTATTAACGTTTTCTAAACATTAAGGTTAAAGAATGATACCATAGATGAAAAAATACCCATAAATTGATTATGGTTTATTTTAATACTATAGAAATAATTTGAATGAATATAATAATTCAATTAATTTTTAATCATTTAATAAAATGTAATTAATACCATTTTTGTACTATTCATTTAATTTGACTTTGAAAACATCATGAAAAAAATGGAATTCAAATATAAAAATATTAAAGATACAGAATATTTTATATTTATATATAAAATTAGTTGCACAATAAAAATAAAAACAAAAATTATTTTAGAGTTTTTAAAATCATTTTATTGATTTTTTACTCCTTGTAGAAGCACTCTGTCGGCATTGCGTAAGAATTTAAGTTAATTATTTCATCAATATAATTAAAAAACAAATTATGAAGATAAAATAATAAAATAATATTTAAAATAAACATCTCAAACCAAACATAAGGTTTTTTTATCACATTCAAAAAATTTCATAGATATTAAAATGAATAATGTTAAATTTTTTACTTTTTTATTTCACTTAAATAATATAAAGGTCAAACTCATAGCCAAATGAAAAAAATGAGCATAATGTTAAATTTTTATGATTATGTATGATATATAATCATCCAATTAAATTAATTCAAGTGTTTTGATGAATTTTAAACCCTTACTATAATACTTTTAAACTTAATTTCCTGATTTACCCTTTACTAAGGTTTAAAATTTTACCAAAGTTACTATTCATAATGCTTAAAAATAAAAGGGAACTATTTAAAAAATTTGAACCATATAGTTAAAAATATTGTATCAAATTTTCAAGAATCAATTGATATATGTTTTTTAATTTTATTGTAATATAAATTCATAAATCTCAATGAAGAACACTTTTTATAAAAAATAATTTTAAGCATAAAAATTTGGTTATATAAAATTCATGAATTTTTTTATTCAAATTAGATTATTATAAATAAAATGTGACATATGTATTTTCAATAAAAAATCTAAAATATAATGTAACTTTTAAATTAATTGATTAAATGGGAATAAATGAGATTATTTGAAAATTCGTTATCTTTATTATTCACTGAAAAATCAAACATTTTGGGAAAACCCCAAAATATTAACATATGTTAATTATGATATGATGATTTAAAAAATTATATTAATTGTATAAAACATAATTTCTAAAATTTTCCATAATTATTTATAATTTCCATGAAAAAAATAATTATTGAAGAAAACATATTTTTGGAATATAAAAATGTTTTTACTGAATATTGATTACTTATGTATTGTTAATAAAAACATTAAATATTTTTTATAATGATTATAACCCTATTAATTTATATAAATCCAATGGACAGGTGATATATTTTAAATCAAAAAATAATATTGTAATACAATATCATGGTTCTTATAATGCTTAGTTTTTTGTGTTAAAAAAGATATCACGAATTGAATTCTAAATTTTCGAGGTGTTACAGTTTAACCCTACCAAATTATTTATTGCCTCTTAATTTCATCTTGGTCATCAAAAGATCCATATTTGAAAATACATTTGTTGCAAACCCACATTATACAGAGGGATAATAAAACCTCTTTTGATAAGGGAATGTGGGAAACATAATGGTTACCTATAATACAATATATTTTAGTTCCAAGATAAGGAGAACATTGATTGGAAGTTAAAATATTGACATGTAGTAGAAAAATAAATTCAATGGACTAATAGAAAGTGATAGATAATTTTGTCATAAGAATGTTAACGACAACAAAACCATAAATTATTGAGGGGTTAAAATATTTTCTATTATTTGAAAATGACGGAAGAAAGATAACATTTTTATTTTAATATATTTTGTCTAGAATTAATGAATTAATTTACCTTAATAAGGAAGTATACTTAATTGAAAATAATTATTTCCAGCATTAATAAATTTCCTCTTTATTATCATATTTTTCTCTGAATTATGAGTATCCAATATGAATTTCTCATTTTTTAATCACTAAAATAAAATTATAATGAGTCAAATAATCTCAGATGATAACAATATATTCTTCATATCTATAATAGAAATTTTTTTATCACAATTAAAGACAATACACTAAGTGAATAAACTTTCAAATGAACAATTACTAAATTAATCTCCAAAATTAAATAATAAAACCAATGGTTTAACATATATTAATAAAAAACCCTATATCCCAAATATCGTCAATATACTGAACATCAAATAATGATTTAAACTCAAAGGTTTTTTTATACCCTTCATCTTACAACTCTAAAAAGTTAAAAACATTCTTCCCAAATAATACATTATACTAATCCTAAAGGTTATAGATATGCCTCATCACAATAAAATGTCTCGGAAAATACCATTAATCACCTCAAAATCTCAGAAATATTTGATCCTATAATATGATTCCCAAAATAAAGATAATCTTAATTAATAAAATAACTAATGTAAAAACATTCATACTAATGGGGAAATCACCTGGGCCAATGGTAGGTGTTTCTCCCTTATCACCCTTCCGTTTTGTAATCCAACCTCGTAGCCTTACCAAATGTGATAGGTCATTTCCTAAACCATGGATTGTGTGTAGAAACCCAGAATTATATCAATTAAATTTACCTTCTTGTAGTATAAATCACATAACATCACATAGATAACATAATACAATCTTAATAGATGAATAAATAATTAAATAAGAGGTATTTCTAAAAATTAAGGAACCTCTACCGATGGAATTGTAACATGATATTTGGAATTGTAATATGAACCTTATAAATAAAAATTCGGCCAATAGAATAGTAAAATCACCATTAAAAATATAAATAAAATTTGGCTATCTTATAAATGAAAATATGATATATTTATATATTGGAATAAGTAAATAAATGTTGTAGAAAAGACAAATTATGTGTTGGTATTTTTGTTTGTTATAAATATATAATTATAATTTTATAATTAATATAATGATTTAAAAGAAAAATAATTTTCATATATATTATTCATAAATTAATAGTTTTTTTATCTTATAATTATAAGATAATTTTATAAGGCTTAAATTAATTTTTCAAAGTGTCATAAAATCAGTTATAATTTGAAAATCAGTTTTTTTCAAGTAAAAGGTAATTTAATTTAAAAAATATATTTATAATTTTTATAATTTTTTTTCCTAAAATGTAATCCATTTATTAATTCTACATATCATAAAATGATTAGGGTGATGTTTTGGTATTTTTCTAAAACAGTTGATTTTTTTGTGAATAGTGAAATATAGTAATTTACTTTATTTAATAAACACATGAATTATTGAATCATAGATGATGTATGGATTATTTAATCCCATAATATCAAAAAATCTTTCATTTTTTTAATATATTTAGTGATAATTTTCAATGTTTTCATATTTGTGAACCAAAATTAAAAACAATTGAATAAAATAATAAAAAAACTCCCCTCTCCTCCACTATAAATACCAGCCCTCTCCACCCATTATCATAACATATCTAAAGCCTTGAAGAATTTCCAAATTCTGCCCAATCCTATTATCAAGTCTCTCCCACACATCCAGGATCCTTGGGTCTCAATAAAATAGGAAACTAAAGTGACTCAAGTAGGTTCTCAAAGTGAAGGATTCAAGAGGTAAAAACATAATTCTTTTTCTTTTAATTTCATTTCAATTTATTTTATTTTGTTTTTATATAATCACATACCCTTATCCAAGTGACATTATAAATATTGTATCACTTATATACTGGAATTTTATAGTGTTAATGGAATAACCCATTATCATTTCTCTTCCCCTCTCCCTTTTTTCAAAAATTGAAAACATCATCTGTGATGTGTTGATTTATCACATCCAAGGAAGATGAGTTTTCAATTTTCATTAACTCCTACAAAGAGTGACATAAAACCGTTTTTATGTTTAAAAAGGTTTATAATATATGTATTCATACCAATTTAAGGTTTTTTAAAAAGTATATATTCATAACATTAATTAATAAAATAAAACCAGTTTAGTATGAGAAAAAACACCAAAATAATCTATACAATTATCATTAACATTTTATTTAATGTATCATTCTAAAATTTTGAAAAATGATATATAATACCATTTAATTTTTTTATGTTCATTAATTATAAATACATTTATTTCTATACAGATATTCTAAGTTTACATTATTTTCCCTACACGTATACAAGTGAACTGATCATGAAAATCAAGGAAAACACACTCTTGAACAATGGAATTTAATCACACAACTCATCAAAAAGGCCATGAATTAATTTAACAAAATTAAAATAAATCAAATAAAAGTTGAAAATTTTATTTATTAATTATTTAATGTATTTAATTTTATTATCCATGACATTAATTTCATGTGCATAACACTCTTAGACACGAGGTAAGGGATTTTCTCCAAACATCCATCTCTCCAAACATCCATCATTCCATTGAGTTAGGCATTATCTATCTTTACCCAAATGTAAATCTTAATTATTTTTAATGTATCTTCTAAATTTTGTTTATATGTTCCAAACTTAGGTATCCAGATAATTTCACCCTTTATTTGGTGATATTAATGTTTTTAAAAAAATTACCTTCCCAATTCTGCCCTATAAGAAAGCCTGATTAAAGGGAACTTCGTGATGTATTACCCATTTTAAATTTCTCTCCATAATCTGTTTTAATCCACCATTATTTTTAAAAAATCACTCCTTTTATCATGAAAATATATCTCAGTTCATTTCTTGTTTAATTAGAATAATTATTCCTTTTCTTTTTTAAATAATCTTTAATATTTCCCTTAAACCGCACTAAAATATTTTATTTCTAGTGTTTCTTAAACATTATTTTTACATTATTTCACTTAATTTTGACATCAATAATCATGATATATTCCCATTTTTTCATAGTGAATATCCATTTATGATTTATATCTATTCTTTCATGGACACCACTATGATATTCTATTTTTTTATTCCGTTTCACATGATTATGATACCCTATTCATTCTTTTGGTAACACTTATATTTATGTCTGATTCCTTATGTATGATTCTACATGTGAGGAATACATATTCATGAAAATTTTATTATGGGTGTTCCTGAATGTTTTTCTAAGGAATTTTATAATGTTTAGTTTCATGAAACTTCATGTGAAATGGTCTTGGTGATTATTCTTGACTCATGATCATACATGTGAAATGGTCTTGGTGGTTAGCGTTGAGCCATACTCCTCCATATTCAATGGTCTTGGCAGTTATCCTTAAATAATTCTTATGTCATGTCTTATGTTGTTCCCAAATTTCTATGATTCCATGATTACATTATTCCATGTTCTATATGTTATGATTCCATATGTTTATTCACATTCCATGACTTTTTATGTAATCATGTTTTTCTTTCATAACCAGGTGCTATGATTTATTCTTATCCTTATTCCCTTAATGGGATTTTAGCTCATCCATTTTGTTCTTGTATTCCCCAAGTTATCCTATGAATATATAAGAGTTAAAAGTAAGTTAGAATCTCTTTTGGAGATTAAATAAAAGATGTTTTAATTTTACATTCATGATGTTTAATTATTTACCTATTGCTAAAATGACACTAGGAATTGTGATCCATGGTTGTATTTGAGGGTTAATTATTCTTAAAATCATAAAATAATATGTGTAAAAGGATAGGGCTGTCATAGTTGTTATCATTGAATGTTCTAGTTATTTCTTGGAGATTAGGAGTAGATCACATTAGTAAGAACCCTATGGATAAATCCATCACTATAGAAAACAGAGACTAAAACTTATGTAATCACAAGTCAGGATATACTTTTTTATTTACAAGTTTATAATTTTATATTCAAATTTTCTTTTATAAATTATAAATATATAAGTATTAAATCCCCCTAATTGTACTTTATTTTTATTAGTTAACAAATGGAAATAGTAGAATCTATACCAACAATCAATTTGATAGAAATTACGATTATTTACCTAATTAAATTCCAAATATTATGGGAATATTTTCCCAAAAATTAATGAGAATTCTTGCCCAACAAGATCATGTCACAACCCGACCCAACATGTATCAAGCCACGACTCCCCAAGCCATCCTCCAATATGCCATGGGAAGGAGTCTAGCACTGAGTAGGATATCACACACATGGGAGGCATTATCCTAAGGTACCTAGACACACACACACACCCATATACACCTCCATGAAACAGTGAAAAGATTTATAAAACTGAAAAAATGCATGCATACAACTATCCCAACACAAAGTGCAACAATAGTACAAAAAGGGGAAAACATAGCCCAACAAAGGAAAACTACAAAAGCATCCAACCTGCTCCGAAGGAGGGAAAACACTGCAAAAAAGACATAACAGTAAGCTCCTCAACACGGGTCCGGTAAACACCCTGGTCAGTCTCGCTCGCTATGCTCCGCTTACTCTAGGTCCTCCTAGAACTCCATCGGAAGGCCGGTAGACTGCACAAGACACAAACATGTGCGGGAAATGCTCGTGCATGGGTGAGTATTAAAAATACTCAGTAGGCACCCCAAAACCCCAAAATAAAAAGGAGAAACTGAAAGGCAACAATCAACTCATCCCAACCTGAGGGAACCAAAACGAGAGAGAAACTCCACCTCGAGACCATCCTCAACTAAACATGACTAGTCAGATCAGCATAGGTGTATGACCATACATACACCATGAATAATACAGATATACTCAAACATGCACCAAGCCTCATGAGGTTCCGACTTCAAAACCTATGACAGGTACATAACTAGTAGAACACAATCCATGAGCTCTGTTATCCCAGATGACACTCGTCCGAGAGATACATTCTCATCGAATATCATAACTAAGGAAACCTCACTGAAAAAATATAAACACCCAACTCCTCGGATAGGCGATCACTCCTATGGTCCGCTAGTTGATACCAGAACCCAAACCGGTATACAAAGAACCCACAGATAGGGGATCACTCCCAGGGTCCACAGGGGGATACCATAACCCGATCTAGCACTCAAAGATCTCACAGATAGGGGATCACTCCCAGGATCCAATAGGGGATACCACAACCCGATCTGGCACATCACAAAAACGCATCACTCAGATAGGGGATCGTCACCTGTCAAGGCGGTCATGATGTTACCGAAACCCAATCTAGTATAGATCATGATGTAGGGGATCAAACCGACGATGTACCAACCCTACTAAAATCCAAAAGCCAAGTAAGGGATCATATAACCAACGATGTTGCACCCTATTATAAACCACATGATGAGTAGGGGATTGTATAACCAATGATACCGCAACCCTGGTACACACATCCCACTATATAGGGGATCATATTCTCGATGATGCCTCAAACCCTAGGGGGTTAATCTGCTAGATAGGGGATCGTCGCCCGTGGATAAGTGGTCACAGTGATACCAAGAACCCAATCTAGGGAAACAATGTTAGAGGAACCCGCTCCAAGCCCACCGCAGTGATTCCACTACAATAATAGGTATAAAAATCTCATCGAGAGGATCACAAACCTATGCTAAGGTTGTTATGCCATGAGAACCCTCCTAGGAACGAACAAAGGGAGTACCCTTAACCACTACTGCTCCAAACGTTTCTAACTCAATCAACCCACCAAAATGCCACACCACGCACCTCCAAGGCTGATACCGAGGCCACCATCATGATATACACAGAAAAAAACGTAGGATAGGCTATTTATTTGCCTCAAATAGACAACTGGTGAAAAAGGCACTATTCACCATTGCTAGCCCATGTGGGTATCAAACTACGGTCTAGAAACTCATCAATCAGATCATACCACTACGATCCCCTCGAAAAAACCCACGAGATCGACAACTGAATCATCCCAAACGGATGCCAGGTGAAAAAGAGACATTTCCTTATAAAACGTGCGAACTGGGCCTTGTGGGACCGACACCCTTCATTATCCTGAATACTAAAAGTAGAATCTCAAAAATTAATAATGAGGACAAGGTTCAGGCTGATGCTGACAGTGCATCAATCATATGTCGGGTTCGTGAGGTTCGCCCGTTGCACGGTTTAATAATAACTTAATATTATTGAATTAAAGCATTTTGGATCACCCGTCCTCGGGCGCAGAACCCAAAAACCACGAAACCCAATTTATAAAGTCTTCCTTGATGACAAAAACCTGTGGCCCAGACGGCATGTCAAACAGACGTGCAGTTTATGATATATGCCCTCAGAATAATGGGGGCCCAAAATCGGGCCGGTCCAGACCAGTCGGCCCGCGACCCACCCACAGGTCTGGTCCAGCTCACCGTGACCTATTGGTCATGGCCCATACGAAAACCATTGGACCCCTCGGGTTCAGTTATTCCATGAAGACTGGCCACATGGCTGGTCTCGTCCGCGCGCCCCACCAGCAGGACCCGCCAAACGCAGGTCCTTGTCCGCACTGCACCCCCGAGGCAGCGCATCGGGTCTTCCACCCTGACCACAAATGGTCGAGACCGCAGCCTCCTGACCGGCTGAGCGCACTGCCGCACACCAGTCGCCCACATCGTTGTCATCCAGGATCCCCGCTCCACCTCCCTTACAGCCAGCTCTGCTGGTCCCCACTATGCCATGTCGGCAGCCTCCTTACTAGAATCCTCTGCCGGATGCCCAATCACCTCTGGGCTCCACTCATCCACCGGTCGTCGCACGTTGGCCCTCCTTCTCCAGGTCCTGAGCCTCCGTCGTGCTCTAAAATGTGACCGCCGCACCTCCGGTTTGACCTTAGTCTGCCATCCCTTGCCGAAGCCAGACCTTCATCCGGTCCCCCCAACAACTCCGATGGTTGGAAAAAGTATCCAAAATAGGATTCAGAATCCTCAGGGCCAGATCTTCAAGGTGCCTCCCTTCGCTAGTAGATCCTTCACGGTTTTGGAATGTCTGAAATTTTGGATGAATAACACTCACGAACGGGATTTAGAATTGGATTCGGACGGTGGTCGTGTTTGTTCATCCAACATCCCAATTCTAAAATTATATAATATCAATAATGGATTGACATAAACTCAGCAAATTTATGAAGGAGTGGAAAAATCAACCGAAATCCTACCTCGATCCGATCTTTTGTCATTGGTGACGCATCCGCTGCGATCACACTTCGATCTACCAGAGTTCGCTCCTCAATCTGGCGATGGACAACGAAGAATGATGAAGAACAAGAGAGAGAGTGAGTGAGAGAGTGAGAGAGAGAAGGAAAATTAGGTATTTCAGTTAATTACACACTTAAATGAAATTATAAACTCTCTCAAAAACTCTACCGATGGGCGAGGATTATGAAACCTCTGCACCCTCCTATTTTATATCATGTCTAGGAAAAACACCCCATTTCAAACTCAACAGAAGTCTCATATTTCCATTCAGAGACTTCATTATAAATTTATTCGAAAAGGACTACAGTGATTAAAATCACTCTGTCATTTTTTTAAATGGTTGTTTTTTCCCTGTGTGACATCTCTCACTGCAGGCCCGCTCCCGCAACATTTACACCCGGACAATGGTAAGCGGCATGCTCCGAACGCAACTGTACCCTCAGATTTTCAATATGATCTAAAATTTAGAAGAAAACATAACCTCACCATATGCATAGTATAAAAATACTAAATATTTTTATAAAATTAATTCCGGGAACACCATGCCTCATAATCCCACGCTGTCTTCGCACCTATCTCTAGAATTATAAAAACAAATATTTCAAAGTTTGACAGGGCCAAAACCCGATTCACTACATCCTCCCCACAATAGAACTTTTCATCCCCAAAAATCTATAAGATCAAGGAAAGATACTGAACTCTCAACATGGTCTCCCACACCAGCGAGTCGACCAAAAAACACCCCTGCCCGAACACATAAGTCAGAGGGACTCATCCACCATGCCACCACACTATCCACTTTGGGCGGAACTGACTCGCCCACACAATTTTTATCGCGTCACAAAATCATGTCTCAGTGGGGGAGGATCCGTCTTCCTCAAGCATTCAAAGCACACCGAACAACACCCACAGAGGGTCATACCAACACCCTGAACAAAATTCAAGAACGAAAAAGAAAATTAAGAGTATCGCTAAATAGTGTCCATAAAAACTACGACAGAAATTAGAAAGGACACAAGGCGTACCTATATCCATCCGTAGAGCCTCTGGGTCAATAGCCCCTGTGGCATGCAGCTGTCCTCGCCCTCGGCCTCCTGCTCCTTGATCTCGGAGTGGACCACCTAGGGGTGGTGGTGGTGGAATATGATACTGCCTACCACCTCATACTGCTGCACCAGCACCATCGCCCTGTCTGCCGCCCTGCGGACCTCCAAACTCGAGAGGTTGCCGCTGCCAAGGCCGCCTATTTATTGGCTCCCACTCAGTAGCATGACGGGTTGGAAAATCTCTAGAAATATTTCTCCGACCATCGCAAGCGTAAGACCGCCTCTCCTCCGGTTCACCAAAACTGGCCTACGAGCCATGTGAGCCCTGAGCTTCAGATCCACCATCTTGGGGTCGCTTCCTAAAATGTCAACCATTCCAAGAACCTTTCATTTGCCATCAGCTACGAGCTACCGACGTCCTAGTTGCCACATGCCCAGCACATACGCACTGAATCTGCTCAGCCAAAAAGCTCTCCACCACCAAGGCTCGCTCCAGCACTCCAGAAGATGTGGGAAGACACAAGGAAACCACACCTTCCTATATGTTTCTGCATAGCCCCTGCTCGAAGGTCTAATCCCTAAATAATGGGTCTTGAACCATATATAGGGAGAAGCATGGCAGCTCTTTAAACCTTGCTGAGTACTCCGACATAGTCATGCCCTCCTGTTAAAGCTGTAGAAGATCCTGGATCCACACTGACCTCAGCATCGCTGGATATAACTCTTCCCTTTGGAGCGGCTCAAACTCTGTCCCAGTGAGTGTCTCCTCATCATAGGATTGAATCACCAAACTCAACTATCGCCCGACCAAACCATGCAGAAGTCTCGCTGCTAGGACCACCATCAGATCTGGGAGTGTCATCACTTGGCGGAAAACTCGGGTGACTACTTTGAGCCAGTCATTAGCTACCTAAGGGTCTAGTTCTCCCCTGATCCTTAAATTTCACTACCTCTGCAACTCATGCAGCACACTCAACCTGTGTGAAACCTCATCCTACTCTACTGGAACAACCAGTTGCTCGAAAGGTGGTGGCTCAACTGACAGACCACCTGGATGTCTAGCCTCAGAACCTGCGCCCTCATCCACAACCTCTACATGGGGAGGATCCTCACCACAATCTCGATGCGGAACCATTGCTGGCTATCTTCATGGATTCATCATGAAATACAATCAAGACACACCATAGTCAAAGAGTATATCTGGAGACATGACTCAAGAAGAACATGGGAAACCCAAAAATCCCATTCCTCTATGATGCATGTACCGTTATGTCCCTACTACTAGTTTCTAAATGTCCCGAGTCTAAAGGCATGTTATCGGAGTCCTAGTGAATGGATACGTCAGTGTTTCACCTACACTAGAGTCTCTATCCCGATAGACAAACTCAAAACATCTTGACACTGCCGCTATGCAACCCAAACCAAACTGAAAGCTAGACCAGCTATGCTCTGAGATCCCAAATGTTGAACCTCCTCTGGTAGAACTCTGTCATGACCCGACCCAATGGGTCTCGGGCCGTGACTCCCCAAGCATGCCTTTGATTGGCCAGGGCCATGTGTCAAGCACCAAGTAGGATATCACACACAGGGAGGCATTAACATAAGGTACCTGTACACATGCACTCACATACACCTCCATACAACAGTGCAGAGTTATATAAAACTGAAAAGAAAATGCATACATACAACTATCCCAAACAAGAGTGCAACAACAGAATAAAAAGGGAAAAACAAGGCCGATCCAAAGGAAAACTAAAAAAGTTTCCAAACTGCTCAGAAGGAGGGAAAACACATCCAATAACACCTGCTGGTAAGCTCCTCGGCACGACCCCAGTAAACACCCTAGTTAGTCTTGCTCACTAAGCTCCACCTTCTCCGGGTCCTCATGGAACCTTGTCGAAAGGCATGTGGTATGAAAAAACACAATCATGTTCATTCAAAGCCCGTGCAGGGGTGAGTATACAAAATACTCAGTAGGCACCCCAAAAACCCATAAATAAAAGGGACAAACTAAAAGGCACCAATCATCTCATCCTAGCCAGAGGGAACCCAAATGAAAGAGAATCGCCACCTCGAGACCATCGCCGCCTAAACATGACTAGTCATCTCAGCTCAGGTGTATGCCCATACATACACCATGAACTATCCAGATATACTCAAACATGCACCAAACCTCATGAGTTTTCTCCCTCGTAACCGGTGACAGGTACATAACTAGGAGAACACACTCCATGAGCTCTGTCATCTCACATGACACTAATCTGAGAGATAATTTCACATCAAATATCGTCACTGAATAAACCTCACTGAAATAACAAAAAGAAGTAACTCCTCAGATAGGGGATCACTCATAGGGACTGCTAGGGGATACCAAAACCCACAACAGTATAAAAAGATGTCACAGATAGGGGATCACTCCTATAGTCCTCCGGGGGATACCACAACTTGATCTGGCACTCGAAGATCTCTTAGATTGGGGATGACTCCCAGGATCCGTTGGGGGATACCACAAACTGATCTGGCACTCCAATGAAACGCATCACTCAGATAGAGGACTGTCGCCCGTCAAGGTGGTCATGACAGTACTAAAACCCTATCTGGTATAGCTCGCGATGTAGGGGATCGAACTGACGATGCGCAAACCGTACTGAAATACACAAGCCAAGTAGGGGATCGTATAACCAATGATGTTGCAACCCTACTATAAACCACATGCTGAGTAGGTGACCGTATAACCAATGATACCGCAACCCTACTATGCACGACCCACTACATAGAGGATCATATTCCTGATGATGCCTCAAGCCCTATGGGGTTAACCTTCTAAATAGTGGATCACTGCCAGTGGATAAGCGGTCACAACGATACCAAGAACTCGATCTAGGAAAAAGATGCTAGAGGATCCCACGCTGGGCCCACCCAAGGGATTCCACAAATCTAACATGTTTAAACATCCCATCAAGAGGATCACAAACCTATGCTATGTTTGTGATATCGTGCAAACCCTTGTAGGAATGTACCAATGTAGTACCCTCAACCACTACAGGTCTAAACTTTGATAACCTGATCAACCCAACGCAAAACCACATCATTCATCTCCAAGGCTGATACTGAGGCCACCATCATGATCCACGTGAAAAAACACACATGATAGGATATTTACCCACCTGAAATAGACAACCGGTGAAAAGGCACTATTAATCCTAGCTAGCCCATGTGGGGCACACACTACGGTCCCAGAACACATCAAGGGGATCCTACTACTATGATACCCTTGAAAAAACACATGGTATTGACTACACAAATCGTCTCAAACGGATATTGGGTGAAAAAGAGACATTTCAACGTAAAACATGAAAACTGGGCCCTGTGGGGCCTACACCTTGTCTTTAGCCCAAATACTGAATGGATCATCCCAAAAAGTCCGCACAAGGACTAGGGTCTTATTACCGCTGACAACACATTAATCGGACGTCCGTTTCGCGACGTACACTTGTTGCACGCTTTAATAGTATTTTAAATTGAAGCATTTCGGGACACCCGTACTTCGGGAGGAGAACCCAAAAATCACGAAATCCAAATCGAAAAGTCCTCCTCAAAGACACAAACCCATGGAAGTAGATGGCGCATCAATTAGGCGCGTCGTTTAGGAGATATGCCACCATGAACAAAGGGGCCCAAAATTGGGCCTGTCTGGACCAGCCGACCAGGTCCCAACCGTTGGCCTGGTCCGGACCGCTGGCCCATGGCCCAACTACGGGTCCAGTTTAGCATTCCACGGCCCGCTGGCCCCATCCCATCCAAAAACCACCAGACTCCTTGGGTCTAGTTCTTCTAAGAAGACCGACCACAAGGCCGGTCTTGTCCGCACGCCCCACCTGCCGGACCCGCCGAACGCGGGTCCTTATCTGCACCGCACCCCCGAGGGAAGCACCTCGAGTCTTTCGGCCCAACCATGTCCAGTCGCAGCCTTCACCTCCCGGCCTGCTGAGCGTGCCGCTACCTACCGTCTGCCCCCGCCGCGGCCACTCGTGCTCCCCGCTCCTCCGTTTGTACAGCCGACTCTGCCAGTCCCCGTTGTGCCATGTCGATGGCCTCCTTGCTCGTCTCCTCCTCTAGACTCCCTAACACCTCTGGCCTCTACTCCTCCACTGGGCTACACACACCGTCCCTCCTCCGCCTTGTCTTGAGCCTCCGCCATTCTCCAAAACACGGCCACCGCGCACCGCTGTGCCTCCGACTCGACATCCGGCTGCCATCCTTTGCTGGAGTCGGACCTTAAAATGGCCCCCCGACCACTCTAGTGGTCTGAAAAAGTATCTAAAAACGGTTTTGGTATCCTCAGGTCCAGATCTTCACATCGTTTCCCCTCGCTAGTCGATCCGTCATAGTTTTGGCGCTTCCGAAATTTTGGATGAAGAACGCTCAAGAATGGGACTTGGACGGTGGATGTGTTCGTTTGACCATCATCCCAATTCTAAATTTATAGAATTTCAATGATCTATTGACAAAAACTCAGTAAATTGATGAAGGAGAAAAAAACTCAACCGAAATCCTACCTCGATCTGGTCGTTCGTCGTTGGCGACGCATCCGTTGCGATCCCATTTCGATCCACCAGAGTTCACTCCTCAATCTGGTGATGAACATCATAGAACACCGAAGAACATGAGAGATAGAGATATATATATATATATATATATATATATATATAATAGAAATACGGGCTTTCCCTCAATTCCACACTAAAACGATTTTATAAACTCTCTCTGAAACTCTACTAACGAGCGAGGATTCTAAAACCTCCACACTCGCCTATTTTATATCACGCCTAGGTAAAACTCCTCATTTCAAACACAACAGAAGTCTCATATTTCCATTCTGAGACTTTGTTCGAAAGTTATTCAAAAAGGATGCAAGTGATAAAAATCACTATGTCATTATTTTAAAATGACTATTTTTTCCCTGGGTGACATCTCTCACAGCAGGCCCACGCCAGCAACTTTTACACCAATCCTAGGATAAATTCCATGTTGTAGACGTAACTGTGCCCTCAAATTTCAAATCTGAGGTACCGTTTAGGATGAAAGACATCCCCACCACGTGCATAGTATAAAAATACTTAATATTTTTATAAAATTAATTCCATGCACACCAGACCTCAGAATCGCATTATGTCTTCACTCCTTTCTCTAGAATTATTCAAAAAAATATTCCAAAGTATGACAGGTCCAAAACCCGAGTTGCTATAGATCATGTTATAAATAATAACATGAATATTGTGGAAATACCTCCTTTTTCTTATGGAAAAAAAGTTTCTAGTGAGTCTATAATGTGAAAAGGCCTCAAATATTTGGTGGATTATTCAATCCCATCATCGTGAAACAATGGATCAACTCCATTGATATGACATTATCCATACTCCAGTGCTCAGAAGAAGAGAATGATGTAATATTAGTCTATTGTTTTGATGGGGAAATTGGTCATTGGTGGAAACTGATCAAGAAATCAAAGTCAATATAGGAAATTGATTTCATGGATTGGGTTGAATTCAAGAAAATATTTCTCAATAAATATTTTCCCCAACCCTTCTGTCTAAAGATGGAAATAAAGTTCCTCATACAGATGTAAAAGGAAGATGAGTCTATTGGGGAATAAGAGGAAAACTTCACAAGGCTTGCACGATACACCTACTTCTTTTTTATGAAAACCAAAAGCAATGTAGAATGATTATTTAGATTACTAAAGCTATGTATATGAAAAAATTAGAAATTTAAGACTTTGGCAGCTATGAAGAGATTGTCTATTTTTCCCTCAAGGTTGAAATAAAGGTCAGAGACTCTCAATGGTCTCGTGGGCCCAGAGATAAAAAGTGGAAAATGTATTTTAATATGGGAGGATCCATAGATAAATCACATAATGGAAATAAAACCCAACATTCCACGTGTAAAAAATGCGGAAAGAATAATCTTAGGAACTATCTAAAGGGAAACAATAAATGATTCAAATATAGATGAATGGGGCATCTAGATAATAAATATCGAAGGGATATGAAGGATCTATCTAATATGGAATAATAATGGATGGTTTAAATCAACACTCATCTAATAGTGTTGTGTTTCAACTACAAGGAACTAGGGAAATATGTGAACCATTTTCCTAACCCAGGGGTTGTTGGAGGAAATCAATTACAACATACTCCTAGGAATCAAGGTAGGGAATATGCTATCACAACTTCTATGGTGGAGCCCAAAAATGATTTGGTGATAGGTACCCTAGTTATTCATTGCAGAATATTAAACTTACAATTTGAATCTGGTTTAATAAATTATTTCATACATTGAATGTTTAGAATAATTCTTCTATCCCAACCTTAAAATTTGGAGTTTGAGTTATCCATGAGAACAATAAATGGGAAAATTAATGCATCCAAAGTATATTGATCCTCCTATTTAATGTTTGTTGACTGAACCTCTAATATAATCTTGTAATACTTACTTTGGTCGAGTTTGATACCATATTGGGCATGTAATATCTATATTTATATAAAGACAACATAAACTATCGAGAAATAGAGAACAATATTTACAACATGAAGCATCCACAATTTCTCCACAATTATAAGGAGGAAATTGAATATAATTCAGAATCATCATCTCAAGTGTGGATATTACTTCCTTATGAACAATAATATCTATCTCAAATGATTGTGAAAAATGAGAGAATCATGCTCCAAGATATTCTCATTGTGAGGGACTACACTAATTTGTTCCCTAATGAATTTCCTAGACTTTCTTCTGACCGAGAGGTTGAGTGGTCAATTGAATTTATACCAAGATATCTAAATAGATAAAATAAAACATATTGAATGACCACCTTTGAGTTAGGGGAACTGATTAAATAGTTCTAAGAGAATATAAACATAGGTTTTTTATGCCTGAGTATGTCACTGTGGGGTGTGCAAGTCCTCTTTATCAAAAAAGGATGGATCCATGTTCCTCTTAATTGATTATCACGAGCTTAATAAAATCATGATAAATAACTCGTATACCATTAAACATATATATGACTTTTTAGATTGACTACATGGGGACAATTAGTTCTATAATGTGTACCTTCAGCTAAGATATCCCCAATTAAAGGTGAGGAAGGAAGATATTCTGAAGACCACCTTTTTAATAAGGTGTAAACACTATGATTTCATTGTGATTGCATTTAAGGTCACTAATTCACTAGAAATTTTCATGTACCTAATGAAAATATTATTTAGAGATTACCTCCATAAATATGTGGTAGTACTTATTGATTATATTTGGATATAGTCTTATATAAATGAGAGAACTATGTGAATTTGAATACAATACTGAATAATTTATAAAGGGAGAAACATTATGCAATGTATAGTATCTTTGAGTTCTTGAAGGTTGATGTATCATTATTGGGGTACGTTATCACTGAAATGGTAATGTATGTGGACCCTTCTAAAATATAGTAAAATGAATAATGTCCCATGCTAATATCTGTAATGGAGATATGTAGTTTCCGTGGTCTAGTTGGTCAATACCCAAAATTTTAAATGAAAATCTCATGTTTTTCAAACCTGCTAACAAAACTGACAAAGAAGGAAGTAATGATTTTCTAGACCACTAAATGTGAAGACTTCTTTAAAGAGTTGAAAAAGAGGCTTATCATTGCACCATTGCTCACACTACCAAAAAGTGGGGAACTATTTGTGGTGTCTACTGATGCATAAAATAAGGGATTAGGATATATACTGATGAAAAATAATAAAGGGACAACCTATGCCTCAAGGAAGTTTAAAATTCATAGAAAAACTATCCCATACATGATCTAGAGTTGGTAGTTGTAGTCCTTTCATTGAAAATATGGTGGACATATCCATAAGTGGAGAAGTGTGAGATATATATTGATCAAAATAACCTCAATTGTATATTCGCATAGAAGTGGATTAATATGTTGTAGTGAAGATGGTTTGACCTCATAAAATATTAAAATGAATCAATCCACATCCATCATAGTAAATAAAATAATTTGAAAGATGCTCTAATTAGAAAAGATCCTATAACTTTATCAATGATGATAATTGAAAAGAATCCAATATCCTTATATTTTAAAAGAATAGACATGGGAATCCATAATTACAAAAAATCATCAATCCTTTGTCAAATTATTTCTCAACCATCCCTCATGGATAAAATGAAGGATGCTCAAATAAATGGTGCGGAAATTTAGAAAATGGTGGAAGATATCGGGAATTGGAAATCCACTAAATTGAAAATAATTGTGAATGATGTCGTATGATTTGGGTCAAGATTTTGTTTACCATCCAATACTTTGATAAAGAAAGAGCTTTAGAATGACTCACACAGTAGAAATATCTCTATTTACCCAAGGAGCACAAAGATGTATCATGATCTCTTAGATAAAAATTGGTGGGATAATATGAAGAACTAGATCAGTGAATATACATCAAAGATCCTTGTGTGTCAGAAAATAAAGGCCGAAAGGAAAAAGTCTAAGGGGATGATGCAACCATTTCCCATAACCATATGGAAATAGGAAAACAACACCCTAGAATTTTTTACTATACTTTAGAAGACATCTAGAGAAATTATTATATATGGGTTGTTGGGTATCATCTTAAAAAGATAGATCAATTTATCAAAATTTGGGAGGACTCATCACTAGATCCAATTGCACAATTATACATCAATGAATTGGTAAGGTTACATAGATTACCACTATTGATTGTATCCAATTGAGATTCGAGATTTACATAAATGTTATAGAAATGTCTTTAACACTCTATAAACATTGATATGAAATTATTTATGGATTATCATCCTTAAACCGATGTCAAATATGAGTAGACTATTTAAACACTCGAAGTATGTTGAGAGAATGTTTTATGGAATTCGTAGGAGGATTGGACCAACATCTACCACTATTTTTGTTATCATAAAACAATAATTTCCCCTCAAGCATACAAATGACACCTTATGAATCCCTTTATGAGAAACGATGTAGAACACCAATGTTCTGGGATGATGTTGATGAATGTAAGCTGCTAGGACTAAAAATGGGTGACGAAATGGTGGAAAAGGTGATAACCATTAAGAAAGACATCAAGGTAGCACAAATTTGATGGAATAGATATGTAGACAATCATCAATGATGCATGATGTTTATGTTCGGGTACATGTTATTCCAATTCATATCTTTATGGAAGCTGATCATGTGATTTTGGAAGAAAGGAAACCTGCGTACCAGTTACATCAGCCCCTTCAAGATTCATGATAATGTAATAGTTGTGTCCTTTCAACTACCACTTTCACCAACCGTTCCTCGAGTACACAACTTAATATACATATCCCTATTGATAAAGTACATACCGGACCCCTCACATGCACTTAATTCTAAGGTTGAATAGTTGGAGAATGATCTATCTTATATTGGGCAGTCAGTGAAGATCTTAGATAGTATAGATAATGTTATAAAAAACAAGACTACTAAAATTTTCCAAGTACTATGGAGGAAAAATAAGAATGAATAGGAAACATGGGAACTAGAGGAAGGAATTACGGATAATTACCCTCACCTGTTTTCCACTCAGTTTGTAAAACAACATTTCAAGGGAGAAATTTTATTAGTGGGGAATAATGTAGAGACCTAGAAGTCTATAAATGGAATCTACATTCTTATAGTAAAAATAAAATAAAAAAACCTAGAGTTCACAATACAGACATTATAAATTTATAAGGAATGAAATAATAGATTTTTCATGAAATTAATGAACCTATACAAAAATGAATAGTAACTTGGCCAATGGAATAGTAATATAAACCTTCTGAAAAGTAATTTGACCAATAGAATAGTAACCTCGCCTATGAAAGTACAAATAGAATTTGGATATCTTATAAATGAAAATATGATTTATTTATATCTTTGATTAATTAAAAAAATTTAGAAATGATAAAATAAGTGTTGGTATTTTTGTAAGTTGTAAATATTTAATTACAATTTTATAATTAATATATTGATTTAAAAGAAAATATATTTTCATAAAATGTATTCATAAATTAATATTTTCTTGTGTAAATATTATATGATAATTTTATAAGACTTTAATTATTTTTTTAAAGTTTCATAAAATCTGTTATAATATTAAAAATATTAATTTTTAAATAAATGTTGATTTTAATTAAAAATTAAATTTCTCATTTTTATAAAAAAAATTTAATAAAATGGAGACCATTTTTTAATTATAGATATAAAAAAATGGTTATGATTAATTTTTTGGATTTTTCCAAAATAGTTGTATTTTTTATGAATAGTGAAATACAGTAATTTATGTTATTTGAAAAATGCATGAATTTATGAGTCATATATGATGTATGGATAAATAAATTGAATATTATAACTCATAAGAATGGCCATTAATGAACTTAATAAAATTATAAAAAATAGAATACATGTTTGAAGGGTTTTGAATCAATTAATTAATGGATTTAATTTGATTATGCATGACATTTAGATTAAGTGTAGGACACTTTTGGGTATAAAATAAGGGATTCTTTCCAAACCTCCATTTTTCCTTCAAGTTAGGATTTATATCTCTTTACACCTATATAAATATTATTTATTTTTATAAAATTATTCTAAATTTTATGTATATATTCCAAACTATTATATCTAGATCAGTTCATCCTTCGTTTTTTGGGATGTACAACTTTTTAAAAAAGTGTTCTTCTGGATTATACATAATAAGCATGCCTGATTGAAGGATACTTCTCGATTTATTAGCCATTTTCAAGTTATCTATATTATATATTTTATGAAACCATTATTTTTCTAAAATCACCCATTTTATAATGAATGTCTATCTTGGTTCATTAATGGTCTTATACAAAAACTAATGCATTTTCTATTTTAAAGAATATTTAATATTTCCCTTAAACTATAGTAAAATGTTTTATTAAAAAGTTTATTAAAAACTATTTTTATATGTTTTCACTTAAGTTATATATAACATATCATGATATATGCCTATTTTACCTTATTAATGTTCATTTAGGATTTAAATCAATTCTTTCATGGAAACCATTATGATATTCCCTTTCGTTATGCCTTTTTACATGATTATGATGCCCAATTCCTTCCACGGGTAACCCTTATGATTAGGTTTGATTCCTTATATATGATTCTTCATGTGGAACAATTATTCATGAACATGTTATGATGGGTGTACCCAGATGACTCTCTAATGCATTGGATAATGTTTAGTCAAATGGGACGTCATGAACAATGGTCTTGGGGGTTACCCTTGAATCATTATCCTACATGTGCAATGGTCTTGGTTGTTATCCTTGACTCATTCTTCTCCATGTGAAATGGTCTTAGAGGTTAGCCTTGAATCATAATTATGTCAAATTGCATGTTGTTTCCATATTTCTATGATTCCGTGATACCATGTTCCATATGTTATTCTTCCATATGTTTATTCATGTTCCATTCCTTTTTATGTTATCAAATTATTCCTTTTAATCCATGTTCTATGCTTTATTCTTATTCTTATTACCTTACTGGAATTTTTAGCTCCTATATTTTGTTCATGTATTACTTATGTTATCGTGTGCAGATGTAAGAGATAAAAGGATGTTATGACCTCTTAAAGAATATTATATAGATGATATTTTTTATTTTGGTTTCATGATGTGTAATTATGTACCTAACCCTTCAAATAGACTAGAATTTATAATCCTTGGTTATATTTATGGGTAATAACGCATAAAATAATGTAATAATATGGGTAAATATCTAGGGCCATTATATTGTCCTTTTTATAAATCTATATTAACATAATTTTTATAAATTCCAAAAAAATGATTGAAATTATCAAAAATAACATTAGTCATCAAATAAATTTTTTCCATAACTGTTTCCTATAAAAAATATTTTTTGATAAAATAAAATAATCTTAATTGAATATTGTTACCTTAACATTAATGATTATATTAACCATAAAGGTGATAAATAAATTTAAAATTTGGTTCAGAAAACAAATATCATTATTTCTCAAATAATCTTGTCACTAAAACATATGCTAAACCAAAGGGTTATATTCCATTAAATATCTCCCAAAATATACTTAATCATGTCAAACCCCCATTATATAAATCCTAAAAATGGGTGTCTATTCCTTTAAACTTATTACCATCCTTAGACTTATTATCCCAAAACACTTTAGGTTTATCCCATTTCATTATGTAATTTCATAAGTTTTCGTAGGAAATTTTCTACCATTCATCATAAGAGTTCATAATGAAAATGTAAATTAACCATAGAATATCCCTAAGTGTCTCAAACTAGGTACATAAAATATTAACACTCACCATGCACTAGAATTATGGATGAGATATATTCATCTAACTCCTTTATGTGTTATTACCCATTGAATAATCTATTCCAAATGTACACCTACTTGTAGTATCTGTAGATCGATTAGTTTCTAGGAAAACCAAATTATCTTCTCCTAATGAAAAACATTATGATATTATCTTATAGTTATAGATATCCTCATAGTTTTTCATAGGGGCGCGTTCCCTAAAGTATTTTTTATGAAATTATGTTTCCTAGGATTATACTAAACTTCCTCTAATACCAACATTAAATACCTAAACATATTTAGTAGTACTAATAAACAAAATACACACATTCTACCCTTTTAAAAAGGAAATTAAATATAAAACAAAGTGAAAGTTAATATTATGAATCCATGATCACATTCAAATATTATTTATTCATATCCTGATTAAAGGAAAAAAATAAGGGTGAAATAAGATGCTCAGTATGGGTTATATATGAAGGAATATATCATGAGTAAATAAGGCATAATCCATAAGGTAATCTAAATAATAGATAACACATTCAATTTTATCAATAACTTGATCACCAAATGCTCCAATAAATCCTAGAAATGCAGTAATATCATGGATCATAATAACTGAATTATAACTGATGTAAATTATTAATATTATATTTTATGATCTCATACATCATTATATCAATACCATAATGAAATTTTACAAAGAAAATTTATTCGATAGGTAGGTATTCACTAAAAACCCCATTTAATATTGCTAAATGATTTATCTCATAAGACCCATTGATCCATTGTGGGGATATATAATTTTCTCCCAACCCATCATTTTATTACCACTGAATTCCTCATATATTGAATGACCAATTTAATTCATAAACAGTATGCCTTTTCAAAAAATAATTGTATTGACTGAATAGTACTAAATATTAATATTTCCCATGTCAATAAAAAAGAATTCATGTTTAAACATTGTATTTAGAAATAGTATATGGTATAAGAAATAATAATATCCATAATACAAACAATATTGATATTTAATATAAATATAATTTCAAAAAAAGAGGATTAAAAGAAATTAAATGTTTCATGGGAAATTTTGTGAGCATAAAATTAATCTAGAGATGATAAATGACCATAAAAAAGTATATTTTGTAATATAATCCATTCATATAAAGAATAGATTAAAATGGAAGAATAAATTTTAAATATTTTTTCATAAATATTTTTCTATATAAAATCATTGAAATCTTTTAGAATAATATAAAAATAATAATGTGGTTATGGAGGAATGAAAGATTGTTAATTTCATATAAGTTAAATTGAAACAATCCCCTTATACATTTTATGAAATAGTTGAAAATGAACATTTTTAAAAAAAATTAGAAATATTAATTCCAAATAATTAAAAAATTAAATGATAAAATTAAATTTCCCAAGTGTATAATTTGTGTAATATAATGGAATTTTGTAAAATAATTTCGGAAAATATATATATTGAAGAAAAATACTCCCAATTATGAAATGAAACTATATCAAATTTTATTTTTAACATCCATATTAAATGATGAATTTAAATTGTGTGATTAATAATTATTAATAAATATGTACTCATGTTAAATACATAAATGTGTAAATATATTCACCACATAAAGTTAAATAGGTGAATAATACAAAATATTTCTCAATGTAGCAGAAATTGCAACAAAATTCTTTATAAAGACCGTGTCATTGAATTTAGAATTAATAAATGATATTGTTATATGTAAAAAATATAAATACACAAAAGAATTAATATGATAAAATCAAATAATATTTCATTCCACACATATTCATTCCATAACATTGTTATTTACTTTTAAGTATATCCCAATGAATGGAAAGTGAGTTAAGAAACCCCTTACCTCAAGCTTGACTTGCCTAATAAATACTTTTAACCTCCCATATAAAAATGTTATATTTTTAATAGAAACATTAAATAATAATATTCATACATATAATATCATATATAATCCATTTATAAAATTTTATCGTCCTTTTTAAGAATATTTTATTATTATCATTAATTTGGGTGTTAACTACATCATTTTTCATGTATGTTTTGATGCTGTAGTTTAATCCCATTCATATTTATCATTATTAAATAATATAAATAATTTTATTCATGATATTAATATCATATATATTCAATATATATATATATATTTTTATCAAAAAAATATTTTGGTATAGAAAAATTATTACATCATTCATAGAGAAGGTAGAACGAACATATGCACTAACGTTGTTTTCAATTTTTGACAGATGAAATGAAATAAATCTAAATATTAATTTAAATTTATAGGATAATTTATAAATAATATATATATTATATTCATTAAACTTATTCTTATTACCATACATCTAAATCATAAATGAAAAATCGCTCACATTGCTTCGTGGAGGTGGTTGTCTATACGTACGCACAAGCGACGTTATCATTTTCCAATGGATTGGAAGGAAAGAAGGTAGATATGAAATTATAATTATATATTAATAATTATTTCATAAATATAATATATATGCATCCATTATATTCATATTTATAACTATTTAAGTAAAGTGGTTAAGAAAATAAAATTACATTGCTACGTGGATACGGTAAGCTGTATGTATGCATGAGCATTGTTTTCTATTTTAATAGGATATAAAATTGAAATAATATTTGTATACCATAATAATAATAACATATATTACTTTTTATTATGAAATATATAATATTTTTATATGGTTTCACCATATTTATAGGATGTAGAAGAAGATATAAACTTGAAAGAGTCGATAAATACAATTACCGCTTCTTATATAGACTTCCTTTAAATCCCTTATTAAGGACACTTTCAATCGTATTTTATGAATAATAAAACTCCAATTATGGTAGAATAATTTTTATAAAGTAATAATTTATGTTTTTATTGAGATAGGATTCTCAAAGTGGTGTAAAGAAAAGAGAGAAGAGGTGTCCTCATATGATTGATGGGAGAGGCATTCTTGGAATTTCATAACATGTTAAATTAATAAAAATTATTTTTCATGTTAAACTGTATAATAAATGATATAATTATAATATAATATGTGAATGAGTCAAAATAATATCATAAAATAAATTTTGGACATGTTTGTTTTCATTTATTAACCATTATTGTTTATTTATAACCCCATTTAACCCTTTTGACAATTACCTCAATTTTAATTTTTGATACCTTTTAAGGGTCAAACGTGTCATCATAAGTAGAAAAAAGACACATAAATGGACCATGGATAATGTTTTAGACCATATAAAAATAATTTTTATAAATATAATATTCATATAAATTTTAAATCATTTAATATACTCTTATATATTATAAAATATCATTAATTTTATTTTTCAAACTATTTGTTTAGTATGACTTTGAAAACAACATGAAAAAGGAATCTTGATATATACCTTTAAAACATTTTTTTTTATATTTATCTAAAAAATTAATGGGAAACTATAAATCAATCATAAATGTTTTTAGAGTTTTTAAAATCATTTACTAAATTTTTTTACTGTTTGCACAAGCACTATGTCAGCGTTGTACTGAAATTTAAGGTAATTATTTCATCACTAAAAATTAAAATAAATTACCAAAATAAAAATGTAATTCATATTTCAAATAAACATCTAAAAATGTACATAATTTTTATTATCCCATAAACAAAATATTATTATATATGTAAATAAATAATGTGATATTTTTCGATTTATCATTCCATTAAATAGTATAATGGTCAAAAATCATATCAAAATGGAAAAAATGAAATAATTTATATTTTTTGATGATTATGGATAAAATAGACTCATACAGTATAATTAAGGCAAGTTTTGGAATGATTATTAGTTCTTTATAACATTATTTTTTACCGTAATTACCTAATTTACCCTTTACCGAGATGATAATATTTACCAGAGTTACTATTCAAAATTATTAAAAATAAAACGAAAATATTTCCCAAATTTAAAAATAATGTTTAAAATCTTTTTCTTCAATTTTTCATGATTCATTTTCTATAAATAGAAAAACGTTATTTATTTTAAATTTTTATAACGAAAAGAAAAACATTTTTTAGAAAAAATGTTTTTTAATGAATAAAAATCAATTTATATAAAAATCCTAAAAATTGGTTATTAAAACTATAAAAATATAAAAAATGGGTCATATTTGACATTAATAACAAATCGAATATAAAACATTGCTTCTAAATTAATTTATTTTTATTAGGATACATGACCATATCAAAAAAATGATATTTTTCACTATTAATAGGAAAATAAATCATTTCATGAAAATACCAAAATTTCACCCTATGTTAGTTTGGATATGATGATTTAAAAATTGGTATTCATTATTTATTATACAACATCTTAAATTAGTATAAATTAAATATAATTTTCCAACACCAAATATTACAAAAATGATTCTATCAAAAAACATACTTTTGAAGTATATAATTTATTTCAGTGAAAATTGGGTACTTATTTATTATTAATAAATTAGTTACATGATTTTGTAAATTTTAACCCTATTAATTCTCACTGATATAATTTCTAGGTGATAACTATTATGTTAAATAATAATAATTCAATAACATTTGATAGTTTACTTAATGCTGAGTGTTGCGTGTCATGCAAGCTATCATGAATATTACCCTAACTTTTTGGGATGTTACAACCCTTCTTATACATATCATTCTTAAAATCATTCATTATATCTAGGGGAAATTAATCATAAGAAAAAAAGTTCTTCGAATCTCAGTAAGGGTAAACATGAGAGATATTGATGATCACTAAATAATAACATGAGTATAAGGCACTACAAAATATTTAACTTTTTCCAATAGGGACCTATATGTTGGTAAAAATGTATTTTCTATTGGTAAATAATTTTACCAACACATATGTCCTTGTCACTAAATAGTCGGTAAAGACTCTTTCTCTAAATGTTTTTGAGACAGATAAAATAGTTCGGTTAAAATTATAATAATACCAACAGATAATATATATGTTGGTTAAAGTCTTTAACAATAGATTCTTATGACAAATTTTTATGTTGCTAATAATATTACCAATATATAATATCTATTTATAAATTACATTTCTATAAAAAATATAAATTTTTATTTTTATTAATATATCATATATAATTCATCTTTTTTAATTATTAAACTATAGACGATTGACGCAAATATCAAAGCATAGAAAAAAGTAATTATATTAATACTGAATTTTAATAAATAAATGTTAGATTCAAAAATATCGGACCCCCCCACAGGATAACCTAGCATAAAACATCACACCCCCAATTACCCACATCCCATCCATGCCCCACTGACCCAGCTCCAGCACCAGTGACCCATCCATGCCCCATGACCAACGATCCTCTAATTTGACAGTCAAAGAGCATACCCATAAGTCGATGCTATGACCCACCATTCAAGTACAAGATCTACACCACAAAAAATAAAATATCAGAAACACAAATTAGTGTCAAATATAAAAATAAAATGTCAAATATCAAATGAAAAATAAATGAAATTAAAAAAAATATCTGTATAGAAATAGATTAGAGAGGTTAATACTTGCAGAACTATCACAATTGCTTATAGCAGTTATGTATGTTCATGACCTGTCTGGACATTGTGTGATGTTTTCTTCTGTCCAGTTCAAGATACACAAGGGAAGAGATTTAGTGATCATCTCTAGATTGATGTTCTCTCCAAATGTGATATACTGCAGGATTCAACATTTGATTGCATCTTAGAAGATGGATATGATGAGCATATAGAATTAAAATGGTATCTGAAAGTGGATAATGCTAGAACCATGCATGTATCAGCTACCAGTGATGTATTCCTTGGTGGGATAATGTTTATAGGGCACAAATTTCTACTTTCTCAGATGGACAGGATCCAACATCAAAAGTAAAGGGATGAACATTTGGTTCAAATGGAAATGGGTCCCACTATTTTCCATTGAACAACGAAACCTTCAGGCTTCTTATTTGAAATTTTCTCATGGAACTAGTTCTATGAATATGGCTGGATTGAGATCATATTGAATCTGTTCATGATAGAGAGTTCCTACATAACAAAGGAAAGTCATCCAAATAGAAAAATAACAATGAGATAATGCAACAAATCTCTATCATTAAACCAACCGAAAGAATGAAGAACACACTTGTCACTTGTACATCATGTATCTGTACATGAACACCCCTAAAACCACCTAAAAACTATACAAATATAGCCAAAGAAATCGAGATTCCATTAAAACAAATGAATTGAATTTGCATCCAAAACAAATACAAACCAACCATCAAGGAAAACAAATCCCTAGAACTATCAATATGCAGGTCAAAGGTCATTAGTTATTTACTTGTTAAAAATTCAAACTCAATATGAAGCCAAAACAAAATACCAACCAACCATCAAAAATTCAAATTGTTCTATGTATTCAATTATCATAGATCATAAAAAATAGTCTTTTTTTATTTACACTCAAAACATTCAATATGCAGCCCGAATGAAATGAATATTCACCCAAAACCATAAACCCATTAGTATGTCAAAAATTGGAATCAAACTGTAAATATGCAGCCAAAACTGTAGGATATATAATCTAAAATACATATATTTAAATATTTTCACTAATCATGGCATTTGAATTTGAATACAATGATCTAAAATACATATATCCATATTTTGTCACTGACCATGGAATAGGAATGTGAAAACATGGTGTAATCATCTAAACTGCTCTAAACTATTTCAAAGCATCATCTATCCTCGGCCATGTTTAACAAAAAAATGTTTTTTTTGAACAAAAAAACAGTTGATAAGGAACATGAATAGGCACATAAAGAAACACAATTCATGCTAACTTTAACACCGTTTTGAAGGAAAAATGTAATGATTAACATTTTCTGCAGCCAATTATCATATCAAATCTAACCCGGAATAAAATCGAAAAATCCCATAAACAGAAAGAATACACAAAGTGAAAGTGCACTAAGTTCACATCTTACTTATTCTTGTCTCCAACTCCAGCTGACCTCGTCTTAAAGAGCACGTTAGCCATTTCCTCACACTTCTTCTTTTATCTATTGTGGGTGCCCAAATTTCCTTTTGCCACCATTAATGATAAGGAGAAAATCCAGCAACCCCCTAATGAGAGACCTCATGAAATGGACTCTCTTACTTGTTCTACCATGTCTATCAATAGGGCATGGAGGAAATTCCTTCTTGGTTACAATAAGACCCTTGTTCAGACCCACAAAAGACCAGTATTTAGTTGTTAAATCGTTGACTGTATTGCATCATTTATACCCTATGAACTCAACATAAACAATGATTTATTGTGTTCCTTGTTATTCGTTATCTTTTAATGACCATGACTATCTTTACACTAATGAAACGTAATGATTAAAAAAATTTCATAATACGAAAAGATAATTACCAACATGGCATGACTTCTTAAGGAATATACAGTCAAAGATATGTGTGTTCTGTGTCACATCACATACATTTATGTGTTTTATGTCAATTAAAATAATTACAGTGGTAAGAAAATAGAATTTAATCAATTAAGTTGTTATGGAAATTATGTTAGTAGCACATTCATTGTATTTAGATAGAAACATGAATATGTTCGTGGCATTAACACTATGAATCATCCAGAAATAATGAAATATATGCTACAAATAATAGTGAAATAGATGATGTTAAGGATACTCTTTTAAAAAACTTTTGTACATGATATTATAACATTAATTGTTCTACCAAATCAATCTCAATAATTTCCCTTTGTGGATTAACAACAGTGAAAAGCACTAGGGATGCTGTTTGAAAAATACCTTCAATGAAAATTGAAAGAACATTGGACTGGAAATAGAAATGTTAAACCTATAAATTCCAATATTTTAGGCGAAGCTAGAAGACTAAATTTATTTCATTCTTAGAACCTAAAATGATGCAAACGATAAAAAAAGGTAACCGCATAAAGTACAAATGACTATTTCAAAATTAATGAAAAGTTCCAATTATCGAAATATTGAATTATACTAATAAATTCATTGTTTTTATATAAGATAAATATGAATAGAAATTAAAATGCATGGGCTTAAATAATGTTGATAACAGTAATATTTAAATCATATTAGAAATTACATGGAACATATGAAAAACCAGGGTCTTTGAATCCCTACCCAATGAAATCCCCCACCCATCCACTACCATATTTACAATAATAACATTATATGATTTCAATTCTTTTACCCAAACTAGAGTTGATCTAATGTATTTAGGATTTGATAGGTTAAAGTCAATATCTCCTTACATTCAACATAGAAGATGAGTAAGGATTTAAAAATAATGTTTAAGATATTATCTTTTTTAAGTGTTCCAATTTCAAAGACAATAGTTTACATTGGTTTTGAAAAAATAAAAGTAATGATGAGTGTATGATTCAATGAGCATGGAATGTATAAAAAAGATGATGCTACCAAGACTCAAATGGAATACCTGTGATTTGTTACATGATCATTTAGTTATAGTAAACGGTGAGTCTTATAGTCAAATGAAAGGCCTGCGAGTTACCCACATATGTTTAGAGTTCAACGCGGGTCATTGTTGTAAACATATATAACATGAATGTCCAAAAATCATAAGCAAAACTACATAACATGGACACCCACCTTCAAATCCTATTTTAAATAACCCTCTAACTAGTTTAGACACTTAAATACAACTACTTAAGAAACATAAAATGAAATTTGAAACTACATATTAAAAATAATAAATAATTAGGAAAACATAGAAATACATTATGTCTCTAAGAGGTATGCCCGATGATTAAATGAAATGAAAACATGAGGAACCTCAATATGTCATATCAAAGGGCCTAAAACAACAAAACAAATATAATATTAATAATCATTCATAAATCGTAAAAATTATAATACAATATCATTTTAATAATTCATTTGAAACAAAACCTAAAAAAATATATTGAAAAACATGATAGTAATTTGTCTCGACATTAATTTTCAATCCAAATTAATACAAATTTCAGACATTGGTAATTCATGGTGCTTTTTGACTTGTATGTGTGATTAATAAGTATCCTTGAATAAAATAAAAATAAAAATAAACTGAAATAATGTGTACTTAACATCATTAAATAAATCTAAAAAAACACTCCGGTCAAAACAAACATAGGATGTGGAGAAACAATATTCATTTTGACCCAAATTATAGCAACTGTTGGATGCTTTGTAGAGGGAGTATGATAATCAGCATAAAAAAATTACCAAAATGAATTCCCAAATATTTTTATCCTTACTGGGTTTTTAAATGGAAGTGGGAGGCTTGGTAACCACACACAAACCGTTTTAGTAATGGAGTCTTGCTTCATGAGAAAGGTGAACGTCTATCTAAAGACTTGGAAATATAACGATTCAAGATAATGTAAAAAATGTGACCAGATCCTCTTTGATGAAGAAACTAATAAGAAAATATTGATTTAAGCAGGCCCACCATTATGCGAAACTACTGACATGAAAAATCATTAACATACATATTGGAGACTTCCACCACAAGTTGATGATGTTCAGAATAGGAGATCAATAAAGAATCAATCATAGAAGATGATTTAGAAAATTCTAATGAGAGGGAACCACCGATGTTCTCCAATTCCATTTTTTTTGTTTTTCTAAAAAGGACACATTTTTGTTCAGTGGGAACCATACCCAAATCAAAAACAAATAGAAGACTTTGCAGCACCTCATAAACACTGAAAACAACCAATACAACATCACTCCCCTGGGTTTAGAACCAAACAACAGTGCACATTACAGTCTACCAAATCACTAGCTTCCCAAACTATCCACTATTGCTGTAACATTTCAGGATGTCCACATCATTAATCAGTGCCCAATAATTTATAGATTTCATTTCAACCATCCACTCTGAGAAAATAACAATTATATCCAGTGAACTTGTATCCCACTCAAGAAACAGCAAAAGGACCAGTAGCAAATAGACTCAGAAAAATCAGATAGTTTTGAACTCTAATTTGACACAATGAACATGAAACCAACAGAATCACTGACATCTTGAGTGAAAAATTAGACGCACATGAAAGAGCTACAAAGAGGAAACATACCAATGATCACTAGAGAACAAATGAATGATCCAAGACACTGAACCCTTAAGTGCACCAGGATCCATTATTGTCAGGCACCAGAACCACTGTCGAAAAACACTAGGAACCCAAGACTCATCCCAAGGCTTCACCGATTTGCAAATCCCCAACTACAAAAACCTCAACAAGAACTCGAAACCACCACAGATTCCACTGAATCGAAACAAAGTCTCCCACCAACATGAATGGAAATACCGCACGAGGGAAGCAACCGAAAGATGAACAGGCACTAGGAACCACCGATATATTACCATCGAATACCCTTGGAACCTTCAGAAAATGTTCAATTTTAGGATGATATCCTAATAGAAAAGATGAATCGATCCCTCCCAGTACGGCTAACCCCATGGAGACGAAGCAGGGTTCAGGGGCACATCCATCGCCGATCTAGGGATCCAATTCATTAGATAAATTCCCCTAATGTAAATTTAATATATTTTATTTATTAAATTCATTTTGATTAAATTTAATTATATTTGTCAGATTTTAATATAAAAGGATATTTATAAATATAGATAGTGTATATAAATATATATGTAAATATATCAAATATCATAATGATTTGAATTATTTTTTATAAAAATATATTTAAATGTTTATTAAATAATTAAATTTGAAAAATATATTGTAATTATATTTAAATAATATTGAAAATTAAATTAAATTAATGGGATATTTTGAATAAAAACAAAAAAAATGGATATTGAATCTTGTGTAAAAATAATAATATATAAAAAATTGGTTGCTCTGGATTAGTTATTGATAAAATCATCATTTTACTAATTTATTATAAAAAAATATTGATGATAAAAGAATTTTTTTGTAATAATTATTATTAATAATAGATATATGTGTTGGTACAAAAAATGTTGGAAAGATTAATAGATTTTAGTGTTGGTAAAAGATGTGTTGGTATTGAGTGATCAATATTAAAAGATATATCCGTTGGTAAAATCAAGTGTTGGTAATAAAAATTAATAAAAACAAAAATTAAAATCTGTTGGAATTACTCACTTTTACCATCATATATATTATTTTATCATAAATTTATGTTTGTATAAGTCATTTTTTTGTAGTGAGGGTATGACAACAGGAACATAGCATTTGAAAACCATACCCAACATGTCATATATAATAATCCTTCATTATGGTTTAAATATTGGGATTTAATAAGACATGAAGAATAATGTAATCAAATAACATGATCTATGAGAGAATAACATTATCATAAGACATAAGTTTGTGACACAAACATAAGCATAAAAAATCATCTCCTTAGTCAAGGATCACTACCAGGACTATCATAGTGGATTGGTTTCATTGCCTATTATATATTATCTATTAAAAATTAACTCCCAATAATAATATAGTTTTTAGAGTCCCTTACTGAACTAGGTTTACTCCCCATTCAAGTCATTATTATCTCACGAGATATTCATCTTTACCCAATTCATTGGTGGGACATATATTTTCAAGACCCCCCATCACATAATTAAAATCATATATATATATATATATAATGTTTCCAAAAAATTATTACAACATAAACCATGGAAAGGGAATGAGTTAAATAACTATTTTACCATTTCATCATGGCATAACTCATGAAAGAGAAATGGATTTCATAATGGTTTCAGTATAAATTAATTGAACCATGGAAAAAAATATCTTTATAAAATCATCATAATACATTAAAATAATGAAAGTGGATGGAATAATTGGATTTTATCCATAGTAATGAAATATAAACATCAAAGTATTACATCTAATATGAAAATTCCTTTAAAGTTCACTTGGATTATTTCTTTAGGAAAATACTCTTTTATTAAAATGAATAAAAAATAAAAATATTTCAAATATATTAAAAAAGATGTTTTACATTAAAATAAACTCGTAAATATATAAACTAATATTTAATTAATTGAGTATTCATAATGGACATAAATTAAATTTATGTTATACTAGTAAATATAAATAGTCCATTCATATTTTTGGTAAAAATTCAAAAGTTCGTCATTTGGAAAATAATTAGAAGATTCTAATTTTTTTTTCTAAAAACGTAAATCATGGTAAAAAATTAATTAAAAATAATAATATAATAGTAAAAAAAATTCAAATCATTCTTATAAAACGTCGGCATTTCGAAAAAATGATTTTTGACCAAATAGACAAATAATGTCGGATTTACTTAAAAAATTCATTCAGAATATTGAGTAATTAGAAAGAGTAAAATTAATGAAAAACATGAAATATAAATAATTAACTATAAAATAAGAGAATTTATGGGATGATTTAGTGATATTTAATCAAAATTCATCATTATAAAAAAAATCATAAGCAATCCTGATAGACAATGAGATTGTAACATAACCCCTTACCTCATGTTTGAAATAGATCAAAATAACTTTTAAAATCCTATATAATAAATTCAGATTTATTTTAATTCTATAAAATTGTAATAAAAATAATTATAATATCTTATATGATCCACTTATAATAGATCATTAACCAATTGTTAACAATTCCTTGATAAAATCATTGTTTTCAGGAGTTAAATGTTTCATTTTTCATGAGAATTTCGATATGGTATTTCCTGTACTTTTACATTGATCAGGGTTCCATAATATCTAGATTTTTAGTAATTATATAAATAATATATATATATATAGATTCTTCCATTAATATTAAAGATAGAAAAAATAATTACATCATTCATGGAGACGGTTGGATATATATACACGTAAATACTGTTCTAGATTTTCAATAGATTAAATGAAAAGAAGCTAAATAATAATTCACATTTCTAGATTTATTATCATATCATCTATATCATATATATTCATTAAATATATAATTATTTTAATCTTATAAAGTTGAATTGAAAAACAACCTGCATCACTACATGGAGGTGGTAGGGCACGCTTACAATGTAGTGATGTTATAATTTTCCAATGAATGGTAATGTAAGATGGTAGATAAGATATTATAATCCATGTATCATAATTATATTTTAAATAAAATATATAAATATAAAACCAATAATAATAATAATCCAAGAATAAAGTTGATGGAAAATTAATTGTATATCTATATGGAGGTGGTAGTCCACACATACACATGGGTGATACCTTCACTTACAATTTAATGGAATATAGGGAAGATAATGGTGGTGAACAAATTATAATATAATTTTCATAAATTAAGGATAATTAATTTATTATTTTATTATTAACAATAAATTTTTTGAGTGTGTAAAAGAATAAATAATTTTATTTTTTTGGTCAGTCGATTACCACTTATTTCATAGGCCTCCTTTAGATTCCTTCTTAAGGACTCATAGAATATTATTTCAAGAACAGAAAATCTAATAACTATATAGGGTATTTTATTCGAGAAATGGGTATGGTTTGTTTTGAGATATATGTCAAAAATAGGTTTAAATAATATATATAGAGGGGATCGTTTTATAATAGAGAGAAATGACACACTTAGAATTACATAAACAATTTAAATATAATTAACATATTTATCAACAGTAATGATTCTAAATATCCATTTATTCAAATAAAAAGAGGTCATGGCCTAAATATCACCAGTTAATGAAATTTAGAAAGGTTTTTGTGTCATTTTAATCTTTATCCCTTGGTCTAACCCATTTGTTAATTAATATTAACATAAACTATAATAATGATTTTTTCAATCTTAAAGGTTTATAATTTTACTTATAAGGTAACAATTGGATAATTAATAGAAAATGGATGAAATTTTATACCATTTAACATAATAATTTCCTAATTTAATGTTTTTAAATAATTTAATAGAATATTATTTTCCATAAAATATCATTAATGCCATTTTAGAAATTTAAGTTAATTTAACATTAATGATAAAAATATAGTAATTTAATCATAATATAAAATTTTAAAATATCCTGAATATGATTTATTAATCTATAAAATTATTTATGAACTATAAATCACCCAAAAAAATTTCTATTAGAGTTTGTAAAATCATTTACATGATTTATCTACTACTTGCACAAGCAATGTGCCAGATTTGTGTAAGAATTTAAGGTAATTATTACATCACTAAAAAATAATAAAAAATATAATCATAAAAAAATAAATTCATATTAAAAAGTAATATTTATAATTTAACTAATCCACATTTTTATTTTGTAAACAGTGTAGAGATATTAATGTCAAGAGAGTGAAAGATTTTGGTTTTTTTACTTAAAATAATATAAATGTCATTATCGAGGGAAAATGGAACAAAATTTCCTTATATGAGAATTTTTTATTAATGTAGTATAATTTATCGCATAAAAATAATTAAATTAAAGTGTTGGGTTGATTTTTAGAACTTATATTATGGTTTAAACTATGTTTTACCCATTTCACCCATAATGACCTGAAAAATACTTACCATAGTTATTGATAATAAAGAAGGAAAAAATAAGAGGTATCTATGTATCAATTTTTAAACTCTTTTTTAAAGACAAGGAATAAATTTTCGATTATTCAATTCATTAAAATTGTACAATTTATTTAAAAATTAAACTCATAAAACATAATGAAAAGTGTTTTCTAGAAATAATGTTTTCAGATGTATAAAATGTCTCTATACTAAAATCAAATATAGAAATAATTAAAATGAACTTAATTTTTTTTATTTATTATATAAATAAACTTTTTTACTTCTAAAATGATTTTAAAATAAAATGTGACCTAGTAATTTATTGAAACAAAAAGATAGTTTTAAAAAAATCAGTATTTGTCACCAATCATTGAAAACAAAACATTTTAGAATATTATCAACAATTTATTCTATGACAATGTTGGAATGATTAATTAAAAAAAATGTTAAAAGTTTCAAATATATTATTTAAAAGTGGAAAAAATTAATTATTTTATTTTGTCAAAATTATAAATAAAAACAATATTTGATGGAAAATATATTTTTAATGAATATAATGACGTTACTAAAAATATATTGTTTTCATAAATAATTTAATATCATTATTAAAATATGGTTATTCATTTTAATTAACCCAATTTAAAAACTTGTTTATAATGATATACTATATTATGGTTCATTTATGCTCAATGTTACGTGTATGGAAAACTATCAAAAAAATAAATTTATTTATAGAGAAATATATCATAAAATTTTACATTGTTACATTCTACCACCATTAAAATTAATTTTTCCTAGAAATTCCAAAACTCTAATATAAAAAATTTATATTTCTGTGTTTCATCACAACTTGAGGTTCCCAAACTTCTTCTTCGAATATCTGATTCCTTTAGAGAACTTTAACTAGGTGAGTAGTCTGGTTCCACATCACTTTTTCTCTATGTTCCGAGACTTATACTAGTTTTTCATAATAACAAATATAATTCTCTAGTTGTATAGACTCTATATCCAGTAAAAGTGAAGGACTGGGTACGTACTTCCTCAAGAGAGATACATGGAATACATTGTGAACTTGAGAGTTGTTCCCTAGAAGTACCAAGTTACAAGCTACTATACCAACTCCATTATGAATATATAAGGGTCCAATATACATGGGGATCATCTTTAAAATATTTCCAAATCTCATAAACTCACTCCATGGAGGAATTCATAGGAATACCTTCTCACCAGGTCAAAATTTAAGATATCCCCAATGATTGCCAACATAACATCTCCTCCATCTCTAAGATGCCTAAATGTGATACAAAATGGATTTAACATAATCTAAAATTTAATCAGTTATCTTAGGTCCAAACATATTTCATTCTCTAACTTCATCTATAACACTTTAATACTCTACATTATATTTCTATTAGAATAATTTAATTTCATTGATATCTTGTGATGAATGCAATACCCGGTTTAAAAAAATATTCTATAACCATATTAATTTTACTAGACCATTATATAATAATTTTTAGGGTATTAATAGTAATAAGAAAATATTAATATTATGTTTATAAATTTATTATAAAAAATTAATAATCATTTGAAAGTAAAAGAAATGTTTTTTGAAAAACAATATTTTTCTTAAAAACTGTTTAGTCACACTTCATTCACATAACATAAAAATTATCATTAACACTTTTAGAAAATTAATTTCACAAAATAAAATTATCTTATTAATCAAAATATCAAATTTATCTTCTGGAGAAGTTTTGGTAATTTTTTTTTAAATTTTCATTTTTCAATGAATAGTGAAAATATGAAATTTTAATAGAAAAATGCCTTTTCATTTAAATTATTTATAATGTTAAATTATATTTTTTTATAATTTTAATGTAAAATTAGAACAATTTTATATAAATTAATCTGATTTAGGTCATTGAAATAATGTTTATATTGAATTTTGATATAAAAAAATTCGTAAACTTTTGAAGACTTTCTCATTGAAAACCCGCTTTCTCGTCGCGTCTGTGAGATATATATTAAATTAAAATTTTCAAACAGTATTTATTTTATTTGGTAAAATGTATTCTATATTTTTAATAACAATAAAATATTTTATATATAATTTTGAACATAATGTTTTGCAAAAATGAATAGTAAAATCATTAAAAATTAATTACCATAGTTAACGTAAAAATGGATTTACTAGGGGGTTAAACTAAAAAGATAAGGGGTAAAATAACCTAAAAAGGTGTCTAAAATCTATTTTCTAGAAATATTTCGAATATAAAACTTATAATATAGATAATGGTCTATTGTTTGAGACTTCTTACCTGAAATAAACAAGGGTATAATTCATTATTTTAAAAATTTTGAAGTGTGCCACTCACTTCACCTTTATAAGGCCACCCCCACTTGTCCATTTTTTCACACATTAAAACATAATTGGTTTGGAAAATTCCAGAACAAATAAATTAAATAATTCCCTCCATGAATCCATGATTCTGTATTTTTGGATGAAATCCAACCTTGGAAGGCTTTGGTGAAAGCCAATGGAGGATACCTGAAGAAAAAGTAACATTCTCCCACAAGTGTTTTTATTTTATTTAGTTCCTTGAATAATTAAATTATTATTAAACAATAATAATATAATTACCTCATTTTCTTAAATAATTATTTTATCTTTATTCCCTAAAAAATCCCGCAATCCATCAAATGAGTTATGAAATCAAAACTCTTTTGTACGTTGGACTACCGCCTCATGAAGAATTGTTCTTCATTTTTTCATTACCAGATCTCACCATTGGGCATGATGATGGATCATATATATATAAATATATATTTTATTTATATAAAAATTATAAATTTTTATTCATTATATCATATATAACATTTTTAATTTTTATTCTATAGGAGATATGATAATGTTAGTGTTTTGTACAGTGGACAACCGCTTTGTGAGGCGATGCGCTTCGTCATTCGAAAACATTTTTCATGGTTGGTGACGAGGATAAAGATAATTAATATATTTGGTAAAAATGAAAAAATTATGATATTAATAAAATATTTATAATTATTAACATATAATATATATCATTTTAACTTATAAAATTTCACTCAATGAATTATGATAATGTCGTTCGTGTACTTATGGACCGCCGCCTCCGCGAAACGATGTGACTCTCTTTTCATCACCAGACCACATTGATCATATATATTTATATTCAAATAACTAATATATTATATGATATAGTGGTCATTATATAATTATAATATATTACTTAACTTCTTTCCATAATGATCATTGAAAGGAGGAATGTTACTCATGCGTATGCATGACCAACCTTCTCTATGATCGTGACATACTTAAGTTCCCTGAACCATATTTAATAGTTGGATTTAAAGTAAAATTAATGTATAAATATGACACTTATGTCATGATTATTATTCTATAGGTTATGTAACTATATAATATTTACCATAACCAAAACTTATATAAATAATCATGAATGAGAAAACAAGATCATTAACCCCCGAAACAATGAAAACAATGAAAAATTATTATTAAATAGTTAGTAAAATTTTATTTTATGGTCATATATGATATTATAAATATTATTATGTTTTATTTATAAGTTTATAACATGTTTCAAACCACTATAAATTATTTCAATGAACATTCAATCAAAAGGAAGTGTGAGGTATGAGATTTCATCTCAATTTACATTCCATTGAAACATATTTGATATTATGCACTAATTCACCTTTATATAGTGTATATACTCCGCCTATGACATATAATATCATGATTCATTCATAAATAAAGTTATTATAAGTTTTAATTTAAATTATTTCATCCATGCATATTTTAATTGAAAATTACTAAATGGTAATGGTTATTGTACAATATAACTTTCTTTTTGTAATTGTTAATTTAATATTAAAACAATAACTTTGTTGTGATAAATTTTCATTGTCCATTAAAGATTTACTAAATATCCATATTCGTGTATGATAGATATGATTACATCCGAAAAAATATACCATTTTTACATATGGTGTTTACTTTTTATATAATTTGATTGACTAGATAAATATTGATAAATCTATATACTTTACTCAATATGAATATTTAATGATTAGTAAAATCGAATCCTGAATTAAATAGATTAATTGATATAAAAGTAATACTCTAGGCCTAAATGTTTTGGTGGTTCCCAATATTGTATATCCCCTCAATTCATCCGTAGGTCTCATGAGAAAAATCATGTGACAGAATTAAACAGGTTTCTACCTCGCCTCAAAATTAAATTTTTATTAAAAAAACTTTTATGGAAAAAGCGGGAAACCATCAAGTTCATCAATGGAAACAAACATTAAATAAAATAACAGAATTATTAAAGGAAAACGTTAAACTATTAGACACAACCTCCCTATAAAATTCTAAGGAGATATCAATTAAATTTTTATTCAATTCAAATTTGATGATCTCCTCGAACAGGTAGGCCAATTTTTCCCATGTTTTCAAGAACTCTTCCACTATTATATTTTTCTCTTTTAATACTATGATCTGAATAAATGTTTCTTAATGATCCAATTTCATTTATTTTTGGTGATGACAACTTGCATTATCCTCAAATTAATTCTTTCTTCATCCTCTCTAGATGCATAAATGGGTAGATCCTTCTTCAAAATTTCTTCCTATGAGTTTATAAGAAGGGTACATTATTTTTCCACGACCTGTAGTCCGGAAACCCCAGGGAAACTAGCCGATATTTCCAATGAAGGCTCAACAATATCATCTTCCTTACCTAACAACCCCACCGGTCCCTCCTTGGATAAATAGGTTTCTACCTGTAGTTTAAACTATATTGTCAATGGTCTTGACATTATATGTATCTTGATTTTTGAGATCAAGTCTTCCAATAATTAATAATTCACTTTTCAGGAATTTACTCATTATTATCAATGATATTATAACAATGATCTAATCTCTTGATGCATTTCATTCTCACTTTATTGAAAACATGGCATGTGTTTTTATTTATTTACCTTACAATACTTATTATTCCATATCTATTTATGCAGCCAAATTATTATAATGGAATGTGTGTTTATTTTTTTAACTTTCCATATTGATTATTCTGTATTTATTTATAATATAATCCAATACAATTAACCCTTACTAATTGTTTTATGTCACCCTTACTTTTTTTCCATTCCTTGGGAAATGAAAAAGTGATCAATGAATGAATTTTCAAGTTTTTAGTTCATTTACTTTTGTCATATATTATGTTTTAGTTTTTAATCCTCATGTAAATTGGGTATCATGTATGTATATGGTTCTCTAAAACTATTAAATTTTTTAGTCCTTTTGTATTTTACCACTTTCTATCTATGTAAATGTAATAAAGAAGACACTTGCTTTTGTCTACAAGAGTTTGGGTCATTACATCATCCAAACATATTGGAGTTCTACACTTCCTTATATAGAGGGATTCATAAGGAACAATATGAATGCTTGAGTGAAATATATTTTCATATGACACATGGATTTTCAGAAGGTGTTGATCCCAATATAATTTTAAATACATAGAAAAGTAACTCAAAATATCATTAAGGGTTTGAGTGACTCTCTTAGACAAACCATCTATCTTAGGCTGATTAGTAGTACTAAAACACAAGACTAAATAAAAATATTTTTGAAGTATTTTTCATTGTATTAAGAAAAATATAAGATGTCGATCAGATATAAAAAAATATGGTAATCAATAAAGCATTAACACTTCCTTAATATATATTTTGGTGACATTATCAATAGATAAATATTCTCTGATAACAATGAAGGGTGATTAAATCATAAGATTACCGACTAAACCCCAAATTGTATTATGTCCTTTAGATGTTTTAGGGGGTCCAATGGAAAATATCAATGTTGAATCATTCCCATTTCCATTCTAGTTTGGGTAATGCTTGTAGTATCCCCTTATAATTTTTTCACTCATCCTTAACTTTCGGACATACCAATCAGAAATATACACACTCAACATCATCTCTCTTCATGTTTTCCAACAAGAAATTATCTTTCATATCTCTGTTAATATTATTATTTCCAACGTTAATAGAAAATGGGGAACTATGATCCCCATCTAGAAACTCATTCTTTAATTTATTTTATACCAAACACAAACATAGTTACTAAAATTTATCATCCCATAAAAATCATATCGATCTTAGGATTAATTTTTACCTTATTTTACTTCTCCATATCTTCCTTTTATACCTCTTTATCTTAACATGGATAGATGGTTGAACACTCATTTTACCAAAATAATATTTCTACCCTTCCTTAAATATTTCCAAATAAATCCATTGAAAATATAAAAATATTAGATCCTTAGGGATCATAATCGTAGATAAAATAGAATGATCGTTTTGACATAATGAGTCCACCAGCTTGTTCACTTTCTAAGGGTGGTAATGTATTGAGTAGTAATAATAATTAATCAACTCTTACAATATTATTTGGTGAATGTTACACTCTTTCTATTTGAATATATACTTTAAATTTGTAGAATCAGAATATATATCACAGCTATCTCCATAAAGATAATGCCTATATATCATTATTTAAAATTTACCAAATATAACTCCAAATAATTAGTTTTATAATTTTCATTTTGAACCTTCAGTTATCATGAGTCATAAGATATCACCATATCATTATATATGAGGACTCATCCCAATACCTTATTTGATATGTCACTATATAGAAGAATCCTCTTTCCACTATAGGGTAATATATGTATAGGTTGCTTAATAACATTCTCTTCAGTTCATTGTTATTTTTATCACAATAATCTATCTAAAAGAAATTTTATCCCTTATAAGTTAAATTGGTGAGTGGGTTTGATAGTTGTGTGAATTTCTCCACAATGCATCGATAATATCCATCCAAGTATTAAAAAAATGGATTTCTGTAATATTGGTTGGTCTAGGATAATGTTTAATAACATTTTTTTAATGCATCAACCAATATACCTTCTATTTATATTATATGACCCATAATATAAAACCTTTTATACCCATAATTCACAAGGTAATGTATTTATATAACTTCTCCTTTATTAGAGACTCCAGTACAATTCTCATGTGATATTAGTACTATTACATACTTTAATAATATATAATAATATCATATATAAATACTACCATATACTAATCAGGGTAATCTATAAATATTTTATTCATTAAATCCATGAAGATATCTGGATAATTAGGAAAACCAAATGGAACCACTATAAATCTATAGTGTCCATACCTCATATAGAAGGATATATTGGGTATGTATTAACTTTTTACACATAACTAATAGTATCCAGATTTAATACCAATCTTGTAAAAATATTTAGATCCTCATAATTGTACAAGAAATTAACTAATATATGGAATATGATACTTATTCTTGATTATGATATTTTTCAGTTAATGATAATCACTACAGATCTACATTGATATATATTTGTTCTTAAAAAAATAACTTCTATACTCCATAGTGACACACTTGGATGAATGAATACCTTATCATAATTTTCTAAAGTTACTTATTTAATTATTTTAACTCATTTAGGAAAATTCTATAAGGAAATTTTGGAAGAGGTGTAGAACCATGTATGAGTTCTATTGAGAACTAAACTTCATGATTTAGAGTATGGCTAGGAAATTCTTTCTATAAGAAATAAAAAAATACCATAAAGTAGGAATATAATTGATTTTGAGTTTCTGCCCAACCATATAATATAAACACTCGTTTTGAATTGGTATGAGGACCCATATAATTGATGTAATCTCTATAAGAATATCATATTTATCATTTCTCCGATCGATAATCAAAGCTTGGTTTCGATTATCAAACACATATTATATTACTCAGAAATTGATGTTGTATTTACATAATAAATACAATGTATTTCCAAGATGACATCAAATTAAACTAGAGGGATAATAAAAAGAATTTTAAGAAGAACATTCTCAGAAAAATTAATCAGAGAGGAATCATATAATTGAGATGTGGTCATAATAACAATTAGGGTTTTCACTACTAATTCAACCCCAAATACTTGAGGTGGTACTAGGATACCATTAGAAAATTCATCAGATATAATAGAGTGAGTAAGTACATAATTAAATATTATAACTCATAGAAAATGTGATTAATGAAATTAATAAAATTATAATAAATAAAATACATGTAAAAAAGGTTCTAAATTACTTAATTAATGTATTTTTTATAGGACATTAAGATCAAGTGAAGAACACTTTCAAGCATAAGTTAAGGGATTATTTCCAGTCCTCCATTTTCCCATCAAGTTATACTTTCTCTCTCTTTACCCAAATGTAACTATTATTTATTTTTATATAATTATTCTACTTTCTATGTATATGTTCCAAAATCATGTATCCATATCAGTTCATCCTTCTTTTTTAGGGATATATATCTTTTTTTAAATTCCCCTCGTAATTATTTCCAATAAGAAAGCCCAATTAAAGGGAACTTCTAAATTTATTACCCAATTTCATGTTCTATCAATAATATATTTTATGACACCATTATTTTTATAAAATAACCCATTAATCATGAAAACTATCTTGGTTCATTTCTAGTTTTATTTTAAAATTTATTCCTTTAGTTTTTTAATGAATCATTAATATTTCACTTAAACTACCAAAAAATGTATTATTTGTAATGTTTCTTAAACACTATTTTTACATGTTTTAACTTCAGTTTGATATCAATTATCATTAACTATGCCCATTTTTTCTTATTAACATCCAATTTTAATTGAAAACAATTTTTTCCTAGAAACCATTATGATAAAACATTTGTTTATGTCTTTTAACATGATTATGATGCCCAATTCTTCCCATGGGAAACCCTTATGTTTATGTTTGATTCTTTATATATTATTTATCATGTGGTAAAAATATTCAGGTACATGTGATGATGGGTGAAACCATATAGCTCTACAAAAATTTGGGTAATACTTAGACTCATAAGACGATATGTGGAATGGTCTTGGTGGTTACCCTTGACTCATGCTCCTTTATGTGCAATGGTCGTTGTGGTTATCCTTGACACATGCTCATAAATTTGTAAATGTCTTGGAGGCTATCCTTGTTATGTTTCATGTTGTTTCTACATTTCTATGATTCCATGATTACATGAGTCCATGTTCAATATGTTGTGCTTTCATATGTTTTTTCTTGATCCATGCCTTTTAATCTCATAATATAATGCATTCTAAACCATGTCTTATGCTTTATTTGTATGCTTATTAACATACTGGGCTTTTTAGATAATCCCATTTGTTCACGTATTCTCTAGGTTATCCTATGAAGATGTAATAGATAAAATGAAATTATTATCCTTTTATGGAGATTATATAAAATATGTATTCATTTTGGTTTCATGATGTTTAATTAAGTACTTATTCCCTCAAAGACACTAGAATTTATGATCATTGGTTGTATTTAATGGATAATTATGTTTAAAATCATGTAATAATATGTTTAAATGTCTAAGACCATAATAATTTCCTTTTTATAAAACTATATTACTATACTTTTTATAAAATTACAAAAAATATGATTGAAATCCACAAAAATAACATCAGTCATCAAATAACTTTTTAACCATAATGGTTTTATATACAAAATATTTTTTCAAAAATTCAAATAATCTTAATACAATATTATTACATTAACATAAATGATGAAATTAACCCTATTAGTGATAAATAACTTTAACTTTATCTCCACAAAATAAAAAATCATTATTCCTCAAATAAGTTTCTCACTAAAATATATGCTAAACCAAAGTGTTGTATTCCCATTAATGACTCCCAAAATATTATTAATCATAATAATCTCCCATCATATAAATCCTCAAAATGGGTGTCTATGCCTTTAAAATTATGACCATACTTAGACTTATTATCCCAGAACACTTTAGCATTATCCCATTACATTAGGGAATGTCATAAGTATTCATAGGATCTATTCTACCATTCATCATAATGGTTCATAATGAAAAAGTGAATTAACCCTAGAATATCCCCAGGAGTTCCAAAATAGGTCTGTATAATGGACATCATTCTCCCACCACCACCACCACCACCACGTGACCATATATTTTTGGCCACATATACCACCGGTAGATCTCAATCTATAAGCACTCAAATCCCAAGAACCACTGCTACACTGCAGAGAAACCGAACGGCTTCCAACCACTAATTCCCATCAAACCAAATTCAAATAAATCCTATCACTAAATATGAATAACATCAAGTACCACTGAGATATGTTGTTGGACTAGATGGTAAACACCCAAAAAAACTAAAACAAAATATCTGAGATGCCTCCAAATCTGGAAAATATGATCTCACTGAAACCATCACCTAATGAAGCATTTATTCTAACACTTGAACGCAGTGAAACCCACATACACGGTTGGACGAGAAACACGAAAACCCATTTCTTTAATAGTTTATAGGGAAACCATGCATGGATAGAACCTCCATTCCGTTGACTCGAGCTTCTACTTATCACCAATATGATCCCTTGTGCGTTGCTGAGTCAGATGCACAACTGCTGAGATCCCAGATCTATTAGATCCACACCCCCCATTGGGGGAGACAACATGCATGATAGAAAAGAAAAAGAAACAAAAAATTAAAAACAATATAAAGAAATATAAAATTAACAAATATTATAAATAATAATATTATCATTAATAATAATAATATTTATATATAAATAAACATATAAATTAATAAGTATTTGGGTTTCTATATATATTTTTATAATATTAATAATAATAAAAGAAAAATATATATTTTAAGGATAATAAGTATATATATGTAAAAATACATATAATTATAGGTTTTGTATATATTAAATAATAATACGATTAAATCATGTAATTTATATTTATGGTATATTGCCTTTTCATTAAAAAAAGTAGAAATTTATTTTCAAAATCGATAAATGCTGAGAAATGTTTTTTTGTTTTATAGTAGGATCAAGTGATGATCAAAGGTGAGGTGATATTTGGAAATTGTATCACATTTTTAAGGGGTAACGTAAGTTTTTGTGGGTGAAAAAATACTTTAATAGGGACATAATTCAAAGTTAGTGATGAGAATGTCAAACGAAAGCCACATGGATTGATAAGTCTACCTATTAGTTAGGATGTCTCTATTACTTTTATTTTTATTTAGAATAATTGTAAAAATAAAACTGTATTTTTAATATTCCCTAGACACACAAATCGATTGGATTCACGGAGATGTGATCCACTCTTCATCCTATTCTTATTTTTCTTCTTCTTCCCATTTCATTGTGTTCATTTTCTTATATTTCTATAAATATCACTACAATGTTTTAGTTTGGTAAATACTAATGTGAGGTTTTTATTTTCATTTATCCTAGATTTTCATTACGATATTGAATCACTAGTAATGGATATATAATTTTTCCTCCAACATCAATAAGTGAAATTTAACACTACCCTGAGATCCATGTTTAATGGAGATCATCACATCTTAATTACTCTTAGAAGATTCTGAATGTAATTTTGTGGTGTGTGATAGTGTACTTTATCCTAAGAATGGTTTTATACACTTTTCTATTATTTATTTACCCTTCCTATCAAATTTTATTAACTGAGAATCTATGTTTTGGTTGTGAGATTTGAATATCTCAATAGGATCATTCTAGCTTGTGAGATTTCCTAGCTATAAAGTGTCTATTGACTAATTCATTTTTCAATCTAGAGGAATAATCGATCACTAAATAGAGTATTTGTTTGATTATTAATTTTTTAGGTAAGATATTTGTCTGAAATTAGTCATCATTCATGCATTGAGTACGGATTATAGGTGATAGTCTTCTTTAAAAGATCAATGAAGTTTTTCTCACATAGCATCAACCTTGATATAACAATTTTTTCTGACTTTCTAATATTTATTCATTCTTCCTTTTCTTGTTATCCATGTTGTTATTTTTATTTATGTTCATATTTTATGTTTTTTCTCCTCTCACTTCCACTTTTATTTGAATCACAATTTTATTGTTTTCATTTTATGTTTTCTATATAAATAAAAATAGAAAAATATTTTTAGAAAGACCACTAGGGAATTTGGAACTACTTCCTTGATATAGACCCTAGGGTAAACCACTATTCAATATTTTGGGTTTTATAAATCCAACATTGATCATCCTTGTGATTAGTACAACACCAAATTTTGGATCAGTTTCCAGGGAAGCACCGTTTTCCTTATAGTTTTTCCGACATTTTTATAAAAAAAACAAAACAAAATAAAATAAATGAGGAGACCTCCCTAAACTTAAAAGTAATATGTTAGATTTATTTATAATCGAAATAGGGAATAATAGAATATTTTAAAGCAAGAATATTTTGATTATATCATTGAGTTATTTAACGATGAATTGATACCACAGCTATTGGAAGATTTAGTTAATGATCGTTATTATTTTGTCACCTTTTACGAGAGTTTTTTAAAATAACTAGATTTTCCCACTTTTTAGATTGATTTACCCTTAAATACATGGATGAAGATACAATATATACACATTGATAATATTTTCATGAGTTGATAGGAGATATGAGATTCAAAACCAGAAGAGGCTGACCAAAATCTGGAAGATGGATTTATTCTCAGCATTTCAGTCAATGATTTATTGTATTTGGAATTGTATAATGATTATCGATGATTGAAAGGTCAAAACCGCATCAAACATCCTCTCCTTTTCCTTATAGTAAACCACACCAAAGGTGGTTTTTTGTGAAGATATGATGGAGGATGTTGACTAACTCACTCCTGACCCATACACTCTCCCAGGATCAATGTTCCATGTTAATGATAGGTAAGAATATTTATTATACGGAGTTGGAAATTTGAGGGAAGAATATCTATTTTTTCACTTTGATTATATTGAATATGATCTTGATTATTTTTCTATTTTTTTTATGTTTTATGGATTTAATCCATTTTTTTATTTCCTCGAGAGTCAAGAGTGTCTTGAAGGTGAATCTACTAAGGAATTACTTGAACTCCCAAATTTGGACGAAAATTCTTGTTTGGGAGCTACTGTTGTAGAAAACTTTTTATAGCTACGTATTAGATCAAAATAAGTGGTTGATACTATTTTTATTTATCAAGATGAAATACATCATTGGAATAAACTAGATGAAAAATCACTTCTAATAATTCTAGTATAACAAACTTTGTAGTCCCATCCCCCACATGAAGAAAGACGTTAGTTCCCCTACATTTTCCCCTTCAGTTCTAAACATGTTATCCTTTTCAAATGAGATGGAATTAAATAATATTTTATAAGGGTTACTCTAATAATAAAAAATATGATGTTTTAATGAATAGAATATGGTGGTTCTAAATAATGAATCCAAAACCAGCATCATATTGGGGGATAACTCATTAACTATGCCACTATGGATAGTCAAAAAACTGCACCCCTTTGGGGATCATCCCAATATTATATAGTTTTGTTTTTATTGTTTCATTTTTTAATGTGTGTTTTTAATTTTTGGGGTTTTTATATAGGATAATAATCTAGTAGTTCATCCATAAGGTGCATGACAATTTAAAGGAACCTAGATAATATGTGAGGAGGGACCATCGCAGAATTATTCCAAATTTCATGACCAAGTGGATTTTCAAACATGATCATACTAGATAAAAATCCGTAAATCAATGTATGGTTTCCTTACACATTGAATTATAAAATTATAACTCTTATGTTAATAAATGTACATTTGTAAGAACGTTTATAGAGCAACTTGGGATCCAGTGTAAAGAAAACATAAAGAGGCTTCATTAGATAGAACACAAAAAAATGTAAGTCTTATACACTATGAGAGTGATTGTTTTAATTCTTCCATTTTAATTATTTTAGATGAATTATATTATAAATTATGTGTTGGTAAACACACCTGATAATGTGAAAATTTTGAACCTAACTTCTTTCTTGGGTGTTAGATTTTTGAATTTTAGAGAGTTGAAATTTTAGTTGACTCTCATTGTAAAGCCTGCTTTCACCCATTGCGATCACTTTAATTTAACTACTACTGTAAAAAATTGTTTATCACACTTATGTTTAAACTACAGTCTTTTTTATAATTAATTTTGAAACTTGTACTTAAAAAAAAATTTTGATTTTTTTTGAATATTTGGATGAAGTTTTTTTCTGAATTTTCATCACCACCTTAAACATTATTTAACTATTTAACTTCCAATATATTGTGAATTAAACTGTTTACCACTTTTGGATTCCACATTAGGAAAAATGTTGAGTTTTAAGTGTTAGGGATAAGGGTCTATATGTACTATGTTGTGATTTAAATTCAAGACACATCAAAATCCTCCTTGACTTTTTGTAAAAAAAATATACCAAAACTTTTCAACGTCTTTAAAAAACCGAGGGTATTTAGGATTAAATATTCAACTAAATTCTTTCTTCCCTAGAGGATAATAACATATTGGGTACTTAGTTTTTCTTTGATTATAAAAGTTTAGGTATTTTATGATTTTTTACTGATGTTACATGTTGTTTTTATGGATATTCTATTTAGTAACTATGAAAGGGAATTATATAGGAAAGATATTTTTGGAATTATGAACATAAATTGAGGAAAATAGAAATTTTACCTTGAAAAAAGTATATGTACCTATTAAAAATTAATCACCATAGGGATACAAATATAATAATATTATTATAAATCCTTTGAAACAAAATTAAAATAAGGAACTGGGATCCCACAGTGAGTATTTGGGAAAAGGGAACTCAGTGCATTTATAAAAATAAATAAAAACAAAACATTATAAGTGCCTTGAAAAATGATATTCTCAATCCTTTGGATGGTAGAAATTAAAAATAAAATTCTTTCCAAAAAATTAAATCATTAAGATGAGGGGAATATTTAACCCTGATGAAGACAGGGATAACTGACATATATTAAAATAATTAGAGTTGTATCCATGAATTGAAAATTGATCTTAAATTATTTTGGAACCTATGAGAATGTTAATATTAATGGTTCAAATTATTTAGATTTTATTTTCAAATGAATATTACTAATCATCCATATTGGAATTATAACTTGAATTTGAATCGAAGTAGGGAAGTAGGTGATTCCATATAAGAGGCATGACATCTTCAATGATTAATGAATTTTTACCTTATTTTCCAATGTGTATTTGAACTTAGGAAGGGCCTACTATGATAATTCATTGAAAATCACGAACAACCTCAGATTTTGTTCCTCTATAAATAAATTTCTTAACAAGATTAATTTTGAGTAATATATAATTTTTTTGATGTATGTTTTAGAAATTTTAAAAGAATGACATTATTTGAGAACAAAAAACACTTATGTGTTGGGGAGTTTGATGTAGCTTGTTTTTATACACCTTTACACATCCATTTTGATAGAATAATTGAGAAATTGGTATGAATTTATGATTTAGTTGAAAATATTTAATAGATGATGAGTTTTTTCACTAGAATTTAACTTATTACAAAATATAATTAAATTTTTAGTTTTTGGAGATGAATTAAATGTTTTTCGATGCTCTAATATTCAGTTTTTAATGTATAAGAATTTAGTTATTTTCATTAGAAATATTATTTTCAGATTATTTTTATGACATGTGAATTTATCTAAGATTAATTCATTAAAAAAAATCCATATCTTTTTTTACGATTTTTTGTGGAATTACATATTTTTAGAGGATTTATATTCTTTAAGTGGAGATTTATATTTATTTTTTCACATTGAATGTTTTTTCTAAAAAAATTAAACTTGTAACAGATGTTTTTCTATATTTTTTTTTCTTAATTGATTAACCAAATAAATAGCATGAAATTAATTTGACTGTTGTATTTGGAAATGTTTTCTAAATTAATTCATTGATTTCTTTTTTATAAAAAATCATTTTTTTAATTAAAATATCATTTTTCGGAAATGTGAGATTTTTATGTTAATGTGCCACTAGTCCAAATATTGTTAACCGCACCTATCAATGGTAGATCCATATCTACTTGTTGTAATAGGTAGATCCACAATCTTCCACCCCCATGTAGAACAACATATGTTCTACACCATTACCATCTACTGTTGGCATCCCTAGATCTACTAGTATGTTCATTTAACTTCCATCCCCCATTAGCTCTCAAGAAATCCAAAATTTCCTCCTACCCCTACTCGAATCCACCACATCAACTTGTTGCATCATATTTCTTCACCATATTTCATTCCACATGAATCAATCAGTGAGTTTGTATTTAATGTTCCCCTACTGATTCCACCACCACCTTACCATTTATTATTGGACACTGCTACCACCAATTGATCTGAATCTACCAGCACTTGAAGCCTGAGCATCATTTTTGTAATGAAGATAACTAGACCCATAGATGAACATCAATTCTTGTTAAACCAAATTAAAATCAATCCTAAACCTCACCATTAAGAACATCAAGTAATGCCGAGCTTTTCTATTGGGCTAAATGTGCACCACCTCATAATGCAAAAAAAAGAGCTCTGACACATTTGAATCTGGAAAAATACAATCCCACAAATTCCCTTAGTTAAAGAATCCCTAATTACATCACTCTATCTTAGTTTATGCCCACCAACATGGTTGAGCAGGAAACCTATGCAGCATCTGCCACAACAGATGTTGCAGAACCCTCATGCGGCCAAGACCACTTCCCCTCTTACTCAAGTTCCTCTTTATTATCAACTTGAGCTTGAGTGGACCATTGAGTAAGATGTTGCATTGCTCAGATACCACATCTTCTTGATCCAAACACTTTACCGTTAGAGAAGACAACCTAAACTATAGAAAAGAAAAAGGAAAATAATTTATAAAATAAAATAAATAAATATAAATAAACAAACATAATAGATATTAATATTAATACTAATCTTAATAATAGGTATATATAAATAAATATATTATTATTATTTATTTATTTTTTCATGGTTTATTAATTTATCTATAATAATAGTAATAATAAATTAAATATATATATTTTAATAATAATAAGTATATGTATAAAAATATTTATACATATATTTATGTATATATTAAATAATAATAATTTTTATTTAAGTAATATATAATTATGGCCCGTATTATTTTCATAAAAAAAAGAAATTCAATTTCCAAATCCACAAATGATTATGTCTTTATTTTTGGTGGTTGAAGGAGGGACATTATATCAAATTTTCAAGGGGAAACACACGTCTTTGTGGGAGGTTGGATGCTTTCATTGGTACTTCACTCATAGCTGGTGATGAGTGTGTCAAATCACACCATGTGGATTGATATAGGTCCCTATTAGTTCAGATGTCACTATTTGTTTCCTTTTTTTCAAATAAGAGGATCGATCCTACTCAATTTTTCATATTCACGAGACATTGGAATTGACAAGATTTTGGAAATGGGAACCTCCTCTCTTTTTTCTTTTCTTCCAATTACACTATTTTCATTTTCTTTTATTTATGTCTATATTGTTATGTTTTTTCTGTTTTGTAATTACTATTTTGATGTTTTCATTTTTGTTTCTCCTAAATTTATATTGTGATATCAAATCTACAGTACTAGATAATTATTTTTCCAGTTCATCTTTAGGAAGTGAAACTCGACACTACCTATAGATCCTTACTTAATGACTATCGCAATATCATCATCCCTCCTAGTAGTTTGTGAATGTGATTTGGGGTGTCCGAGAGCACAATTTTTAATAGGAATGGGTTGCTAATATTTTTACACATTTATTTTCCCCATACAATCTCATCTTCTTGATGGAGAATCTTAGTTTGGTAGTGTTAAATGATGATCTCTAAATGATCATTCTGGATTGTGAGATTTCCTACCCTGAATGAATCTGTTGAGCTAATCATTTTGAAATCTGGAAGAATGGTAAAGTATTGATGAAATTATATGTTTGAGTGTTCATTTATTAGGAAATAAATGTTTCTGATTTGAGTCATTGGTCATGAATTGAGTTGGGATGAGAGTTGATGGTATTATTTATAATATTTTTGAAGGGTAGCTGAGAGAGGATCAACCTGGATCTAGCATTGTTCTTTCCAACTTCATTCTGTAACCTCAAACCCATTCCTATATTCCTTCATCATATCTTTGGGAAATAAAAATAAAATAAGGGTAATCTCAAATTATTAGTAAGGGTTATATACAACATAAGATATCTTTAGTAAATAAGACATAGTCAATAGGGAATGTTAAATGACTAAAAACATATTCCATTTAATCAAACAACTTGATCACAAAATTCACCCATAGATAATTTCAATGTAGTAATATAATGGATAATAGTAAATAAATTATTAATTAAGGAAGTGATTAATATTAGATATCATGATCTCAAACATCATGATATCTATACAATCAAGACCATGTGCCAAGATAGTTTAATCGATGGGTTAATATACATAAAAAACCCATTTAAATTGGAAAACTAATTAGTCACATGAGACATGTTAATACATCAAGGGGATTGATAATTATAGGACATTAATTTTACAACATGTCCAAAACATTCCAAATATATATATTTAATTATCCAATTATACTTAAAAAATATTCCATATAAATAAATATCCATATCAAGTAAGTAATACAGAATATTAATATTTCTCAACTCAATAAAAAAACTCTATTGGGAAAACATTTTTTGTGTAAATGGTATATGGTTTAAGAAATATGCATATCCATAATAGAGTGACTATTTATATTAAAGGGAAATTTAATTTCCAATGAAATTTTATCAAAATAAAGTTACTATTTTAAGAGGAAGTTAATGATAATAAAAGTAATCCAGAGATGTGTGATTAAAATTAGAAAAGTATATTTTTTTGTAAAATAACTTCTTTAAAAAAATTAATAAAATGGGAACAGAAAAATTAAAATATTTTATCAAAAATGTTATTCTTTAAAAATACAATGAAATATTATAGAAGAATCTAAATAGTGTAGAATAATTATGATAGTGCTATGGTTTTTTAACTATGTGTATGCTAAAAAGAAAATATTACTTTTGAATTTTTATAATGAAATAAAAAATAACATTTTGAAAAATATTATAAATATTCCATTAATAATTTATAAAATTTCAAGGAAAAAAATATTTTTAATAAATCATTTGAATAATAAAAATAAAAATTTTAAAACAATTTTGAAAAATAAGGACCGAGAAAGAAAAATATACTCGATCAAGAAGTGAAATAACATCATCATTTATTTAAAACATTACTTTTGAAAGGGTAACATGAATTGAATCATTAATATTAATAAATAAATATATAGTAATATTAAATAAATAAAAGAGGAATTATATAAACCATATAAAATTAAATAGGTTCATAGTACCAAATGTGTCCCAATATAGTAAAACGTTCGATGAAATCCCTTACAAAGATTATATCATTGAAGTGAAATTTATAAATGAAACTATTATGTGTAAGAAATTTTAATCCGCCCAAAAGTGGAAATAAAACAAAATAAAATCAGATTCAATTTCACACATAATCATGTAGTAACTTATTCAATGAATTAGAAGTATAACCTAATAAACGGAAATTTAGTTTAGAAACCCCTTACCTCAAGTTTTACTTTCATTGTATATGAGATTAAAAAATATATAATATATATAGAATTTTTATAATTACACTAAAAAAAATATAAAAATATATAATATCAAATATGATCCATTTATAAAATTTTATCTCATATTGTTTTCAATATTGAATCATTATCATTATTTTCTGGGTTAATTACTTAATTTTTCATGTATATTTTGATGTGGTAGTTTCCGTCCTTTTGTCATCCTCATAGTTTCATCATCTAAAATATGTTAATGATGATATAAATAATATATGTTTAATATGTGAATATTTACATTCATCTATAGAATACATAGAAAGAAAATATTATTACAATGTTCATGGAGACGGTAGACCGTACATATGTATGAAAATTGTTTTAACTTTTTTATAGACGAAATAAAATAAAAGTAAATAATAATTAGTATTTACTAGATAATTTTATATATCTTATGTATCTTATATATTAATTAAATTTTTATTTATTACCATCTATGTATATAATAAATGAAAAACAAATCACATCACTTCATAGAGGTGGTGGTCCACACGTACACACAGGCAACATTATCGTCTTCCAACAGATTGGAAGGTAAAAATTTTGATATGATATTATAATTATATAATAATTATTATGTCATAAATATAATGTTTATATTTATATCCATAATTTTTATCTCTATAACTGTCAGTGTAATGGGGTGATGCAATACAAATTAAATCGCAATGTGGAGATGGTAAGCCGTACGTAGGCACGATTGATGTTTTCAATTTTTATAGGGTGAAAAAGAGATGGAATATGGTTGTCCCTTAAAAAAATAAAATTCATGCATAATTATGATACTATATTTAATATTTTAAAATAGTTTCAATAGATTTAGATGAATTTCAAGAATAAAATAGCCTGAAATATTAGGAAAAGATGATTATCTTTTCTTTAGTAAATTTGCATGATATCCCACATTAAGAACGTTTGGAATAGTATTTTAAGAAGAAAAAGGCATTTAATTCATGAACATGGAGTCTCTTACATAGGAGGAGGTCGCTTTCTTTTTCCAAACCCTCTCAGTGATGCACTTCCATCTCCATTATCGGTAGGTGGCTTAACCCAAGATTCAAGAACACTTTGATGATATTGGCCATCAATGCTACATGATTGACTTGGCAGAACTCTCTATGACCCCATACCCTGAGTCAACCAGTTTCCATCAGACCCTCCAAAAATTATGCATTCAAAGATTTAGAGTTTTTTGTAGGATTCTCAAGGAGGCAGTTTTCTGCCCTTCATTTCAGATCCCATACTCTCTATGCATCCCCCCACGTTCAGATCCCATACTCTCTATGATCCCATACTCTCTATGACCCCATACTCTCTATGACCCCATACTCTCTATGACCCATTACTCTCTATGACCCCCACGTCCAAAAAGTATGCATTCAGAACTCTCTATGACCCCATACTCTCTATGCCTCCCCCCACGTTCAGATCTGTGGTTGGGGGCAATATTCTTCCCTTCATTTTAGTTCTATCCGGCACCAGCCTGACTATCCAGGTGATATAGATGATATGCATCCAGGTAGAGTCATGATTAACATGTCTGACTTTTTAGAGGGATATAATGATCTGGGGCTCCTTGAGGAGAACTTACCCCCCGAGGGAGTTCCACCACTATTAGATTCATTGGGAAGAACAACTCACTAGCAAATAAATTTACTCGGTCTTCTTGTACCTACCAAGTCATTAACCCTCGATCGAAATCCAAAAAAGGGAATAGAGCATCCTGGGATTGTCAAACCCTATAACCTGTATGGATTAGTGTAGAAGATTGAGGATGATCCTGAATAGTCCGTGTTGCATCAATAGCTCAAGAAGCATAAATATATGGTCGATGACCTCCTCGTTGAACATGTTGGAGAATTGTGACCAGACTTTTGTAATCCCCGACTGGGGTAGAAGGGTCAGGCACACCCCCCAGTGAGTTTCCTCTGGGTGACCTCGACCATCCTACGCACATAGATAGTGTAGACGCACGAGTTTATGAAACATGGGTGTGATATGCGTCACCAAATTAGCCTGATCTGTGTGATAATCCTCAGGATCTAGCTTAGGTTCCCCCAGCCGCTCTGCGGGTCGTTCCCCCCGTAGTCCTGCATGTCATCCCACCATCAGCTCCATGAACTTTCATGTTTTCTTATCATGTCGAGGATCCTTACAACACAATAGTGGTCAGAGATTCTCGCCATGATAAGAATCCTACCCAGATGATCCAATGGAAGAACTCATTTCCCGATTCGAGGATTTGGAACCTAAAAAATTTGAAATTATGCCTGATGGAAAGCCATATCTGGAAAGGGTGGATGATATGACATCACCCCATGGTTTGATAAATCCAACCTTTCCCCCCTTCAATGGGAAAGGAGATACACTGCAGCATCTAGCCCACTTCATCTCAAGGTGTGGACCGTACTAGGAACTCCAACATAATAAGAGGCCGCCAAACTCCAGTGTTTCGTACAAAAATTGTAAGGGACTACGTTTTTATGGTATAACTATCTACCCATCGTGTTTGTAGGTAGAAGAGAGGATATTCATAGGGTTTTTTTACTAGTTCATCTTTACCACCTAGAAGATGAGTATTTCAGTCCACTTCAAGTGCATGAAAAGAATATATGAGTGCATCACAGACTTTGTTTCCCAGTAGAAAGGACTCATCTACTCCATTGATAGGCTATTAACTTACAAAGAACGGTTGATAATGTGTCTCGGAAATGTAAATACTAAACTGGTCCCCTCTTTATTTACTCATAATAATCTCAGGGGATTATGAGATTTTTTTGATAAATCCCAACGTCTACAAGAAGCCTTGCATCATGCCAAACAGGCACATCTCTTACCTCATGTAATCCTCGTGAGAAGAGCCGCTAAGGCCAATCCCACCATAGTAGCTCAAATATAGGCTCCCAGTAAGTTGGAATTATTACCAATGGAGCTACATCTATATCCCCACAATGTGCCAATACCTTAGGCACATCCACCAGCCAAGTATCGCCCACCAAAGAATTATCAAGCGCCCCCACATAACGTGCTTCCTCCTAGGCCAGATAACCTGGTTCCACCTCCTAGACATTCTCATTTAGCCCATCATTAGGGCCTGACTCCCAGATCCCCCTTCCTGGATAGAAGGAATCAAACCTACCCATTTAATGAGGATTAGGACCTTGGTTATTTTCATAGTGCCTTGGAGCAGGGAATTCTATGGTTACAGTAATTCTGGAGTCCCTAAGTGGTAGATCTCACTGATCACCCCAATTACTATCCATAACATCGAATTATGGGGCGCACCCACAAGAAGTTATATGTGTATAAAGATTGGAATCAAGACTAGTTTGATAACAAAATAGTCAGGATAGTCACATCACCAACATAGGTAGAATGTGTATTCGTACAGCTTGACAATGAAAGTGATAGGGAAGGTGAGTGGTAGTTGGTTCCCAACCACGGGTCCCAAAAATATGATGACTGGATGGCTCGTAATCCAGTCACCTGGGCCCATGGTATTATCAATGCATGTTTTAATCGACCCGAGCCTTTATAATTCATTGTGTAACCTGTATCGACTATTTATATGTTGACATCTCAACCTCCCTCCTCCTAAAATGGAAAACATTGGCGGCCCAAGGGAAAATAAAGTGCCAACCGATGCCATCGTCATCCCATAATATCAGCGATTTGATGCCCCTAGAGTTGGTGAAAACCCTCAGAATCCTCCTGGGGATAAAGGATTTTTTAAGTGATGACAATGGGTATGCTTCAGTTAACACCCTGGAGCATGAAAACCCCTACATGATTCCCAATGATGAGGAATGCAATACAGATCCTCCAAACGTCCCAAGTCATTTCCAGCATCAACATAGCCTTGGTTATGTGATTCATCAAGTGGCATTGGTCAGTGGCTATATCCAAGATGTGCATTCCATTGAAACTAGACAACAGGCCTAGCATAGAGACCAGCATGCCCAGCCTTATCATCTTGCCTCACAAAACCTGCATCCACCACCGTTTTTTCTACTTGATCAGGAAGTTCCAGCATGACCGTGTTTTGGTCAAATATGTTCTGTTATGGATCAAGTTTATACTTCTATCCCCCATTCAGTAGCTGGTCCATGAATTTCGACTACTGAGCAGCGGAACATTACTAGCACCAGATAGCCACCGGTTCAGCCAGAAGGGACCGTCATACCCCCCACCATAGAACAACCTCCTTTATATAGAAGTTTTTTCTTTGTGCAGTAAAATGATATTGTTAAGCATATTGACATCATTACTGCAAGGCTCTCTACTCTAGAGGCTCTTCTCCTATCATCGGATATGCTTGAGGAACATTCCAAGGCTTTAAGAATCCCCCTTCAGTTGTAGATGGAGGTAGCAGCCGCATAAGCCTTCCATGTTAAGGCAGCCGAGCATGCAGAATGCTAGGCCACCATATAATTCTCTAGAGAAGATGAATTTTCTCCCATACATGGGAATATTCACCCACTATACATCATTGTACATTTCAATGGTGTGGAGGTTCCCCACTATCTTATTGACATAGGGTTAGGGATCAGCCTCATCCTGAACCATACACTTCGAAAGAGGGGGTTGTCTGGGGACGATCTAAGTCCCTCTTACCTAAAAATTCAATGTTTTGACAGGATAAAATGGACACTGGTTTGAAATATCCCCCTAAAGTCCTATTTCGGTGGCCAATTCACTAGTACTAACTACATGGTTATCTCATATAACACCGCATACAATGCGTTGATGGGTACTTCATGGCTCCACCTACATGAAATGGTCTTTTCTTCATATCGCCAATTCCTTAGGTACACCCTTAATGGTCGAGTAGGTGTATTCCAAGGTGATTCGTCTCCCTTTTCTTCTTGTGAGTCCTTCTACCTAGATGATGACTACTACAAGAGAAAGGAAAATCATATTCAGGCTAATGAGGATGAATATGATATACCTGTGAACAACCAGTAGAGAGACCTGGATGATGCCTTCATTTTCTAGATCCACCGATTTGAGCACATGGCCCCAGAATTGGGGCAATGCTTTTTCATTTCGGAAATGAGGGAAAAAATTCCCAAGTCTAAGGGATGCTAGAATAACACCTCGTATTCATATACAAAGAATTCTTGGGTGGTCCCAGAGCCCCCATAATCTGAATAAGGTATCGGGATGTTCACCCCATGGCAACAAAAATACGTCATACAAAATCGTTTCATAGGTATTGGATAAACCAGACCAAATAGACACGCCACTATTGATTTGATATAATCATTTGTCACCCCTTGGGGTCGATTTCCATATGGTATTATGTCAAGAGGTTTCATCACTATGGTTTCAGTAGTACAAAAGCTACCCAATTTGGTGTCCAGAACCGCTCATGTTGGCACCAATGTCCCATTGGGATCTTTCGACTCACAAGAATAACCTCCCACCAAGGATCCCTCCTCCGTGAGTGAAGAAGAAGATTTAGAGGATGATCCAACTAAATCCAAATAGGGTTTCTCCACCACAATCAATGAACTGGTACAGGTAAACCTCGGTAATGTGACAGATCCAAAACCAACCTTGATCAGTGATACTATTCCCATCAAAGATCTACAATGATATGTTGACTTCTTGAAATAGAATTGTGATTTATTTTCCTAGATTTATGAAGATATGCTAAGAATAGATCCCAAAGTCACCATCCACCACCTAGGTCTTCTAGAAAATCATCACAGTTTCAAAAATCCTCCCTAAAAGAGGCACACTCCTCATAGTGTCATGGTTGAGGATGATATTGATAAGATCATCAGGGAAAACTTCGTCATGGAGGTCCCGTACCTCAGATGGTTAGCCAAAATTGTTCTCGTCAGGAAGAAGAACAGGTAGATCTATGTCTACATCGTCTTCAGGGATCTCAACTATCATTGTCTGAAGGATGATTTCACCTTCCTACAATGGAACTATTGATTTAAGCCACCACTGGGTTCCATGATATCTTCTTTATGGACATGTATTCTGGGTATAACCAAATTCTAATGGACCCTTAGGATGAAGTGTTAACAGCCTTCAGGGCACCACAAGGTACTTTATGGTTTCATGTAATACCCTTCGGTCTATAGAATGCAGGTTACACCTATCAGAGTTCCTTGTATCGAATATTTAAGCCCATACATGAGGAATTGGAGTAATTCTACATAGATGATCTTGTGGTCAAATCTCGCCTTTACCGAGACCATGTAAAATATATTCAGAAAGTGTTTAGTTTCCTCCAATCCTTCCATCTGATGACGAACCCCTTAAAGTACGCCTTTAGGGACACCTTCGTAAAGTTCCTCATCTTCGTTGTTAGATACAGAGGAATCAAGATTGATCCATAGAAGATCAAGGCCATCAATCAAATTTCTAATTTGAGAAACATTCGGGAGGTTCAAGGAATTCAAGGACACTTAGCCTATATGTGCCGATTCCTCACAAATATGGATGGAAAGTATAAGGCATTTTCTCGAATCATTAATATGGGAACCGACTATCAGTGGGATGAGGAGTGTCAGAATGATTTTGTAGAAATCAAGCAGTACCTGTTACAACCTATGGTTAGATGCCATCCATTTACAGAAATCCAGCGGTCCTTTATGTGACCGTTCTGGAATGATCTTTCATCCCCCTTTTCACCCAGAAAACAATGAGGGAACAAATAAAAATTTATACTATCTCATTCGCATGATCCTTGATAAGGAGACATGATACTCCTCTATCAAGAAGAGATTCCCTACACTGGTATTCAACATGAAACAATTGTGAAACTACCTGTAGCACCATAATATACAACTAGTGTTCTGAGTGGATATAATGAAGTACATTTTAAACCTCCCCATGTTGACAAGTCATCTATCTCGATGGGATGTGATCCTCCAACAGTCCGAAATCATGTTTACCCCATAACGATATTATGTTATAGGCATTGGAATATTTCCTTGCCACCCATCCATCTCCCATGGACCAGCCTCTAGATATCTATTTTCCATATGAGGCCATCCTCACGGTTGTTCAAGTAATTCCCTATTAGAAAATGCACTTTTACAGCATTCTGAAATCCCTTCTGGAAGAAAACTCAATGATCCTAATCTCAACAGAGTGGGCATGGGTTTCATTCATCATCATACTGGCACAAGTTTTTCTTCCAAATTCATTCTTGTTGTCATAAGGATATACCACAATGAGGCAGAATACTAGGATCTCATTACTAGTCATGAGCTAGCCCTTGAGATTGATGTTCCCCAATTACATGTGAAGGGGTACTAATGTCTAGTCATCAAGTTGATCAAAGATGACTATATATTCAGGAATACGTAGCTCATGCACCTATAAGAACGTACCCTCTAGCTGATGGCCTAGTTCCAAACTTGGCCAGAAGTTACTCATGTACCTTTGTCATAGAAGAGTTGATCTGATGCCTTAGACAACTTGGGTGCTTCCCTTGCAGAGCCTGATTATGATGATTTGATTATACACATGGTGCATCAGAGATTCATCACTCCAATTACTCCAGATGACAATGACAACACGTAAGTAATCCATGTTACTGCCAGTGCCTCCATGTTGAGACCCCTCACTCCCCCTGACGTGGTATTTGGAGTGACTAATAACTAGAGTACCCCCTTTATTGAGTACCTCCAACATCGTATCCTCTTAGCAGATCGAGATGATCATGAAATAATCTGATGGTGTACATTACATTTCACCCTCCAGAGAGGTCTCAAATGGGAGTAGATCTACCCCAGATGCGGGTATGATGGGATTATCCTCCATTTTATTCAAGGAGGTGAGATTTATCAGGTCATGTAGGGGAGACATGCCGGTTCTTGCAGGGCTCATTAGATGGGGATGAAAATCTTTTATCAGATCTGGAGATTGGGGTATTTTTGGCTTTCCATGATCCGTGATTGTGTCGAGCTTTATTAGAGGTTCCATGTGTTCTAGATCCATGAAATTTTTTTTACATCGACCGCTAGAGCCTCTCCACACTACCATGTACTCTTGGCCCTTTTTGGTCTGGGGGATTGATGTAGTGGGACCTAATCCACCAGCAACAGCTTGCCAATGCAGGATCATCCGGACATTTATGGATTTCTTTTCCAAGTGGGAAGAGGTAGTTCCACTCAAGGAATCTGTGGCCCGTTTTTTCATTGAGTTCGTGAGCTCCAATATCATCTATCGATTGAAATTCCTTCATATTGTCCTCACATATAACAACACCACCTTCCTGGCAGCCGAACTGAAAAATTTGTATGCCATGTACAATATCAATTCATACCATACCTACTATTATCATGTACATGGAAATGAGAAGATCGAGGAATTCAACAAAACCATCTCTATCATTCTGCAAAAAATGGTTGGTCAGAACAAGAATATTTGGCTGGAAGAACTCCCCAACGCTCTCTGGTTTTTTAGATAGAGACTCGCAATTCCACTCATGTGACCTCACATTACATATTGTATATAACAGAGGAAGTCCTGTCCATAGAGATTTAATTTACATCATTGAACATAGTTTAATATTATCATAAGACACTAGATAAGGTGGCCAAAATCATTCTGGTTGAATTGGAAGCACTTGACGAGAATAGGCATTGTTCCCTACACAATCTGGAGAGGTATCAGAACAAGATAACCATAGCATTAAACAATAAAGTTCGCCAAAAATATTTCTACAAGGTGACATAGTGTTGGCCTTGAGAACACTAATGATACTTGGTAGGAAACCACCCAAATTGGAGCCCAAATGGGATGGACATTATATTATTCACAAGGTTTACACTAATGGTGCATACTCTCTATTTACCATGGATGGTGAGCATATAACTCCTCCCACCAATGTAGAATTCCAAAAGATGTTTATTGTATGAGGAAGAACTTGTCTTACATGTCCTTAAAATGTTCTTTACTCATTGCATGTTGTTAAACTATGAGATCCATCCATGCTGATGGATGTAAAACTACTCATCACCTGTCCTGCATGACATTAAACTGCAAGCAGAAAATATATCATTATGGTCTGAGATTTATGACCGTAAAATAATATCTCCCCGCAAATTCGCAGTATGATGTTAAACAACACGTCATGTCATGAATTATGTATGGATTGATTCTGATCCTCATAATATATGTAGGAATTCTCATACGCTTCATATTAGAGTACATCACCAAAATTTATTCTATTTGATTGCCCTTGGGTATAGCTTTCTTGGAGGATCACACACAATGTAGTGAAGAATTCTTTGGCCCCCATTTATGTCGGTTTTAAGATGACCACACCATGTGCCCATCCCATTATTCTATCCTTTATACGTCCTCACCATAAGAGGTTAAACTACATGACCCTTTATGAACCACATATGTCTTGATTCTTACTCCTGCATGACACATAAGAAATCCCGAACATTTTGTCCGTAGGCCCAGCCCCAAGCTTCAAGATATCCCCTTGGGTCTATCTCTTTGGCCAGGATGATTATTTAAATACATGGTGTGGTGTAGGAATTGATTTCCCCAATTCAAATCAGGTTTATTAGGACCAAACCATGTATTACCCTCCTTATATATCCCTACTTTTTAATCCTTAACGCAGGATGTTAAACTACACATGCATATTCTCACTTCACACATCCCCTTTATTTTGGTCTCCATCAATATTGACATACAAAAGGACCCCTGAACAATATATATGCTTGGCCCCAGGGCTCTCATACTATTTCAGTCCAACATCCTGGAGGCCTTTTTAGGGAACTATGATACATGTCCTTCATTTCGAATATGGTTAGCGGTCGATGCTCATTTTTTTTTCCAATTTCTGGTCACACGATAAAGATGCTATGTTTCGAACATGGTCAACAACCATCCTCCATAATTATTTCCATGTCTATATATCCAAAATACTAGGTGTAGTGATTCATTTTTCCCTGATATCCCTTCAAAAATCCATGTGCCTCGAGAAGGAATTTGGTCTGGTTGGGATCGACCCTACCTGATCTCTTTCCTTCATTGTCCTACCCCTATATACAGGGTAGAACCTGACCCCATTACTTGTTTCCCACACTGAACACTACTCACAGGGGATTAGAAGGTTTGGTAAGGAAATACCCGAATAAGGGGTCATTAAATTATGGTCTGAGATCTATGACTTTAATCTATGATCACTGTCGTCCTTACCGCATGACGTTAAACTGCATGATCCGTCCGCATAGAAGGATATAAAATTACATAGCACTCACCTTGCATGATGATATACTACAAGCTGGATGGTACATTCCATCAGTGGCCCAAATTCAGGTCCCTCAACCTTTCCTCCCCCTTATCCCAATTTCTCACTTAGGATTATGTGGTGTGATATAGAGTCAATGTTCTCATTCATGTTGGGCTTTTTTTCCATGCCGCATACATCACCTTGAGACACCCCTTATCCAATGTCCTTGATGTGATATGTTAAATTGTATAGGTACCACCACTCTTTACGTGTCCCATAATTTGGATTGACATCAACTTTCACATCCTAATGGACCCCCAAAACTCATGGATGTTAGGCCTCATGGCTCTCCTTCTATCTCGAGCCAACGTCTTTGAGGATTTTGGATGGTAATTTTATACAAGTCCCACGTTGCGAATATGGTCAGTGGTCGGAACTCATTTTTTGTTCCCATTATAGGTCACATGATACAAATACTATGTTGTGAAGATGATCAACAATTATACTCAATCATTTTTCCCTTTCTGTGGTCTCTCAGCTGGTAAACAACATGATTCACCCATTCCTCTATTCTGTCCCACACACATGACATTGAATTGGGCATATACAGTCCGAGATCTACAACCTTACTATAATATCAACCACATCTTTATTGCCTGACATTAAACTACACGACATCTTGATAACTAAGTTTTTCTTGACTCCCACCCTCATGTGATATGTAGGAAAACCCGGCCATTTTTCATCAACTCAAACCTAGATTCATCTATCCTTTCTCTTAGCCTCTTGGACCATGTTTTCTTTGGAAATTATAAATGGTGTGGAATATGTGGGATTAATCCCCCTTTCACATCCAGTTATTCACCATGCAATACACATTCCATGTCAAGGTACCCCTCTCTTATCTTCGTCCTTATCACATGACGTTAAACTACACAACACGTTTAGAACTACGTATGGACTGATTCTCATCTTCATGAGATACATAGTAATGATAAAACATTCTATCATTAGGTCTAGCAATATTTTTTAGGAACCCCCTTTTCTTTCTGCTCTAGTGGACTGAGTCCTTTGGGAGGGGGTATGTGGGGTGGTATGGGATTATTTCCTCACTCACGTCAGGTTTTCAATAGCTATGCCAAATACCTCTCTCTTGAGAGCTCTTCAACCCCTTTCCAACACTCATCTTCTCGAGTTGTCTTCTCCCAAATATATCCCATCAACCCTCTTTGTCAGTTCACCAATGTGCCCAAGAGCACTCTGGTTTTGGACCTAGAGTTTTGGGTTCTACATAGACATGTTTTCCCATTTTAATGCTTCATGTCCCTTTTCTTTGGGATTTCATCAACTTTCACATTCAAAAGTACACTCAAACGGCATGGATTAAAGGCCTCAGGGATCTCCCCTCATCTTGGGCCAATGTCCCCGCGGATTTTAATTGAAAATCTTACATCAGTCCCGCATTGCGAATTTGTTCAGCGGTCAATGCGCAATTGTTTGTTCCTATTTCAGGCCACACGATATGGATAATGTGTTTAGAAATAATTCAATGACTATCATCTCTCATTATTATATCTCCATTAAGACTTAAATATTGGTTGCATGATTCATATTTTTAATTCCATCATGTACAACTGAAATTTTGACACACTTTGTTCTATACCCCAGTGCGCATTCGTGCATTAAGACGACAAAGCCACGATGAGGTGTCATATGGGGATCTTCACCATTTCCAACATTCTATTCATTCCACGTGTTGCGATGAATTTCCCACCCTTTTTTCCCACATCGAGTGATGTTTACGTGGGCTTAGGGATTTGGTCAAATATTTCACCCGTTTGGAAGAGTCTCACTACCTTTGGTATGAGATCCATGAATTTAAACTAAGTTCTCTATACACCCTTGTTGCATGACATTAAACTACATGACACTTTCAGAACTACGTATGGCTTGATTCTCATCTTTCTGGGATACATTGGAACACCTGCACATTTCATCTTCGGGTCCAGCTCAGACTCCACTAATTATCTATTTGATTCGGCCTTTTGGCCTTGAAATTTATTAGACTATGTGGTGTGGCATAAGTGGGCTTCTGTCCTCATTCACGTCATGTTTTGAATAGTTACACCATGTTCTCCAATTTTAGGAGCTAGTATCCCCTGTCTCTCATCCTGTATGACGTTAAATTGCACTTCCAGAACTACATATGGCTTAATTCCCATCCTCATGGGATATGTAGGAAAGCCAGGAAATTTCTTCTTCGAGTCTAGTCCCATATTTTATGATCAGTTCCAAAACCTCAACCTTATATTTCTCTTTTATAATTCTGTGCAGTCGTGTATGCTTTATCGCACCTTGAACATTCCATCTAAAACCTTGTTCTTATAGTAGAGTCCAATACATATGACATTAAACTATGCTTCTTGGTCCTACATGTCTTTAAACTGTTGCATCTTTTCTGCATGATGTTAAAATTCATGGGTTGGTCCTATCATATAAACCTAAATTGTGACACTACCATCCTGGCTGCATGATGAAAACTTACACCACATTATGATGTCCTCACTCGAGGGGACATCAGGTTTTGTATCAGTCATCCACCATGGCATTTTTCAAGGCCTACCAAGAGATTGATTCCTATAGTGACCCATGGATTCTTTGTCCTAGGGTATTTTATTAAAAAAACACACACCCACATTCCATTAAAACCTAAAGAAAAAACCACATCCATCAAATGACACTACTTTTGGTGTGTGGGCCAGACCTGCACAATAGTATTGTCCATGGAATTGGTAACATACCATGACTTCATCCAGAAGTATGTACAACATGATTCACAATATAATGGGATACGTAATAACACCCAGGAACTTTGCCTAATGCCCAACCCAACTTTCACCTTTGGACCCTCAACGTTAAATCTCTCCTCAGAGAACATGGTGTCATACATAATCCTTCTTTCTTCATTCACAATGAGTGTTTCCTTAACCACACCATTTCTATCCCTTAGTTCATTCCGTTATGTTCTGAGATCTATGATCTTAAAACTAAGAATCAATTTGTAGTGTCACATGACCTTAAAATGCATAGAACATTCAAAACTACGTACAGATTGAATCCAATTTTCTTTAGATACATAGGAACTCCCAGACATTTTGTCTTTAGGTCTATCTCTAGGCATCTCAAATTCTGTCACTTTTTCCAGCCCCATGTCCCAAACAATGTTTGAAGCATGTTCCTCCCTTGTATTTTCCCAACATGGTCTATGTTCTACAACCATAAACAATGATCTTCCTACGAGAACTACATGGTGGGTTTATCTACCTTGAAACCGTGCACACATCTGATCAAACCAAGTTCCCTCCTAACAGTCCACTCTATGGCTCTAAATTAGGGGTTTGAATCCCAATGACTCTTTTCCTTTGAATGGGGTTTGAATACCTCTATATGACACATCTCATTGTCATACTCAAATGCGTCATGGCAAAGCCCCCACATGTGTAAAATTTCACATGCACATTCCCTTGCTTCATGCTCATGCTTCATGATCCCTTTATTTTGGACTCAATCCACTTCCATGTCTAAAGGAGCCCCCTTTATGGCCTAGTCCCATGCCACATTGGCTCACCTACCGTCTTGGGCCAACACCCTGGATGACCTTAGATGGCATTTTGTGACAGGTCCCATGTTTCAAACATGGTCAACAGTCGACCATAATTTGTCTGTACCCATGTTAGGAAAACGCAAAACGGATGCTGTGTTTTTGAATATGTTTAAAAAAATATCTATTATCTTCATGCCACTATCATTGCGATCTAGATCACGGGCATCATGATTCACATTTTTTCAATCCCTTGTTTTCGAGTGGAAGTCCAGCACACTTGATTTTCCCCCTCTCCACATCTATGTGAGTTAATTAGGGGGGTCAGTAATATTGGAACATCATTTATCAAGAATTCCATCATCCCTAATGTGTGACTCTCTATAACGGGAATATCCCATCACTACTCCATGTTTTCCATATCGATAATTACTCATGTGGGATTAGTGGTATTTGTAGGATGTGTACTGGTGTAGTCGAACTACACATGCCTTTCATATTTCATGAAATTAAACTGAAATATGAGAAATATGTACGACTTTATTCCCCTCATAATGGGGTACGTAGGAACACCTGGACTATTTTTCTCAGGCCCAGCCCAAATATAACCATCTTCAGTCTCTTGGACCAATATTTTCCCTGGGGTTATGTGGTGTGGTATGGACTTCCTTGGTCATCATTCACTTCAGGTCTATAACAGCTACATCACGTTCTCCCATTAGAAACACGTGGTGTGGTGTGAACTCTCACGGTCCTCATTCACATCGGTATATGTACCACACTGCACAGTTTATTTTTGGGTAATAATGTCATCAACGCATAACTTTAGACTGCATCCCTACCTTGAACAAATTTATTATGCCCCATGATAATTATTGGATGCATCATCATCCACAGCAACGATGATTTCCCTTGCCAGCATTGTTCTTCAACCACACTGCGCTGAATAACTACGTTTGTATTGATTTCAATCCTTATGAGATACGCAGAGATGCCATGGAATTTCATCTGAGGCCCAACCCAGGGTCATTAACCCTTTTGGCCCCATGGCCCCAATCATGGTCTAGTCTCTGTGACCTTAAATAGGAGCCTACAGTCCATGAAACACGACTTTTGACTATTATCCTTAGTATAGGAAGTATACCCTAAAAGATATGTACACCATACTCATTGTACAATATTAAACTACATGTCAATCATCCTCATTGGTATGACATAAAACTACAAGGCATTATTGGTCCTCACCAGATAGGTACTACCTGGATGTTCGTTTGATCCTGGTTCAGGACGATGCATCCACTTAATGTGTTTTCACCACAATGGTATAATTTATAGAGGGTAAGACTCTATTCAAAAAACCCATCACTCCACCCTCCATTCTTTTCGTGCGCTTTATTTGGACCCTTATCCTCTTTCATGCCTGAAGCAACCAACTACCAGTATGGATGCCCATCCTATGACTCGCCAAATGTCCTTAGATAATATTCTGGAAGACTAATTGATGACATTTTGAGTCAGAACCTATGTTTTGAACATTATCAGTGGTCGACCATCATTGTTTGTCCCTGTTTCGGTGCGGATGTGCGTCGGGTTACGCTGTTCCGCCAGGACGCGTTCGCGCGTGCACCCGTCAACCCGAGGGGATGGGCGCGCGGCTTGTGGTCCCGCAGTCCCGCTTTCCAAGGGCGGGCGGCATTCGTCCCTTATTCAGGGGCGTCTGCTCCTTGATCGAAACCGGGATGATGGGATGTCGGCTCCTCCTTCCTTGGACGTCTCCTCGGAACTCGTCGCCTAATCCGGGTCTCCCTCATAGACTTAAGAATGTTCGTGAATCTCGTTCCCGGCGCCATATCTTCATGGACATCGGTTAATTACGCTGCTTCCGCCCGGACGCTCCAAGGAGTCTGGGCGGGGCAGCAACCTGCGGTGAGAAGGCCGGGTGGCTCTGGGTGCTGGGGGCGTGTCGTAGCACTGCGGCTCTGCACGTCTGTCTTCCGTCCCTAATAGGGCTTCTCGAAGGCATGATGGCCTGAGGCATCCCGTACTAGGTGCGGGGAACTGTGTCACCTGAGGTTTTCCTCAGCTTCCTATGTTTAACACGGGGTATGCCGCGAGTTTAACGTCCAGCGGGGACGGCATCGGACCGATCAACACGAAAAGTGGATCGGATGACAGAACCCCTTGCGGGGAACCTCCGACGCTGGGGCCAGCACATGGGCGGCTTCCCAAGTAACGTGGAGTGGAGTGAAGTGGCATGACCCCACCGGGATGTGGCGGCCAAGGTAAGGATCAGGATGGATGATGGAGTGAAGAGCTTGGACCCCGTAGGGGCTTCCTACGTACCGCGCGTTAGCACGGATCAAAGTCAACGTAGTTCGGGTATACAGTTTAACGTCATGCTGGACGTCGGCAAGCCGACTCACGAAGAGGTCTAGGCCGCCGGGCGGAGGATTGAACCGGACCACCTCGCACAGAGGGGGGTGGAACGGCCGGGTGGATCACAGTTTCACGTCATGCTGGACGATAAAAGGAGAAATGGGAAAAGGGGCTGTGGGGAGGCACAGTGGAGATACACACGGGCAGTCTCCCACAGGGGCGGATTCATAGGTGAATCGACGCAAGCGTGAACCCTGGAGGGGTCCACTGATGGACGAACCGACGTAAATACGACCGGGACGACCAGGTGGTGGGATTGGACCTCAGGGAGGCTTCCTACGTACCTCGTTTAGAAGACAGGGATCAAAGTCCACGTAGTTCATTCTGTCAGGACTTACGCACTTGAGGCAGCCCGGATGCGGCAAAACTCAGTTGGAAGGGACTTGGACCGAAAGTAGGAGACACCTCGATCCCAGTCACACCCTCTACTGGCTTCGGCAGTGGGGGAGCGCAATGGAGATACACATGTGCAGCCCCCCACAAGAAACTAGGGGTTCGTAATACCCTGCCCCCGTAGGGAAAAGCCACTCCCATTAAATCGTCCCAAAAGCGGGACAATCCCGACATCCCTGCAGAGACGAGCGGGTGGGGGCCACATCCAAACCGGGGGAGACCCTGCGTGCGAGGCACGGGATCGAATGATGTGGACGGTTTAACGTCTTGCCGGACGAAGTACAGTTTAACGTCGTGTGTTGAGGACGAAGCGGACAGTTTAACGTCTTGCCGGACGAAGTACAGTTTAACGTCGTGTGTTGAGGACGAAACACTTGGCAGTTTAACGTCTTGCAGCGCGGACGATGGGGGGCTAGGCAGTTTAGCGTCGTGCAGCTTGGACGAATGTGCAGTTTAACGTCGTGCTGGACGTATGGGCAGTTTAACGTCATGCTGGACGAATGCGCAGTTTAACGTCATGCGGGACGTATATGCAGTTTAACGTCATGCTGGACATATGTGCATTTTAACGTCATGCGGGACGAATATGCAGTTTAACGTCATGCTGGACGAATGATTGCCGCCGACGGGTCCGTGTCACTTCGCACGAGCCTGGAAGGCTGCACGGGAAGACAGCGCACGGTGCGGGCACCTGCGATGAAGACCATCGGGCGCCACGCAGGCGGGTACCCGCAGGGGGTCAAGGGAGGCGACCCTGGCGGATTGCGCGCAAAAGAGGAGCTTTGCGCGCAAAACCGCGGATCGGCGCGCAAAATGGCGGGCTGGCGCGCAATTGGGCCAGCGCTTTGCGCGCGGATGATTGAGATTGCGCGCACCGGGCTTCGGGTAGCGCGCGTGGGCAACGGCTCATTCTCTAACGAATGGCCACTTTGAAGATGGGGGGTGCGCGCAATCGGGTTGGATTGCGCGCACCCGGGGGCAATTGCGCGCAAGAGGCTTCTTTTGCGCGCAAAGGCCTTCGGGTTGAAATTTATTCAAAGGAAATGAGCCAAGGGGATTGCGCGCGAAGGCGGACCCCATGGCTCTATTGCGCGAAAGAAAGGAGGTTACCTGAAGATCGGCATTGCGCGCGGAAGGGGTTGAATTGCGCGCGCGGGAGACCGTTCGACTTCCAGCAACCTTTGAAACGTTGGGGGTCGCCTAGTATTTATAGGCAACCCCGGGCGCGGAATCCAAGGCGCGAGCGCGGAATTCTCCTCGCGGGCGCGGAATCGGGCACGGCGCGCAAGGGAGTTGCGCGCATCCCGGGGGTTTTGCGCGCGGATCATCATCTTTGCGCGCAGACCTCTGAAATTCCGCGCAAGGCCTCCGGGCCCTCCGAAACATTCTTCCGACTCCAAATATGACCTCGCTTTCCGCATCCGGAGCTTCGTTTGGGAACAACGGACTTTTCCGGCGTCTACAAAAGCCCCCCCTCGGAATCTGATCGGCGAGAGGTCGCAACGATCGGGTTCCGAGGGAGACGCCGGAATGCCGAAGTCCTGGGCGGCGCGGGACTTAGGCGCGCAAAAAGGGGCGCCGGTCGCGAAATTCGCCGCTGCGGTCGCGCAAAGCGCTTTCCGCGCAGCGCGGACCCCGGCCTCGCCTATAAATAGGGGCACTGGGTCCCTCCGTGCCGTACATTGGCCTTCCGCACGATAAGCATCTCTGCTCTCGTGCGCGAAATTGCCTTTTCCGGCGCGGAATTCGCCCGCTCGTCGCGCAAAACCGTCCGGATTTCGCTCTGTCTTTGCGCGAATACCCGGGGTTTTACGCGAACGACTTCCCGATTGCGCGCCGTCCACTAGGATTGCGCGCCGACTCTCAAACTTTTCCACCAGCCTCGTCCGATTCCGCACACTTCATCCCTTAACCCGCACGACCCCCGGAACTTCTGAGATGGCCGCGAATCAAGGAAATGAGGGGGATGCCGCCACTCGCAGGGCTGAGATGGCGACGAACGAGGAGGTTTACGGAGCCAAGGAGATTGTTTCCAACAATCAATCATTGTTCGACTTGCTGACGCCGGCCCAGAAGACATATCCGCTGTCGGACAACCTGCCGCTCTGGAACTTCGGCATCCTAGATGAGGTCCTGGTGCCAGGGTTCGAGATTGATGCGCCGCGGACCTGGGTGACCCGGGAGGACGAGCTTCTCCGCTATAACATCACCAACAATGGGCATCCTGCCAGGGAGACCAGACACTTGGATGTCTATGTCCTGAACCCGAGGACGCGAACCATTGATGGGGGTGAGACTACTGCGGAGAATTCTCCAGCCCTCTACTCGAGCATATATCGCCAGAGCGTCACGGACGACACCAAGGGCTGGCTGAAGGACTGGGACTTGCGGTCTGGGGGCAACTTCACCAGTGAGTGGGCCTGGGCGTTCTGGGTACGCCACACTTGCGATCACTTCGCAGAGGAGCTGCGGTACATCGGCCTGTTCGAGGCGGTGTGGACGTCGCAGTTCCACTTCTGCCAGCAGTCCGAGCTCGGGCCGGAGCCGTTCACCCGATGGTCTCCGGATACCAAAACCTTCCATCTTCACCATGGGGAGGTCGGCATCGGTCTCTGGGACATCCACTGCATCGGAGGTATCCCGCTGGAGGGCTACCAATACGATGAGTTCCTGCCACCGAAGAACATCTGGGAGGACAGGTCACGGACTCCCATCCTGACCTGGCATCTGCTTGACCTGGCTACGCAGCGGCTCGGGATCAAAGACTTCCAGAAGGACATAGCCTACAAGGAATGGTTCGGCCAGTTCTTGGAGCATGACCCGACGGTCAAGATGCCAGGCAGGGGGAAGCGGTGCCCGACCGCAGCTCAGAGGAGCCGGAACGGGTCGTACTGGCGGGTCCTGGAGACGGGTGACTACCGCTCATGGGGGTACCGCGTCATCGAGGCCCGAGACCCAAATGTCTGGTACGCGGCGTTCCTGGCCGCCTTTCTGAGTGGGTGGCTCCTGCCAGTGCGGGACGCGAGAATGGGCGTTCGCCCGGCGACACTGGCGGTGGCGGGCGCTATGGCCGCCAACAAGAGATACAACCTCGGGGTCCCAGTGCTGGCGAGGCTGTATGCCATCCTGGGACGCATCTCACGAGGGGGGTCGCCACGAAGGATCTGTGGGCCCTTTCAGTTCTTCCACGGCTGGGTGGCTGCTCACCTCGGTGGGTACACGTTTCCGAACGCCATCATTCCTCCGGGCAACGGCCTGCGACCCTCCCTGCTGAACATCGCGGGGGTCTCTCCGATGACCCTAAATGAGGAGGGCGTGCGGATCCGGATTGGCAATCATGCCAACTTCAACTTCAGTCCGTTCCCCACTCCCGTCGGCCAGATGATCGACAATGGGCAGGGTCCGCTGGAGCAGCATGAATACTTCCTGAACATGCGGGGCGGGGTGCTCGTGGCTCGGATCGACGGGAAGGTGATCTGCGAGCCTTACGTGCCGACCCGTTTCGCCAGGCAGTTCGGGTGCCTTCAACGGATGCCGAAGAGGGTATTCACTGCTGTCCGGGAGGAGACGAACCCTGGCGTCCTTCGCCAGATGTGGCTGATGTTTGCCGCTTTCGGCTCTGGCGACGTCATCACTCTCCCTCCTACCGGAGTTGACGCAGGCTTGGCAACCGAGTACGCCGAACACTGGGCCATCGCGTACCCTGAGGGGCTTTTGCGGAAGCTAGTTCGGCGGCTCGAGGTTACCCGTGCGGAGACCGGGCGTCAAGGAAGGAGGCGAGGCGCCGCCACACGGGGGAGAACGGAGGCGCGCCAAGCAGAGGGGCCGGCGCGAGCGGGGACTTCGGCGGCAGGCACATCGCAGGCTGCCGCTACGACCTCGGCGCCCAGAGAGGGGGCACATGCGGCGGTCGAAGAGCGGCCCGGGAAGCAGGTGAGACGTCTGCTCGAACCCTCCCACGATGCAGTCTTCCCGGCGCTGTGGTCGGCCTGGATGACCCTGCGGCAGTCACTGGGGACCGACGCCATCTGGCGAAAGATTCTTAGAGAAGGAATCCATCTGGCAGAGGTCGGGCGCCTCCACATTGCCGACAGGGTGGACTTCAACCGGCAGTATGCGTATCTGACGGCCATGGACGAGTACGCACGCCAACGTGGTCAGCGCGCGAAGCCATCCCTTCTGGTGAAGGTGATGCTCGGTCTCGAGCCCGCTCCGGAACAGATGCCACCGGAAGAAGACGACAATAGAAACGACTCCGAAGAAGAGGAGGAAATGGGGGAGGATGAAGGCTCCGAGGGAAGATCCCATCAGGGGAGTCCGCGGGAGAGCGGCGAGGTGGCCGGCTCTGACGACGTTGATGTCACTGAGCTCCTCGAGGTCCGCTTCTGTCCCTACTCAATCTGCTTCATCCATTCTCTTATGCAGCTTCTAACCCATTTCTCCATCTTTCTCAGGAGCGCACGGATGTTGGTCAGGCGTCCTCAGCGGGAGTAGGAGGGGCGCCAGCAGGACAAGGCGGGGGGCAGACACCCATCATCGAACTGACAAGCGTGGAAGGGTCACCTGCTGCAACTGTTCATGCGGCGACCGGGGTAGCGGAAGATGACGCTCTGAACTCCCGTAAGTCTCCTTACTTTACTGCTGGTGCTTGTCGTTGACGATCCGTGACTAACCATGGCATGCCCTGCGCAGTGATCTCAACACTGGAGGCTCATCGGGTTGCCGAACCCGGGCCATCCACGAGTGGACCGGTGGCAGACATGCCGCCTGCTCCGGAACAGACTTCCCAAACCGAGCCGGCCCCACCAACTGCTGATCAAGGGGCCCCGGACGTCGGCGGTGCTGACATCGGAGAGAGGTTGGGGGCTGACGAGGGTGTCAGCGCCGCTGGGGAGAGAGAAGAAGGTCGCCCGGATGTTGGGGAACCTATCCCTCGTGAGGACCTCCCAGGGGCGGACCCTGCAGCAGACCTGCTGGCTGCCTTCCCTGCCTACCGGCCTGCCGATCCCGAGGAGATGGACGACTCAGACACGGAGGCGGTCGAGGAGAGCCGGATAACGCGCCGCAGGGGGTGGAAGTGCATCCAGCGCTTCCTCAAGCGAGACCCGTCGGAGTGGCTGGGGCGCATGGGATCACTTCAAACCTGGCTGCGCTTTCTGTGTGCCGGGGGAGCTGATGCTCAAAGCCTCCATCTAACGGTCCATGATTTCATGGCCGAAAAGATGCGCGATAGCTGCCGGCGTGCCGACGTCACACAAATTCTGGACATGTCGGAGAGCACACGGGCGCTCCTCGCGGCGGAGCAGGAATTCCGGCGCCTCGAAGGGCAGGCGGCAGAGAAGGAGGCCTTCGTCGCAGCGTGTACCGAGCTTGTGGAGCAACTAGCAGCCCAGCTGGTTGACGCCCAGGTACAGCTGACGGAGGCGGGCCAACAGATGGTCACAATTCAGGTCGAGCGGGAGCGTGCACAGGCCAGAATCGACGAACTGCGCGCTGCGACCGCCGACGAGGAGAGGGCACGCAGAGAGCGAGAAGCAGCTCTGGAGGCCACCAACCAAAGGGTAGCGGCATTAGAAAGACTCATTCAGCACGCTAATCCCTAAGGGCTTTGTTTTTCCATTCCCAAAACATTTGCTTCCGCTACTTTGATCCATATGTATGAATCAATATATTTATCTGCATCTTTTGGTTTAATATGCTCAACCACAATTCACTGTCTTGCGGGAGTGTTAACCAAGCATCAGGCATCCATAATTGGGCCTGGATTTCTGGAGAAAAGAGGGAGGTCATTCCTAGGAAAGGAGACCTCAGACCTAATCAATGTACCATTCCCCCAACCTGTTCCAACACACGAGCGGGACAATGCTAGGGGCGTTGAGATTTTATCCGAACATAGGTAAATGAGAAAGGGTGAATCGCGTGTCCCGAATCCGGACATCCACAACGGTCGGCCTTCTAGGAAATGCCCAAGACGGTAGGCGGATAGTGGATCGACCATAACAACTGCAATAGACGGACCGAAAAAGGCCATCATTCATATTGCAGGAGGCGGACCACATGTCATCATGAATACCGCTTTGGGGTTCCTTCAGACACAAGGGTGGAAAATCCAGATCAACAGGGCATGCGAAGCGTGGGGCGAAGTGAAGATTTGTTCGGACAGAATCCAACGCTCTCAAAATTGCGCCACCGTGGGGAAAACGTATTAGGCGGATGCACTAATCTGGCCGTGAGTCACCTCAATTCTCATACAGCACCTCTCTGACGAGGAAACCGTCGCTTCCGATCCTTGCGATGGGGCATCCCGAGCTGAATCGGGGAGAATATCACAACTGCACCACTCTACCCGAAGTCAGGCCAGACGGCCGGCGACGAGGAGGGGCGGGACTTAACGATCCCTGAGGCTGGACCCGAGTCGGAATGCCCGGGCGTTCCTACGTACTCCATCAGGCTGGAGATCAAGCCACACGTAGTTCTGAGAGTGCAGTTTAACGTCATGCAGGACGTAGAATCCCGTTTAGGGGAGATCTTAGTTTAAGGTCGTAGAGCTCGGACCATAAGGGTAGATCATAGTTTAAGGTCTTAGAGCTCGGACCATAAGGGCTAGATCTTAGTTTAAGGTCTTAGAGCTCGGACCATAAGGAGAGATCTTAGTTTAAGGTCTTAGAGCTCGGACCATAAGGAGAGATCTTAGTTTAAGGTCTTAGAGCTCGGACCATAAAGAGAGATCTTAGTTTAAGGTCTTAGAGCTCGGACCATAAAGAGAGATCTTAGTTTAAGGTCTTAGAGCTCAGACCATAAGGAGATATCTTAGTTTAAGGTCTTAGAGCTCGGACCATAAAGACCTCAAAGTACGCCGCATCGTGGTCCCATCCCCCGGGTATGCAAAGATGCACTGAGGGATAGTGTCGAGAGTGCCGAGGTTTCGCCTGGTCAGAATGGGAGGTGGGAAATGTGAATCATGCGGCCATTCACTCGAGGACCGGGAGCACCGGCGTGACGATATGAGAGTACTGCCGACCGTGGCGGAAAAGCAGCATCAACATCGCACTAACCGTTGGTGGAATGAGGCAGCAAACGAGCATCGACCGCTCAATCGCAGGATTCATATCGATTTGCTGCCCGAGGCCATTGGGGGTACCGGCCCGAGTCGGTGGGAGAGCACTGAGGCATTGTGTCCGAACCGTTCACGGGGGCTCCACCCAGGGCGTAGAAGATGGGTCCGAATGAAAGGGAGCACGAAGCCTGAAAAGCGGAGGAAACCTGACCAAGCGGATCCTGACCCTCCTGGCAATAAACCAGAGTACTCTTGACACCGGTGGACCACTGCAAGGGGTCGGGGAACGCGCCTTGAGGGTGACCTGAAGGCGGCGGATTCCCCAGAGAAGGGGGAATCTCTAAGAGGTGGGGGGCTGGACCCGAAGTTTCAAAAATCCGGGCGTTCCTACGTATCCCATAAGGATGGGAATCAAGCCGCACGTAGTTCTTGAAGCGCGGCGCAACACAATCGGGCACCAGCGCGGGGAAGAGTGCGGGTCTGACCCTCGCACACAAAAGGAGCGGCATTTGATATTTCTTGTTTGTCCTTAGAGATGAATGGTTTTTCGTGCGGCGACATGCCTGTGATTGAGAAATCTCTGGCGTCGCCACAATGATCAAGCCATGGAAGGCATTGATGAATGGCATGGTTATTAACCAGCGCCCAACATGAGTGCCCCCTGAGGGGAACATCACGATGCAGTGCCGTTTTCTCATCGGGCGGCCAAGACGATCACAGTTTACGGTCGTGTGGTAGGACCAGACAACACAGTTTAAGGTCGTGTGGTTCGGACCATGGAGGAATCCGCTTATCGCGGTACGGCGGACACGGCGGAGGTGGGAGCATACCCAGCCCTACGGTCACGCACGATTCCAGGAGAAGAGTCTTGGGATAGGGGCCTGCGTATGTCCATCACCCGAGGGGCAGAGATGCTAGCCTCCAGATATAATGGGCCCAGAACGCAATTGTTCGGGCGACTCCTTCCTTCTTATGGGGACGAGGGTCCAGCTACGCATGGCCCTTAGGGAGGATATCCGCATATATCCTTGGTGCTCAGATCATGGGAGCCTCGAACGACATCATTACCTTGGTTGGTCTGCCTAACGTGTAGAGGTGTACTGAAGGCCAGTATGAAAAGAGTGTCAAGATTCCACTACAACGCACAAAGGCGGAGTGTGATGAGGACTGCGCAACCAATGTTCAGATCCTGAAGGAGCTGACATGGCGATCAAGGATGTTGCTGACGCATTCGCAACACAACATCCGATCGCGTCAGCCTAAGACGGGGCAAGCAAACGAGCATCGACCGCTCAATCGTAGGATTCATATCGATTTGCGGCCCAAGACCCGCCGGTAAATCGGCCCGGAGCGGTAGGAGAGCACTGAGGCATCGTACCCAAACCGCTAACGAGGATCCCTTTGAGTGAAGGCTCGAACAAGAGGAAGCGCGAGGCCTGACAAGCAACACAGGACTTGTTGGGATTGAATCTGACACTACGAGTCATAGACCTAAGTACCCAAAACATGTTAACAGATCTCCGGAAAGGGTCGGAGGACTCACCCTGAGAGCAACCAAAAGAGGGCAGATTCCCGTGATCAACCAAGGGACGGGGCTGGACCTGAAACACAAGCGTTCAGGCGGTCCTACGTATCCCATAAGGATGGGAATCAAGCCGCACGTAGTTCTTGAGAGGCAGTTTAACGTCATGCAGGACGATGAGAGGTGTGAGGTGGTCCCACACACGGGGGGAGGCGTACGGCGTGGCCAGTAGACCAACGCGAATGAGGACATAATCCCCCGCTCACGCGATACGCCTCGCACAAAAAGGAGGGGAACTGGGGCCAGAGGCCCAACGCGGGATAGAGATTCCCGGGAAATGGGGCTGGGCCTGAAACATGAATGTCCAGGCGGTCCTACGTATCCCATAAGGATGGGAATCAAGCCATACGTAGTTCTTGAAGTGCAGTTTAACGTCATGCAGGACGATGAGGGGAAAAGAAGGGGGGAGCAGAAGGCATCCCCAAACGTGGGGGGCGTACAGCGTGGCGAGAAAACCGACGTGAATGAGGGCATAATCCCCCGCGCTCACACCATACGCCACATACCCAGAGGCAACTGGACCAAGGGCCCGGGATGGGATGGAAATTCCCGAAGAATGGGGCTGGGCCTGAAACATGAATGTTCAGGCGGTCCTACGTATCCCATAAGGATGGGAATCAAGCCGCACGTAGTTCTTGAGGGGCAGTTTTACGTCATGCAGGACGAATGCTGAACAGTTTAACGTCTTGTAGCTCGGACGTAGTGCAGTTTAGCGTCATGCAGGATGAAGCACTTGGCAGTTTAACGTCTTGCAGCGCGGACGAATGCTGAACAGTTTAACGTCTTGTAGCCTGGACGAATGCAGTTTAACGTCGTGCAGGACGTGGGCACACTCAGACAAAGTACTGCTTGAGGAACCTAGCGTTGGTGGGAGGAGTGACACGATCACCATCCATAGTCGCTAGGGAGTATGCGCCATTGGGATAGACCTTGTGGACAACAAACGGTCCCTCCCACTTGGGCTCCAACTTGGGCGGCTTCCTGCCGGGGATCATCGGCGCTCTTAGGGCTAGCACTAGATCACCCTGCAGGAAGGAGCGGAGGCGAACCTTCTTATTGAATGCTCGAGCCATTCTGCTTTGATGCCTCTCCAAGTTGTGCAAAGCGCGAAGTCTATTCTCATCCAGTGCTTCCAACTCGACTAGACGGGCTTCAGCAACTCTGTCCGGCGCTTGCTGATCGTAGACCGCAGTGCGCAAGGACGGTAACTGGATCTCGGTGGGCAGGACGGCCTCAGCTCCATACACCAGGGAATAAGGGGTCATCTGGGTGGAATTGCGAGTCATCGTCCGATAAGCCCAGAGGGCGTTGGGGAGCTTGTCCGGCCAACTCTTCTTGTTCTGACCAACCATCTTTTGCAGAATGTTAGAGAGGGTTTTGTTAAACGCCTCGATCTGTCCATTCGCCTGCGCATGATAGCGAGATGTATGGTTCGAGCGAATGTTATACTTGGCGTACAACTTCTTCAACTCGGCTGCTCGGAAATTGGTTCCGTTATACGTGAGGATAGCGTGAGGCACTCCAAATCGATGGACGATGTTGGAGGTCACGAAGTCAGCGATCGAACAGGATTTGACCTCTCTGAGCGGAATCGCTTCTGCCCATTTGGAGAAGAAGTCCGTGGCGGTCAGAATGAACCGGCACTGGCGAGCTGTCGCCGGCGGGTAAGGTCCCACAACGTCCAGTCCCCAGACTGCAAAGGGCCAGGAATACCTTGTAGTATGGAGTGGTTCCGGCGGCCGATGCACAAAGTTCGCATGAACCTGGCACGCATGGCACCTCCTGGCATACTCGATGCAGTCATGGATCATAGAGGGCCAGAAGTATCCCAACCTCTGAATCTGGTGGGACAGCTTCGGCCCAGTCTGGTGGGCGCCGCATGAACCAGCATGGACCTCTTGCATGACTCGTGGGATCTCAACTCCCTGAAGGCAACGGAGGAGAACACCATCAAATCCGCGTTTGTAGAGGATCTGCTCCAGGCCGGGACTGCTCTGGAGGACGAACTGCGATGCGCGGCGTCGAACTCGCTCGCGCTCGGCCCGATCCGATGGAAGAATTCCATGTTGGAGGTACTCAACCAAAGGCGTCCTCCAATCAGGGGCTGATCCGACTGTCATATCTGGGGTACTCGGGGCTCCGGGCATAGGGGCAACCGTGGTGAGGTTACTTACCAACGGGCCGCGATCTTCTTCCGGGATAACGGGAGCGATGAGCCTGCGGCGCGTCACGCGGACGATCAGGTTGTCCTGTTCAGGCTCCGCAAGTGACGCAGCGAGGCTGGCCAAAGCATCTACTCGACCATTCTGCGACCGGGGAACATGGACAATTTCCGGCCGAGAAGGGAACCGGGCCATCAGAAGGAGGGTGCACTCCAACAATGGCACAACTTACGGCTTCCTGACAACATAGTCGCCATTGATCTGCTTAACAACCAGCTCGGAGTCCCCTTTCACGCACAGACGGGGCACGTCGATCTCGAGAGCCAACTCGAGGCCGGTGATGAGGGCATGGTATTCCGCCTCATTGTTGGTACAACCCTCTGACAACAGGAAAGAGTATGGCAGTACGGCTCGCTACTGGGTAATGAAGACGATGCCCAAGCCCACTCTGTTGAGCTTCGGATTATCGAGTCTTCTACCGGTGGGGCTCCGGGAGGCACCGTCAAAGTGCATCTGCCAGCATGGATCGGCTCGATCAACCGAGAGAATGGTCTCATCAGGAAAGCCTAGATCCAGCGGCTGATCCGCGGAGGTCGGGTGAGCTGCCAGAAAGTCTGCCAATGCTTGCCCTTTGATGGCCTTCTGAGACACATACCTGATGTCGAACTGCTGGAGAATCACAGCCCACCGCGCTAGACGGCCAGTCAACATAGGTCGGCTCAGGATATATTTCAACAGGTCTACCCGAGAAACCAACTGTACCTCATGGTGCTGCAAGTAGTGCCGTAATTTCTGTACGGCAAATACGAGCGCCAGGCATCTCTTCTCGATGGGGGAATACCTAACTTCCGCATCGAGGAGCATGCGACTGAGGTAATAGAGGCTATTCTCCGTTCCCTCGTTGTTCTTCTGGGCGAGAAGGGCACCCAGGGACCGTTCCAGGGCGGTCACATAAAGGACCAGCGGCTTTCCGGATACGGGCGGCATCAGGACCGGAGGTTGAAGCAGGTATTGCTTGATTTCCTCGAAAGCGGTCTGACACTCTTTATCCCAGACATAGGTGGCACCTTTCTTCATGAGCCGAGAAAAGGGCTTACACTTGCCGGCCAGATTCGCGATGAATCGGCGTATATAGGCTAAGTGGCCTTGGAACCCTTGCAGTTCCCGGATGGTACCTGGGGGAGGCATCTGGCTAATCGCCCTGATTTTCTCTGGGTCGATCTCAATACCCCGGTATCTTACCACAAATCCAAGGAACTTTCCGGAGGTGACCCCAAAGGCACACTTCAACGGGTTCATCTTCAGGCATCGAGACCGGAGGAAGCTGAACACATTCTCAAGATCTTTGAGATGGTCCTGACACTGGCGCGATTTGACAACCAAGTCGTCGACGTAGCATTCCACCAGTGTGCCGAGGATTGTCTTGAATATGCGGTGCATCGCCCGTTGATAGGTGGCACCTGCATTCTTTAGGCCGAAGGGCATGACCCGGTAGCAAAAGGTACCTTGGGGGGCCCTGAAGGCAGTGAACTCCTCATCCTCAGGGGCCATCCGAATTTGGTTGTATCCGGAGTATCCATCCATGAAGGAGAGGGCTTGGAACCCGGTCGTGGCATCAATCAACAGCTCTGTCACTGGAAGGGGAAAATCATCCTTCGGACAGTGGCGGTTGAGATCGCGGAAGTCGATGCAGACTCTGATCTGCCCGTTCTTCTTCCTGACGGGAACAATGTTGGCCAGCCATTTGGGGTACTGAACTTCCCTCACGAAGTTGGCTTTGATAAGCATGTCAACTTCGGCCTCAACCATGGCACCGTGGGACGGGTGCATCTTCCTGGGAGGCTGCTTGAACCCGCGATGGTTCGCCGGGAGACCAAGGCGGTGGACGGCTACCTGAGGATCTAGCCCCGGCATCTCGTCATAGCCCCAAGCGAACACATCACGGTGCTGCCTGAGAAAGTCCACGTACTGCTGCCGCTCCTCAGAGGGCATGGCGGCACTAACCAATGTGGGTCTTGGATCGGCCTCAGTTCCAAGGTTCACCTGTATTAACTCATCGACCGTGGCGGGGACGCCCTCCTCAAAGGCTGGGGGTGCATCTTCCATATCCTCTCCACTCGGGGAGGGATCATCCACGGGAGAGACTGCGTTGGCAACTGCATTGGGGCTACCAGATCCTGCTGGGCCACTGGTGCTGGCGCGGGCGGTCGCGGCCATCTCATCAGGAGACTCGCGGACCGTCAAGACCATGGCGACGTCCAACCGTTGAATCGGGAGGACGTAAGCGTCATCCAGACTTGCCCAGGGATCACTTGCAACAGCGACAGGCTCAACCTCACCTGCCAGGATCTGCTTATCCTTGCTCTTGTAATAGTCCGCGTACAGATAGCGGGCTTCACATGAGGCAAAAGGAGAGGCATCTCCTTGAAGCACACCTACTCGACCATTAAGGGAGTATTTGAGGCACTGGTGGTATGACGAGGGAACCGCCGCGTGAAGATGGAGCCATGGCCTGCCCATCAATGCGTTGTACGCAGTGTCCTGAGAGACTACCATGAATTCGGTGTCGGCAACCAAGTCACCGAACTGGGTCTTCAAACGTATCTTGCCGACCGGGGTTTGCTCGGTGCGGTCGTACCCCTGGATCCTGAGGTCGGAGGGAATCAAGTCATCCTCAGACAACCCCAATCTCCGGAGCGTCCGAGTTGGAATCAGGTTAATCCCGGACCCCGTGTCGACAAGACAGCGCCGGACTTCAAGGCCATTGAACTGGCCAGTGACATACAGCGGACGAATGTGTCCCTGTATAGGAGGATCTTCATCCTTACCAGAGAACGAGATAACTGCCTGACATTCGGCGTCCTCGATCGTTTCGGCATGAAAGGCCTCTGCAGCCGCAACCTCTGTCTCAAACTGGAGGGGGCTTTTCAGGGCTTCAGCGAGTGACTCGCGCATCTCAGATGACATGCGCAGAGCCTCAAGGATGGAGAGCCTTGCTGGGATGTCGGCCAAGTGCTTCAGGACGTCATACTTTTTGGCCAAGCGCGAGCCCCTGGTTGCAGGAGGTTGCTCTGCGGTTGGTGGCATGACGGGCCTTGCCGGTTGGATCGGCGGCCGACTGGTACTTGGCGCATCTCGCTGTTCACTGGTCGTAGTCCGGGAAATGGTCACCGTACTGGAGTCAGGAGGCCGGGATGGACCCGTGGCAGGGCGGAGCTGGTCGCGACGCGGCTGAGGCGGTTCTGCCTGGTCCCACACCACAAACAGTGGCGGAGGCGAATCCGTCATCACCGGATGGGGGGGCTGCGCGCGCTGAGCTCGGTTTTGGGCCTGCTGCCTAGTCTCAGTGGCGTGCACGGCCTGGCTGGAGGTACCAACGGCTGTGCCCCGGCGACTCCTGTTGCTGCGGTTCTTCCGACGGTAGCGACGACCGGGGACACTAGGGAGGTCCACCTGGTGTTCTTCAACATCGGGAACCAAAAAGGGATTTACCAGCTCGACGGTGTTAACCGAAGCGTACCCAATACCATCATCGGACGAATCATCCATCACCGGGTGGATCCGAGGAGGGACCCCCATCTCCGGGGGCATGAAATCGCCGAGAGTGCGGGATAGTGGCGGAACCGGCGGGGCGCGCTCTTCCTTCTTGCGCTGCCGCCGTTTGCTCCTATTGGAAGAGGCAGGCTGGGACGACGATGCCGAAGCAGCACCCGCAGATTCTGGGGGCTCAGGCCGATTCAAGCACGCACAGATGATTCCATGGGCGCGAATGGTCGTCTTGCGGACCATCCAGTTATTGTACTTCTGGGATCCGCGGTCGGAGACCAGCTGCCATTCGTCCTCGTTGCCACTATCATCATCTGATCCCACGAACACGCCCGCCACTTGTGCTGGAGCTGGGCCCAACCTGATTACATTGTTGTTAATCTGGTCTTGGAGCCAATCCTTAAACACATAGCACCGCTGGATGGTGTGCCCCAGGGCCCGATGGTAGGGGCAGTAGCGGGGGTTATTCGTAAGATGTGCCTCCTCTGGCTTCCAACACTCAGGCAGTCGCACAATCCTCTGCTCCAGGGCGCTCCGGAAATAACCGGGGACCTGATCCTCATGGAATGAGTAAGTCAGGTGTCGCGGGCCCCTGGGAGCGTGGTCTTGATGAGGGGCTGGAGGGGCCTGCCGAGGAGGTGGACCCTGATTATCTCGCCTGGGTTGCGGCGGTACATTACGCGGAGGGGCCGGCCGGTTCTGAGGCTGCCGCTGCTGGGCCGGGAACTGAGCCCGTGGAGGCGGATTCCTGTGAGGTTGTGGAGCTGGCCTCGCCGGCAGCAGCTCCAACGGCCTGGGGGCCTCTATCTGGGCAACAGCAGCGGGCTCAGCCCTACTGACTCTCCTTGCAGGAATCATAGGAGGCAGCGGGTGTGCCTGGCTGGCCTGTTGCAGGGATTCCTCAAGACGTTGAGCTTTGTCTGAGAAGTCCCTGAACCCTCCGGGGTAATTTTGAGTGATCAGGGAAGGGACCAGCTCGGTCTTGACGTTCCCGACGCACATTGTCAGCAACTGCTCCTGAGTCAATGGCATGTCAAGGGAATACGTGAGACCCTTCCATCGGGCGACGAAGTCCGCGACTCGCTCATCAGGCCTCTGCTTGCACTTGAAGAGGTCTGCGATACTTGTCTTCCGGGTCGTGGAACTGAACTGGTAGAGGAACTGTCTACGGAGGTCCTCCCAGCTGGTTACCGACCCGACAGGGAGCTGGCTGTACCAGACAAATGATGGCCCTTCCAGTGTCTGAACAAAGCAGCGAAGCTTAGCGGCCTCTTGCTGCGCCGGAGTCCCCAACATAGGCCCGCACCTCGAGTTGAAGTGGGCTAAATGCTGTGGCGGATCTCCAGTCCCGTTGAAGGGGGCAAAAGTGGGATTCCCGAATCCCGGAGGCGCCGGCATGTCATCCACCCATGCTGGGTAGGGCTTGCTGTCCGGTGGGATCGCCACCTGCCGAGTCTCCAAGGCTTCCAAGCGGGCAATGAGTGCCGCCATCGGATCGTCCGGACATGGGTTCCAGTCCTGGCGAGGATCTCTAACCACGAGCGCATTGCATGGCCCTTCAATCGGGTCGTCGACCGGGTCGTCGAACTCGGCAGCTCGTGGGATGGCGGGCGGAGCGGCCCTTGGGGCAGCGGGAGGAATCCGAGCGGGATCTCTCAGGTAGTCACGCCGCTCGGGAGGGTGTGGCGAAACATACCGCGCCCTCTTGCCATAGGCAATGGCCTCTCTCCTGTCGGCGAACACGGCGTAATCACGGTTGCCCGGGAGAGTCTCGTCGAGGAGCGGTTGTTCCGGTCCCTGCTGTCCTGGCCTAGGATCACCGTAGTCAGGCCGTCGTTCTGCAGCGCGCTCGGTGAGGAGCTGGTCAACAAGCTTCTTCTGTTCGGCGAGCTGCTGACGTAGCGTAGCCTTCTCGGGATCCTCCTCTGCCCTCTGCATGGAGGCAGATGGGTCGGCGGGCCTTATAGCCTCGCTGTGCTCTTTTCCTTTGCTGACGTTTCGGCTCAACGTCAGTGCTTCAGTGGGTGCGGGGTCCCCCAGGAGGTTTCTCTGATGACGAGTAACTCTCACTGATGGATCTGACGACGGCTTGTCTTCGGGGGGGAAGCCCCCGTCGAGAAGTTCCAAGTCGTTCCCCTCTCCCGACAGGTCAGCCATATTGACTGTTTCTGTCCCTGGGGATATACCCTCAGGGCCACCCAGCGAATCGGGCTGTCGGTGAATCACACTGAAGCGTAGGGCAGCGTACTGCCCCCATCCACGGATATACACGTGGGGAGTGGCTTCCTCGATAACTTTGCGGAGTACTTGAAAACACTCAACGCATCGTTGTTGGAGGGCCTCGTGGTGCTCAAATGACCCGGGGTGCCGAACCGCGGGGAGCATGGCCAGGTCAATTTGACGGCACTGCTCACCAATATCCTCCAGGTGTGCTTGACTCCCGGGGTATGGCATTTGTAGGCGGTGAAGATAGGAGCGAGTCTCCCGGAGAGTTCGGCGGAAGCATTCGAACTCATCCGGGGTGAGCGATTCGGGTGCATCAAAGCCCGGTCCTGCGACTGGCCAAAACTTCTCAGGGAAGTGGCCCTCTGCAAGGACGGTCCAGAAGCTCCACGACTCAAACTCGGGACCCAGATCTCCTTGGTCCTCTTCCATGGCTGGGAACGGACGGGGAACTGGTAGTGGTGCCGAGGCGGGCCGCCGGGCCGACGGGCTGGCCGACGGTGAATACAGCGAACAGGCCGATTGGCCTCCATATCCCGGGCCGCCCTCTGAGGGTGGCGGTGCCCTGGCTACCACATCACGATAGGACGGGCCGGCGAGCGAACATCCTTCCGTAGCATCGGTGCTCGCCGAGGGTGCACCAGATCGTGGTTCGACCGTCGATCCCCAGAAAAAGTCTCCGGCTTCTCCGATCGAGGCGGAAGGCACTTCCAGAGGGGCCGGTACCAACCGCAAGCTTGATCCTTGGGGGTCTACCAGGCCCTCGTTACTCCGGATATACCTTCGGAGAGAAGCGGGGATCACATCGATCTCGCTCTCGGGGAGCACGAGGCTGACGTGCCGCATTCCTACCCCTGCCCTTGACTGGCGGGATTGGGGAAGGGGCTCTGTCGCCGAATCGTACTCCGCCTCTGAGTCAGAGAAGCAAACCGGTCTGATCTCCGTTCAGAATTCCGTAACATTCTTCCCTCGGCGTCGACGCCTTGCCTTCCTGCCCCTGGGTGGTTCTCCGGGGCAGGGCTGATCTCTGTCCTGGCGTCCTCCGGCCGCACTGGTGCTGGGGCCAAGAGGACTGGGAACCAAGGTGCGAGGGGCACCGGGACAGATATCAAAGGGGACGCGGGGAGAGATGATTCCGGGCAGGACTCCGTGTCGGGATCAGAAGGTGGGATGACCCATGCCTCCTGGATCGGCCACACAGAGTAGATCCTGCCGGTGAATAGCGCTACCGCGAGGTGGTCCGCGGTGGCTACTGCCAGTGCCAGCAACCGGGAGAGTCGACCCAACCTGCCTTTGGGGCGGTCGGGGCCTCGATCCAGGTCGGGCATAGGAGTTCCCCTGCTCAGGATGCGCAGAGGCCTGGCGACTGGAGCCAGCAGTGGCTTGGGCCAATGCGGCCGCTGTTGCTAGAGCCCCAAGGTGGGCATCCTCTTCCGCTCGTGCCCGACGTTGGCGTCGAGACAGACGAGTCGGGATGAGCGGCGCGGGCAGGTGGAGAGCCCGCTCTTCGACTGGAGAGGCCTGGCGGCGGTGTCGCCGTGGCCTGGCGGGAGTCCTTACCGTAGATCCCTGGAGCGAATCCCGGATAGGGTGATCCCGGGCCTCTTCCACCTCATCCGCGTAGGGAAGGGAACTGTCAGAGCGCTCCGGGGATAAGCTCCCGAAGCGGTTGGACGTTGAGGTAGGCAGCGGTGCCTCCCTGCGCGGCCCTCGGGGGCGGCGGTGGTGGCGAGGCGCAGCCTCCTCAAGGTCTAGGCGATCCATTTCCCTAGTAGGGATGACTCCCTCTTCCTCGTATCTCCGCACCAGGGTGTTGATCACCCTTCTCTGGATGACCTCCGAGGGGGAGAGAGGGCGTGGTCGTCCCGCAATTGCGGCTGCTGGGACGGCTGTGGAACGGGCGGGACCGCGCGGAGTAGCCGCGTCAGTGTTTCCCCTGCCCCTGCGCCAGTGGGCGGGTGGCGATCGGGCACTGGATCGGGCGACCTGATTTCTGAAAGCAGGGAGAATGACCCATTAACACTGACAGGAAAAAGGAATCGACAACCAACCATTAGTGCCACGACGCCTTCCGTGGGGGGAACCCAGGCCCTCGACGTTGCGAGACAGAGTGCCCGATTTCACTTCCCCAGCCCCTGGCGGGTAAGACTGAATGCTTGGCCGGGCAACACGCCGGTCTTCCAACACCTCTGAAAGCCATCGGTCTTCGTATCGAGGAGAAGAGATTCACGTCGGGTTCACCATTTTTCTGTTTCGGTGCGGATGTGCGTCGGGTTACGATGTTCCGCCAGGACGCGTTCGCGCGTGCAACCGTCAACCCGAGGGGATGGGCGCGCGGCTTGTGGTCCCGCAGTCCCGCTTTCCAAGGGCGGGCGGCATTCGTCCCTTATTCAGGGGCGTCTGCTCCTTGATCGAAACCGGGATGATGGGATGTCGGCTCCTCCTTCCTTGGACGTCTCCTCGGAACTCGTCGCCTAATCCGGGTCTCCCTCATAGACTTAAGAATGTTCGTGAATCTCGTTCCCGGCGCCATATCTTCATGGACACCGGTTAATTACGCTGCTTCCGCCCGGACGCTCCAAGGAGTCTGGGCGGGGCAGCAACCTGCGGTGAGAAGGCCAGGTGGCTCTGGGTGTTGGGGGCGTGTCGTAGCACTGCGGCTCTACACGTCTGTCTTCCGTCCCTAATAGGGCTTCTCGAAGGCATGATGGCCTGAGGCATCCCGTACTAGGTGCGGGGAACTGTGTCACCTGAGGTTTTCCTCAGCTTCCCATGTTTAACACGGGGTATGCCGCGAGTTTAACGTCCAGCGGGGATGGCATCGGACCGATCAACACGAAAAGTGGATCGGATGACAGAACCCCTTGCGGGGAACCTCCGACGCTGGGGCCAGCACATGGGCGGCTTCCCAAGTAACGTGGAGTGGAGTGAAGTGGCATGACCCCACCGGGATGTGGCGGCCCGGGTAAGGATCAGGATGGATGATGGAGTGAAGAGCATGGACCCCGTAGGGGCTTCCTACGTACCGCGCGTTAGCACGGATCAAAGTCAACGTAGTTCGGGTATACAGTTTAACGTCATGCTGGACGTCGGCAAGCCGACTCACGAAGAGGTCTAGGCCGCCGGGCGGAGGATTGAACCGGACCACCTCGCACAGAGGGGGGTGGAACGGCCGGGTGGATCACAGTTTCACGTCATGCTAGACGATAAAAGGAGAAATGGGAAAAGGGGCTGTGGGGAGGCACAGTGGAGATACACACGGGCAGTCTCCCATAGGGGCGGATTCATAGGTGAATCGACGCAAGCGTGAACCCTGGAGGGGTCCACTGATGGACGAACCGACGTAAATACAACCGGGACGACCAGGTGGTGGGCTTGGACCTCAGGGAGGCTTCCTACGTACCCCGTTTAGAAGACAGGGATCAAAGTCCACGTAGTTCATTCTGTCAGGACTTACGCACTTGAGGCAGCCCGGATGCGGCAAAACTCAGTTGGAAGGGACTTGGACCGAAAGTAGGAGACACCTCGATCCCAGTCACACCCTCTACTGGCTTCGGCAGTGGGGGAGCGCAATGGAGATACACATGTGCAGCCCCCCACAAGAAACTAGGGGTTCGTAATACCCTGCCCACGTAGGGAAAAGCCACTCCCATTAAATCGTCCCAAAAGCGGGACAATCCCGACATCCCTGCAGAGACGAGCGGGTGGGGGCCACATCCAAACCGGGGGAGACCCTGCGTGCGAGGCACGGGATCGAATGATGCGGACGGTTTAACGTCTTGCCGGACGAAGTACAGTTTAACGTCGTGTGTTGAGGACGAAGCGGACGGTTTAACGTCTTGCCGGACGAAGTACAGTTTAACGTCGTGTGTTGAGGACGAAACACTTGGCAGTTTAACGTCTTGCAGCGCGGATGATGGGGGGCTAGGCAGTTTAGCGTCGTGCAGCTTGGACGAATGTGCAGTTTAACGTCGTGCTGGACGTATGGGCAGTTTAACGTCATGCTGGACGAATGCGCAGTTTAACGTCATGCGGGACGTATATGCAGTTTAACGTCATGCTGGACATATGTGCAGTTTAACGTCATGCGGGACGAATATGCAGTTTAACGTCATGCTGGACGAATGATTGCCGCCGACGGGTCCGTGTCACTTCGCACGAGCCTGGAAGGCTGCACGGGAAGACAGCGCACGGTGCGGGCACCTGCGATGAAGGCCATCGGGCGCCACGCAGGCGGGTACCCGCAGGGGGTCAAGGGAGGCGACCCTGGCGGATTGCGCGCAAAAGAGGAGCTTTGCGCGCAAAACCGCGGATCGGCGCGCAAAATGGCGGGCTGGCGCGCAATTGGGCCAGCGCTTTGCGCGCGGATGATTGGGATTGCACGCACCGGGCTTCGGGTAGCGCGCGTGGGCAACGGCTCATTCTCTAACGAATGGCCACTTTGAAGATGGGGGGTGCGCGCAATCGGGTTGGATTGCGAGCACCCGGGGGCAATTGCGCGCAAGAGGCTTCTTTTGCGCGCAAAGGCCTTCGGGTTGAAATTTATTCAAAGGAAATGAGCCAAGGGGATTGCGCGCGAAGGCGGACCCCAAGGCTCTATTGCCCGAAAGAAAGGAGGTTACCTGAAGATCGGCATTGCGCGCGGAAGGGGTTGAATTGCGCGCGCGGGAGACCGTTCGACTTCCAGCAACCTTTGAAACGTTGGGGGTCGCCTAGTATTTATAGGCAACCCCGGGCGCGGAATCCAAGGCGCGAGCGCGGAATTCTCCTCGCGGGCGCGGAATCGGGCACGCCGCGCAAGGGAGTTGCGCGCATCCCGGGGGTTTTGCGCGCGGATCATCATCTTTGCGCGCAGACCTCTGAAATTCCGCGCAAGGCCTCCGGGCCCTCCGAAACATTCTTCCGACTCCAAATATGACCTCGCTTTCCGCATCCGGAGCTTCGTTTGGGAACAACGGACTTTTCCGGCGTCTACAGTCCCCATTTCAAGCTAACACAAAAGGGATACTATGTTTCAAACACGGACACCAATTATTCTTCAATTTCATACCACCCCAATAGTGTTCTGAATTTTGGGTATCGTGATTCACAATTTCCACTCCCCTCTATTCGGATTGATTCTAATGGCCTAGAATTACCCCAATTGTGAACTAGAGCATGTTGTAAAAGTGCTAATTTTACTTTTCTGAGAAATTCCTTCTCCAATTAGGAAACCCTCTTTATTCCTAGAAATCGGGATCGGTTGTTGAAACCCCAGAAACCAAAATCCTGGTTAGCACTCTCATATTCGAACAGAATAATGATGCGCTCATCCCTTTTTTTCTCATCAGGAATGACCCACATGAGATTAGGGATTAATCTCCATATATTTCATGAATATGATCAAAATTATGTAAATGAAAAAAATAACAAAACCCATGCACTCAGCCAACATAAAAAAGTAAATCTTTAAAGTTCATTTATGAGTTTACAAACATTACAACACCCAAGGATGAGCCCCTCACGTGGATGAGTTGAACTCTTCAACGGATCTTCCCAGCTTCGCCAATATCTGGGTTGTGGTGTCCAGGATCAACTGTCATCGGTTAAGCTCCCACTCCTCTTATTTGGAAATAGGGAATAGTTCATTAGCCTCAATTAGGGCCGAGTACATATCATCTTGAATAATAGCCATCTCCCCAGAGGCTCTCTTCATTTGTTCTTCGACCTCTTCTAGTTGGGCCTGTAGCCACGATACGAGCCCCGATTGTACGTTGAGGAATGAAGAGTACTTGTTCACCTGTGCCCTCAAATGTCGGATCCCATTCTCAGCCTCATGGAGTCTCTTTATGTTCAAAAACATCCTCCACTGTGAGCCCACACCAAGTCCATAGTCATGTTCCCATATCTTCTCATCCATGAAATCTCAGATCAATATATGAGGACGTCGGGCATCCAATCCTCTAGTGCATAGTTCGCACAATATAGAACAAAGCCTCCACATTTGGTCTATCCATTATGCTTGAGGGTTCTCCCCGATGAATCGATTGACCATCTTCCAAGACCGGTGATAGATTACATTGCTATCCTCTTCATTGAAAGTCATCTCATCCCAATCCTTAGGTTCGGTAGGTTCATATTGGGGGTACTCTACTTGGATTTTATCAGTTGGATCTTCATTAGGTGTTTGGTCAGGTTTTTTAGGTCTCATGTATTTTGATTGAACGTAGTCATCAAATTCCCCCTCAATGACTTCAGGTTCCATCCCGCTGATGGTCCCACCTTTGATCAGGAGCACTGCGACTTGGTTAGTATGGTCGTCCACTTCCACATCCACTGACGCCCCCCTGTGAAAGGTAGTGCTAGGTTCCCCAACCATCCTTTCCAATTTGGCCCACACCATTTGAAGAACTGTGTATGTGAGAATACACAAACGTCAGTTGGTTTGATTCATTAGATGATTGTTACAAATTCATTGAGGAAGAATTATAGAGATAGAACAGTCTGTCTTAACCCTGAGTTGTTGCTACCAGAATTACGAGGCATGGACCACCCATATATGGTTGGAAAATATGAATTCTCCATCCGAACCACCATGGGTGTTGCGACCTCGATAGCCGTAGTAATCGCCATTGTCTTGGGTACAGATCATGAATCCCCCACATCTGCATCTACTATTGTGCATGAGAGGGTTTTGCATATGAGGCCCTCCTGCATAGGTCAAATGTTAGTTGAGAAGTCCTAAATTAGATGAATATATAATAAAGAAAAATGGTGTAGGGTTTACCTAAAGAGCCTCTAAAAACTCTTCTAGTTTTGAGTTTGCAACTTCACCCTCCTCTAGAGGTCACCCTCTACCAACATCCCCGCCCTAGGAGGACCCATCAAATTATTATAGTAGAGGAAATATCTCCCTAAATTCCACAGCTGAAAACTACGAAGGGGTCGTTCGATTGATTAGAACATTCACTCAATCTGTAAATGGATGTAGAGCACCCCAAGAGTTCATAGAGTCCTCTAGCACAACAATGTAATGCTCCCCCTCCACCTAAGATAATGAATGGATGGATCTGGCATGACCAATCCCAAAAAAATCCATCCTGAATGGTTTAGATGGTGCCACATAAGGGAAGGATTGAGGAATTTCATGCTGACATACCATAATTCCCAAACCTCCAGTAAACTAACATTCTTAGGAATTTCAATGTGGCGCATCAGTTTCCTCATATCATGAGTGTGTATCCTATGTAACCCCCTTGGCGGCCTCTATTCTGGCTAACTTCTCACCTCAAGGACCGTGAGGTCTGCCACTTCCACTTGCCTCTAGGTCGGTGTAGGTGTCACCAATACTATATCTATGTCCCCATTATATGTTCTTGCCACCTTTTGGCCCTGTCCTCGAGGTTTGAGAGGCATCCCTTCTCTGGCATGTACAGTCCACCGCTTCAATAACTCCCTTGGATAGGATACATCCCAACTCCTTCCATACTCATTCACCAACCTATAGACAGCTATGGGAAGAGTCCCCTCATTCAAAATCTTCACATCTTCCTATGTGAACATGTTCCACATATGACTCATCACTCATGGATGGTCCTCTTGACGTACTCCCATGTATACACGCGGGCTCATCCTCTGCATACACTTGAACTGTCTGGAAAAACGGTGTGCGGTGTACGAGTCAAAAAGAGGCTCACGGTCACCATCCACCATCAGGACTCCAACCTAATGGACCAGGAGGTTGGACTGATGTTCCCCTATTACTTAGAATTCATTAGTGATCACACCTGTTGGAAATTGGAATAGATGAATATTGAACTCATCCACCTTCTAGACCCGATTCAGCACCAACTTCAGGGTCAACTTGGTCGGGAAACTCCCCACCGCATTAATAATGGTCAGTCGAATGTATGGCCTTAGAGGAGAAATGGGGTTCGGGTATTCGTAGGTGCCCATATGTTACACTATCCACCAATATAGAAGATGGAGTGTCCCTCACAACCTTTATGGCTTCTTCCCTTCCCTAATATGCCACATTACATTGTATATCTTTTCCAGCATCAAGATCCCCATATTGACATGCTCCCTCATCAACAACATGGATGCCATGATAAATGTGCTCGACCATACACCCATGTTCGCATCCCTTACTATAAGTATCTATCCGCAAATGAGCACATAGATGAATGCAACCAACCTGCCTTCTAATTTTTTCTCGCTGCTCACACATAACCCCCCATGTCTTCCATTGGCTGTCCTACAAGATCCACAATTAAGAGTTATCTTTACTACAATAGACCCCCTTCAAGAAATTGGGAGGCCTCACAGAACAATTCCCATACGTTGGGAAATTTCGGAACTGACTGAACCACCACTTGGAGTGCACATCTTTAACCGACTGCTTGTACTCTCTTGGAAACATGTCCATCAATTGCTTTTCCAGGGGCGACATCTACTCCAGATCCTCCCATGTATTTGTGTAGGGGATGAAATCATCATACATCTCCCCCAATATTAGAATCCTTGAGATTTTGTGGAGGTACCATAGGTTGACACAGGCATCCCCATGGTGAAGATGGAAAGTGTTGGTCCTCGCGGACCACCTTCTCAGGAACTCTGGAATAAGTTTCTTTGACTGGTAGATGTGGAATTGGGAGGCCCATTCCACCTCATATAGGCCCACTAACCTCATCTCTTCCACAAACTCCTTTCCAGAGGCACAAACCCAATAATCTCAGGCCTAGCCATCTTCAAAATTTATTCCTTGGCATAGATCTCGCTCATCGGTCCACCACTTCTATAGGTTCCCCAAGGCCTCCTTCATATTGGTGTTTTACTACGGGTGAGAAAAATTTGGCTGTATTTCCTTCCCACTGATGTTTTTTACATGATTATATAAACAGTTAGCATTGATGAGTGTGCAATCGTCCCAAGTATGACCGTCAACTACCTTGGACCACTCACACTGGCACGACAAACTTATGAAACAGTAGGTTGTCTCATCCCTTATTTTTTCTTGAATGAGAATGTCATACCTCAGAAAAAAGACATATATATGAAGTCTTCTTCACAATGGGTAGTTATTATGGTTTTCTGATAGTAGCTCCACTAGAGATTCAAGGTCTGAATGGCTCCACACAAATTATTTTATCCCCAGGTAATCATCCATATCTACCCTCCAGGCAGCATCCACAAGGCCCCCCCTAGAAGCTTCGTCATGAGCGATTCTATCTCAAAATTTTAGAAATTTTTGTTCTAGATAGAGGTGCTCTATTATGGAGTTCGATCGCAGAGCTCGATCACATAGCTCGATCTTAGAGAAAGGTCGCAGAGCCCTATCACGGAACTCACAGAAACAAGTCGTGGAGCTCATGGTTGCAGAGTCTGAAGATTCGTTGTGTGATATATATCGAAGTGATATGGGTTCACAAAGCATGGTCACGAATTATGGTATAAGATCATGCGGAGATTCGCGAATCGAGAGGAAACTCACCAAAAATGGGGAAATAATTAATGGAAAAATAAGGGTCATCCTCCCATATTTATTGGCAATGACCTCTGAGCTTCACAACGTGCATGTCCAGGGTGAGATTCACGGAGTTCTCAACCCACACATCACCTCTTCACATCTCAACTGCACTTTATGATATTGTTTTTCGATAAGGCTTAATATTTGGTGTTCTACCATCATACTTCAACTCTCATTTTTTCCTTCGCACCAAGTATGAGGGGTGTAATTTGTTTGATCCAAGATATGTGCAAAGAGAAACATTCACCAATAGAATAGTAATTCCAAAAGGGATGCTCCACGAAGCACCTTCATGAATCCCTTTAATAGTTAAACCATTGAGGTGCCATTCAGTACCATGGACAATGCCTATCTGAGGCCCCCTCTATGATCACAGTAGAGTAAAAGAGGCAGGAGACACTAAGGTTATGAGGCAATTGATGGGGAGCTTTGTGCTGTAGAGGGAACTGGATCTCCACTGTGATCCATTGGAAATTGAAAGAATCCTCTTTGAGCGCTTTGGAGTGAATTCAGAAGGCCTCTGCACCGAGGAGGGGATGACGACTGAATACATGGTTACAAACAACTTGATGCCATCCATTTCCAATTGCAAAGCACCGCATGGATTTATAATAAGCTGTTAGAGCTTCGTTCCACCCATCACCAATAAATACTGGCCCTCCCTCATACCCAAAGGATGTGTACCCTAACCTTTCGCATTCTCAACTCTAAAATTAGGAAGCACTTTCTGCCCTATGAGACCCTGAAAAAAAAAACGAGATCTTTAAGGTACTTGAGCATTGAAAAATAAATTTCCCTTAGCTCAAATAAAACCCATCTTCAATTAGGGATTCCCTTCATCGATCCCCTGGTCCATCAAAGAGGAAGGAGATCCCTAAGGGTACTCGAGTAGCACAGAGCACTCATGCTTCATGAAGTACCTTCCACACACATGTATACCCCATGCTAAGTCATGATCACTATGCTTCGCGATGTACACTACTTCACAGTTCCACACATTGAAAGGCACCTGAGCTCCACAAAGACTTACTCCACGAAAGTAATTTCACTTCCTGAAGCACCCTTTACATTCATGTATACCCCATGTCTAGTCTAGGACACTCTACCACACGAAGCAAAACCCTTCGCAGAGTCTCTCCACTTTGTGGGGAACTAGATCTTTATAATTCTCCTTCCTATGAACCTATATTCTTCACAAAACCTTATCCTTTACAACCCTCTAGGTTTGAACTAAGTGATTTTAATTTCCCTTGGGTAGTGCTTCATGTTGTGTTGCTTATCCTCATACTTCTTTGCATAGGCACACAGATGACTATTGATTCTTATCAAAGCCATACTAACGTGATCCCCTCAATGGATCACTCCATAACATCTCCTCACCAAGGCATTGGTGATGCCTTCCCTCCCCATGGGTGGGTGGTATTAGTTATGTATGTCCTAGGTTTGAGGAGTGAATCCTCATCATCCAAGATACAGGATGTTAAACCGCCAAGCACCATCATCCTCAGAAAATTACATTAAACTGTTTCCTCTTCCCATGAAATATACACAGGGTTCCCCATCTGGTAAATTTTCCATGCCCATTGCTCTCCATAAGAATGGGATCATTCCTCACATGGAATGCAATACTCTTTTCTGGAATGACATCTGTCTGTGGGAAAGGGTAACCATCCTAGTAGTAGCGCCTAACCTTTCTTGCAGGAGGTAGCATACTCACTCCTAATCTCTTCTTCTGTACACAAAGGCCAGCAGAGAGATGGGCATAGGGGCCTTTGTTACCCTGTCCCTATCCCTTTGGGATTTATCTCCATTGGGCCTCCATCCTGGAGCAAGTCTAAATATCTTTCTCTCTAGGATGCTAACAATATGTAAGCCCTGCTATTTTCTTCATGGACTCACATTTTGTGATGTGATCATCAGGTATATGTTTCCTCTTTTTTCACACACCAATCATGACTAACGTGGGATTAGAGTAAGCACCAACCATGGAATCCTTCTTGGGTAGCCTTAGCATGTAAGCCCCAACCACATTTCAGACTATGTTTACTTTGATCTTTTTGATCTCGGAGAAAGTTAAATAGGAAGCCTATTTGAGGTTAAAGCCCAAAAACCATCAGTACCTATCAATTTATGTTGGTTCACCTACGTATTTTAGGAAATTATATTGTATTCCCCTTTTTTCTGCATGACGCTAAACTTTATGCTTACGAACTATGTGGGTTTTGATCCTTCTCTCCTATGAAGGGTACGTAGGAAGCCTCCAAAAGGATCAATCACATCCAACGGTAAGAATTTTTAGTCCCCTTTGTTGGGACCCCCATATCCTGTCATCCCCTAGCCGTCAAACCAACCTGGGATACTAACCACACGTAAGCCCCAACATCATCTTCAGGTCACTTTCATCCATGAACACCACAATACTATGACTCACCAATACAAACTATGTGGGTTTTGATCCATGTATCCAAGTAAGGGTACGTAAGAAACCTCCATGAGGTTCAACCTCAAATGTTGGTAAACTATGGTGTCCCTTCTATGAGACCTGGATCCTTTGTCTATCCTAGTTTTGTCAGACCAACACTATGGCCGCTAACAACGTATAGCCCTAGCATGTCGTTATGTCGTTGTCCTCTGCTCACACCCCATGTGTATCACTAATCCTGAACTATGTGGAAATTGATTACCTATTATAGGGATACATAATAATCCTCCCTGAGGTTCAAGCCCAACACTCATGTCCCTTCCTGTTCCTTCCTTTGATCCTTTGTGTTTCGGGAAGGTCATTACCCAACCCGGAGATTCTACTTCCTCAGGGTCCCATCCATGCATCTATTCTTAGGGACAAACTCCTTAGGTGCCCATTCCCTCACCTACCTATTCGTACTTTTATTCCCTACCACATGGATATGTAGGAATCATCTCTGATGTTCAAGCCCAATGCTACTGTCACTTTCACAATGGTGCCATCTCATCCACTTCACTCAACCCTCCATCAACCATCATTATTCTTACTCAGGATGCCACATCCTAGTAAAATTATGCCATCTACTTGGGAATATGACCAAGCATAATCCCCACACAATCCATAACCATCCAACCAAGAGTGTACCTCTTGCAATGGGCCACCATCCATGCATAATCTCAAGTATGTCTTTGATTTGTTGTTATTTGTGTACACACCAATTCATCACCCATTTGAACTACATAGATTTTGATCCTTTTTGTCCAAACAGAGTATATAGGAAACCTCCCTATGGTTAAATCCCAAAAAATGGTAAACCCTGGATCCCCCTTAATAGGGACCAAAGAATCATTGGATCTGTCTTCATTAGACATTCTAATCCATTAATATATTAACCCCCTCAGGTGATCCCTCTATGGGGATTCACCCATTTGATCAACTCTTATCAGGGTTCTAATCAGTCCAATCCATCTTTAATAGATGTCAAACTCATGGCATACCCTGTGTAAAACATTAGAAGTTTAGGAAAACCTCAAAGACATGCCCATGGAATATAATTCCCCAAAATCAATGTTGGATTCCTCGAGCTTCCACACCCTTGAGAAGCCCTATCAGATGGGTAAGAAACCTAGATGCTCCAGTAATTCAACATTAATACATGCCAGCGATGTCCAACATGACTACTCCCATGAATAACGGTTTCTTCCATGACTTGACCCCATGGAATTTCACGATATAAGTAGTGTAATTAACCAGAATCCACAAAGATATGGCACCAGAAAGATTTTCACACACAAAATCTTAATCATTAAGGGAGAACCATACTAGGCGATGAATTCTGTCGAGGAATCCATGTAAAGAGGAACCAACATCCTAACAACCTGTTTCGATCAAGTAGACAATGTACCTGAATAATAGACGGATTCCACCCACTTTTGGAACTCCGGAAGGCGGGGTAACAATCAGCACGTCCTCTATGGACGGAAGCACCCCCCCAATGAAAGCATCAGAAAAAAGCCATGTATTACTGAACCATATTTACATTCTATTATATACCTTTATTAATAAACCAGATATACATGACATTCCTTCCATGTTTATAACATCAGATATAAATTTTTACCCAATTCATGGTAGAGAGATATAGGTCCCACCCATCTAATAAATAAATCATTCTTAAATGTTCCTCAAAAGCTGAAATCATTTATCATAGCATTACCCATGAAATTAAATGGGTTTCTTAAACATCATTACATCATAACATAATCCTTATAAAATAAATTGATTTCATAAAAATAATTCCATAATAAACCATATAAAATAAATATAATTATACGGATAGAAAAATAACCCTATATCATCTTATATAGAAAATAATTTTGATAAAACACTTAAACTAAATTCATAAGGAAAATATCTTCTCTTCTTTTAAAAACTTTTCTTTCCTGAAAATGCCACAAAATTTTAAAAGAAATTAATTTAGGTGAAAATAAAAATGAAATAGTGTATAGGAAGATTCATGGAAATAAGGCATTATGAAGATGTAAAAATCCATTAAAGCCATATAATTAAAAAACATTCTTCTTGTACTCTTACGGAAAATTCAAAAAGTACCTCGTATAAAAAATGAAAGAAATATTCCTTCCATTACATTTAATAAGAAATCACCAATAGGTAAAATTAAATTTAAAAAATTTAATAATATTATAAATAATATAATATATTTAGGAAACATGGATTTGGATGACAAATATACCCCAGTAAATATATACGTATGAACAATCTATGATAACAATGAGATTGTAAAATTATCCCTTACCTTTTGTATGATATTATTTGTATGTATACTAACATCGTTTATAATGATTTAAATAAATTTATTGAATTATTAAAGAATAAAAATCATTTCTATGATATCATATAAGATTATATTATCATCTTTTTGTTAGTAACACTTTATTGTCACTCAATATTCAAATATTAACTCTTTTATGTTCTTATGCATGATTTGTCAGATATGTTCATGTTCCACTTCTTAGGTTATAGTTAAATCATTTATTGAATACTATTATATAATATATATCATATTTATTTATTCAATTCGTGTATATAATTATGGTTTAATGATGATTATTTAGAATGAATCACATTGCACCTTGGAGATGGTAAGCCATACGTACACACAAGCAACGATATCGTTCCCATAATATTTGAATAGTATTAAAGTGGATGGTGTATAGTATATTTTAATAAATATAATTTTATGTTAATCATATATATATTTATTAATTCCATCATCATACCCATCCATGTATGTTGGTGGTGAAACACAGATTACACCACGACATGGAGACAGTAAGTCGTACATACACATCCATGGTGATTTAATTTTTCAAATGTTGTGTAGAAGGATGAATATTGTTGTTTCATAATCATTATAACCTAGAAGTATATATGTAATACTGGAGTTATTTCTTTATAATGAAACCACTCATGATTTAGAATTTGAAGAAGAATGAAGTTTGAATGAATGGGTAAATGATATTACCTCTTCTTTGACATCTCTCCTCTATGTCTTCTTGTAGAGCACTAGAGTTGGTATTTTAAGAGGACCAAGACCTATATAACATTTATAGATAAGTATATAAATTAAATGGGAAAGGTATGATCGAGATTGAAGGTCAAATAAAGTGAAGAGTTGGGGGAGGAAGTTCACTTTTTATAATTAAGGTGAGTGACAATATTAATTTATAATAATTTTAAAATCAATACAAATACCTCCAAAATGTGATATATTAGAAGTTAAGATATTATAATATTGAAATACCATATTCTAATATTATTTATACATGTTTTTATATCAATTCAAACACTATCATTTTAATTGACAATTAGTTATTATATTAAAGTTTAATTAAGATAATAAATGATTCAATATAAAAAGGGTGAAATATTTTATTATTTTATTTAAATTATAACATAAATGAATAATTTAGAACATTTTAGACCATATTATAATAATAATATATTTTTAAAATCGTTTTATTATTTTTAAATAATTTTATAAAACATTATTTTAACGAAATATCAATCGTCTCAATTTTGACGATATTCATTTCATTGATTTTTAGAAATATCAAGAAAATGTGTTATCATAGAAACAAATATTTTATTATATCCTTAAGGGGTAAAGGTAATCTATAAAAATAATTAAAAAAAATTAATTATCCCAAATTATATTAATTCTAATATTTTTACTAACGTTTATTTGATATCTCTATTATTAAAATGATTACTAAAATTATTTTGGGTAATTATTTAATATACTTATTTTTTGAGTAAAAATTAAAAATAAATTACAATAATGAATATAGATTTTATATATTTAATGCAAATATATGTAGTCAAATTTATCTACTATTAAATCAAACATTAAAAATGTTATACTTATTAAAGTATGAATGTGACAATTTTAACATTACTTTAAATAACATAATATAAAGGTCATAATATATTCTACAAGTCTCCAAATGGTCACTAGCTTGACCATTGGATGATTATGGTCGAGATATAATCAACCAATTTTTTTTGGGTCATTTTTAAGACCTTTTTATGGTTATTAGGATTTTAGTAAATAATATTACATTGATTTCTCATAAATTAAATAATTTCTACAACATCAACAAATAAGACTTTAAGGTAATTATTTATTTTTTAAAAATTAAACATAAAAACCATGATGTATGTAATTGTTTAATATTTCCATGGAATTTTAATTTTTTAATATATAACATGTTTATCACCATATTAAAATTATTATACGTATAGGAAATGTGAGTTCGACATTTTGTCACATTCCTTGGTTTTATTAATATTTATGTCATTTTCATTGTCAAGTGAACATTAAATGACTATGTTTCGAACCAAATATATTAAGGGTATTATTTAATTCATCTAATGGTATTTTATCTAGTTTTAGGATAACTTTAATTTCCTTATCATATTATTAGTAACCTTAATTTACCCAATTTACCTTGAACTGTGGTAAAAAATAATTACCATAGTTACTATTCATAATATCCAAAAAAAAAGTAAAGTATTACCATAATTTTGACCTAATGATTCCAAATATGGAATGAATTGTTTATAATTCAAAACATATAATTGTCCATAGTTAAGTTTAGATTAATTCCCGTTGTCAAAACTAATAAGCGGTGTTTTAAGAAGTAAAAATGTATCAAACAATTATCATGTGTTTATGTCCAATTTTAATGTGAAATTACTTCCAATGACCAACATAGGATCAGATGACAAAAAAAATCCTAGTAAACTTTAAAATAAATTAAAAATATAATCTAACTAGATAATTAAATTGGATGAAAAGGCAGTTTTGAATTAAAATTCAGAATTTTCACTATTCATTAAATTTTGAATTTTATCAGGAAAATACCAAAAAATAAAAAAAAAGTAAAATTTATATTTACTTCTTCCAAATAAGATGTTTATTTTGTCAAATTTAACATATAAAAATGTCAAAAACTATATTTAAAATGGGTGTTCCTTCAAAAGGAGGTAAAACTAGATTTTTTGCAAATTACTTCTTTTATCCGAAAAATTGATTTTTTCTTATGTCATGTTATAGAAAATATATAAGATTAATTTTAATGTTATATAAAATTTAAAATGTGTCTAATACTATTCATAATGTCTAGCTTATATCCCATTAAATAATATTTTAATAATATATCATTGTTTAGTGAAACTCGGTATTGTGTACAATGCAAGCTATCAATGAAGGTCGCTCTTGTGTGTAATCCATAGAAAGTCTATGTTACATTTCTTGAAAGATTCATTTGGTGTTGAATAAAACATAATAAAAACATAGTTATTTTTTACATTGAAAAAAATCTATACTCTGTGTTGTGTGAAATGAACTCAATCAAAAGAACATGAAATTGTGTGCAACACAAGCCAAGAAAAGCATTGCATATACTGAAAGCTAATACTATGTTGCATATAGTGAAAGATAATATTGGTGTACCATACAAAAAAATATATCAAATAAATTAAAAATAATCTATCATATAAAATCTTGGGGTGTTACATAACAGGTTTGGTATATATCCTGTGTACCCTCTTTCTTTTAGGTTTGTGCTACAACCCATGTACCTTCTTGTTTTCAGGTGTGGGATACTACTGATGTACCCTCTTTCGTTTAGGATTGGGATACAACCCCTAGTCCTTATTCATATATAGCATTGAATAAAAACCATGTACCATTTGATATCATATAAAACTAATCATTACCCAATTCATTAGAGGGTGATATAGGTCCCACCCATCTTATAGTAAAATCTTTCATGCATGTTCCATACGATAATAAAACATTCATCATTTCATGACCCATAAAAAAGACACATGTCTTATAAAAAATAATAACACATAAAATTAAATGGGGATCATTAAAGCTTCATAACATCATATCATATGAAAATATATTGGTTTTATAATCAGTTAATGAATTTATAACCCGGGAAAATAATAGAGTTTCAAAAGAACAGAACCTATGTATGTGAATCAAGTGTCTTAAAAATCATTCCATCAAAACATAAACCAATAAAAAAAGAATTATTAATGGAACCATTGGATCATTTCATATAAGGTTATAAGTAGCATCAACATATTTCATATTAGATGGAAAGTAATTTTGAAATATATTTCCAAAATATTTCTTGAGGAAAGTATCATTTCTTCTTTGAAAAAGGCTTTTAAATACATAAAATTATTTAAAAAAATAATTATATTAGAAAATACCTTAAAAACTTATAAATAAGACATTAAATAATATTTAAAACAGTTTTCTTCAAGATTAAAAAAAAAATTTCTTTAAGGATTTTCCTTTTTTAAATGAAAAGGTATCTTTAATGGAATGAGAGTGGGTAAATCCGTACATGCCATATGAGGTAAAAATAATATTCTTTTTTCATGGTAAAAAGGTTAGAAGGAATGTATTGTTTATAAAGTGAAAATAATATTATATTAAAGCTATTTTTAAATGAAATTATGTGTAAAAATTCCTTTTAGATATTATTGGGGAATGATATATTTTTCTTGGAAACCCTTTTTCGAAAACATAGATTTCTGACCCAAGAGTGGTTAAAGTTATAATTTTATAAAAACAATACCAAAGAGTATAAAATGGTACCAATACCTGATTATACCATGAAATAAATTAGAATAAGTAAAGTAATGAATATTATTGATATATTCATCATAATATTCCATCAATGGAAGCATAAACATAAAAACATCCAAGAGCAATGAGATTATCATAATAAACTCTTATAATTGTGTATCTTGGGATGATGACCTCCATGTAATGAAAGTAAATTTTATGTTGAATATAATATCAAGAAAATATTTATATTGTTTGTATGTCTAGTAAAATGGAATTGCAGAAACCTCAAAAAAGAATTTAGGTGCATAATGATACATGAGTCTCAAAGAAGGAAAATTGAGACAAAACATTTTTACGGATTTGATAACTTTTGAAACATAAACCCCATGAAATAAGGATAATAAAATGGTAATGTTAATAACCATTAAATTAATTACATTAAAAATATAATACAATATTTGTTAGTATATACATCACACAAAACTAAAGAGTGGTGTACATTGTTTGTATCTCACAGAAATTATAAGTGAGATGAAATCCCTTAACATTATGTCTTAACACAGTCTGTACTCGTAAAAGCTTCTGGTATAATAAATATATGTTTATTAAACCTATATTAAAGAATAATATCATTATATATACTACCATATATGGTTTTATTATAATCTTATATCACCCACTTTTTAATGATCCAATATTAAGGTTTCACTCTGGGTAATACTCACTTTGTTCTTTTCATGTATCTTAATTTGTTACATATTTGGTCATTATATCATGATGAAAAAATTTAAATAATGATATAAATATCAGGAATATAAATAATATGCGTATTATAATAATCTATATAATATATTATTATTAAATGGAACACACCGTTCAGGGAGACAATAATCCATATGTACGCATGCACGTTTTTTCTATTTTTATTGTTTCATTGAAAGAAAGTATATAAATGAAATAAGTATAGATATGTACGTTTATATATATATATATAACTGTTCCATTATAATTAATATATCATATATATCATATATTTTCATTAAACCCATTTTTAATACATTCCATGTGGCGTGTGAATGAATCAAATCGCTTTGAGGGGGGGAGAGTCCACACTTCCTCAAACGAGAATATCGTAACAACACCAAATGTAAATTAATGATATGTGTGTTTTAAATGGAATAAATAATCTTAAATACATATTAAATATAATATATGACATATATATAGAGTGTTTAAATCACAATGGCTACAATTACAGGTGGTCAAGGAAGAATGAACAATCAACATTTCGTGAGGTAGTAGTTCTCCATACATATAAATAGTATGTTCAACATCCATTATATGGAGGTTTTTGTAATATTAGGTCATAAAATTTGCATAAAAACATCCTATTATAGTTAGTATACTAGATTTTTCACAAAAGAAGAGAACAATGTTATTGGAGTGATTGGATAAGGAAAATAAAAGAGAGGATCTTGAGAGAAGAGGTTACCACTAAATCGGGTAACTCCTTTTGGGTTGTAACCAAAGGCTTCCTTGAGAAGATTTATACCCAAAAGTAGTACTAAAGGTATAATTAAGGAGACTTGGTAGGATATAAGGGAATATATTGGACTAAATTAAATGGATAGAGATGTTTGAGGAGTGGGTATAGGTGGTGTCCTTTTATAGTGAAGGAAAAGGACTCACTTAGAATTTTTAGAAACATGATAGGTGTGTGCATGTTATTACATAAAAATAATCACAAGAAAAACAAAAGAAATTTATGTTTTATGGAAGATATATGGAATTAATTTTTTTTGTATAATTTTATTGGTCATCTGGGCCCTTAAATACATGGATTAGTCACTAATCAATCTTAATTTGGCCTTAACCACTATGTTAAATTTTGATCACTTTTACTAATCATTTTTGTCAAAATATAACATGGTATTATAATAATATAAATATTAGACTATATAAAATGGTCTATGTTTTATTTTTGAAATTTAAATCATATAAGCAGAAAATTATGATTAGTGCTAATCCAGCAGACATGATGAAATAACGGGGTGTTAAATTAAGAAAATGTTCAAAAGTTTATGTGGTTTTTATATTCAGTTTCAAAGTGAAATTGATTATAATGAATTAAATTTTATTAATATATGTAATATTTATATAATATTTCCTTATGAAATATTTTCAATGTCATTTATCATTAATAATTGATTAGAAAAAAAGACAATTTCTAACTAAAAAGCAGTATTTTCACTATTCATAGAAATTATGTTTCTTAGAAAAATACCAAATATTATGCACTAGGATTATTTTGACATTATGAATTCAAAAATAATATTAATTTTATAATATTAAATTTATAAATGTTTTTAAAAAATATTATCATTAAAAATATTTCCATTCAACAAAATGGTATTTTTTACATAAAAGGACTTGACCAAAAATCACATCTTTCATTATAAATATTTTTTATTTATATAAAACAATTATAAACAATAAATGGAAAGTATTTATTAATATTATTATAAATATTTTTAATTTTTATGTTGTAATTGTCTCTTTTAATTAATTATATATATATAAATATAATGATGTTTCATAGAAACTCAGTGTTGTGTGCATCTTAGGCCAAGTAAATGTTGCTTGAAGTGCAAGCCAATAAGGTATTGAATGTAGAGAAATACAGGTCAGTATGGTGTGTTAAAGGAATATTTGAAATAAAATTTTAATATATATATATATATAAAGAATAATTTATAGTGTCAAGTGAAATGAAAAATATTAAAAAGATAAATTTATTTGAAAAAAATAATTCAGAAAATCTCAGGGTGCTATATTCTACCCCTTTAAAATAAATTTCTCCTTCTAAAATAATCTTCGTTATTGAAGTATTAGTACTTAAAAGTTTCATTCATAGAAACCCACATTATAAAAATGGATAGAAAAATTTCCCTTAAAAAGGTAAATTTGGAACCATAACGGTTAGCCAAAGTAACATATAACTTGGTTTCCACATAGGAGAACATAGGTTGGGGGAAAAGATTGGATATGGAGGAAAATAGTAAATATATATAGAGAGTGATTGAGTTAATAAATAAGAAACAATTCAATGATAAAAGTAAATATGAGGGCCACAAATTCATAAACATTTGATGATTTAAAAGGCCATCGGCTCAATGGAGATTTGGGCATTAGGGAAATATTTTTTTGACCACTTTCAGAACATTAAGTAATTATTGATAAATTTATATAATCAATGTTTCATTATTGGGTTGTGTTAAAAATTCTAATCCATCGATTACTTCAAAGAATGAATGTATTGAATTTTACATTGATGAATAAAGCACTAAAATATGCTTTTATCAGTTCTTAAGTCCCATAAAAGAATAAAATGTCTAACTATTTGTATCTTAAAAAAATAACAATAATTAATATATAAAAATTAATATAAAACTAATATTTCATCATAAATATTTATTTTTTACAAATAAATATTCATTAATCACCACATACCATAGGCTGGTGGTAGGTGAGAAACTCTTATCATCTTTCAGTCAAGTGTTCAAGACCTGCGGCCTTCCAAGACTTGATTGGTTGTCACCCAACATATATGATTTACTTTTTTTAAATCATAGTTAAATAATATATAATATATAAATCATTGAAATATGGTTAATCATTGATTAGACTTTTAACTAAGGTATTTAACCAAAACCCAATGTACAAATACTTCCTCTGATGTTTAACTTAATCTTTTAATGAACTGTTAAAATTATAACCATTCTTAAAGGTAAATATCCATACCATTATAAAGGGAGTCATGAAATTGTATTAACATTGATTCCCCAGGGTACCACAAAGAAACTCTTGGCTGTCACATTCAAAACATGCAAATACCATAATTATATATTCTCTTGAAACATGGTAATAACCTGGATTACCATAAATCCTTTTGGAAAAATTCATGCTTACTCATTAAAAAGTATATTTGATTTAATCTTTAAATAAAAATATGTTGTAAACTTCATTATTGATAGCATAAACCACCTATAAACAAGTCTTTACTTAGTTACAAGGTAATCAATATTGTCCAATTTACTTATTCATATACCATGCATCTTTTTTCATAAAACATTATCTTATCATAATGAAAATTTTAAGGGTTGCATTCACTTAGAAAAATTAACACATTATCATTAAATAACATCAACAGTCTATAGGGAACATTCAACGTAAACATGAATATACTGAGTGAAAAACAAAAGAAGAAAAATCGTTGTGTTTTTCATCGTTCAATTTTTTTTTAATGAAAATACATAAATATGTAGATTATTTAATCCCTAATCCATTAACAATAATACATATTTGGTTCAAAATTTCATCAATAGTCTCATAATCATAAAAAATGTAACCAATACTCACACCACCTTGATGATTCTTTTCAGTACCTTTCCTATTGAGACATTGGGATGCATAATGACCATTTTACCCAAACTTAAAACATGTAACCATCGATGGAGGCATAGGGAGTAAAAAATTTCCATTCGTTTCATTAATCAGAGTCTCCATTTTTCCCTTGATGTCAATTGATTTGTTTCCTTCTATTAAATTGTCCAAACACCTTCTTGTTCCTCTAATATAATCACACAGGTGATTATTTCCACATTCTTTACATAAAGGGAAAAAATTCTTCATTCTTTTATGGTCTCCATTACCAAAACTCTCATTGAACTCTTTATTTCTATTCCTTGGTGAGTTTGAGAGTTGGTTATGGTAAACATTGTTAATAATGTTTTCTAAAAACTAATTATATATGGTCATGACATCTTTCACTCTAGTAAACATCCCACGTTACTGATCATCATAAAATCATGCATCACATTACACATTAATATAGTTCCTTTTGGTTCCCATTATTGACTAAAACATGAAGCATAGTGTAAGCGTTACATAACATTGTAGAAAACCCATAGTTAAGAAAAGAATTACTTATGGAATATTTAAATCATGATTCATTCCTTAATATAAGACACAATAGGTTCATCCTAGGTTATTCATTTCCAACTTATATAAAAAACCTTCATGGTGGTTCTTGAAGAGATTGTGAATTTCCAAATCATATCCCTCGGGAGAGTCAAACTGGGTTTGAAGCAAGTCCCATTATCATGGAACAGATTACCCCATGTCAAGAACCAAAAATATTTTTAGAGTTATTACGTATATGTACATCTACACCAGAGAAACATCCACTTGTAGTATCCATACATGGATGAATTTCTTGGAAACCACTCACTCTATCCTTTAAGAAAATTCCAGGATATATTTTTTAATGTCAACTCATCCTTATAGTTATCCTCAAAGACATCCCTAGAGATATATTTATAAATATACTTCGGGATATCACTAATGTTTTCTCATTGTCGTTTACAAAGGTTGGATAAAACATTCCTTTGATACCAATAATAGTGACTGAGTATTAACATAAATGTATATTACATCTTTTTTGATGAATATTAAGTACATTACAAAAATAAATTTCAAAGGACCATAATAGTTTACTATCCTTGGAAACATAGAAACAAAATCTTTTATCCTGGTGAAATATCTTCAACATCTCCCACAACGTTCTACACCTTTAGCACTTCTAACAAAAACCTTTCTTCATAACCTGGAGAAAGGAAACATAATAAAGGAGTGAGCTCAGATTCCCATTAATTGTAAACAAGGGATACATGTAATAGTAAAAATGAACACGATAGTATAATAGCATGATCATAAAATTAACATATCATATCCTGCATATCAAAGGACATAAACATGAGTTAAGGGATAAAACCTGGAAGTTCATAAGACATGAATCATAAGGAAATAAACATAATGATCCATGAAATAATATCTAAGGAATAAGACATATGATTTGTGGCATACATATAAGAATAAAATCTTTTATGACATGGATATCTAACAAGACCTTTATAACATCTTAGACTTGTGTTATGACCAGTGTACCTACATCAGGCTTGGCCTAGCAACCCGTGTACCCACATTCTTTTAGTCTTGGGATACAACACATGCACCTTATTTTTTTGGGCATGGACTATAACCCGTGTAACCTCTTTCTCTTGGGCTTCGGATTCAACCCATGTACCTTCTTTTTTGGCATTGGGATTGTCACGACCCGTCCTCAGGACCCGTGTCGTGACTACCCCAAGCCCGCCTTCCATAGGCTAGGGGCTAGCGACTAGCACCAAAGGCATATATCCCTATGTTGGGAAGGAATTTCTTTTATAATAGTAATACACACAAATAGAGTATACAATTGGAAGAAAAAAACTAGGTAGAAACTATATACAAAAGTACTGTTGAAATGTAAAGGGGCCAGAAATACAAGCTCAACTGTAAAGTGGAAGGAAATTAAAAATAGATACAACTAAAAAGGCAAACTGCTGGAAGGTGTCAAGAAGATCCAGGATCATCTACCATGGATCCTACCTGAATGGTAGGTACAAATAGCCTCCTCAATGATCCACGTCAATACGTATCATCAAGGTACCGACTCGTCGTGAAGTACACCTCCAGGTACCGTCCAGTCCTCGTACACTCTGCCTCGGTCATCACTGTTCGTCGTCTGCATCCAACACAACAAGGTGTGGGCATAGCCCGTGCAGGGGTGAGTATAACGGTACTCAGTAGGGACCCCGAGACCCTCATGGTCTCACAAAATCCAACAAGGGTAAACCCCAAAGTATGAAATCAATGTATAACCATTACATAGGTATATAAACATACATATACCTTTGTTATCAAGTAACCCATCTCAATCATGAGAAAAACACAAAGATCATTGACTCAGCTCAAACCAGGATTTTCATTAACGAAACCACAACTATTGGTTAACTCTTCCACTGTTGAGTACAGTGGCCCTGTCGCGACTCCAAGGCGATACTCACTAACCTTAGACTGCGGAGGTACTCCTCCTGTCAAGTACCGTCGGTCTGATGCCAAACCTGGTGCTCCGTCTGCTCTGGGTCTGCCGCCAAACTGGGTGCTCCCCCAAATAGACCTCAGAGGTACTCCTCCTATCAAGTACCATGGTTATACTACCAAACCAGTATCTTTGTCTGCCATGGGTCTGCTACCAAACTGGGCTCTCCGTCTACTGGGCTAGTCGAATCACGCCGAGTTGAATTGGTCAAGCAGTCGTCAGGTCTACCGCTACTAGGTCTTCGTACTCCATCTACTCGTCTCCAGGAGGTTCTGATCCACGAGCTACTGGTTGACACTCCAAGTGTCACGAAGTCTCACATGGATGTATATTAAAGGACCGCCACGTCATAGGGATCTCAACGCAACAAACGACGCATCAATCGAACACCCGGTATATGAGTTATTAGCCTTTTAGTCCTGGGGTCCCGGTTGGTTTTGTATACGAACCAACCTGACAGTATCTCAACTATACCCCAAACTCCCATGGGGTATACCTAAAGAGACTGTTTGTCAACTAGATTACCATCTCCACTGACGGTTCGTCAAACTGACATCCGGTGCAAAAGATATGGCTAAATTAAGTAAAGGGTCATTAGTGGACCCAGATCTGGTCCGACTCGGTCGGACCGACACGGACCAACCCAATCTCAGTCGACCTAGTCTGGGTCTACCTTGTCCGACTCGCTGGGTTTGACCCAGCCCATTGGGCAGGTCAGCCCACTATGTTTTGACCCAGTCCGCTAGGCCTAGCTCAGCAGACCATTAGGGCGGTTCGGCCCGATAGTCTCAATGTAGGTGGCTCGGTAACTCCACCCGCGAGGCCGGGTAGGTTCGGCCAACGACACCATGGGGGAGGTCGTGGGTCGTCTCGGAAGACCGGTGGCCAGGTGGCCAGAGGGAATTCTAAGCGGTGTGTGGGTAGGCCGTGGCTGCACTGAACAGGGTGTGGCAGGCCACGGTGGTGCCGGGCAGGCCGCCGGAGGCGTGGGAAGTTCCCCAGGGCAGCGCGCGAGGGCGCCAGGCAGCGCGCCCGGAGAGTTGGGCTGGTGGGGCAGCGCGCCAGGGGCGTCGGGCTAGTCGAGCAGTGCGTTGGGAGGTGCCGCGGGGGCCGGCAAGCTCCCTTGGGGGCGCGGTGCTGGCGGGGCAGCGTGCCGGGGGGGGGTGCAGGGAAGGCCGAGCCACGTGCCGTGGTGCGGGTCAGGCGCCGCATGGTTGGAGGTCCGGCTCTCAGAGACCGCAGGTAGCGCGGCCTTTGTTTGACGTCTTCGTCACTATCGCAACTTTTCCGCTTCTAAGTACACCACAAAGAAACCAACGAAGAGTGTTTGGCCATGTGAGGTTGGCCCGAACTCTCCGTGTTTATGGTGATAACAATTAAATGTTAACAAACCATAAATAGAATGCTGGAGAACAAGAATAAAACCAACAAAATTCCCGTACCCAATTTGTCATGCGTAGACGAAGTCGCTAGAAAAGGAGGGCATCGATTTTTCGATTTCCGAATTCGTCACGCACTCCCATTTCTCATGATCATGCGTCGGAAGGAAAAAGGGCACCCGTCATTGGCGGACGAGCGTTCGGAGGTGATGTCGTCTTTGGAGACGTTCTTCGCTGGCGATGTCTTCTTCTTTAATGCAGATGAAGGTCGTTGGAGATGTCATGGGTGTTTCTTCCCATTCCTTGCCTTAGTTGATGAACTATGAAGTAGGAAAATAGATGACACCGTTGTTCTTCAGTGAGAGGAGCGTTGTTCTCGTTCTTCGTTGAGAGGATGAAGTTATCCCTCAAGTCCCACCCAAATGAATTTCCAACCAAATGAGATAATAACTTGGTCTATTATTTAATCTTTGGATTGAATTCAAAAGTATTCAAAAGTTGAATTAATTAAACGGGGGGGGGGGGGGGGTTCAATTATTTCTAAGTGGGTTGGGACATTTAATTAGTGGGGGATGTTCAAGGGTTCCCCCACTTTATGGAGAGTTACAAAGGGTGAAAATGTGGTTTAGATGTTCGTGTGGGCCCCTCCTTTCTAACATAAAATTGGGGTTTAAGGGGGGAAAACTTCCATGGTCCCCACCTAAAAATATCCCCCCCATGGGTGGTTATGTGTGGGTGGGCCCCTCCTCTAACCTCTCCTTGGAGGATTAAACCGCGACGAATAAAAATAAATATTACACTTTATTTTTATTCAATTTAATTAAAGACCACCAAAAACTAACTTCTACTCTCATTAGAACACAACTACGGTAAAGTTATCACTATGTAATCACCGATGTTGCGAGTTCAACAGTTCCATCAAATTTCAATTCCGAGCACCAGTTCAAAAGATATAAAATCCCAAACGTACGTTTACTAAACATACCCGAAAAAATGTTTGGAAAATTATTATCAGTCACCCTCGACTCGCGCTGGTCAAGGATAGGATCTGCCTAGGTAAAACATGCCACCACGAACCCAATGGTACTCTCAAATTTTTAATCTGACTCACCATTTAGAAGTTATGAGTTTTACAATAAAATAATTTTCAATTTATTATTTTATTTGCAGCCAAAAACAAACTTTTTCTGGTGGCCCTCACCGGCCAAAGTTAGTATCTTCTTAAATAAATAATGCCCTCACGAGTTCAGTAGTGGTCTCAGATTTTTAATCCATACTACCATTTGTGAGTTATAAGCATTTAAAAAGAAAATAATTTATTTAATTGTTTTATTTATGGTTATTCAATTATGGTATTTTTCACAGGAGGCATGTGCCGACTAAACATATGTCATTCCTAGGGTAAATCCACCATCTTGAGCACAATGGTGCCCTTAGATTTCTGATCTGAGTAACTATTTTAGAGTTATTCCAATTTTTTAGGAAAAATTTTAACCACGTTAATTTAAGCATAAAAATACTTCAGAAACTGATTTCTGGCACACCGGGCCTCGGAATCAAGTGCTGTAAAAAACTTTGGACTCTTAAAATTCACATGAATTTTTAAAAAAATCCATTGATTTTCTGGGTCCTTACATTCTCCCACTCTCAGAGCATTAGGTCCCCATAAGCTATAACTCGAACTATGAGAACAAAAGGGGGTACTGAGCACACATCTCAGCCTCCCGCTCCCATGTGCCCTCCTAGAGGTTCCCAAGCAGCTAGAGAACGCGCACTAGAGGTATCGATCATCCATGTAGGACCTGCTCTTGTTGATCCTCTATCTCCATTGGGACCTACGTGAATGTCACCCCTTCATCGATGTTCATCTCTCCATGGTCGATGATGTGCGAAGGGTCGTGCACGTATCTCCTCAGCTGAGATACGTGGAAGGCATCATGAACCCAGTGCAACTGAGGTGGTAGAGCTAAGCGGTAATCCACCTCGCCTACTCTACTGAGGACCTAGAATGGTCTAATTAATCAAGGAGATAACTTTACGCCTCGACCAAATCTCTACAGACCTCGTCGAGGTGAGACCCGTAGGATGACCTGGTCGCCATCTTCAAACTCTAGACATTTTCGTCTCCTGATAGTATATAGCTTCTGTCTACTCTGTGCATTATTTATCTACTCCTGGATTATCTACACCTTCTCTGTGGTATCTCACACCATCCCTGGTTGGTAGGAAGTAGGCTGACATGGTGAGTTTGTCGACGATCACCCAAATAGAGTAATTTCTGCTAGACGTATGTGGAATACGAGTCACTAAGTACAAGGATATCTTATCCCTCTTCCACTTTGGGGCCTCCAAAGACTGAACCAAGCCTGCTGGTACTCGATGTTCTACCTTCACTTGCTGAATAGTGAGGCATCGTGAGACAAACTCCGCTACTTCCTTTTTCATACATGGCCCCCAGTGCTATCATCGAAGATCCTGGTACATCTTCGCCACTCTTGGATGTACCGCTAGAGGGGAAGTGTGAAACTCCCTCAACACTTCCCCCTGAAGTTCAACTGACCCCATGGTACGTCCTCTAAAGAGGATGACATGCTCCCCACCCTTGTAGTCGAGTAGATTAGAATGTCATAAATGAAGACTATGACAAAGCTATTGAGTTAAGGATAGAATATCATGTTCATGAGGCTCATTAAAACTGCTAGTGAATTGGTTAAGACGAATGGAATAACCAAGAACTCATAGTGGCTGTACTGACACCTAAAGGTCGTCTTTTGCACATCCTCATCTCGAACTCTGAGCTGGTGATAGCCTGATTTGAGGTTAATCTTTTGAAAAGTTGTTCTGAAACTCTGCCACTTATATTGAAAACTCAATCTCCAGTTGCCACGAGGGTAAGGCTGACAATTCAAAAGTGATCGGCCACACCCTCCTAAGTATGAGTTTATCCTGTGTTGCCTGGGATTCCCTTTTCGCCGACCATGGAAAAACCCATTCCAACATTGTCAATAAACAACAACCTATCTGGCCTAATACAGTCAATCTGTGTATGAACCGGGGTTGCCCAGTCCATCCCCCTACTAACTTTCTAAGTCCTCGACGATGCCACCAAGAGGTTTCAACTGAAACTCTCACATCAAGGGTCAGATCACATCGTTGGTGTAAGTGTGATTATCAAGACTCCTACCAAATGTTTCTCTAGATGTGAGGGTCACATCAATGGTTTAACCAAAAACTATAGGTCTAAGACAAGATTCATGGAAGGAAGGAATGATTAGTACCTATGTATATTGATACGACAGCTAGTAATAGACACCGACAGTACCTCGAATCATTCCTAGAGCCCTTGGTCCACACTCCTTGACCGCATGCAGCTAATCTCTTCCACTTCACTCCTGCTCCCTGGGCCTGGCGAGGACTATATAGATGGGTGGTTGTAACATGACGAAAAGTACACCACCTCATGCTGCTCTCCTAGCTTTGCTTCCACCTCTTCTGCTCAGAAGATTCATTTGTCCTTAACACTTCTTCTTCTTGAAAAATTTTACACGCCCAAGTTATTGAGACTGACGCCAGTTCCCTACTTTCCCACTGCTAACATTAACTATTTGTATCTGTTCAGCTAAAGAAAAATTAACCACAATGGCTCTCTCTAGCACCCTAACATAAGTAGAAATTCATAGAGGAAAAGTGCTGGCTCAAATTTCCTTTAAACACACCTTGTTAAATAGTATGATCCCAAAATCACTGATGATATCGTATTCATCGAGTACCCAGAACGATCGGTACGCCTCGATGAATACTCAGCTACCAACATGTCATCCTGCCGAAGCTGTATAAGATCTAGAAAACTCTTAGCCACCTCATCAAGCCATTCCTCAGCCGCTTGTAAGTCGGGCTCACCTTAGAACCAGAGGGGTATCTGATGCTGAAACATGTGTAAGGAACAATGCCTACCTGTGTCATCTACCAGTGCCGCCAGTTGTAACTGCTGACCAACATGTAATGTTATAGTTGACACACTACCTGAAGGTACAATCTTAGGCATCGGTCCATGTACCGAATCCTCATCACTATGCGGACCATCATCATGGTTTCTCACTGAAAAATTCTAGTAGCAATGATCATTATCTACTCTACTAGTGTCTCAAATAGGCGGAAAACTCTATCAATATCCTCCATCAAATCCTCTACTACCTAGGAATCTATCTCACCTCGTAACCTTGGAGGCCTCTACTGCTGGAACTCACGCAACACGCTCTTTCATCATGCACCATTTGCTAGTATGTCTGGTGAACTCTACTTCCCAACAGATGGTGATGCTTCTAGTACAGCACTTGAAGGTGCCAATGTAGATAAAGGGCTCTAAACTGGATCCTCAACGCTTGGTGGGCCGTCATCGGGTAATCTCTCAGAACTCCAACTGATTTTCTACATGGAGGCATCCTGAATAGATGCGACATGATCAAAATATTATACCTCGTGAGATGACTTGGTTTGAGCTGATATAAATTTTTTTTGGAAACACACACTCAATCAGTGTTTTCATGCACCATGTCGGAAATCAGTAGTCAGGGTCCCGATGTATGGATATGTCGGCTGCCGCACGAACAAGGGACTCCCAGAACTGAAAACCACACTCGGTACCCTTAACACTATTGCTTCACAGAAAAGAAATATCAGAGTCCTTAGTTCTATAGTAGAACTGACTCCTTTTATACCAATTTGTCATGACCCGTCCTTAGGACCCATGCCATGACTACCCCAACCTGCCTTCTATATGCCAGGGGTTGGCAACTAGAACCGAAGGCGTAAATACCTAAGCTGGGAAGGAATTGAATTTACTAATGTAACAATCAAAAATAGTGTACACATCTAGAAGAAAAAACACTAGGTAGAAACTGTATAAAATATTAGTGCTGAAAAGTAAAGGGGACGGAAATACAACCTCAACTGTAAAGTACAAGGAAAAGACAAACAAATACATCTAAAAAACAAAGAGATGGAAGGTGTCTAGTATCTCCTGGATTGTCCACCACGAATCCTACCTGATGGGTAAGTACAAATAGCCTCCTCAGTGCTCCATGTTTGTCCGTCTCCTCCGGGTACTGACTTGTCGTGAGGTCCACCTCTGAGTACCTTTCAGTCATTGTATACTGCACCTCGATTAGCACTGTCCGTTGTCTGCATCCAACACAACAATGTATGGGAATAACCCACGTAGGGGTGAGTATAATGAAACACCCCGAGTCGAATCGGGTGTTCCATACTCTGGGCTAGTTGAGTCACTCTGAGTCGAATCGGTCAAGCAGTCTTCAGGTCTACAACTACTAGGTCTCTGCAATCCGTCTACTCGTCTCTATGAGGTTCCACTCCATGTGCTACTGGTAAATACTCAAAGTGTCATGAAGTCTCACGTGGATATATATCAAAGGACCACCATGTCATAGGGTTCTCAATGAAATAGATGGTGTGTCAATCAAACACCCAGTCCGTGAGTTATTAGACTTTTAGTCCCTGGGCCCCGGTTGGTCTCGTATACGAACAAACCTGACCATATCTCAAAATTACCCTGAACACCCATGGAGTATAATCAAAGGGACCATTTCTCAACGAGATTACCAACGCCACTGATGGGTTTTCAAACAGACGTCCAGTGCCAATGATATGGCTAAAGTAAGCAAAGGGTCCTTAGTGGGCCCGGGTTTGGTCCGACCTGGTCGGACTGACTTGGCCAAACCTAGTCTGGGTTGTCCCGGTCCGACTCGCTGGGTTTGACCCATCCCATTTGGTGGGTCATCCTTCTACGTTTTAACCAATTGCGCTGGGCCTGACCCAGGGGACCGTTAGGGTGGTTCGGCCCGATAGTCGCCATGTAGGCAGCTCGGTAACTCGGCCCGGGAGGTAGGTCCGGTTTGGCTAGTGACACCACAGGGGACGCCGCGGGTCAGCTCGAAAGGCCGGTGGCTGGGTGGCTAGAGAGAAAGCTGTCTGGGGCCCGGGAAGGCCGTAGTTGCACAGGGCAGGCTGCCGGCAGAGGCCGGGCAGGCCGTCGTTAGGGGTCGGGCAGGCTGCTGGGGGCGTTGGGCTCGCGGGGCAGCGCACCGGGGGCGCCAGGCAGGCCGGGCAGTGCATCAGGAGGTGCATGGATGGCCGGGAAGCACGCTGGGGGGCGTCGGGCCGGCGAGGCAGCACCAGGTGGCGCCGGGCGGGCCGGGCAGTGCACCAGGGGGGTGGGACACCGGGCCGGCCGGGCAGCCCTCCGGGGGGCGCCGGTCCGGCCGATCAGCCCAACGACGGGCGCCAAGCAGACCGGGAAGCGCGTCGGGGGCTCCGGGCCGACCGGGCAGCGCGCTGGGGCACGGGTCATGTGCTGCTTGGTCGGTGGGGCGGTTCGCGGAGGCCACGAGTAGGGCGGCCTTTGTTCGCCGTCTTCATCGTTGTCGCCTCTTTGCCACTTTGAAGTGCACCACAAAGAAACCGACAGAGAGTGGGCCATGTCAGGTTGGCCTGAACTCTCCACGTTTATGGTGGTAACAATTGGATGTTCACAATCCATAAATCGAACGCCAGAGAATGAGAACCAAACCAACACAAATTCCCCTACCTCATTTGTCATTTTTAGACGATGTCGTGGGAAAAGGCAGGCGTCGATACGTCAACTTCCGCGTTCGTCATGCACCTCCAATTCATACACTCATGCGTCGGAGGAAAGAAGGGTACTTTTCATTGGCGAACAACTGTTCGGAGGTGACGTCGTTGTTGGCGATGTTCTTCGCTGGCGACATCTTCTTCTCTAATGTGGATGGAGGTCGTTTGAGATGTCATGGGTGTCGCTTCGCTTTCCTTGCCTCGATTAAAGAACGATAAAGAAGGAAAAAATATGAATCCTTCATTCTTCTGTGGAAGGAGTGTTATTCACGTTCTTCATTGAGAGGATGAAGTTCTCTCTCAAGTCCCACCCAAATGAATTGCCAACCAAATGAGATAATTGCTTTGTCTGTTATTTAATTGTTGGATTGAATTGAAAATAATCCAAATGTTTAATTAATTAAATGTGGGGGTTAAATTAATTCTAAGTGGGCTGGAACATTTAATTAGTGGGGGAAGTTCAAGGGTTCCCCCACTTTATGGAGAGTTACAAAGAGTTAAAGGGGGGTTTAGAAGTTCGTGTGGGCCCCACCTTTCTAACATCAATTTGGGGTTTAACGGGGGAAAACTCGTGTGGGCCCCACCTAAAAATATCCTCCCAAAGCAGGTTATGTGTGGGTGGGCCCCACCTCCAACCTCTCCTTGGAGGATTAAGCCTCCATAAATAAAATTAAAGTTAACATATTATTTTTATTCAATTTAATTAAAAACCCCCAAAAGAAAACTTCATCACTCGTTAGAACGCAACTACGGTGAAGTTATCACTAAGCAATCACTGATGCTACAAGTTCAATAGTGCCCTCAGATTTCAATTCCGAGCACTAGTTCAAAAGATATAAAATCCCGAACGTACGTTTACTGTACGTAGGCGAAAAAATGTTCGGAAAATTATTATCAGTCACCCTCGACTTGCGCTGGTCATGGTTATGATCTACCTAGGTGAAACACGCCCCAACAAACCCAATGGTACTCTCATATTTTTAATACGACTCACCGTTTAGAAGTTATGAATTGTACAATAAAATCTTTGTCACTAATTTTTTATTTGTAACCAAAAACTAACTTTTTCCGGTGGCCCACGCCAGCCAAAGTTAGTATCTGCTTAAATAAATCATGCACTCACGAATTCAGCGGTGGTATAGGAATTGTAATCCGGGCTAACATTTGTGAGTTATAAACATTTGAAATATAAAATAATTTATTTTATTATTTTATTTACGGTTATGCCATTTTTTGGATTTTTCACAGGAGGCTCGTGCAGACTAAACACAAGTCGCGCCTAGGGTAAACCCACCATCTTGAGTGCAACAGTGCCCTCAGATTTCTGATTCGAGTAAATTTTTAAGAGTTATTCTTTTTTTCAGGAAACTTTCTTACACACGTTAATTTATGCTTAACGAAACATCAGCAATTTATTCCGGGCACACCGGGCCTCAGAATCAAGCGTCGTCAGAAACTGCAGACTTGTAAAATTCCCATGAATTTAAAAAACAAATTCCATGGAATATCTGGGTCTTTATTGGGATACTTCATGTGTACCTTATTTATTTTAGACTTGGTCTACAACTCATTCACATTTTTGTTTCTAGGCATGGGATGCAACCCATACACCATCTTTCTTTTTAGTCATAGGCCACAACCAGTGATCCCTTAGAGCTCATATAAAAAATTTCATTATCTAATGAATTGGAGGGAGATATAGGTCCTGCTAATCTAATAGTAAAATCATTCATGCATGTTCCACAATATAATCAAACATTCATCATATCATAACCTAATAAAATTCATAGGTCCTATAAAAATCAAATCATAACCCATAAAATGTAATTTTGATCACTAAAGCTTCATCAAATCATGAAATATTAAAATACATAGGTTTCATAATCACTTCATTAAATCATTATCCGTGAACAGAAGTGGGTTACAACAGCATGGAACCCGTGGAAGTGAAATGGGTGTCTTAAACACAATTCCATCAAAACATAATCCACTCAAAAAAGAATTATTAATAAAATAATTGGATAATTTCCTAGAAGGTAATGAGAAACATAAAAAAATGTCATATATGATGGAAAATAATTTTGAAATATATTTCAAAAACATTTCTTGAGGGAAATATCCTTTCTTCTTTGAGAAAGTATTTTCAATACATAAAACCATTTAAAAATAATTTTCTTAGAAAACACCTTGAAAACATGTATAAAAGTATTTAAATAATTTGGAAAATATTTTTCCCTAAAATTTACTTTGAAATTTTTTTCTTAAATATTACCCTTTTAAAATTAAAAGGAATCTTCAAAGGAATGGTTGTGGGTAAATCTGTACATGTCGTACGAGGTAAAAAACATTATTTTTTCTTGGTAAAGAAGTTAGAAGGAATGCCTTTTTTGGAAAGAGAAAAGAATATTACCTCAAAGAGATTTGTAAATGTAAAAAGGGTAAAAATATCTTTTAGATATTATAGGGGAATTATATAATATTATTAGAAACCATTTTTAACAAATATGGATTTCAACCCCTAGAGAGGGTAAAGTCTTGCTTTCCTAAAAACACTTTCTTAAATATCTTGTGTACCAAAAAGTATAAAATAGTACCAATACTTGAGTATATCATGGGATAATATAGGATAAAGAATATAATGAATATTATTGAAATATGTATCAAAATATTTTATCAATGGAAGCATAAACATGAACAATCTCAAAAAGAAATGATATTCTCTCAATAAACACTTATAAATTGGTTTCGGGATCATGTACTTCATGTAAGAAAAGGAAACTAATTGATTCATATTATATAATGTAAATATTTAGTTTAATGATATGGCTGTTAAAATGTATGTATATGAAAATCAAAAAAGTTATTAGGTCCATAAAAAACATGAGTCTTAAAGAAGGAAAATTGAGACAAAACATTTTTATCGATTTGGTATCTTTTGTAACATAAAAACCATGAATGAGGAATAATAAAATGGTAATGTTAATATCCATTAACTAAATTATAAGATACATATAATACATTAATATTCAAAAAATTCACCACAAAATAGGAATGAGTGGTGAACATAGCTTGTATCTCACATAAATTAAAAGTGAGATGAAATCCCCTTACCTTGTGTCTTGACTCTCGACGTACTCATAGAAGATTACTATATAAAAAATATAAATTTATTAAAAATAATTTTCAGAATCATATTCTTATATATATTACCATATATGGTTGTATTATAACCATACATTAGTGGATTTTTAAGGATCATATGTTAAGGTTTCAGTTTGGGTAATATTTACATTGTTCTTCACATGTGTCTTAATTTGTAAAATCATTGGCGCTTATACAAATATCATGATTACAAAATCTAAACCATGATATAAATATCATTTATATATAGTATATTTTTATTATAATAATCTATATAATATAGGATTATGAAAAGGAATACATGGTTCTTGGATACGGTAAGATGTACGTACGCATGAACGTTGTTTCCGTTTTGTTGTCATATTGAAAGAAAGTATGTAAATGAAATATGTATAAATATTTATATATATATATATATATATATAATTGTTATAGTATAATTAATTTATCATATGTATCATATATGTTTATTAAAACAATCCTTAATACATTCCTTGTGGTGTGTGAATGAGTCACATTGCTTTGAGGGTGAGATATTCCACACTTCCTCGAATGAGATTCTTGTAATAACATCAAATGGGATGTTCAGAAACGTGTGTTGTAAAATTAATAAATAAAATATAATACTTTTTAAATATAATATATAAAATATATAAATATATTTTCAATAATAATTTCCACCATTAAAGGTAGTAAGGGAGAAATTAACAATCATTGTTTCGTGAGGTAGTAGTTCGTCATACATAGAAACAATATGCTTAACATCCATTAGCGAAAGGTGTGTGTATGTTTGGTCAGAAAATTTCATAAAAACATAATAGTATATGTAGGATACTGGTATTATCACACAATAACATAATAAATAGAGTTTATTGGACAGAAAATGCTAACAAAGGAAATAATTTTGAGAGAAGGTTTAACCTCTAAATCGGGTAACTCTTGTTTGTTTCTTCAAAAAGGATTTATCGATAAGCCTTAGGAAGAAAGGGAGGATTCATGGAATACGGGAGGATTTTTGGTAGGATAATTAGGAATATATTTGAAAAAATGAAAATGTTTTAGAGGTTTGTGTATTCGGTAGAGGTGGTTTCCTTTTATAGGGAACAAAAATGACTCACATGGAATTTTTAGAAACAAGTTAGGTGTGCACAAGTTATTACCTAACAAAAGTCATCAAAAACAACCAAAACACCCAAATGTATAGTTTATGGAAAATATATGGACATAAAATGGGGTTGAAAAGCGTATCTTTTTAATTTGGGCCATAAAAAGTAAATTTTAATCCCTAATTAAGATTAATTTGGCCTTAACTGTTGTGATAAATTTTAATCACTTTTACTAACAATTTTTTTCAAAATTTAACATGGACATATTTGAATCTAAATATTAGACTAAATAAAATTGGGTAAGATATATTTTTTAAATTAGAAACACATAAGTACAAAAAATTATAGATAGTGCTAATTCTCTAGATGGGATGAAATAACAGGGTTTTAAAGTAAGAAAAACATCAAAAGATTGTAAAGATTTTATATTCATTTTAAAATTGAATTTGATTATAATGAATTAAATTGTATTAATATATGTGATATTTATCTAATTTTACCTTAATATAATATTTATAATATCATTTATAATTAATAATTCATTAGACAAAAGGCTATTTTTAATAAAAAATAGTATATTTCACTATTCATCAAAAATGAAGTTTCTCATAAAATTCCAAAAAAATCATCCTAAGATGATTTTTACACTCTGAGTTCAACAATGAATATTATTTCCTAAAATTAAATTTCTAGAATTTTCTAAAATTAATTTTATTTATAAAAATTGGTCCATTCAAGAAAACAATATTTTTAACGTAAAAGGACTTTACCAAAAATCTCATCTTTCATTATCAATATTGTTAATTTATATAAAAAATTATAAAACATATTTGGAAATAATTTATTGATATTACTATAACTATTTTTAACATTTAGGTTATATTTATCTCATATAATTAATTAATTATATATATATAATTGTGTGTGTGTGTGTGTTTCATAGAAACTCACTATTGCGTGCATCGTACGCCAAGTCGGTGTTTCTTATAGTGTAAGCCAAGTTGGTATTTCATGTAGCACAAGAAAAGTCAGTATTGTATGTTAAATAAATTTTTAAAAAAGTATTTTAATAAATAAATATATATAAATAACTATTTATATTGTCTCATGAAATAAAAAACATCAAAAATACAAATTAATTTTAAAAAAAATTCACCAAATATCAGGGTGCTACAATTTCTTCCTTTTTGGGGAATATACTTGTTTTAAAAAAACTCTCTTATCAACTCTTCCTGATAAGAAATCTTGATTAAAGGGAACCTCCTTATTTCTTACCCATTTTCAGTTTGTGTCCATAGTCTACTTAAGCCACCATTATTTTTCAAAAATCACACATTTTATAATGAGAAAATATATTGGTGCATTTATCATTTTTTAAAAACAATTAAAACTTTTTTTGAATAATCATTAATATTTACCTTAAAAAACAATAATTTTTTATTTCTAATGTTTATTAAACTCTCTTTTTACATATTTTGACATAATATTGTCATAAAAAACATCTATCTATGCCTATTTTCCATTATAAATGTCCATGTATGATTTAAATCTATTCTTTCGTGGACCCCATATGATATTCCCTTTTTATTACTTTTGAGATGACTTTGATAACCATTTATTTCACTAGATATCACTTTTTTTGATTACTTATATATGATTCCTCACGTTGAAAAAATATTCATGAACTTATTATGATGGGTGTGCAGAGATAATGCTCCAATTCTTTTGGTAAAGTTTAATCTAACGAGACATCAAGTGCAATGGTGTTGGGGGTGAGCCTTCACTCATGATCCTTTATGTGTAGTGGTCTTGGTGGTTATCCTTGACTCATGATTCTCTATAGGAAATAGTCTTGGAGGTTAACCTTAACTCATGCTTATGTCATGATATATGTTGTTTCCACATTTATATGATTCCATGATTGCATTATTCTATGTTCTATATGTTATACTTCCATATGTTTATTTATGTTCCCTGCCATTTTTTCATCATTTTATTCCTTCTTAAATATGTTCTTTGATTTATTCTTATCTTTATTCCCTTATTTGGATTTTTAGCTTATCACTATTGTTCATCTATTCTCTAGGTTATCTTATGGAAATATAAGAGCTTAAATGAAGTTAGAAGAACTTTTTTGAGATTAAATAAAATATATTTTTATTTTGGTTTCATGATATTTAATTATATACCTAATCAACCAAAGAAATTATACTTTTCATTCCATGGTTTTATTTGATGGTTAATTATATATAAAATCATGTAATAATATGTGTAAAATTCTATAGTTTTTATTATCGGTATCAGAGGAAGATCTAGTTATTTTTAGAGATTAGGACTAGATCACTTTAATAATAACCATACAAATAAATATATCACTGTAGAAAATCTAGATTGAAAAATAGGTAATCAAAAGTCATAATATACTATTTATTTACAATTTTATTCTTTAATATTAAAATTTTCTTTATTTACATGTTAATTAGCTAATTATTAAATCCCCCCTAATTCTTATTTCTTTTTCATAGTTAATGGATGGAAATAGGATAACTCATGTTGAAAATTAATTTGATAGGAAATGTGATGATTTGGCTAATGAAATTCAAAATATTATGGAAATGGGTGCAAAAACATTAATGATAATACTTTCTTAACTGGATCAAGCTATAAATAATAACATGAATTTTTTGGAACTCCCTCATTTTAAAAATAAAGAGAATGTTTATATCAAATTGTTAATGTAACAAATACCTCTATTTTTTAGTGGATATTTCAACCCCCTCATCACAGAACAATGGATTAACTCCATTGAGAAGGTAATCTTTATCCTCTAATGCTTAGAAGATGAGAAAGTTGTATTGGCGGTCTATCCTTTTGATAAGAAAGATGATCAGTGGTGTAAAATGATTAAGAACATGAATTTATAATATGAAATTTATTCCATGGATTGGGAGGAATTCAATAAAATTCTATTCAAAAAATATTTTCTCTATACCATCCATCCCAAGATATAAAGAGAGTTCTTCAGACTAATGAAAAATAAAGATGAGTCCATCAGGGCGTACAATGAAAACATCACAAGTCTTGCACGATACACGCACAACTTTTTTATGAACACTGAATAATGGTGGATAAATTCTTTGAAGGAATAAATCAGAGTCTCTCATAATCATTAGTGATATGAGAGTTTGAAAACTACGAAGATATTTTATGTTTTCCAACATAGTTAAAATGGATATTGTAGAATCTCAGTTGTCTCATAGTCCAAGAGACAAAAAGATGAAAATGGAGTTTAATATGTAAGGATAAATAGATAAATCCCATGATGGAAATAAAAACCAACATCCCACATGTCAAAATTGTGGGAACAAGTTTCCTGGGAATAGTCTAAAGGGAACCCAAAAATTCCTTAAATGAAGAAAAATGGGACATCTGGTTGATAAATACAGATGGAATATGAAGAATCCCAGAAATATAGATGAAGAAGTGAAGGTTCATATCAACACTTAGTCTCTAGTGTAGTGTTTCAACTACAAGGAATTTGGTAATTATGAGATCCATTTCCCTAATCCAAGTGTTGTTGGAGTCAATCAACAATAAAAAATTTAAGGTAACAAAGAAGGAAATATTCTATCACTACTTCTTAGGAGGGGCTCAAAAATGTTCTGGTGACATATACCCTATTTATTAATTCATGAATTGAAAATGAAAATTCTGAATCTAGTTCTAAAAATTATTTCATATCTTTCATATTAGTATAACTATTCTATCCCCAACTCAAAATACAGATGTTGAGTTATCTGTGAGAATAAAAAAATGGAAAATTATTACATCCAAATTATTTAACTCCTCCGCAGTTAATGTTTGTTGACTGAACCCCCTAGAAAATATTTTCATACCTAATTTTTTATATTTTGATGTCATATTTGGAATGTAATGGATATCATTATATAAATCCAACATCATCATTTGGGAAAGGGATATAACTCTTTACAACCTCAAGTATCCTCTAATTATGTAAAAATGTAAGGTGGAGGATGAATCTCATTTAGAATCATCCTATCAAGTGTGGATATTGCTTCCTTATGAAAAACAATATTTAGCTCACTTGATTTAAATAAATGGGAGAATCATGATTGAAGACATTCCCATTATGGGGGACTACACTGATGTGTTCCCAGAAAAATTATAAGGGCTTCCTCTTAATCAGGAGTTTGAGTTCTCTATTTAACTTATACATGGACATCTGTCAATATCAAATACAGCTTATAGAATAACCACCATTGAGTTAGAGGAACAGATTTATTAGTTGCAGGAGAATCTTGACAATTTTTTTATACACTCGAGTGATTCACCATGGGGTGTGTAACACCCCGAAATTTTATAAGATATATTATTTGTAATTTCTTTGATCTTATATTATACACTACACCAAGATTAGCTTGTACTATACACAACAAAGCATTACCTTACAATATATGCAACAATATTCTTAGCTTGCATTACATGCAATCACGACCTACCTCGATAGCGTGTGTAGTACCCAATACCAGGTTTTACTAAAAAACGATATATTGTTATAATATTATTATAGACTAGCCGTTATGAATAGTATTGACTAAATTTTGAATTTTATAAAATTATTATTCATCTTACACATTTTCTAGAATATGGTATGAGAACAAAATAAATTTTTCGTGTAAAATATGTATTTTTAAAAAATTGCAGTTTTCCCGCCGTTTGATGGCACACCCACCTTAAATCTTATTTTTGACATCTTTATAAGTTCAATTTGACAAAAAAAAATTCTTCTTTGGAATCAGGATATAAAATATACTTTGGATATATTTTTCATATTATTCTGATAACTTTCATATTTTAATGAATAGTAAAAACACGCTATATATTAATTAAAAAAAACTTTTTTCATCACAAAAAATTATATGCTTAGAATATCTTTTTAATTGGTTTTAAAGTGTAATTAGAATATATTTTTACCATTTAATCCAATTTTGTTCATTGAAATTAATTTCAGTTTGAAATTGGATATAAACAAGTATCAATCTTTGGATAGTTTTTGTTTCTTAAAAAACACTATTTGTTTTGATAAAGGGAATTAATTTTAAAATTAATTAATGACACTAATATGTTTTGAATTTGGAAAAATATTCATCAATTTTGAATATGGAATATCAAATAATTCTTAGGCTGAATTTTTGGTATTTTTCTGGAAAACATCAATTTTCGTTGAATAGTGAAACCACTTAGTGGTAGTTAAAAAACTGAATTTTTCATTTAAATGATATTTTACCACTTCTATGAATTGAATTTCGAAAATCCGAGAGACACTGTTAATACCAAGTACTAAAATGTGGTTCAATGAGATGAGAATAATTTTTGGTGAATAGTAACTTTTTACTTTTTTTTTCCACGGTTAAAAGTAAATAGGGTAATTAAGGGTACAAATGATATTGTTATTACCCTAAAACATGTCCTAATTCTATTGGATAAGTTTAATTCGACCAAAAACCACCTTAGAAATAATATATGTCCATTTAGGCCCACTTGGACAAGATTAGGACATTTATTATTAATTTATTTAAAGAAGGGTTAAAATAGTTAAAATCAAAGTTTAATAAGTAAAACATTGTTAATATAGGGTTATGCATAAGATAAACTTGACAATAAATATTCATTAGAAAGATAAAACGATTTCCCACATAATTTTAATTTATTTATAATTTTTAGACATTAAGTAATTTAATTTATTTATGACACAATGATGATGCAGTAATTATCTTATTAATGAAATATTGACATAATTGATGTTATAAATACCCAAATAAATAAAATGTGAGTCTTTATAGGAATTAAAATAATTTTATAGGTTAATATTACATGTTAGTATTGATTTAATTAACGTTTTTCGAACAAATAATTCTGTTATGATTTTCAAAAAAATCAATTATCAAATAGTGTCAAAATTGACATAAAATAGTTTTTAAAATAAATATTATATTATTAATTGATATTTTAATCCTTAAAATCTATGGATTGATAAAATGACTTATCTATGGTAATATATATTAATAATAAACAACTTGGGGTTCTTTTGACTTGTTATAGTTTGTTTATTAACCTTATAGTGTAAGAAAACAAGAAGACACTGTAAAAGAAAAAATATTTAACTTAAAGTTAAATCTAAATGATAAGGTTAAAATAGAAACCCAAACTTGTCTAACTTATATTGGACGAGAGTATTTCGACCCATACCAACCTTAGATTCGAAATAACTCAGTTTGGAGCTATTAAAAACTGAATATGACTTTATAATAAAATAATATTTTTAGTTATTCCAAAGGTGCCCCTCTCCACCATTATAAAAGGGAACCTCCTTCCTCTCTTCCTCACACCACATTGAGCCTTCAAGCTCGGCCAACCCCTGACAATTTGTATTCTCCAATTCCCTAGTAAAATCCTAGAGGTTCTGTTCTTCTTCAAAGACCAATCTTTGTTCCCTAAGAGGAGGTTTCGAAAAGGCGTGTTGATAGAAGAAGTAATATCCGTTACCGATTATTTCAACTTTATTTATTCTTCTACTTCTTCTTCGTTATTTGTTTCGTTATGAAGTAATAACATCAGTATCACTCATATACTTATATGTTATTATAAGTATTAAATAACCCTGTTTCACCATCTATCCATCCTATGGAAAATGAAATCACCGCGCGTGCGTACGTACGGAATACCGTCTCCACCCCGTGATGTAATATTTTTTCAACCACCACATTAATTGGATGGGTATAATGGTTTAAATAAATAACTATATATTATTATTGAAAAGTTATATTGATTCTGAAATAGTATACATATGCTCCAATACAATTCCACGATCATGGGAATGGTATCATCGCTCATGCGTACGTACGGACTACCGTCTCCACGACGCGATGAGATTCATTCTCCATGTTAACCATTCATGAATGATTATAATGTATATATATAAGTAATCATGAAATATATTAAATAATAATGATACTGGATTTATATATATATGTATGTCATCTACTTAATTCCATTCAATTCAATAAGGAAACGAAAACAACGTTCTTGCTTACGTACGGCCTACCGTCTCCATAAACGGTGTATTTCATTCCATTTATCTATATATCATATATATATATATGTATATGATGAATATATATTACATATAAATCATGTTTTACATTATGGAATTATTTAAATCAGGTTATAAGTAATTATATCAAGAACAACAAGTCCAAACATTTACGATAAATAAAACGATTTTACCCAAAACACTAATTTAACATGGAACTTACAAAAGAACGTCTAATATAAAGTCATAAGTGAACCATATATGATTTCATAAAAATGAATATGATTCTATAATAATTCAATGAAATTATTTATATCATTGTACAGGAGGTTCAGATACGTACGAATCATATCCGACCTGAGGTAAGGGATAACTTTTCCAATCTCGTGTTTATCTGAGATTGTTTATTCGTATGTATTTACTAGGGTTATATTTATCATCCATGTCCTTGTTTTCTAAAACTGGTTACATGTATGTTAATTTTTTTTAACCATTTTTGAATTTTAATACATGTTATGTATGAAATATTTCTTTTACGAGGTACTTTTTGATATTTCCGGCAAAAGTACGAGAAGAATGTTTTTTTAACTTATACGGCACGAACATATTTTTATGGTTTTATAAAGCCTTATTTTCATTAAGATTCCTCCCAAATATTTCATGAATATTTAAACAAAATCATTTTCTTTTGAAATTGCCTGACATTTTGTGAAATGAAATTGATTTTGAAGAAGAAAGGATATTTTCCTCAAGAATTCATTTCATGTGTTTTATCAAAACCATTTTCCATCTAAGATGGCCTTATTTCATGTGTGTATGTTTCAAGTATAATGTCTCTCTGATTTACATGGTTTCGATTTTTCTATGATGAAATGATATCCATTTTTTTATGGATTATGTTATGATGGGATGATGTTTATCAAACCCAATTTATTCTTTTGGTTATGATGAATGATTTATGTTTATGTTGTGGCAGAAGTAAGAATGATTTAATTATGAGATGGGCGGGACCTATATCTCCCTCCAATGCATTGGGTAAAGATTTATATCTCATGAGATAGACTTGGCTGGAATGGTAAGTTAATCTAGTTCAATGTTACAGGACTGAAACGAGGAGTGAACTCGATTCAGAAAGGGACTTTGTCCACTATGATGGTCTTGGCAGAAATTCCTTTGATACTATGGAAATCAAAACATGTGATGAATGGTTTTCCACAATTACATGTTTTATTCCTATTATATTTTATCATTATTTATTTTCCATTATGATATATGCCTTACATACATCCACGATTTATGTCTTTGCTCACGATTTTGAGGTTTAAATTTCATGTTCAAGTTTTTGCTTTCAAATGTTTATGGATTGTTTTATGTCACTATGTTTGCCCTTACTGGGCATTTGAGATCACCCTTTTTATGTTATCTTTTACCCAGGATATAAGGAAAGGTTTTAGTTAATAAAATAGGGGATATCTTTATGGGAGATGTTGAGGATATTTCACCAAGATTAGAAGATTATGTTCCATGTTTCCAAAGGAACTAAACTCTAACGGTCATTTGGTGTCTGTTTTTTGGTATGTATTAAGTATTCCACAAAAGTAATGTAATGTCCATGTATGTCAAGCATTGGGTCTTTAGAGTTGGTATCAGAGGAAAGGTTTAGTCATCCATTGGAAACTGGGATGCGAAAACTATAGTGATATCCCCAGAGATATTTCTACGGTTTTTCTAGGGATGTCCCTAAGGTTAAGTATAAGTATAGTTTATAGTCCTAGAATTATGGTAACGATATTAGAATTAAACCTAAGATGTTATATGTCGAAGGTACTCCCCCTTGATTATGTTATTTTCCTTGTATGATTTTTTCCTCTCACAGAATTCTTTTTGTGTTTTAGTCAATGGAGGGAACCAGAAAGAATTCGGTTAACATTGAATCCAATGGACAAATTGGTGACTACGAGCAACAAAATTTTGTAATGCCAAGAGATAAATATATTGTTATTATGCCAAATTATTCATCGTTATATATGATTAACAATGTGAAATTTAGTGGTATGCCTAATTCATCAAATAAGAGGATGATAGAATTTTATGCATGTTCTCATGTTGAGGAGCATAAAGAAAGGAAGATTGAGAATTCTAAAGAAGGGAAGAGGAACCTTGAGGAATACCTCAAATAGAGGGACAAATGTTATCTATGTGGAGAAAAGGGTCATAGGGTGACAGACTGTTATGGAGTTCAATGTCTTATTTGTGGAGAACATGGGCATTAACCAACTCAATGACCTGACCTAAAACGTTACTTATAAATGAAGGAAGGACTTATTCCAGGACAATCATTGAAGAGGATGGATTGAAGTGTTTATGTATTGGTATTCAAGAATAATGTTGTTGATGTACTTTTATGGTGTATTAGAATATTTTTGTATTAGTCTATTGTGGTTTTCAATAATTTAATGGTACTGGTAACCATGAAAAGTGATTCAAATATTTTGGAAAGCAGATGATATGCGCATAATGAAGGGATAAAGAGAAAATGAAATGTTTGATAGTATTCATGAGCTCATGATTTATATAAGGACTAAGTGATATCATGGTTTGAGTATATAGAATTTTGAGGATTTTGGTACGTGGAAAGTGTTAACTTTTAACTGCACTCATGTTTTCACTATGTTTCAATGGGTATTCATTTTTCAAGAGAATACATGATTACGACCATAAAATGTTTGGAATGTGACCAACAAGACATATCTTATGATATATGTGGAGAAATGCTGGTATTAACATGCTTGTTATATGAACTCTCTGGTAATCATTTTCACTATAATATGAGATTGGACAACAGTATTTTGGATAAGCCTAAAGATTGGAATGGATTATGTTGGACATATGTTAGTATTTTTTAAGGCTAGAACTTTTTCGATATTATTGATGGAATGTTATAATAATGCACTTTTATAAAAAGGACAACCTGCATGACGAACGACAACCCATCAAATCGGACAAGGATGTGGGAATCAACCCCACAACTGAAGTGTGACAGGCCTATATTTCCTACCACTGGCCTACAGAAAGACCCTGGTTAGTAGAAACTAGTTTTATTTTATTAAGAGGTATGATAGATGAAGTATAAGTCCATTTTTGGAGCAATATATGATAGATGGACTTATGTATAAAACTATTGCTAACCTTTTGTTTGAGATAGATGGAATGAACCATCATTCTATCACATGATCTGCTAACACTTCACGAATGAAAAATTCAACTTCATTTCTTTAAGAGATGAAGTGGAAATTGTTCAAGGCACGAACAACGGTGAGATTATATCGACATAAAGTAAGTATTTATTCTAATTCAAATTCTTCAACTTTAGGGAAATGATCTTGAAAACCAAAAATGTTTTCCTAGAGCCCTCATATATGATGAATCCGATGCTACCTTAGATCATCACAAATTTATGGGTTTGTGATTGTTGGATTTTTCATAGCACTGTTCTCTACCACTCTCCATCAGAAATTGACGGTTCGATTTCTCTTTCATATCCATATTTTCACCTATGTACTCCTATGTAGAAACCCATTGATTAGTTAATTTTGGTAACCATTACGTTTCATACATTAGTTTTTAAAATTAATTTTATGTATTCCTTTTTACGATGGGGGTTTCTATGAATAGTAAACGATTTATAACCCCGACGAATTTCGAGGATGAAATTCATTTTAAGGGGGGTAGAATGTAACACCCCGAAATTTTATTATTTTTCATTTCTTTGAACTTCTATTATACACTACACCAAGATTATATTGTACTATATAAAACACCACATTATCTTGCAGTATATGCAACACTATTCTTGGCTTGCATTACACGCAATCGCGACCTACCTCGATAGCGTGTCTAGTACCCAATACCAGGTTTCACTAAACAACGATATATTGTTATAATAATATTATGGACTGGCCATTATGAATAGTATTAACTGAATTTTTAATTTTATAACATTATTATTCATCTTACACATTTTCTAGAATATTGTATGAGAACAAAATAAATTTTTCGTGTAAAATACGTATTTTTCAAAAATTGCAGTTTTCCCACCTTTTGATGGCGCACCCACCTTAAATATTGTTTTTGACATGTATATAAGTTAAATTTGACCAAATAAAATTCTTTATTGGAATCAGGATATAAAAATTAACTTTAGATAAATTTTTCTTATTATTCTGATAACTTTCTAATTTTAATGAATAGTAAAAACACGCTATATTTTAATTAAAAAAAACTTTTTTCATCGCAATAATTTATATGTTTAGATTATATTTTTAATTTTTTTTAATGTTTAATTAGAAATTTTTTTTACCATTTCATCCAATTTTGTTCATTGGAATTAATTTCACTTTGAAATTTTATATAAACAAGTATCAATCTTTTGATAGTTTTTGTTTCTTAAAAACACACTATTTGTTTTGATAAGGGGAATTAATATTAAAATTAATTAATGCCTCTTATATGTTTTTAATTTGTAAAAATAGACATTAATTTTGAATTCAGAATATAAAATAATTCTTAGGCTGAATTTTTGGTATTTTTCTGAAAAACATCAATTTTCGATGAATAGTGAAACCACTTAGTGGTTGTTAAAAAACTGACTTTTTCATTTAAATGAAATTTTACCACTTCTGTGAATTGAATTTCACAAATCCGGGAGACACGGTTAATATAAATGACAAAATTTTGGTTCAATGAGATGAAAATAATTTTTGGTGAATAATAACTTTTTACTTTTTTTTACCACGGTTAAAAGTAAATATGGTAATTAAGGGTAAAAATGATATTATTATTATGCTAACACATGTTCTAATTCTATTGGATAAATTTAATTCGACCAAACACAACCGTACGAATAAGATATGACCATTTAGACCCACTTGGACTAGATTATGACATTTATTATTAATTTATTTAAAGAAGGGTTAAAATAGTTAAAATCAAAGTTTAATAACTAAATCATTTTTAATATAGGGTTATACATAAGATAAATTAGACTATAAATATTAATTATAAATATAAATAGATTTAATACATAATTTTATTTTATTTATAATTTTTAGACATTATATAATTTAATTTATCTATGTCATAATGATGATGCATTAATTATCTTATTAATGAAATATTGACATGATTGATGTTATAAATGCCCAAATAAATGTAATTTGAGACTTATTATAAATTAAACTAATTTTCTAGGTAAATATTAAATGTTAGTATTTATTTAATTAACTTTTTAGAACTAATCATTCTGTTATGATTTTCACAAAAATCAATTACCAAATATTCTCAAAATTGACATAAAATTGTTTTTAAAACAAATATTATATTATTAATTGTTATTTTGATCTTAAAAATCTACGGTTCGGCCAAATGACTTAGATAAGGTTATATATATTAATAATAAACATTTTGGGGTTCGTTTGGCTTGTTATAGTATGTTTATTAACCTTATAGTGTAATAAAACAAGAAGACACAGTAAAAGAAAAATTATTTAACTTAAATTTAAATCTAAATGATAATGTTAAAATAGAAACATAAACTTGTCTAAAATATATTGGATGTGAGGATTTCGATCCATCCCCACCTTAGCATCAAAATAACTAAATTTGGAGCTATTAAAAACCGAATATGACTTTATAATAGATTAATATTTTTTGTTATTCCAAAGGTGCCCCTCTCCTCCCTTATAAAAGGGCACCTTCTCCCTCTCTTCATCACACCACATTGAGCCTTAAATCTCGGCCAAACCCTGCCAATTTCTCTTCTCCACTTCCGTAGAAACATCTTAGAGGTTCTGGTTTTCTTCAAAGATCAATCTTTGTGCCCTATGAGGAGGTTTCAGAAAGGTGTGTCGAAAGAAAATGTAATATTCGTTACCGATTATTTCAACTTTATTTCTTCTTCTACTTATTATTCTTTAGTTGTTTCATTATGAAGTAATAACATCATTATCAATATTATACTGATATTTTATTATAAGTATGAAGAAACCCTATTTCACCATCTATCCATCCTACGGAAAACGAAATCATCGCGCGTGCGTATGTACGGAATACTGTCTCCACGTCGTGGTGTAATCTATTTTCGACCACCACCTTCCTTGGATGGGTATAATAGTGTAAATAAAAAACTATTTATGATTATTGGAAAGTGATATTTATTCTTAAATATTATACATACACTCCAATACAATTCCACGATCAGGGGAATGGTATCATCGCTCGTGCGTACGTACGGACTACCGTCTCCACGACCTGATGAGATTCATTTTCCATGTTAGCCATTCATGAATGATTATAAAGTATATATAATAAGTAATCATGAAATATATGAAATAATAATGATACTGGATTTATGTATATATATATATATGTATTTCATCTACTTAATTCCATTCAATTCAATAAGGAAACGAAAACAACGTTCATTCGTATGTACGGCCTACTGTCTCCAGGAACGGTGTATTTCATTCCATTTATCGATCTATCATATATATATATTTATATGATGAATATATATTACATATAAATCATGTTTTACATTCTGGAATTAATTAAATCAGGTTATATGTAATAATATCATGAACAACAAGTCCAAACATGTACGATAAATAAAACGATTTTACCCAAAACGCTACTTTAACATGGAACTTACAAAAGAATGGGTAATATAAAGTCATAAGTGAACCATATATGATATCATAACAATGAATATGATTTTGTAATAAGTCAATGACATTATTGAAATCATTATACAGGAGGTTCGGATACGTACGAAGCATATCATACCTAATGTAAGGGATAACTTTTCCAATCACGTTTTTATCCGAGATTTTTTATTCATTTGTATTTACTGGGGTTATATTTCTCATCAATGTCCTTGTTTTCTAAAAATGGTTTCATGTGTTTTTATTGTCCTTTTTACCCATTTTTGACTTTTACTACATGGTATGTATGGAATCCTCCTTTTACGAGGTACTTTTTGACTTTTCAGGCAAATGTACAAGAAGAATGTTTTTTTAACTTATACGGAACGAACGGATTTTTACGGTTTTATAAAGCCATATTTTCATTAATCATCCTCCAAAATATATCATTACTATTTCAACAAAATCCATTTCTTTTAAAATTTCATGACATTTTGGGAAAAGAAATTGATTTTGAAGTAGAACGGTTATTTTCCTCAAGAATTCATTTCAAGTGTTTTATCAAAAACATTTTCCATCTAAGATGAAATTATTTCATGTGTGTATGTTTCAAGTATAATGTATCTATGATTTACATGGTTTCAATTTTTCTATGATGAAATGATATCCATATTTTTGTATGGATTATGTTATGATGGGATGATGTTTATGAAACACATTTTATTCTTTTGGTTATGATGAATGATTTATGTTTATGTTGTGGCACACGTAAGAATGATATCATTGTGAGATGGGTGGGACCTATATCTCCCTCCAATGCATTGGGTAAATATTTATATCTCATGAGATAGACATGGCTGGAACGGTATGTTAATCAGGTTCAATGTTACAGGACTGAAATGAGAAGTGAACTCGATTCAGAAAGGGACTTTGTCCACTAAGATGGTCTTAGCAGCAATGACTTGGCTACTATGGAAATCATAACATATGATGAATGGTTTTCCACAATTACATGTTTTATTTCCATTATATTTTATCATGATTTATGTTCCATTATGATATATGCCTTACATACTTCCATAATTTATGTCTTTGCTCATGATTTTGATGTTTAAATTTCATGTTCAAGTTTTTGCTTTCAAATGTTAATGGATTGTTTTATGTTCACTATGTTTTCCCTTACTGAGCATTTGAGCTCACCCTTTTTATGTTTTCTTTTCCCCAATATATAAAGAAAGGTTTTAGGTAAGAAAAAAGGGGACATCTTTTTGGGAGATGTTGATGATCTTTCACCAATATTAGAAGATTATGTTCCAAGTTTCCAAAGGCACTAAACTATTACGGTCCTTTGGTGTCCGTTTTTGTTATGTGTTAATTATTCCGCAAAAGTAATGTAGTGTCCATGTACGTGAAGCATTGGGTATTTACAGGGTGCACCATTCTTTTTTATCAAGAAGGGTGGATCAATGTGCCTCTTTATTGATTATCGTGATCTTAATAAAATCATGATAAAGAACCAGTATCCCCAACCACAAAAATATTACATGTTCAATTGAATACACGAGGATAATTATTTCTCTATGGTGTACCTTCGGTTTGGATATCAACAATTAAAGGAGGGTAAGTAAGATATTCCCAAGACTCCATTTTTAATGAGTTATGGACACTATGAGTTCATTTTAATGACCTTGTGATTCTATAATGCGTTAGAAATTTCCTTGGACATATTGAATAATGTCTTTATATATTACCTCTAAATATTTTTTATAGTATTTATTAATGATATTATGATATACTCTTACAGAATTTAGGAACAATAGGATAATTTGAATACTATGATAAAGAATTTATGAACTGAGAAAAATTATGAAATTTATAGAAAATGTGATCTCTGGATGGCGGATGTGTCACTCTTGGAGAATGTTATCACTGACAATTTACTATCTACGGATCCTTCTAAAATAATGACAATTGAAGAACGTACTAGGAAAATAACTAAAACAGATATCTATAGTTTCACTAGTATTGTAGGGTATTACCAATAATTTTAAATGAAATTTCCACAATTTTCAAACCCACTAACCATGATGACTCGAATGGGAGTAATGTTTATCTGGACAAGTGACTATGAAGACTACTTCAAAGAGTTTAGATTGAGTCTTATCACTACACTACTGCTCACACTACCGATAAGTGAGGAACTCTTTGTACTATACACTGATACTTTAAAGAATATATTAGTCTATTTTCTAGTGAAAAATGATAAACAGATAGGCCACCCCACAAGGAAGATGAAAATTCATGAGAAAAACTATCCCATATATGATATGGTAGTGGAGGATATAATATTTGTATTAAAAATATGGATGAATTATCAATATGGGGAGAAGTATGAGATATATCTTGATCATAAGATCACCAACAATATATTAAAATATAAAGATATTAATATTTTTCAGTGAAGATGGAAATAAGACACCAAATTATTATAACCCGATCTACTACCATCATGAAAAAAAATAAGGTTGTAGAAAAACTATTTTTAAAGGATCCTTTAACTTTAACCATGATGTGAATTGAGAAGGATTCAATATTCATATATTTGAAAAGGATGGACATGAGAATCAATAAATAAGGAACATCATCAATCACATCTTAAATTATTGCTCAACCATTCCTCTTGAAGAAAATAAAGGATGCTCAAAGAAATGATGTTGAAATTTAGAAAAAGGTGGAAACTATTAGGAATGGGAAATCGCTTGAGTTTAAAATTTATGATGATAAAGTCATAATATTGGGTTCATGATTATGTGTACCATTCAATAGAGTTATAATGAATGATATTCTGAATGAATCACATAGCCGAAATTTCTATATTAACCCAAGGAGCAAAAAGATATATCGAGGTCTCTAAGAGAACTATAGGTCGGATAATATGATTTAGGAGACCACGAAATATTCATCACTTTGCCTAGTTTGTTGGAATGTGAAGGATGAAATTAAAAAAGTATAAGGGTATAATTGATCTTACTCACTTTTTCCCTTTTGTAAATAGTGCAAATATATTAATGTCATGAGAGTGAAAGTTTGGAATTTGTTTTACTTAAAATAATATAAATGTCATTATCCAGGGGAAATAGAAAAAAATTAGGTATATTGGAATTTTGGATGGATACCGACTAATTTATCCCATAAAAGGAATTAAATTCAAGTGTTAGATAGGTTTTTAGAACCTCTCTTCTTGGTTTAAACATGATGTACCCATTTTACCCTTAATGATGTGCTAAATATTTTCAAGAATTTCTATTAATAATGAAAAAAATAAAAGGGACCTATCTATAAAACATTAACCTCTAAATTAAAAATAAGGAATCCATTTTTAAGAGTCAATTGATATATATTTTGGGAGTTTAATTCAAAAATAAACACACAAAACTTGATGAAAGTGAATTTTCTAGAAAAAATGTTTTCTGGAGTATAAAAATATTTTATACTAAAATAAAATATAAAATTAATTGAAATGAAGTGAATTTTATTATTCATAATAGAAAAAGCATATTTTAAATTTAAATCCATTTTGAAATCAAATGTAAACTTTTAAAATTTATAATCGAAAATATTGTTTTCAATAAAATCGGTATTTATCACTATATATTGAAAAATCAAAATTTTTATAAATTTATAAAAAATTATTTTTAAGATATTTTTACATGATGACTTAAAATACTAATTTACTTTTTTAAAATATGTTTTTTTAAATTTCGATCAAATTAATTATAGTATTTTTTTCTAAATATTAGTAAAAAATATATTTGATGGGAAATATATATTTAAAGAATATAATGACTTTACAAAAAATATATTTTTTTCATCCAAAATATTTATAAATATTTTAAATAAAACATAGTTATTTATATTAATTTAACTAATTTAATATCTTGTTTATAATGATATACTATATTAATATTCACTTTACCTTGGGGTTATATGTATGAAAAACAATTGAAAACATTAAATTTATTTATAGAGAAATATATCATAAAATATCACGGTGTTACATTCTACCAGCATTAAAAAAAATTCCCTTAAAAATTCCATCACTCTAATATATATTTTTTTATATTTCTCAGATTCATCACATATTGAGGTTCCCATGTTTCTTCTTCAAATTTTTTATTCCTTTAGAGAACATTAACTACGTGATTATCCTTATTCCACAACAAATTATCTCTATAATCTATGATTTATACTGGTTTTAATTCATAATAAATATCATGCCCCAATGGTGTAACGTCTAAGTCGTGTAAAAGTGTATGATCATGTATGTACTTTCTTAGGAGAGATATATAGAATACATTGTGAACTTGAGAGAGGTTCGATGGAAGCACTATGTGATAAGATACCATATGAACTTGAGTATGAATCTATAAGGGTCCAATATACATAGGGATCATTGTTAAAACCTCTCCAAATCTCATAACCTTCTTCCATGGAAGAATTCAAAATCTTCTCACAAGTTTCAAATTTCATATTTCACCTATGATTGTCAGCACAACTTCTCTGTTATCTCTGAGATGCCTCAATGTGATATAAAAAGGATTTAATATTCTCTAATATTTCATAAGCTATATTAGTTACCAGTATATTTCATTCTAAAACTTCACATATAACACCCTAGTACATTAAAATAAATTTCTTTTAGAATTATTTGATTTCATTTATAGATGGCATTGCATGTAACAACGGGTTTAAGTGTAAATGAGATATTAAAATATTTTTTAAACATGACCAATATAAACCTGATGTCAGTTTTTAGGGTATTAATAGTAAAAAAATATATTATTTTTATGGTTATCTATTTATTTTATATAAAATAATAATCCCTTGAATGTGATTGAAATATATTCTGAAACACTATATTTTTCAAAATGTTGTTTAGTCACTATGCACACTATAACATCCCAGGTAATTAAAGAATAAATAATTTTCAAATTTATTAATATTTATGAATTAAATATTAATTTTAATTAAAAGGGGTTTCTACATTCGATAGCATACTCGATACGCAACGATGAGTTTCTTTGAAAACATACATTGCACACAAGTAATAAAATAATATTATTTTAAATTTTAGTTAACAAGTAGCTGTTGTACTGGCGGGAATGGATAGAAATAACTAAAATAATATTATATATGTTTTTAAATGTTTTTACATTTACCCAATGAATGATAAAGGCTTAAAATACGGAAAGAATTCAATTTTAGGCATTTATACCCTAATTTTCACTAAAGGTTCACTTATCACCTTTTAACGGCGAACCGTCATTAAATATAGTTTTGATCAATCTTATAAATTATATTGGACCAAAAATAACTCTTCTTTAGAATCAGTACATCAAAATTTACTTTGTGTAAATTTTTGGTATCTTTCCGATAAAGTTCATTTTTTAATGAATAGTGTAAAATGTTGTATTTTAATTCAAAACCTATTTTTAATCTAATTTATTTATATGATTAGATTATCTTTTGAATTGTTTTTAAAGTGAAATTAGAAAATATTTTTACCATTAAATCCAATAGTGGTCATTGGAATTAATTTCAATTTGAAATCAGACTTAAACTAGTGTCAATCTTTTGATACTTATTGTTTCATAAAAACACACTATTTGCTCTGACAGCGGGAATTAATTATTAAATTAATTAATGCAACTTATATGTTGTGAATTTTTTAAAATGGACTTCATTTTTGAATTCGGAATATCAAATATAGCTTAGGGTGAATTTTTGGTATTTTTCTGAAAAACATCAATTTTTGATGAATAGTGAAACCACTAAGTGGTAATCAAGCAAACTGATTTTTCAGTTAAATGAAGGTTTACCACTAATGTGTATTGAATTTTGAAAATCTGACATACATGGTTGTCATTAAGAAGTAAACTGTGGTTCAATGAGATAAAAATATTTTTTTGGTGAATAGTAACTTATTAAGTTTTTAATCGCGATTATAGGTAATTAGTGCAATTTAAGGTAAAAATGATATTATAAAAATGTCAAAACACCATTACACTTGTCCTACCCATATTGGATGAGTCATGGCCGACCACGACAACCCAATGGGTCGATTTAGGAAACCCTATGGAGCCTCTTGGGTGAGATAATGACTTTAATGCCTTTTTTTAAAAAATAAAGGTGAAAATGACACTAACATAAATTGTTTTACTAAAACAATTTTTAGAAGGGGTTATACTAATCATAATTTTGTCTATAAATACTATTTGTAAAGATAAAATGATTTCCTACATCAGGATATTTTTTTTATATAATTTTTAGACATTAAATAAATTAATTTAATTATGACATCATGATGATGCAACAATGACCTCATTAATGAACATTTTAAATAAAATGAAACGATAATATAAAATCTAAGACCTACACTTGTCCAAAAACTATTGGATGGGAATATTTCGAAGACTTATCATCTTATCTTCGAAATATATCAATGTGGGACCTTAGAAATTCGAAACACATTTGAAAATAAAATAATAGTTTCATGAATTCCAAAAGTGCACCTCCTCTCCTCTTATAAAAGGCCCCCACCTATACCTCATTTCACACACTCTTAAAGCCTTTGTCACGGCCATCCCATGCCCATTTACTCTCTCCACATCCCTCTCCTCATCCTAGAGGATTCCCTTTGGTCAGAATCCTTTCAAAGGAAGCTTTTTGGCTCAAATCAAAAGGAGTTAAACTTTTAAAGGTAATTCAATCTCTCATGTTCATTTGTTTTATTTTGCTTCTCCAACCCCCTAAACTCTTTTTCTTTAATTCTTTTGTAAGAAAAACAGTATCTTCAATATACTAGGATGTTGTTATAAGATTTATTCGAGCTACACTCTCACACAACTACATCAAATGGTTAAAGAACATACGGTTTCCGTGGATGGCGAAATTCTACCTCCCGAAACGATGATTGTTCAATACTCATTCAACACCTTCAAAGGTGGACAATATGATGTCAATATTTTTATATATGATATATAATATGTTCATTCTTTCCTTAAGCTTCTATATTTTTCATTTATGGCATTCCATTATTGTTTCCATTATGGGTAAACACGATATCTTCATTTTAGGAAGTGCTGACTATTGCCCCCTGAAAGTGATTTGATTCGTTAATACCATATGTGGGATGTGTAAAGGATAAAGTTAATGATATTATATATGTTATTATACTGGAATTATAATATAATCTTATATCATTATGATTCCATTCTAGAAAATACGAAATAGAAGTGGAAGTAGCGTTCATGCGTACGTACAACTTACCGTCTCCATGAACGGTGCATTTCATTTCTTACCTCTAAATGATTATGTAATATTATTAATACATGTATATGCTGGATATATATGATATATATGATATCCAAATCAGGAATGTCATTCTGGATATAAAGAACCTTTGACCACACGAACAACATGTAATTGTAAGAAGTCCACTTTCGACTTAAGAACCAAATATCGACAAAACAAACATTATTAACTTAAATGGTTACATAATGTTTATAACATGGCAATAAGTGATATAAAAGGAATAATGAACTATAAAAATGTTCTTAATCAAGTAAAAATTAACTCAAGTTTATTATTCAGGACATTAAAGAATGATCGAGTCTAGTCGGACCCGAGGTAAGAGACTTCGTCTCAATATCCTTTCATTGAGGAATATTTCGTTTTATACACAACTTTATTTTATACGGTGTATAAAACCCTTTGACATTTAATTTTATACAAAAGGAATCTTTTTCTATGAAGCGTTTGACTAAACGACAAAAAGGAATGTTTTTTTAACGTTCGCGGTGATAAAGACCTTTTCCGCCACCGCGAGTATTATTTGGTCTTTGGCTTCCTCAACAAGCCGTAATGTTTTTAAAATAAAATAAATACCATATACTCTTTTATTTATTTTGGTATTGAAAATGGTTTTGATAAAGGATTATATTATTTCAATATATTTATGATATATTGTGTTTGAAATGTGGAAATGTTATCATTCATTTATATTGGTTTTATGTTTTATGATTTTATATTAGTACTTGGACATTTTAATGGGTGATTACGTTATAAACCATATGACGGGTGGTGCCGTAAATACCAAGACGAGTGGTTACGTTATAACCTCCAATGCATTGGGTATGGAAGTCGGCCGTATGGCTATTCCATTAAGTATGTATGGAAATTGGCCGTATGGCTATTCCATTAAGTGATATGTGTGGAAGTCGACCGTATGGTTATTCCACTTAAGTATGTTTATGTCCCAAGATACCTTTATATATGTTATGTGTTCTTTATATGGGTTTTATGGTAATCCTTTGGTTACAAAAAGGTAAGTAATGATACTTTATTCAGTTAAGAGTTTTTACTACTTCATGAAGGTGAAGTTATTACTTTGATAGAGTATACATGGTTTAATTGATGTTTGAAAAACTAATAGTTTTCATTCTTTGTGTATCCCTTACTGAGCTTTTTATGCTCACCCCAAGTTTTTTGAAATGTTTTTCACAGGACTTAATGTGGAATAAGGTCAAGGATGGGATCAAGGGAATGTCATGCTATATAAAACATGGAACTAAACACGTTTCTTTTTAAGAGTTTTTTTATTATGGAAACTTAGTAGAAGTGTCTACTTTGTAATATTTTGAGATGTAATAGTTATGTTCTAATTCTCTAAAACTCTAAACCTAAAATGATCCTCAATGTGAATTATTCATTTAATTTAATATTAAGTAAGGTTTATTGTCGGGGCCTTATAGTTGGTATCAGAGGTCGGTTTAGACAATTTTAGGAGTTAAAAAACTGTTAAATTATAATATGATTGAAATGATATAGCATTTATGGAATACCATGTTGCTTCGCCTAAGATATTTCTGTGTTTAGAATGGTTTTCTGTAGAGGAAACAAAGCACGTATGTTGGGAAGACATCAAGAGGAAGACAACCTTCCAAATCAGCAACATGAGATGGTCGGAATCGGAACTGAACAGTTTGTTGCAGTGATGGCACAGTTGTCTCAGGCTATAAATGGTGGTGGTATCCATGCATGAGATCAGCCAGATCAACCGTAGAGGAACATGTCAGTGGTGGAACATTTCATGAGGCAACATCCCCCATCATTTAGAGGATCATCTGACCCTCTGCAAGCTGAAGGGTGGATTAAAGCACTGGAGAAGATTTTTGATGTCATGGGGTGTTTAGAACATCAAAAGGTTAGTCTTGTTGTTTACCGTTTTGAAGGTGAAGCTGATCAGTGGTGGTCGATGGTGGAAAATATCAGAGATAGTGATGAGATTGAAGATCTTCACTGGGACGAATTCAAAGGTATGTTTCATGAGAAATATTTTCCTAAGCTGGTTCGTCTTAGGATGGAAAAACAGTTCCTTGAATTGAGGTAGGAGGATGATTCAGTGGCTGCTTATGAAGCAAAGTTCACTCGATTGGCAAGGTATGCTCCAAACGTCATACGCGATATTGATAGTAAAATAAACCGTTTTTACTCAGGATTAATTCCAAATTATCGAAGGGATTTAGCTTCTCGTTAGTTCAAAAGTTATGAAAAAATTGTTCGATTTGCGGAGAAGGTGGAAATGGAGTTTGCCGATGATCAGGTGTTCAATGACAAACAACAGAATAAGAGGTCTAGTTGGCAGGCAAAGGGGAAAAATTCATCAAAGAAGCAAGGAGGTAAGAAAACCAAATATCCATCCTGTGATAAGTGTGGTAAAATGCATCCTGGATAATGTTTATCCAAGTCTGGTAAGTGATTTCGGTGTGGTAAGTCTGGTCATATTGCTCGTAACTGTAAGGAAGATGATCAAGCAGGCAATGAAATGCCAACGGTAAGATGTTTTAAGTGTAACGAAATGGGTCATTATGCAAACGAGTGTCCAACGAAAAACTCAACTGGGGGAATGCAGGCAGACTACAAGCAGAAAGGGGTGGTGAAATCCTTTACAACAACTTCAGTAGATGTTGGGCCATCGAATGAAGTGGTATCAGGTACACTGTTTGTTTGTTCAGATTATGCCAATGTGTTGTTTGATTCAGGGTCTACACACTCTTTCATTTCTGAGATGTTTTCTAGTAAATTGGAAATTCCAAATCAAGATATGAATCCTGATCTTATGGTAAAAACACCCGGAGGGAACGTTGAGACAAAAAGGAATTATAAGAACCTTCCTATCCTTGTGTGTGGAAAGAATCTACCAGAAAACCTTATTCTTTTGCCTCTAGTAGAGTTTGATGTTATTTTGGGCATGGAATGGCTTTCTGTTTATCATTCTATGATTGAATGCAGAGCTAAAATGGTTTCTTTTCAGAAAGATTTTCAGTTTTTGTACAAGAATGAACCTTTGATTTTGATAACATATCGGGAAGTTGAGAAACTAGTAAAAGATGGAAATGAATGTTACCTTGCACATATTGTTGAAAATAAAGGAACTGTTCAGATTAATGATGTGCCAGTGGTAAATGAGTATCTTGATGTTTTTCCTAATGAGTTGCTTGGTATTATTCATGATCGGGAAGTTGAATTTACTATTGACTTAGTTCCTGATTCTAAGCCAATTTCAAAACCCCCTTATCTAATGGCTCAAGTTGAACTTTTAGATTTAAAGAAACAATTGTAGGTGTTATTAGATAAAGGTTTCATTCGACCTAGCACATCACCATGGGGTACTCCTGTATTGTTTGTTAAAAAGAAAGATGGATCAATGAGACTTTGCATTGATTATAGAGCCTTGAATAATATTACTGTTAAGAAAAAGTATCCATTGCCTCATATCGATGATTTGTTTGATCAACTCCATGGAGCTCAGTATTTTTCGAAGATTGACTTGAGGTCGGGGTACCATCAGTTGAAAGTAAAAGAAGTAGAAGTTCCGAAGACTGCGTTCCGTACTAGATATGGCCATTATGAATTTTTAGTTATGCCTTTTGGGTTAACCAATGCACCTGCTGTATTCATGGACCTTATGAATAGAATTTTCCATTCATGGATATGTTTGTGGTTGTTTTCATCGATGATATTTTGGTGTTTTCTAAAAGTAAAGAGGAGCATGAAAGTCATTTAAGGGTTATCTTTCAAAACTTAAAAGAAAAGAAACTATATGAAAAATTCAGCATGTGTGAGTTTTGGTTACAACAAATTTCTTTCCTGGGTCACATTGTTTCAAAAGATGGCATAACTGTTGATCCTACTAAAACAAAAGTTGTTGAAGAATGGACAAGACCCACAAATGTAACTGAGATTCGTAGCTTCCATGGTTTGGCAGGCTATTACCAAAGGTTTGTTAGAAATTTTTCACAGTTATCTAGTCCAATGACTAAGCTAACTCGGAAGGGTGTTAAGTTTATCTGGACAAAAGAATGTGATGATTGTTTTCAGGAATTGAAAAGAAGATTGGTGAATGCTCCAGTTTTGGCACTACCTTCCAGGAATGGTGAGTTTGTTATATACAGTGATGCTTCATTGAAAGAACATGGTTGCGTCCTAATGCAGAATGATCAGGTAATTGCTTATGCTTCACGACAGTTGAAAACTCATGAGGTAAATTACCCTACACATGATTTGGAATTATCTGCTGTTGTTTCTGGTTTAAAAATTTGGAGGCATCATTTGTATGGAGTAAAGTGTGAAATATATACCGATCACAAAAGTTTAAAGTATATATTCACTCAGAAAGAATTGAACATGAGACAAAGGAGATGGCTAGAATTAATCAAGGATTATGATTGTACAATTCATTAACATCCGGGAAAAGCAAATAAAGTGGCTGATGCTTTGAGTAGAAAAAGTAATGCTTCATTAGCAATGTTGCATTTGGAACGTGATCCTTTGGTTAAATATTTGATGAACTTTGGAATAGAAGTTTTTGGTGCAGGAATTTCTCCGGTTTTGTTTCAGGTATCTGTGAGATCATCTCTATCAGATATAATCAAGCAAGCACAGAAGCAAGACAGTGAGTTGCAGAAAAAGGTAGAGCTGGTTCAGAAAGGTAAGTTGCCTGAATTCAACATTGATAATGATTGTGTTTTGATGTTTGGGAAGAGATTATGTGTTCCTAGTGATTCACAGTTGAAGAATAAGTTGTTAAGTGAGGCTCATAGTTCCCCGTTTTCAGTTCATCCTGGCAGTACTAAGATGTACAGACATCTGCGGGAGTATTACTGGTGGGATAGAATGAAAAGAGATATTTATGATTTTACTGTGAAGTCTTTGACATGTCAACGGGTTAAAGTAGAGTGGCAGTTACCGAAAGGGATTCTCAGCCTTTACCAGTGCCAGAGTGGAAATGAGAAAACATATCCATGGACTTTGTTGTGGTATTACCGAAGACATATCGAGGTAATAATGCAATCTGGGTTATTGTTGATCGCTTGACCAAATCTGCTCATTTCCTTGCTATACGAGATACTTTTTCCCTGGATCAACTTTCCCGTTTGTATCTTAAAGAGATAGTCAGGTTACATGGAGTTCCTCTCTCTATTGTATCTGATCGTGATCCCAGGTTCACTTCTAACTTTTGGAAAGGCCTTCAGAAGTCGTTGGGTACTGAATTAAATTTTAGTAAAGCTTTTCATCCTCAGTCAGATGGGCAGTCAGAACGAACAATTCAGACCTTGGAGGATATGTTATGTTCTTGCTCTATGGATTATCAGGTAAGTTGGGACCAACATATTTCTTTGGTTAAATTTTCATATAATAACATCTTTCATTCCAGTATACATATGGCACCATTTGAGGCATTATATGGGAAGCGGTGTCGATCTCCAGCCTTTTGGGATGAAGTGGCTGAAAGGAAGCTGATGGGACCAAAATTGGTAGAAGAGATGGCAGAAAAAGTTCAATTGATTCAGAAGCACATGAGAACAGCTCAGAGCAGGCAGAAGAGTTATGCGGATAACCAGAGGAAGGATCTATCTTTCGAGGTAGGTGATCATGTTTTTATCAAGGTTTCTCCTTGGAAAAGTGTGATGAGATTTGGTAAGAATGGAAAGCTGAGTCCAAGGTTTATTGGACCATATGAAATTCTGGATAAAGTTGGATCAATTGCTTACCGAGTGGCTTTACCTCCGAGTTTATCTCAGGTACACAATGTTTTTCATGTTTCAATGTTGAGGAAGTATATGCCAGATCCATCTCATGTTTTGAGTCCAGAGGTAGTTCAGCTGGAGGAGAACCTATCATATGAAGAACAACCAGTCCAGATTCTTGACCACAGGGAGCAGGTGTTACGGAATAAGGTGATTAATCAGGTAAAGGTTTTGTGGAAAAACCATGTGATTGAAGAGACAACGTGGGAATCTGAAAATTCTATGAGGGATAAATAACCCCACTTATTTTGATAAGTGAATAAAATTGCGAAGATGCAATTCCCAAAAGGGGGGAAGGATGTAACATCCCAGGTAATTAAAGAATAAATAATTTTCATATTTATTAATATTTATGAATTAAATATTAATTTTAATTAAAAGGGGTTTCTACGTTCGATAGCGTACTCGATACGCAACGATGAGTTTCTTTGAAAACTTACGTTGCACACAAGTAATAAAATAATATTATTTTAAATGTTAGTTAACAAGTAGCCGTTGTACTGGCAGGAATAGATAGAAATAACTAAAATATTATTATATATGTTTTTAAATGTTTTTACAATTACCCAATGAAGGATAAAAGCATAAAATACGGAAAGAATTCAATTTTAGGCATTTATACCCTAATTTTCACTAACGGTTCACTTATCACCTTTTAACGGTGAACCGTCATTAAATATAGTTTTGATCAATCTTATAAATTATATTGGACCAAAAATAACTCTTATTTAGAATTGGGACATCAAAATTTACTTTGTGTAAATTTTTGGTATCTTTCCGATAAAGTTCATTTTTTAATGAATAGTGTAAAATGTTGTATTTTAATTCAAAACCTCTTTTTAATCTAATTTATTTATATGATTAGATTATCTTTTGAATTGGTTTTAAAGTGAAATTAGAAAATATTTTTACCATTAAATCCAATTGTGGTCGTTGGAATTAATTTCAATTTGAAATCGGACTTAAACTACTGTCAATCTTTTGATACTTATTGTTTCATAAAAACACGCTATTTGCTCTGACAGCGGGAATTAACTATTAAATTAATTAATGAACCTTATATGTTGTGAATTTTGTAAAATGGACTTCATTTTTGAATTCGGAATATCAAATATAGCTTAGGTGGAATTTTTGGTTTTTTTCTGAAAAACTTCAATTTTGATGAATAGTGAAACCACTATGTGGTAATCAAGCAAACTGATTTTTCAGTTAAATGAAATATTACCACTAATGTGTATTGAATTTTGAAAATACTACAAACATGGTTTTCATTATGAAGTAAAATGTGGTTCAATTAGATAAAAATATTTTTTTGGTTAATAGTAACTTATTAAGTTTTTAATCTCGATTAGAGGTAATTAGTGCAATTTAAGGTAAAAATGATATTATAAAAATGTGAACACACCATGAAACTTGTCCTACACCTATTGGATGAGTCATGGCTGACCATGACAACCCATGGGGCGATTTAGGGGACCCTATGGAGCCTCTTTGGTGAGATAATGACTTTAATGCCTTTTTTTAAAATAAAGGTGAAAATGACACTAACATAAATTGTTTTACTAAAACAATTTTTAAAAGGGGTTATAATAATCATAATTTTGTCTATAAATACTATTTGGAAACATAAAAAGATTTCCTACATCATGATATTTTTTATATAATTTTAATACATTAAATAAATTAATTTAATTATGACATCATGATGATGCAACGATGAACTCATTAATGAACAGTTTAAATAAAATGAAACGATAATATAAAATATAAGACCTACACTTGTCAAAAAACTATTGTATGGGAATATTTAGAAGCCTTATCATCTTATCTTTGAAATATATCAATGTGGGACCTTAGAAATTCGAAACACACTTGAAAATAATATAATAGTTTCATGATTTCCAAAAGTGCCCCTCCTCTCCTCTTATAAAAGGCCCCCACCTCTACCTCATTTCACACACTCCTCAAGCCTTTGGCTCGGCCATCCCCTGCCCATTTACTCTATCCACATCCCTCTCCTCATCCTAGAGGATTTCCTTTGGTCAGATTCCTTTCAAAGGAAGCCTTTAGGCTCAAATCAAAAGGAGTTACACTTTTAAAGGTAATTCAATCTCTCATGTTCATTTGTTTTATTTTGCTTCTCCAACCCCGTAAACTCTTTTTATTTACTTCTTTTGTAACAACACCAGTATCGTAAATGTACAAGGATGTTGTTATAAGATTTATTCGAGCTAAACTCTCACACAACTACATCAAATGGTTAAAGAACATACGGTTTCCGTAGATGGCGAAAATCTGCCTCCCGAAACGATGATTGTTCAATACACATTTAACACCTTCAAAGGTGGCCATTATGATGTAACTATTTTTATATACGATATATAATATGTTTATTCTTTCCTTAAACTTCTGTATTTTTCATTTATGGTATACCATTATTGTTTCCATTATGGGTAACACGATATCTTCATTTTTGGAAGTGCGGACTACCGCCCCCTGAAAGTGATTTGATTCGTTAATACCATATGTGGGATGTGTAAAGGATAAAGTTAATGATATTATATATGTGATTATACTGGAATTATAATATACTCTTATATCATTATGATTCCATTCCAGAAAATACGATATAGAAATGGAAGTAGCGTTCATGAGTACGTACGACTTACCGTCTCCATAAATGGTGCATTTCATTTATTACCTCTAAATGATTATGTAATATTATAAATACATGTATATGCTGGATATATATGATATATATGATATCCAAATCATGAATGTCATTTTGGATATAAATAACCTTGGACCACACGAACAACATGTAATTTTATGAAGTCCACTTTCGACTTAAGAACCAAATATCGACAAAACAAACATTATTAACTTAAATGGTTACATAATGTTTATAACATGGAAATAAGTGATATAAAAGGAATAATGAACTATAAAAAGGTTCTTAATCATGTAGAAATTAACTCAAGTTTATTATTCAGGACATTAAAGAACGATCGAGTCAAGTCGGACTCGAGGTAAGGGACTTCGTCTCAATCTCCTTTCATTGAGGCATATTTCTTTTTATACACAACTTTCTTTTAGACGGTGTATAAACCCCTTTTACTTTTACTTTTATACAAAAGGAATCTTTTTCTACGAAGAGTTTTAATAAACGACAAAAAGGAATGTTTTTTTAATGTACGCGGTAACAACAACCTTTTCCGCTTCTGCTAGTATTATTTGGTCTTTGGCTTTCTCAACAAGCCGTAATTTTTTTAAAATAAAATAAATACCATATACTCTTTTATATATTTTGGTATTGAAAATGGTTTTGATAAAGGATTCTATTATGTCAATATATTTATGATATATTGTGTTTGAAATGTGGAAATGTTATCATTCCTTTATATTGGTTTTATGTTTTATGATTTTATATTGGTACTTGGAAATTTTAATGGGTGGTTACGTTATAAACCATATGACGGGTGGTGTCGTGAATACTAGGACAGGTGGTTACGTTATAACCTCCAATGCATTGGGTATGGAAGTAGGCCGTATGGCTATTCCATTAAGTATGTATGGAAATTGGCCGTATGGCTATTCCATTAAGTGATATGTGTTGAAGTCGACCGTATGGTTATTCCACTAAAGTATGTTTATGTCCCAAGTTACCTTTATATATGTTATGTGTTCTTTATATGGGTTTTATGATAATAATTTGGTTACAAAAAGGTAAGTAATGATACTTTATTCAGTGAAGAGTTTTTACTACTTCATGAAGGTGAAGGTATTACTTTGATAGAGTATACATTGTTTGCTTGATGTTTGAAAAACTAACAGTTTTCATTCTTTGTGTATCCCTTACTGAGCTTTTTATGCTCACCCCAAGTTTTTTGAAATGTTTTTCACAGTACTTAATGTGGAATAAGGTCAAGGATGGGATCAAGGGAATGTCATGCTATATAAAACATGGAACTTGACACGTTTCTTTTTAAGAGTTTTTTTTATTATGGAAACTTAATAGAAGTGTCTACTTTGTAATATTTTGAGATGTAATAGTTATGTTCTAATTCTCTTAAACTATAAACCTGAAAAGATCCTCAATGTGAATTATTCATTTAATTCAATATTAATCAAGGTTTAAGTGCGGGGCCTTATACACACACTTGATATTAAATTAATTTTTAAAATTTTTAGCATTATTTAAAAAATAAAATTTATTTTTTATATTGATATTTAAAATTTTATTAGGCTGAATTTTTTATATTTTTCTAAAATTCTTCATTTGTCATTTAATAGTGAAAAATGATGACTATTAATTGAAAATGCATTTTCGTTTAATTATTAATAACATTTAATTTTATTTTTAATTTTGTTCAATTTAATTTATAACAAATTTATAAAATATCATACTATTTAGGTAATTGAAATAATTTTCAAATTGATTTTTTATATAAAAAATTTGTTAACATTTGAACATTTTCTAATAGAAAACTTGCTTTCTCATTGGGTCTCTATGATAAATTTTAAATTATTTTTTTCCACCTCTATGTATTTAATTTGAAAAAAATGGATTATATATTTGTAAAACGTATATTATATAGTATATATAATTTTTAACTTAAATTTTGGAAAAAATGAATAGTTAAAAAAATTAATTAATTAACGTAGTTAAGGTAAAAATTTACTTACTAGGAATTAAACATAAAATATAATGGTTAAAATAACCTAAACAGTTGCCTAAAATATATTTTCTAGTAATATTTTGATCTTATAACATTTAATATAGATAATTGTATGTTATTGGTACCTTGATACTTGAAATAATCATTGGTATAATTATTATTTTAAAAAATATCAACTGTTCCACTCACCTCACCTTTAAAAGTCCACCCCCACTTATCCATAATGCACACCTTCAAGCTTATTTGGATCAGACAAAAACTAACCGAATAACTTCAAAAATTCCTTTCAATAATGCTATATTCCATATTTTTGGATTAAATTCAACCGATTAAGGATTTGGTACAAGCCTAAGGAGGATGACTAAATAAGAGTTAACGTTATCTGATGAGGGTTTTTATTTTATTTCTTCTTCAGAATACATCAGTTATTATTAAAACAAGATGATGTAATAACCTAAGTACCTTAAATAAAATTATATATTTTTGATTTTAACTTCATAACCTAAACCATCTCCAAATCCAACAAACGTGTTATAAAATCATCAATCATGTGTACATTGGACTTCTACATCACGGACCATTATCATTCATTTTTCTATTACCACCTCTAACGGATGGGTATAAAGATGGATCAAATATATATATATATATATATGTTATATATATATGTTATATATATATATTTTATATATATATATAACATAATTATACCTTTGGATTCATTATATCATATATAACCTGTTAAATTTCTATTCTATAAGAGATATGATAATGTCACCAATTTGTACAGCAGACTATCACTTTGTGAAGTAATGTGATTCATCATTCACTAGTATTTTTCATGGAAGGTGACAAAGAGAAATTTAATTATTATATATGATATAAATGAATAAAAAATTATATTAATTAAATATTTATCATTGTTAAAATATAATATATATCATTTTATTTCTTACCACTTCACTTGATGAATAATGATAACGTCGTTCATGTGTGTGTGGACCACCGCCTTCACAAAAACTATGTGACTATATATTCATCACCACACTGCATCGATGATATATATATGTATATTTAATGAAATAATATGGTATATATGATATTTTGGTTATTATTTAAAGATAATATATTACTTACGTTCTTTCCAAAATGATCATTGGAAAATGGGAATGTTACTCATGTGTATACATGACCTACCATCTCCATGATCATAACGTATTTAAATTCTTCGAACCATATTTCATGGTTAGATTTAAAAGTATAATTTTTATATAAATATTACACTCATGTCATGATTATTATTCTTTAGGTGATGTAACTATATAATATTCACAATAACCATAATTTTTATATCAAATCATGAATATGAAAACAAGGAAATTAACACCCAAAAAATAAAAAAAATGAAACATTACTATTAAATATGTGATAAAATGTTATAATAGGATCATATATGATATTATAGTTATGATTATGTTTTAGTTATAAGTTAATAACATGTTTAAAACCACTATAAATGAGGTTAATGAACATTCAATCAAAAGGAAGTGTGACGTAAGAGATTTCTTCTCAATATACATTCTATTGTGGCTTGTTTGATATTATGAAAAAATTAACATTTATATGGTGAATATACTACCAATTTAACAATTAATATCGTAATTCATTCAAAATTAATAGTATTATATATTCTGTTTAAATTATTTCATTTATGAGGATTTGGATTGAAAATTTCATAGTGGTAAATGTTATTGTACAATCTCACTTTCATTTTTGATTTCTAACAATAACTTAAAACAAGAAATTTATTTTGATAATTTGTAATTAGTAATTATTTTTTTCATAAATATAAATATTATTGCATGATGGATATTTTTATTTTCAATAACATATTCCATTTTTACATAAGGTGATCACTTTGAATGTTATTTGCTTAACTATGGAAATATTGATAAATCTGTATCCTTTACACAGTAAAAATATTTGATGAAAGACACATTGATTCATGAATTAAATTGACTAATAACTACATGGGGAATATATTTTACCCAAATTGTTGGGTTGGGCCTAGTATTATATAGCCCCTTAATGCATTAGTAGGTCTTACGAGAAAAATCAAGTAGATAAATTAAACAGGTTTCAACCTATAGATTAGACTATATTGTAAAAGGCCATGGGAGGAGATGTATCGTTATGTCTGAGATCTTGTCATAAATTAATAATCAATTCCCTATTTTTTAAGAAATTAGTTATTATTATCCCTGATATTCTCACAATGATATAATCTCATTATGAAATTTATTCTCATTTTATTGACTACACGGATTGTATGTTCATTTATTTACCTGGAAATATTGACAATTCCTTATATATTCATGAAACCAAATTATTTATATGGAATGTGTGTTCAGTAATTTAACATTCCATATTAATTATTCTTTATTAATTTTTGATATCATTCCCTATACTTTTCCCTTACTGATGATTTTATCTCGCCTTTATTTTTTTCATTCCATAGGATATGAATAATTAATATTTGATGAGTTTTTGAGGTTGTAGTTCATTTATTGTTGTTATACATTACGTTTTATTTTATAATCATGATTTAAATTTTGTATCATATTTGTATATGGTTCTCCAAAACTACTTAAATGATTGGTACATTTAGATTTGACCACTTTATATATATTTCAATATAATAAGGAAGAAATTATCTTCAAACAACTTGAGTTAGGGTCATTACATCATCCGAATATGTTGGAGCTATACACTTCATTCCATATAGTTATTCATTAGGAATCCTATGAAATCTTGAGTGAACGATATTTTTTTTAAAAAAATGACTATTGGAATGTGTTCTACTCAATAAATGTTGAAATACATATAAAATTATCTCAACATTTCCACAAGGTTTTGAGTGGTTCTCTTAGAATAACTACATATCTTAGGCTGATAACCAGTACTAAAACAGAAGTCCAAATCTAGATATTTCTATTGAATGTTTTATAACATTTGGATAAATCTACGATCTTGATTAGATATAATATAATGTGGTACTTCATAAAACCTTACCACTTCATTAATATATATTATGTCAAGTTGATGAAGAGATAAATATTCTCTAATAACAATGAAGGCTTCTAAATTCATAAGGAGTTTGACTAAAACCCTAATGTTATTATATCATTTATATTTTTTACGGAGTGTAATGAAAAAAAATCAATGATGATTCATTTCCATTTTCATTATGGAATTTCTGATGGTTTTATCATCACCTTATAAATTTATCTATCATCCTTAACATGCTAACATATCAATAACTGAGATTTATGGTCATCATTATATCTCGTTGTGTTTTCCAACTAGAAATACTCTTTCATATATCAATAAATATTTTTATTTCCTAGATTAATACGGAATGGTGAACAATGAACCTCATCATGTCTCTCATTATTTAAATCTGTTATAGTAATAACATAAACATAGTTACTAACCTTTATCATTCCATCAAAATCATGGTCGATCTGAGGATCAATTTTTAACTTCTTTTATATCTCTATATATTCCTTTTATCCCTGTTTGTTTTAATTTTGGTAGGTGGTTGACAAATCATTTTACAAATATAGTTTTTATCCCCTTCCTTCAAGATTTCCAATTACATCCTTCCTAATAGAAATATTATATCCTTACTTACCGTAATTCTATATAAACTAGTATGATCCTTTTGACTAAAACCATCTACCACCTTTTTCACATTCCTATTGTGCTAATGTATTGTGTAGTCAAAATCATTACCCATATTTAAAAATCTTATTTGGTGCATGTTCAAATCTTTCTATGTGACTATATACATTCAATTTTTATAATCCATATATATATCACACCTATATCCATAAAGATATATCCTATAAATCTATATTCAAAAATTACTAAAGATAACTCCAAATCATGGGTTTTGTAATTTATCACTTGAAACATCAATTACCACGAGTCATAAGATATATCAATATGATTTTTAATGAGGATTCATCCTAGTACATTCTTTGATGTGTCACAGTAGATCACTAACCCATCTCCACTACAGGGCAATGTATGTACAGGTGTTCTTATTAACAAACTCTTTAGTTACTTGAATGTTTTTACGCATTTATATTTCCAAAGGAACGTGTATCCCTTCCAAGTTAACATGGTGATTGGGTTATATAGACATGAAATACTCTCCACAATGCATCTATAATATCAAGAAAAACTAAGAAAATAATGAATTTTAGTAATATTGGTTGGTCTAGGACAATGTTTAATGAAATATTTCATTAATGGATCCACCAACATACCCTCTATTGATATTAAATGACCCAAAAAATAAAACTTTTTATAAAAATAATTCACACGACAATTTTCTCATACAGCTTCTCCTTTATTAGGGTCACTGGTACAATTCCCATGTGATATTCATACTTTTATTTACTTTTGGAATATATAATAATATAAACTATAAATACTAACATATAATAATCCATGTAATCTATAAATATTCTATTTATTAAATCCATGATGATAGTAGAGGAATTAGTAATTCCAAATGGCACCACAATAAATCCATAATTCCCATACATCATATGAATTGATATATTGTGCATGACTTCACTTTTTATCCTTAACTGATAGCATCTATATTGAATATAACTCTTTAAAAAAAATACTTAGATCCTCATAATTGATTAACAAAATCATTAATACAAGGAATATGAAACTTATTCTTGATTTTGATGTTATCTAGTTCCCAATAAACACAATTGAGTTTTATTGAGCTATATTTCTTCATAAAAAAAGAACTTGTGAACCCCATAGTTACACACTTAGCTGAATGAATAACTTATCAAGATTTTCGTATATTTTATTATTTTATTCTTACAAATAATTATGGGAACTTTTGTATGGATATTTTAGAATAGGGATAGAACCATGTTTGAGATCAATTGAAAACATCACTTCATGATTTGGAGGAATACAAGGATATTCTTCCTGAAAGACATCAAAAAACTCCCATAAAATTTTAATCACTGATTTTGAGTTTCTTCCCACCAAATAAGATAAACACCCCTATATAATTAATATAAAGACCCAAATAATTTATTTAATTTCTATTGGATGATCGTATTTATAATTACCCCAATCGATGATCAAAATTTGGTTTGGAATATTAAACGTGGATTCCCTTGCTTATATTTGATGTGGGATTTTCCTAATGAAATAAAATCTATTCCCAAGATAACAAAAAATCCATTCCCAAGATAACATAAAATCGAACTACAGGGATTATAATAATACTTGTAGGAATCACATTCTCATAAAATTTAATTAGAGAAGAATCATAGACATGAGATGAGATCATAGTGTGATTTTGGGTTTTTGTAGAAATCATATTCTCAAAAATTCAATTAGAGAAGAATCAAATACATAATATGAGATTATAGTGTTATTTTGGGTTTTCAATGATAATTCAACAACTAATCCTTGTGATGGTATTGAGATACCATTAGAATATTCATAAGATATAAAAGGGAGGGTTGATAATTAATTAGATAAGATATTATCAATTCTTGAGTAAATGGTAAGAGTACCTTTCAAAACATTTGTATCACTCCTCCCATCAGAAATAGTGATCACTTGATATTTCCACTTTTCTCTAATCATAAGAGGTTACTAACATTTATCATCATCGTTAACATTAGAATTTGGTCACTAGTTCACAAAATTTCCATACTCCTTACATTATAATCATTTTAGTGTGGGTGTGGAAATTTGGGGTTCTTTCTATCCATCATTAGATAAATTTGTCTTCCCATCACTTCGACATTAGATTTACTGATAACCTTTTTTCCCCAGTTAAAAAACGTTTTACATTCCCCCTAGGAAAATTTCATACTTTTTTAGTTCTATAATTTGATCATAAAGTAAAGATCATATTCTCCCCTCAATAATTGTTATTATTTTAATTTAATTTTAATTATATCTTTGTTTTCTCACCAAAGCAATGAGATTGATGGTTATATGAAAACACTATAAAATTTTGGCAATGAACATGGACAACCTACATTAAATACAAGGATACATAGATTGAGAATAAGGTATCATGATTTAAAATTCCTATGAATGATATTTTAGGATTATATAGCTCACTGTAATTATTATATATTATGTATCAATATTTGAATTCTTGTGTTAATAAATTGATAGAACATAAAGGAATCATGTTAATGTTGAATATGATATAAAATTAAATGATATTATTTATTAGAAACCATATATTATGGTAAATATAATGAATAATATTATTGTTATTCTTATCAACATTCTCAACATATGAATCATATTGAACTTACAAATGTAAAAATGTGGGAACACTATTCTATTGAGTCCTTCATGATGAAACACCAACCTTATTTTAGTGGGTTTGATTATCTAATAGTTTTTGTGAAATGGATCTATACTATATAAAATCTAATAACAATTCACTAGTGTTTGGAAAATTAAAAAAAATTAGTTGTGTACCGTTTGTAAGACAAAACAGGTAAATGGTGGATTCTTATCAAGAACATGAGGCATTAGGAAGAAAATGAATCTATAGAGTGGTATGATATTAAGAGAATATTTTTTTAATAATTACTTTCCTTTTATTCTTCAAATGAAAATGAATAAGGAATTCATTGAGCTAAAATATAAGGATGATAAATCCATTAGTGTCTATGAGGAATATTTTACAAGAATTGTGAGGTATGATTCTAGTAATATCATTTAACCTGGATGTAAGATTTATTTGTTCTATAGTGTCTTAAAACCAATTATTCTAATGGTGTTACACATAGGGGGCTTCAATTTCTATAAATAAATATTTTTATGTACTATGAAGGTGGAGAATTATACTTATACCCCAGTTTTTTAGCAAAGCTATCTAATAATAATCTCCACTAATTGACTAACACTTACTCTTATAACAACTATAGCACTATATACATTATTAAAATATATTACATCTTATTAGATGAATGTTCATTACATAATATATTGATCTTTGCGAAAATCATATGTGGTTAGTGTATTTGGAAAATTGGATATACAAAAAAATTATTCATAAGAGATCTACATAGTCGAATAGTTTTATCATCATAACTATCACCATTCCTAGACATATCATACAAAAAACATATCATGATAACATGTGGAAAGGACACATAACAAAGTTTGAGCTTAGATTATCATTAAGGATTAAAAAGGGATATATCTATGATAGAATACACATAACATGATCATAAGGGTATGATTAAAAGTTCTTAACAATTTAAAACCATTCTGCAACATATTATAGATCCTAATATTGATTATTTGTATAAATATTAGAATTTTATAAGACATGAATAATAATGTAATCAAAGAACATGATCCATGAGAGCATAAATTCAGTATAGGACAAATGTTTTTGGAATATATATTGGCATATAAAATAGTTTCATTGATTTGGTAACAATACTAAGACTATCATAGATGATTGGGTTCACTCACCATTCAATCATATCATTATCCAATATTAACTCCCTAGACTATCATAGTGGACATAGTCCCTTACTAAACATTGATAACTCCCTATTCCAACTTTTATTATCTCATGAGATATTTATCTTTAGAAAATGAATTGGTGGGATATATAATCCCAGTACCAACAATCACAGAATTAAAATCAAACATATTTATGATACAAGATAATAAAAATATTCCTCATATTATAACCCATGTAAAAGAAATGGTTTTAAAAAAAAATCATCATTTCATCATAACATTACTAATGAAAAATGAAATGGGTTTCATAGAAGTTTCAACATAACATAATTAATAAGTAAAAAATAAATGGGTTTTATTGACTCCACACAAGAAATCCAATTAATGAAAGTGGATGGTATCATTGGATCGTATCCCCAGTAAATAATATGTAAAATAAAATTATTTTATCAAATATTAATGTTTACTTAAAATATATGTTGGAACATTTCTTGAAGATTTTTTTTTTGAAACTGATTATTTAAAATCCAAATATTTCTAAAAAATATCAGAGAAAACTTTTCCATGGAAAATAACAATGGAAACATGAAAATGAGGATTCAAATCATTGATCAATCATGAGAGAGGGAAATTTTATTTATGTCTCATACATTTAATTAAATATTACTTTCATAAATTTGGTAAAATGTCAAAACATACATCATTTAGAAAATGATAAGAATAATTTTGTTAACATTTTTTGAAAAAATTAAATTTTGGGTAATAATTACATTAAAAAATAATATTATAATATTATTAACATCCTTGAAATTTTTTTGAAGGCATGGACATGGAATAAAATATATTTTTGATCGAAGAGTGAAACAAAGTTGGAATTATTTAAAACAATTCTTATATTGAGTTATTAAAGGGAGACAAATGAAATGAAAACTTGTAATATTCATAAATAACTATATTATAATAAAATTAAAGAGATTATTGAGATAAATGTAAAAAAATTAATTATTATAAACTTAGTCATAAACAATTTGAAAAAACAATGATATTGTAACATAAATCCCTTCTGTTGAGTTAAACTAACTTCAAAAGTGATTTTAACCTCCTAAATAATGAATTTAAATTAATTATAGTTATATAACACAGTCATGTAAATACTTATAATATCATATATGATCCACTTAAAACATTTAATAACCATTTTATTAATAATTCTTTATAAAAATCATTGTTTCTAGGTATTAACAATTTCGATTTTCATGTGAAGTTTGATTAGGTAGTTTCAATCCTTAAAAATTGATCTCAGATCCATCATCTAGATACTTTTATAATTATATAAATATAATATAGTATATATATATATATTATATAAACATTAATCATTTAAATATAGATATATAGAAATTAATTACACTATTCATTGAGGAGGTAGACCGTATGTATGTAAAAAAATGTTTCCATAGTTCAGAAAATAAGAATAATATTGGTAAATAATTATCCAACATTATATAATTATTAGTATATCATATATATCATATATATTCATTAAATAAATCCTTACTACAAAACAATTAAAATATAAATGAAAAAGAATCGCATCGCTTCATAGAGGTGGCGGTCCACACGTACGCACGAGCGACATCATCATTTTCCAACAGATGGGACGATAATAAGGTAGATATAAAATTATAATTCTTGAATAATAATTATATTATAGATATAAAATATAAAAATTAATCCCATTATAATAAACATCCATGGAGTATGGTGGTGTGAAATTAATTTCATCTCTACGTGGAGGCAATGGTCTACACGTACGCACGAACAATACATTAACTTCCAATTTGAGGAAATATAGGGTGGATAATGGTGGTTACATAATAAAAACATCATTTAAGTGTATTTAGGATGATAAAATTATTATTTTAGGAGAAACAATAAATTTTAATAGGATTTATAATAATAAATACTTTTTAATATGTTGGGTAAGATAATTACATTTTCTTCGATGTGCCTCATTTAGATACCATACTAAGGACCATTGGAATGATTTTTTTAAACAACAACTCCTATTCATGTATATGGGATTTTAGAATATAAATGGGAATATTTTGGTTAGTATATATGTTTGAAATTAGTGTAAGGAAAAGAGGGAATGAGTGTTTTTTATATGGGACGGAAAGGTCACACTTGGAATTACTTGAAATATTTAAAAAAAAATTAATGTATTTATCTAGTATAATTCATAAAAATATCCATGAATTTAAATAAAATGAGGATATGGTCAATATATAACCATAAAAATAAATATATATAGGTTTTACATTCATTTTAAACATTATCTTTTAGTTTAACCCCTCTATTAACCAATTTTAACCGTAATTGTAGTAATGAATTTTTAATTCTTAGAGGGTTATAATTTTACTTATATGGTAAAAATGGGCTCATAAATGGCCAATGAATAAATATTTTGGACATATATAATAATAATTTTCCACTTTAAATTTTCTTATATTTTTAATAAATTTAATAAAATATATTTTTTCATAAAATATAATTAATGTCATTTTTGACACTATTCAATAAATTAGACTCTAAAGATGCTAGTATAGTAATTTAATTTGAATATAACCCTTTAAAATATCTCTAATATATTTTATTCATATATAAAATTAATTTAGAATAATAAATCACCCAAAAAATTATCATTTAGTGTTTTTAAAATCATTTACATGATTTATCTTGTACTTACAAAACCATTATGTCAGTGTTGTGTGAGCATTTAATGTAATTACCCAATAAATATTTTTTAAAAAAATTACCTTGATAAAATAATTAAATAACTTTTCAAAAAAATATTTATTACCAAACATATCATGTTTTTAGTCTTATGTTAAAATTTTAGAGATCTTAAAATCTATAGGGTGACATTTTGGACATTTCATTAGTTAAAACAATATAAATGTCATTATCAAGGGAAAGTAGAATAAAAATGACATATATTAGAAATTGGGATGTTTATGGTAGAATTTATTCCATAAAATGAAATAATTTATTTTTCAAGGATGATTTGGAGACCGTATTCTATGGGTTAGACCCTGTTTTACCCATTTTTACCCTTACCAGTGTGACAAATATGTACCACACTTACTATTTATAATTTAAAAAATAAAAGGTAACTATTTTACTAATTTGAATTTTTTTTGATTCCAAATATGTAATATATTTTTAAGTATACAATTATTATATATGGGAGAATTAAATTTAAAATTATACACAAAAAATGGGTTGAAAAGTAGTTTTCTAGAAAAAAATGTTTCATCTTGTATAAATATTTTTATAGTAAATATAACATAAAATTTAATTCTAATAACCCATATTGGATTATTAATAACATATATTAACTATTTTTGATTTAAATGTTTTTTAAATAAAATTAATATATTTAAATAGTTTAATAGAGTAGACAATTTTCAATAAAAATCACCATTTCCACTATTCATCGAAAATCATTATTTTAGAAAATTCTAAACAATTAAATGAAGGGTAATTTTGATATTATGATTTAAAAATTGATGGTCAATTTTTTTCAAATAAATATTATAGAGGATTTAGGATTTAATTATAATATTTACTCATAAAAGAATAATAAAAACCATTTTTAGGGGAAAAGTATTTCTAAAACATATAATGAAATTACTCAGAATATATTTGATTCACACAAAACCATTATACAATTTTATAAAATGTGTTTATTATTATTATTATTATTAATTTCACCAATTTAAGGATAATGTTATAACTGTATACTATATTATAGATCATTTAGTCTCAAGGTTGCATGTATCGCAAGCTATAGAAGAAGTAAAATTTATTTTTTAAAAAAAATTTAAAAAATATCAAAGTGTTACACCGTTATAACTGATAATTGTCCAGATCCACCTTCCGCACATTGGAGTTCCATTGGGTTCACAAAATGTATGATTTTTAATCAAGATAGTCTTGTTTTTGATAGTTTTGGCCACATTAATCCATTTTAGGCTTAGGTCGACCCATAAAAACTCCCACTTCATTTGTCCCAGTTTCCTAACAAATTTTGCTCCTTTAGTTTTGATTCTTAGATTATGTTAGTTCCTTTAGTCGAAATTGAAAGCTTAAGGTGAGTCTAATCATCCTATTCCTTAGAATATTTGTATCTATCACCATTTTCACATTCTCTAGTAGTTTAATGTTATTATTGTGTGTTTTTTAGAAATTATAAAATCCTTTGATTATGGTGGAATTGATAATTAATTTTCAAGGAGTGGAAAACTATAATGTTGAGGGATGTTTTTTCTATTATTTATTAATAGTTTATTTGAATTTTAATGATTTTTTGATGTGTGTGCTACAGAAAATATGCGTTTTTAACCGTAATTTAAATTGAAAAAGTGTTTTTTCTTAAATGTGAGCATTGATTTTGATAATTAGAACCATGAGTGGTTTTTACATAGTTTCATTTTGTTGTCATAGTCATCAATGACCATGATATTGAATAAAGTGTCTTAGACACTATGATTGGGACCCTAATGGGGATTCTTTGAGACATTTCTTATCATTATGGACATGTATAGTTTCCCTTAACATCCTTGACATAATAGATATACATGGTTAGTAGTTTTCAATTAGATAATCGACTCAAATGTAACTTCTTAGTTTCCCTTAGCACCCCTTTTGGATATTTATGGGGTAGTATGGTGTGAGTGTTCCATCTCCACTGATGCTTTGGGTCGGGTAGGTTACTTATTCAATTTGGTATTGTGTACAATTTGTGCATGTTGAAACTGATCTATCTTATATTTATTTATGAGTTTGATGATATCATAACCGTAATGATATTATAATATATTATTTTATTTGAGATGCATTTTATACCTTATCATGTTTTGGCTATGTGTGTGGGATGATATGACTTATTATTATTAATGAACATAGTTGGGATGGAATATACACACATGATATGATGTTGATGATAAGGGGAAATATTACCATTATTTGGTATGATTATGTATGGGATTTTATGATCATTATTGTGAGATTTATTGACCATTTATATTATATTGGTTATGAGGAGGGAAAAAATTCCCTCTGTATTGCATGTTTGTGTTTTAGATTCTATAACCATTATATTAGGATATGATTCCCGTGTGACTTGGATAATGTTGGGAATGTGACCCTATGATAGGTTAATTGAATTTCTCTTAGAAGTGGGACATATATCCCATGGTGTTATTCTTAGAATGAAGGGGTTGTAATGACCATATTCACGTGAACATTTATGGGAAGGGATTCTCTTTATCTTATAATGAGTCGAGAGATTGGGTATTCTTTCCCAACATATGATTAATCCCATGTATAGAGAAAATATTCCATCTTGATAATAATTTTTTCATGGGAATCCTACTATTATTTTATTATTTTGGGATATTATGGATACTCTTAATGAACATGTCAAGATGTGATATTATATAATATATTATTTCTCATGGATGTTGATCCATCATATGTATCCTTGTTACTAGGATGTTATACCCATTTTTTGACCTAGTTTATAGTACACGTTCCCAATATAATTATTTCCATGATTTTATGGGATGTTATTCTTTCTAATGCAACTTCATTATCTAGATGTACTACTCATGAGTTGCCTATGATACTATAACAGTTCATTGTGGCTATGTTTATGACTAATGATAGGAATCCAGATCAGTAATCATATGATTTTTATAGATATACATTAACTCTGGAATAATTAAGTACAATTTAACATGGGTAGTTATAAAGTAAATGCTTCTATGAATGATTTGTTTATTATTTCAATCACATGATGTTTATTTAAGAACATATCACACTATTCATAAACTATTATGCACTGTCTTTTCAGGGACACTGTTCATGGTGGTCCAATGAGTTTTACTCACACACAGCCTAGGTTCCTTGGTACCTAAGAAGATTTTGTACTCATAGGTATAAATTAGGGAAAGGGACCTCCTTTGTGTGGGTGAGCTAGTGGAACATAGTGGGTGTTAGGATATGTGTTCAGGTAAGGAATAATTACCATATGTTTTTAATGTCCTCTTTATTTGTTTTCGTTGGTATTTTATGTATATATTCAGACTAGGCGTTACACTGATATTTTTTATTGCTCCATAACATTGCAGTTTAGATCATTTTTTAACCCATATGTGGGTTGTTTTACTATTGGTTAGTCAGTAAACATAATGCCACATCATACGGGTATTGGGTTATAATGTTTCATAGTAATTTTTCTATGATTTATATCATCCAAAATAGAGATAATTGTTTCAGCACATGATATATAGACCATTTCCACTAGTCTAATGTCTCTGGAATATAGGGAGGCATGCATGAGGTATTTATCATTGCCTCTAGTATCAAAGTAGAGCTGAACCAGGTAAAGGGATGTTATTGTAATGAACTTATTAATATGAATTATTTTTTTATAGAAACTAATACCTTGATGTAATCTGACTCTATCATTGATTATAATAAAATGGATTATTTGGAAATATATCAACAATTAGATCAACTATTGTGACAAAACATGAAACCATATTATGATCTTATTGTAGGTTCGAAATAATGATGTAGATGCTCAATATACAAGAGGGGGGGTGGTGAATTGTATACTTTAAAAATTTCCTTAAAAAAAGGAAAGAGATAAGTTTAACAATGTTAAACTAAGAAAATTCACAACACCTCTAACACCATTTGAAAAAACAGAATAGGGAATGATGTTATAAACGTCAAGTTCTATGTACTTGCTTAAAACAAGAAAGAGATTCCGAAAGTAGGTTCCGGAAATATGGATCCGGAAAATGAAACAAAACTAAAGATTACAATATGAGATTCTACCTTAAAGCGTATAGAATCTAAATGAAACAGAGTACAAGTAAGGAAGTATAAGAAATGTATACATTCCTTACAATACAATATGAAGTGGAAACAAACAAGTAGTAAAACTACAAGTAACAAGATATAAGTATTTTAACCCAAAGAGAAGGGTATCCAATAACCTTGGATAAAGGTCACTTGATTTATACTTTCTAGCAAGTCTGTCTTACCCACACCAGGGTAAGCCCTCGATACGAAGATCAGAATCTTTGTCTTGCTATCCCCGGAAGCCCTCAACTTCAAGGTAGTTGGCAACCTCTATCTTCCTCAGCAATAAAGCCCTCGAACTTCAAGGTAGTGGGCACCTCTGTCTTCTTATCCCCAGAAGTCCTAGAATGTAATCACTAATATTTGGAGTCGCACAAAGCTTTGAGAGTTAATAAGAGCCTCTCTCTAGAAATCACTTCAAGAGAATCTGTGAACAGTGTCGAAGAAGTTATCCAGAGCTCTTTCAAATAAGCTCCTATTTATAGGCAAGGTCGGCTCCCTCCTCCAATGGTCATATCTTCCTTAAAATTCAGAGGGACCTATACACGTGTCACTTAGCCAACGATTAGTTTATAATGGAATGGATGACATCATTTTATAACAAAACAAGTGTAACAGAAAGTACGACATCGTTTTAAGATTAGTTAAAAAGTTCGGAGTGAAGATTAAGAGTGTAAACAAAATGTCAAAGAGTAGACAAATTATAAAAGTGTAAGTAAAATGAATGTTCGGAGTCTAACCAAAAATAATATTCAGTGTCTAAATAAATTAGGACTGTATAAAGCAAAGATGATCAGATTCTATTTAATAGGTGAATTCAGAATGGGAATTCGGAATGAGAATTCGTCATCAGAATTCATAATGAGAATTCATAATCAGGATTCGTCATTAGATTTCGATGTAGAACTTCATGAGAGTTCGTATCCAGAATTTGCTGTAACACATTATCCGAGTTCGTATCCAGAATTCGGAGTAGAACTTCATTACAGTTCTCATCTAGAATTCGGAGCCTAAAACAGAATGCTTCATATCAAAGTTTTAAATGATTCCGAGAATATAGAAATTAATTAAATTCTTATACTTAAGAAATATATTGATATAGATAATGAAAATATGATAAGGATAATTTTCCTTACAAAACCGATTGTCCTTATAAAAACGATTTTCCTTATAAAAGCAATTTTACTTATAAAATCACTTTTCCTTATAAAAGAAATTTTCCTTATAAAAGCAATTTTCCTTATAAAATCAATTTTCCTTATAAAAGATATTTTCCTTATAAAAGCGATTTTCCTTCAAGATATTGTGTTTGTGATTTTCAAAACAAGAAGGAATGGAAAAGTTAGAAGGAATAGCTTATTGACTCAACAACCTCCCGCTTTTTGGAAAGCACAGACATCCTTATGAAAAAGAAAGTCTAAGAAGAAAGAAAAACATCATGGCTTATCTACCATTTCTTATGGATATTGATGAATGCGACTAACTCCCCCATAGGCTTTGAAACTCTAAGGATCGTATTCTAGATTTCCAGAATGATATTTAATTAGGAATAAGAAAGGCTTGTTTAATGAAAAACACCCCCTTAGATGATCTCTATTAGAGTTATTTTTTCTTTCTCACCCTTTTTTAAGGATCTTTTTCCCTTTTTCATTAGGAATCATTTTTACTTATCCACCTTTGTGATTTTCAAAAAGAATTTTAGGGAATGTAAAATATAATAAAGTACCTGAAAAATTAGTAAATACAACAAAAGAGACAAGCAAGAAAAATTTTCATTAAGTTTGAATGTTCAAAAACATGGAAACTATGATACAATAAAAGATTGGATTTAACTATTTTTAATCTTTTTCCTTTGCCATGAGACCCTTTAGAATAGTATTTATCTTCTTCAAATCTTTATGATCTTCCTCGACTTTCTTCTCTAACACAACAATTCTTGCACTTTGAGCTTCAATATTTTCTTTCTGGGCTTTAAGATTATCTTCTTGAGCCTTCAAGATTTTTTCTTGCTTTACCAACTTTTCTTCAATCTCAATCTAATGGTCCCTTTCCTTCCTCCAGTTTTGAGCAAGAGAATTCATCTTTCCATTCAGATCATTGTCTTCTTGAATCAGGGAATTCTTTTCAGCTGTCAAATTTTCTTCAAAGGAAGAAGTAAGTTCATTTAGCTTCCAATCTTCTGTCTCAAAAGCATCCCTAACATTTTCTTGGAATTCATCAAAGATCCTCATCTCTTATACAGTTTTTCTCGACCAACTAGTCATTATCTTACAAGACCTTTTGTTGGATTCATAGCTGACAAAAAAAGTTTTGAACTAAGCCTCTATCTCAACACATTTGTCCATAACCATGGATACGGAGACTGTTTTCTGATTCAAAGAATGTTGAGGCATCTGGCATCTTGAATCAATAATTGAGAAGGTCGGAATGGAACCTACCAACTTATTTCATGACTGAACAACAATGTCATGCCCCAATGAAGATGACTCCGAATTCAAGACTTTTCTTGGAGAAATTTCTTCTTTAATTTGCTCAACCTTTCTCTTTGAATAACAACCAACTTCCCTTCTGTTTATAGCCACCGATCTCGGGGTATCAACAACGAGTTTCTTTACCGTTTCATTTTTCAGAATGGAGTCTTGTTCAAGAGTTCTATTTTCACTATCAGATACCTGAACAACATTGTATTCATCATCAATAACTTTTTTAGCACCATCATCTACATTCTCCATTTGAGAAATATCATGTAGAAGTTGTTCTTCCTCTAAATGAAGTGATTTCTAGTGAGAGTGATGTCTCTAAAAATGAGTAAGAAAATCGTGCTCGAAGGATGAATAAGATAGATGGACAAAGAAGTTTCTAATCCAAGTATAATAAAAAGGAAAGGAATGATAAGAAAGATTTATAAGTCACTTGTTATGAATGCAAGAGAGCTAGACATATTAGACCAGATTGCCCTTTTCTCAAAAAGAAAGAAAGGAAAGAAAGTCATTCAGACATGAGTAGAAAGAAGTATTATAAAACCAAAGCTAAGAAAGTCTTGAATGCAAATGACACCTAGATTTTCAGTTGTGGGGACTCTTCAGATGAATCTTCTAGTTATGAATCTTCATGATAGAAGAATCTTGGTCTTATATCCAGAATTCCAATTGACAGTCATTGTTTTATGGCTAAGGTACGAAATGCTAAATCATTGACCAATGTATCTTTAAATTCCAATGATATTGAATATTATAACTCTTCTGATGAAGAATCCTCCTCTAATGAACAAAATACTAAACCTATTTAAGACGAAGTTTCTAGGTTTGCTGAACTTCTTGAAATTGAGAATTCCAAACTGAATAAAAAACATGATAAGGCAAACTATTGGAATAATATTCTTACAAAAGAAATATCAAATCATTCTAAAGATCTTGAGAGTAAAAATGATGATTTTGAATGTATTTCAAAAAATCTTGAGGAAGTAAGTTCTGAGAAGAAAAAAAATTCTAAAGAGTTAGAAAAAGTAATTTCTAAGAAAAATGTTTTCAAGCCTAGCTCTAGTTCTAAAATTAATGCTTTTGAACATAAAAACATGGTTATAAAACTCATGTCTGAAATTTTTTCCTTAAAGAAGTGTTTATATAACGTTACCCATGGTAAAGAATATTTTGATAAAATGTATTCCCAAATATGAACTTTAAGAAATAAATCCGGGTTTGGTTATACACATGAAAAACCTATTTTTAGTAAAAATTATTTTGTTCCTAAAAGTGCCCCATTTTGTACCATGTGTCAATGTGGTGGTCACTGGGAAATGAATTGTTCCTTAAACAAAACCCAATCTCTAGGATTTCATAAAGCTTATTTCTCTAAGAATATGTGGGTTCCTAAAATTTTGTTGTCTGGAAATCTCGGATCCAAACAAGTTTGGATTCAGAAAGTCTAATTCTCTTCTTAATTTCTGGAAAATAAAGAGAGTTCCAACGTAAACACGTGGTACATGGATAGTGGATGTTCCCGGCACATGACTGGTAACCAAAAATATTTTGAAAATATTATCAAAACGAAAGGAGGAAAGGTAAAGTTTGGAGATAATGCTAATGGAGAAATTGTTGGTATAGGTAATATTGTTCTTCTTGGTAAAACTTTGATTTCAAATGTTCTATTTGTTAAGGGTCTTAAGAACAACCTCATTAGCATAAGTCAGTTATGTGACAAAGGATAACTTGTGAATTTTAGGAATGATAAGTGCTTAGTTCACAATTCCAAGGAAGAATTTTCTCTCATCCAATAGGCAAGAGAATGTTTACACTATGAACCTTGAAGACCTCCGGAGCCAGGACTTACCTTTCCTAAGTGCAATGAAAGATCATTCCTGGTTATGGAAAAGAAGACTAGGTCACGGTAACCTTATAAACTTATGAAAACTCTCTAAGATGAAACTAGTTAAGGATCTACCAGAGCATAGATTTTATTCTTCTAATGTCTGTGATCCTTGTCAATATGGAAAGCGACATAAATCATGTTTTAAATCAATCAGTAAAGTCTCAACAACTGATGCATTACAGTTAGTGCACATGGATCTTTTTGGTCCAACAAAAACTGGAAGTATTGGAGGCAAATACTATGTTTTTGTTCTAGTTGATGATTACACGAGATTTACATGTGATTATTTTCTAGCAAATAAGTTTAAATCTTTTTCTTATTTCAAAAGTTTTAGAGCTCAAGCTAAAAATGATAAAAACATTCAATTGAGAACTATTCATAGTGATCATGGAGGAGAATTTCAAAATTCTGATTTTGAAACTTTTTGTAGTAGAAAAGGTATTACTCACAATTTTTAAGCACCTAGAACTCTTCAACAGAATGGTGTAGTTGAAAGAAGAAATAGAATTCTTCAAGAGAATACTAGAACCATGTTGAGTGAATATTCTATAGGTAGAAATTTCTGGGCTGAAGCTGTAAGAACTCCTTGTTATAATATAAATCAAGTTTTGATTAGACCTTTTCTTAATAAAACTCCTTATGAGTTATGGAATGGTAGAAAACCAAGACTTTCCTACTTCAATGTTTTTGGTTGCAAAGTGTTTATTCTGAATACTAAAGATAATCTATATAAATTAACACCAAAATCTACTGAACGAATTTTCTTAGCCTATTCCACAACTTCTAAGGCTTATAGAGTTTTTAATAAACATACTTGTACTATTGAAGAAACAGTGCATGTAAAATTTGACGAGTCTGATCCTTTGTTTTTAAACCATCCCAATCCTTATCCTCGGATGTGTTTTCAAAAACTGATTGTCAACCTTGAATGATGAACCTTCTGATAAGGATAATGTTCAAGAAGATACTTCTGAAATATTTAACCCAGAAGACTTTCTACCCTATGTTGATGAACAAGATTTTCAAAACCTAAATCAGGTGTTTCTTAAGAATCATCCCAGTAATAGTATCATTGGTGATGTAAATCAGCCTGTAAGAACTAGAAGTTCCTTAAGAAATGAAGTAGAACATCTAGCATTTCTTTCCCAATTAGAGCCAAAAAGAACTAATGAAGCTTTAGGTGATGATGATTGGATCAAAGCTATGCAAGATGAACTAAATGAATTTGAAAGGAACAAAGTCTGGATCTTGGTTGAAAGACCAAAGGAAACTTCTGTTATTGGAGTAAAGTGGGTCGTTAGGAACAAATGAGATGAAAATGGAGTCATAGTTAAAAATAAAGATAGACTTGTTGCTAAAGGCTATAATCAACAATGGGGAATAGAATACGAAGAAACCTATGCTCCAATAGCTAGACTTGAATCTATCCATATTCTACTTGCCTTTGCAGCTTTCTTTAATTTCAAACTTTTTCAAATGGATGTGAAATGTGCTTTTCTTAACAGTTATGTCCAAGAGGATGTTTTTGATGAACAACCTCCTGGCTTTGGAGATACAAAACATCCTGATCATGTTTTTAGACTTACCAATGCTCTGTATAGTCTTAAACAAGCCCCACGAGAATGGTATGATAGACTCACTGGATTTTTTCTTCAAAATAACTATGTTAAGGGAAATGTATATCCGACTCTTTTTATAAAGAAAGATAAGAAAAATGTTTTGATTGTTCAAATTTATGTTGATGACGTCATATTTGGTTCAACTCAGCAATCTTTAACTAAATCTTTTTCAAGTCTAATGAAATCTGAGTTTGAAATGAGTATGATGGGTGAGTTAACTTTTTTCCTTGTTTTTCAAATTTCTCAAAAACCAGAAGGAACCTACATATCTCAATATAAGTATATTAAAGATCTTCTCAAAAAGTATGGTTATGAAAACACTAAGATTATAAGTACTCCCATTGGTACCTCACATTCTTTAGATCTTGATGAAGCTGGGAAACCAGTAGATCAAAAAACTTTTAGAGGTATGATATGAAGTTTACATTACTTAATAGCTAGTCGACCAGACATAATGTTCTCAGTATTCTTATGTGCAAGATATCAATCCAATCCTAAGGAATCTCACATAAAGGCAGTAAAAAGAATTTTTATCAACCTTAAAGGAACCATGGATCTAGGATTATTTTATACTTCTCGAAATGATTTTGTTCTAAAAAGATTCTCTGATACCAATTGTATGATCGATGTAATGATGTAGATGCTCAATATACAAGAGGGGGGGGTGGTGAATTGTATGCTTTAAAAATTCCTTAAACAAAGGAAAGAGCTAAGTTTAACAAAGTTAAACTAAGAAAATTCACAACACCTCTAACACCATTTGAAAAAATGGAATAGGGAATGAAGTTATAAACTTCATGTTCTATGTACTTGCTTAAAACTAGAAAGAGATTCCGAAAATAGGTTCCAGAAATATGGATCTAGAAATTGAAACAAAAATAAAGATTACAATTTGAGATTCTACCTTAATGCGTATAGAATCTAAATGAAACAGAGTACAAGTAAGGAAGTATAAAAAATTTATACTTTACTTATAATACAATATAAAGTGGAAACAAAAAAGTAGTAAAACTACAAGTAACAAGATATAAGTCTTTTAAACCAAAGAGAAGGGTATCCAACAACCTTGGATAAAGGTCCCTTGATTTATACTTTCCAGAAAGTTTTTCTTACCCACACCAAGGTAAGCCCTCGATACGAAGATCAGAATCTCTGTCTTGCTATCCCTGCAAGCCCTCAACTTCAAGGTAGTTGGTAACCTCTGTCTTCCTCAGCAAGGAAGCCCTCGAACTTCAAGGTAGTCGGCACCTCTGTCTTTCTATCCCCGGTAGTCCTCGAATGTAATCACCAACATTCAGAGTCGCACGATGCTTTGAGAGTTAATAATATAATCTCTCTCTAGAAATCACTTCAAGAGCATGTGTGAACAATATCGAAGAAGTTGTTCGGAGCTCTTTCAAATGAGCTCCTATTTATAGGCAAGGTCGGGTCCCTCCTCCCACGGTCATATCTTCTTTAAAATTCAGAGGGACCTGTACACGTGTCACTTAGCCAACAGTTAGTTTATAATGGAATGGACGACTTCGTTTTATAACAAAACAAGTGTATCAGAAAGTACGACATCGTTTTAAGACTAGATAAAAAGTTCAGAGTGAAGATTCGGAGTGTAAAAAAAATGTCAAAGAGTAGAAAAATTATAAAAGTGTAAGTAAAATGAAAGTTCAGAGTCTAACCAAAAATAATATTCGGAGTCTAAATAAATTCGGATTGTATAAAGCAAAGATGATCAGATTCTGTTTAATAGGTGAATTCAGAATGAGAATTTGGAATGAGAATTTGTCATCAGAATTCGTAATGAGAATTCGTAATCAGGATTCATCTTTAGATTTCGATGTTGAACTTCATGAGTGTTCTTATCCAGAATTCGGTGTAGAACTTTATCAGAGTTCGTATACAGAATTTGGAGTAGAACGTCATTACAGTTCTCATCTAGAATTCAGAGCCTAAAACAGAATGCTTCATATCAATGTTTTAAACAATTCCGAGAATATAGAAATGATTTCGATTCTTATACTTAAGAAATATATATATAATCAAATAATGAAAATATGATAAGGATAATATTCCTCACAAAAGATATTTTCCTTATAAAAGTGATTTTCCTTATAAAATCTATTTTCCTTATAAAATAAATTTTCTTTATAAAAGCAATTTTCCTTATAAAAGCAATTTTCCGTATAAAAGTAATTTTTCTTACAAAAGTGATTTTACTTATAAAAGCAATTTTCCTTCAAGATAAGGTGTTTGTGATTTTCAAAACAAGAAGGAATGGAAAAGTCATAAGGAAAATCTTATTGACTCAACAATTATATCATTATTGTTGGTTTGAAACTAGCACAGGTGTAACCCATTGGAATGAGATTATACTCACTCTTAGATACCAAGAACAAATCCATACATATTTTCAATTTCATTAAGATTATATTTATAGTAATATAGTAAATATTAATTTGATTTGATTGATATCTACTTGTTACATTCATGGAAAAAAGTGACATCATGTTGAATACATAACACAAAAAATATGAAATATCCCATGTTGGATGCACTACAACAATACTGGGTAGGGCCAGTGGAAACCTTTATCAGTGCTAATGGAAAATCCCTGATAAAGGGGGTTACGTTTATCATCACTAAAAAAGCACTAACAAATGGTACCTTTATCAGCGCTAAAAAAAGCTCTGATAAATGTACCCTTTCATGAGCGCTTTTTTTAACACTGATAAAGGTCCCCCTTCAACATCGTTTTTAGCGCTATTAAAGGGTACCCCTTTATCAGTGCTTTATTAGAAGTGCTGATAAAGGGGGGTCTTTATCAGTAATTTTTTAAAAGCACTGATAAAGGGTCTACTTCAAAAAAACATTCATTTAAAAAAATATATTAATATTTAAATATATATATAGTTATATTGAAATAAATATAATATATATTTTTTAAATATAATTTTAAATATATTTTACATAAGTATAAATATACAGTTATACTTAATATATAAGATATTTAGTGAAAATGGCTTATAAAAAATATAAATTATATAATAATTAATTTGTTAATTAATATGGATTAATAGTCCTTTAATAACAATTTGAAGACTAAAAAAATAAAAAAAAAAATATCTAAAATATGTTGAAAACGAAACTCAAACTTCAAACGTCCATAACTTTTGATCCGGGTGTCCGTTTGAACTGTACAACATATCAAATCAAAGCATATAAGAAGATATACACGTTGGGGATCAAGGAGTAGCCTTTGTCACATTTTTTCAAGGCCAAAAAAGGCCCTAAAGGCCTCCAAAACTGAGTTTTTAGTCGGTATACCCCGATTTTGTTACATTTTGTGGATTTTCAGCCTCGTTTAAGGGGGTATTATTGGCTTTTATTGGTGGGGACTGAATTTATTCAAAGGTATTACATTCATATTGATATTATGTATTTGAAATTTTATCAGTTTTTATAATACACTGCTATTCATAATCAAATATATAACAATATATACATGTTTTTTATATATTCACACATAAAAATTTAATTATAAATATAAATAATAAAATATATTTACATATAAAATATATTTTCTTTATCTAAATAATAACTAATATCCATTTAATTTGAAATAAAAATATATGAATATTTATATACCTATATATTAATCTAACTATATAAATATATACATTAATATAACTACATATATATATTCATATAACTATAAATATATATATTAATATCACTATAAATATATATATTAGTATAACTATAACTATATATATATTAATATTACTAAATATATATACTTATATAACTATATATTTATATTAATATAAATATATATTACTATATAAATAAATATAACTATATATATATATATAAATAGAGGTATCATGAAATTGATAGCAAATCAAAATAGAGGAGGGGTAAGGGATTAGGCGCGCATGAGGGAGGTCTCGAGTTCAAAACCTGGTGGAGGTAGGGGCGCGCACATGGGGTGGATTTGGGGGGCCAGCGCTGATAAACGGTGGAGGGGGTGCATGAAGGAACTAGAGGGGTTGAAAAAGAACTATTAAAAGGGAAGTCAAGTGCTATAAAATCCACCTCGATTGGCAAGATTTTTAATTTTTATGAACAATTGTTTTTAAATTTTTAAATTTTTTAATTTTTTTAACTTTTATCAATGCCAAAAAAAGCTTTGATGAAAGGGGTCTTTTATCAGTGCCAGAAAGAAATCGCTGATAAAGGACCCTTTTATCAGCACTTTTTTATAGCACTGATAGAGGGTGTCCTTATCAGCGGTTTTTGGAGTGCTGATAAAGGGGAAACCCCATTCTCTTCGCCGGATTTAACAGCTCTTTTCTAGCACTGTTAAAGGGCATTTTTAGCACTGATAAAATCCATATTTGTAGTAGTGATGCATAAGGAATCTAATCCATTCTTTTTATATATTTAAAAGGAAAACTAATATTCATAATATTCATTAAATGAAATGATGGAAAATAACCACTCATGATGTTCTCTAGGAAAAAACTCACCATCACATTACCAATATATGTGTTTTGAATCTATCTATGAAACATATTTGATCTATATATATATAATCTTTATTAAAAGTTTTTAAGATAATTATATTTGGTTTATTAGGACCATGCAACATGTTTTCATCACATTGGAAGCAATCAGAAACTTTACAACCCAATATTTACAGTGGTTGAAACCTAAAACCATGAATATATAAATTTAAGAACAATCCATGTGTACTTTATAATAATGAATTTTTCTTCGACTTTTGTATAAAATCAAATGAATAATAATGGAAACTAAGAGGAAATAGAAGGAACCCATCCATTATGGTGTTTCGATGAGTTTATGGGAATCACCCATCGTATGGGAGAGACTATAATTCCATCCATGATATGCTAGTGCCTCTCAAGGTAAAGAAAGATGAATAATAGTGCTTCAAAGAGAAAGATAAAGGAAAATGGATTAGGTAGGAATGAACCATCCAAACCCCATGGAAGTGGATTCGTTTTAAGCCCTTGAGTACACTTTGTGATTTGTCAAGAATTAACTCACATGTTACCAAATGCACAAGTTAATTCATGTAGTTAAAAATCCATTCCAAAACCCAAAATTAAACATACATTCATTAGAAGAATGAATTATTATTCTCATTACATTGCATATAATAATAATATATCATGTGGGTGAAAAAACTTTTACTGACTTTTAAAAACCATGATTATGAATTCATTACAATATAAACATATCATATGGTAAGAAATGAGAATAAAATTAGTGATACAACTTATTATATCAGAATAAACAATATTAACATGAAAGGAAAAGGCCTAAAATATTATCCCATATGGTATCCTTATAACATACCATATGATATAGGATAAAATGGATCATATATATGCTAGTTTTTAAGGAATATATCTTTCAATATCATAATCATACTAAAGCCTTAATGACATAGTTCCATTCCACAATGTATCATATCATATAAAATATATAGAACAATCATATCCAAAATTACATTTTCATAACTTTAAAATATACTTTTGGAAATATTTCATCAACATCACTATGTAACAAATTATATAAAATTACATTTCAATACTCACACAAAACACTTTTTGAGTTAACCCCAAAACAATTTTAGAATATCTCAATGAGTTAAAATCAATCTCAATTAAGTCAACCTCAATGCGTGACCCCATGGGCCTTTATATTGTGGATTAAATATATGAATTCACGTTTTAATATATTTTATTAATTAGATCCATCAACAAATACATCAATTCTAATCAATTTACACAGAGAACAAGCTTGATTTCCATCGTACAGATGTTTCTATATAACTATGTCCACCAGATTCATCATATGTAATCACTAATTTTAATATTATCTATTAGTAAATTATTGAAGATTACACCATGTGAGGGTGGGGGTGAGTTAGAGTAACTATGTTAAAATTAAATATTCCTTAATTATGAATCTTATTCTATAACCTTAAGACGCATTTCAATTTATCACTCTCTTTCCTCTGAATGAAAAATTAAAGAGGTAAATTCCATGAAATATTTTACATAGTTCATAAACACATGGATACACCCATGGAGAATTTATGATGATATTATAGGATATAAACGTCAAAAAAATCAATCTAATTTATAGGTATAAATTTTGTGTAGTCTCACTGACCCTCCGAGTTTACTACCCAAAAAATTTGAAAGATAATTGCTCTCCCAAATTAGGGAATTAATTGATACAATTGATGGCGACTTTTCCTTCACCAAATGATTATGAAAATATTTTCCAAAAATGGTATTTCTATTAAACACATGAATTTTCAGAATTTATGTTAAAGAATGATGCTACTAAAATAACACTAACTTCGACCTTTAATCTTCCAGATGTAATACAAAAATTCCATCTCTTCTTCTTCCCTATATATTATTAAATATATTCTTTACATCTATCTCTATTATCATGTTAAAATCCATTTTTTCTTTTTAAATATACGCTTGAATAAATATACTCTCAATTACCTAAATTTATAAATTAATGGCCTTAAAATGTGGCTTCAAATAGGATAAAAAGTGGTGGTTAAAACTAACATAAAATCATAGGGGATTTAGAATATGCCTTTTGGGATATGTAAATTTTAATGCTAAAATGGTATTCACTTCATAGTTGTGTTAGAATCCTGGTTATTTTACCTTCAACATGATATGACTCATGGTTATAGCCTCTTTATGTAATCAATTTTTTATAAGTGGTTTTTCTACATACCACAACCTTCAAGATGACTATAGTGTGACTCCCCATGACATACAGGAGAACAATGAGATTTCAAATCCTCTATCCAAACCTGTAAGAAACTACATGTGGCTCATATGGTGAACCAATTTCCACTACACCATGTGAAAATATGCGGTATTTATCATGATTTCCTATATTAACTATATGGCTTTGATTTAGAAAAAATACTCAACCACGACTATTGCTCTAGGGCTTAGTGTAGAACATTGTTTGTTTTATGAAAAAACTCCAAAAACTATAGGCATGGCCCCCTAGCATTTAACATTTTTATTTTCCTCTTCTCTTGTTAACCATGATATTCATATAACACCGTGGAACACATTTTGGGTGTCCATATTTTATATAGGTAGGCATTACAAGCACTATAAGGACCAAGAAGGAGTGGTCCATACCATTTTGTAGTCTTTCTTCACTAAACATGAGAATATCCTTCCTTCAACATCATATTAAGAATCCTATATAATCCTTATCATCGAAAACATCTAAAAAATACATTAGAGGTATTTTTCTAACAATCTATACCTTAAGGTTTGTTGAAAACACTACAAACACTGCAATAAAAGACTCTTCTTCTAGTAAAAAACAACAACATTCATGATGTATGTCAATGAGAAAACCATAACAATTTCTAAGATAATGTGATCCATGATAAATTTGAGAAAAAATAATTGAATTATATTTTTTTCATGACCACATACCTTGAATTATTTCAATAACCACACATATCCCCCTTATTTGTTTTTATTTACCACATACCATGAAATATTTCAACTACTACACATATCCTCTAAAATTTAATATTAAATACCCCCTTTGCAATTCACCCCCTTTAAAACACACTTTTACATTCCCCCCCCCACCCTTTAGAAACGCACCCAAAGAGTCGAATTATCTGAAAATATCACAATAGAGGGTAAAATATTTAAAACATAGTGGAAAGAAAATATACATTTATAATAACAGAAACCTTGGGTTGAGAGGGTTTTATCTATGAACAATTTATGTATAAGTATATGGTTTGAATCTATGTTCTAACAAATAGTTCTAGAAAACCAATTTGGGTAGATATTTCTCAGGTTTTCTATGACATGATCTTCTATTGACATATACTCTATTATCACAATTCCTTAATCCACATTCTTCTGTATGAAATGAAATTTTATATCAATATTCTTAGTCCATGAATGATAAATATGATTTTTATGATATTTATTACACATTATTTTTCATACATGATCTGAATCGAATAACTAACATCAATGTCCACATAATGATGTTGTTGTTTAATTAATAACAACTGAGTATATTCATGAGTGGAAAAAAATTTATTCAACCTCTATATTTCCCAAGGATATGAAATCTTACATCATAAATTTCCATGGTATTCAAAAAAATACATGTTAGAATGCACCAATTGAATTATATTTTTAGGATTTCATCAAACTATCCTAATCAATATAAAAAAAATCCTAATAAATAATATAGTGTCTCCATGTGGTTGAAAATTACATAGTCCATAGTGTGATGGATGTATCAAATAATTGTTATCACAAATTTTACATAGCTTTCTATAGGATAATTATAAAAATGAGTGACATGAATAGTTTAAAATTAAATTTATTGTTTAGTGGTAGTCAAATAAACAAGACTCCGAATGATTTGTTGACAAGAATTAACATATAATAAGTAGACTTTTTCCGATTTTGTAAGTTTAATTCATCTATATACTAGACTTACTATAGTACTTAAATCCACCATATGAAATATTTTAAAAAACTCATTAAAATATATATCTTGGGAGAAAAACACCCCATCCATTATCTGAATTACCTACAATCTAATTAAAAATATCAATTAACCAATTACATATATCTTAAATTCACACCTCATATTATATATGAATTTATTGTTTTGGTTTTCATTCATGCATTGAAAATTATTCCATCAATATACATATGAACCATATATCACTACTCATTATTCATAGGTATGTATATGTTATGATAACCCCATCCTCTATAAAAACCACCCATCCTTAGATATTAATCTAACATATATAAATATTTTACTGGTTCATGTTTAATGTCATACAAGGAATTATTGAAACCACTCAAATTTCCTACATCATTATTATTTATAATCCCTTTAGGATTTTCAATGTAAATTTCTTCTTGAAGAATTATTTTAGAGAAAGCTAATTTGGAAATATTTTGATATACTTTTAAACTCATTTTAACCACCATGGATAAGTATAAATGAATGGTTTCATGTCATGATACTATTTATAACTTCTCATAGATGTTAATTACTAAAATTTGAGATTACCCCTTGCAGTCAAGTAGTGATTTATTACAAAATTAGATTTCTATCATCATTAAGATCATTTCAAAACACCTACATCTTTCCGATAACATTCTCTTCACTTATAAATTGAACAAATTACCAAAAATAAATATTCTCTAATTAATAAAGATATTTATTCATATTCTTGAACCAATTATCATTATTATAATCCTCGTTAAATGGTTTTGGATCCACCAATGATAATAAAGATAGGTGATACTGAGCCTTTATTCTCCTGGATTGAACCATCGCTATATGTTCTCAAAAAATATTCCATTCTGCAATTTCACCACTTTTTATTTATCTTCCTGAACCCACTATAAATTATATATCTTATCCAGAGTCATATTTGTTATCAGAATTTTCATTATACATTAACCCACTAATCCATGAAGTTCCTAATTATTTCATTCTCCAAAAACTAGTTTGTTGAAATGAGAAATCCTATATTGTGCATATTTTTATTTATCAAATTAAACCTCAATAATTTCATTTACCTAAATATAATTCCATGTTTTTTATAATATTTCTTCTACAATTTTCTATGTGATGAATATCTGACAAATATTCCTTTATCAACATGATATTCAAACTTTATTTTCATCTCATTACTAGGAATAAAACATTTACATCTAATCTCGAAAAAGTACTTGAGTGATGGATTATTTCCATACCATATTATATATTGATTTTTCCATTAATTTGAACATCGTATTATCTATTTGAAATGTATAAAACTATAAGAATGACTTATTTGTAATACCTATTTATAAGGTACTTCATTATAATCATTTTCAAGGATATGTTGTTGGATTTTCTATATCTTATTTCTCCTATCCTATATTGTTAGCGTGTTGTAAACACTGAAACTTGATTTCAAATTCCATGATTCTATAATTATTCACCTAAATTTTTATTATTATATTATATTTCATTTTGATTTTGAACATTCTGAATCTTCACACAAAGAATATTTTCATCCCCTCTCCTCTAATGAGTGATTTATTTATGCAGCTTGATCTTGTGTGTGATAGGAATAATCCATGTCAACTTTCATAAATCGTCAATAAACTGTACATATTACATTTTTTATGTCTATGTCCATAGGTGAGAATAACACACATAAATCCACACACACTAGCTCAATTATCCTTGATTCCTTAACATTAATTTAGTTTCTTGTCTTTTGAATTAACTTCCCTTTTTATATGAATCATACATGTTTGTGTGATCATAAGTGAGATGGCTAATTTCACATTCACCACCACTCTTTTACAAATCATATAATGGTGATTGGATCAAAATACCAAGTCACCTGTTTCATATAATATTTTACTCATCTTAAGATAATATATAAATATTTTATTCTTCAACAAGGTATATATTTACCAATGTTATTCTTACTTGAATAATAATTGGATTATATTTATCTTTAACATTATATTACATTTTTTACTCCACCACATGGCCAAAGTCACTGAATTGGAGAACACTAAGAATATTATGAGTTAACCATTAAAATAAGAGAATATAAGATTTCCTGAGATATTGGACTCCAGTTTTATATAGTCTAGAACTAATAATTTAATTATTGAAAAATTAAATAAATGAATGAAACTATCTGATTTGTTATTGATTTTCATAATGATGTATTCCCTTCCAATTATGTGTACTGTTTAATCACTATAAATGTTACATTAACTCATCTTTTATATTTCTTTAAAGGATATCTCAATAACAATATATTATTATAAAATTTATTTCTTTACCTATATTTTATATGAGTGTGTATCCTAAATAATAGGATCCATGAACACATCTCCTTATTAACATGTTGAAAATATATTTTGAGTTTAAATCATTTTGGATAATGATTCCAACATCTTATTTTTTACATATTGATATATTATAGATGTATTTTGTTTCCATATGTATGAATTTCTATTTTCTATGGCTTAATTCTTTGAAAAAATCAGTATCTATTAAAAGAAAAAAGAATGTTTAAAAACTAACTATTCATATTTGGATTGGCATTAATCCAGTTTTTTTATTATTGAGAACACATAGAAAGTGTGTCTCAATATTCTGGAATAAAACTATTTAGCCCTTGATGTACTTTTATCTACCTTGGCCACTTTTTTTCTAGCCTTTATATTGCTATAAGTATCTACCTTATTCTGGGGATTTTATGCTTGTGGTTTAGACACAACCATTACTGTCTATATTGATTCATCATTATTTAGAATTCATTTTCCTTTATCTTTTAATCACCATACTTATAGAATACATATAAAATATTATATATAAATTTCATTGGATAGAATTGATTGTGTTTCCATCAAATTTCATATCATCATGTTAGGTTTCAATAGTTTTTCTTGATCTTCACAGTTTCTATATAAAATCCCAACTTCTTCTTTAATATTCTGAATCCTTTTAACTTCATCTTTGTTTGTTTAGTATAAACTATAAATGATGATGGTTTTTTCTAACACCATAATCTTTAGTTAATCATTATTTCCTAAATTTATAGATTTTATAGATTTGATTTTTTTAATCACATATATTATCTTCACCTGTTATACTTATTTTTATTGGATGTTAATCATGGAAACATGCACCACTACATTGGATTTAATTGTCTTCTCTCTCCAAATATCAATTCTTCAAGGGCATCCACAAATTCTATTTGAATATCAACTCTACCCATGAGAATTTCATTATCATCAACACAATCATCATGTTTTGGTTTATTTTAAATATCATTCAACACATATTAATCTTTGTAATCTTTTACTTCATCTATTTTAATTTTATTATAAAATATTTCTTATTTAGAAAGATAATTTATCCTTTTAAGGTACTCCATTGGAATTTCTTTGTACCATGAACATCCTTTATTCCCTTTTAGGATGATTATCTTTTCCATCATCTTGTTGATGGTTTTTAGTAATTTTAATACAAGTGTAACACCATAAATTATATAAAAAACAAGAGGAATGTTTCCCTTGAACATTTCTCATTATATTTTAATATTAGAGGAAAAATTATATAACCTCATCAACTTCTCCAATATCTAGATTACCCATGATTAAGATATTTATCATAGAATAAAAGGATATTTATTGGGTAATCTACATCATTATTAACATATTGTTTTCATTACTCATCTCATAATCCATAAGAGTACTATACAAACTGTCAAGTGATATTTATTTTGGTCCTTGTTTTCTAGAACTAAAACTTTTTTAATTAAATGATGAAAGAGTCTTCTCCAGATCCTCTTCATGATATTATCATATTTAAGATGATCAATGTGTCCTCAAATATATTCAAAAATAACATTTAGATGATTGAAAAATTCATCTACTATATCATTTTAATTCATTATCGATTTGTAATATTTTTTCCATAGAACCATTAAAATTTTCTCTCTTATTTTTGAATCCACATTGTAAATATTTAGAATCTTTTAATAGATTACATGAATGGATTTTAAGGACATAACCTTTATGAAAATAATATTGTTTATAGAACTACACAAGGTAGTTCTAGATTTGGAATATACATCTAATTTTTTATGATATATCCCCATCAAGGATCCACTACCCTGGTTAGCAGTGACTCCATAAATTAATTACGTATCGATGTCCATTAAAAAATACAAAAAATAGTGGTGCATAATTATTTTCCATAACTATAAATTACTATCTTCATTTTTGAAAATACCATTGTGGGTAAAAGTCATCTCTATGCTTCCAATAGAGAGAGAAAACACACCGTTTTGATTCCACTTGTTATTTCCTTGTTTAGGATTTCACCCTATATATGTGTGTGTCTGTGTGTGTGAGGGGGGGGTGTTAATCAATGTAAAAAAGTTAAAAACTATTATACCTTGATTATTGATATTTTTCTTTGACATTGAATTAAACATTGATTTATATCTCTATTTCCACTCAATGTGTGCTGAAATAAGTAATTGATTTGATGAGTTTTACCTAGACCACACACACTATAATTCATCCAAGTTTCATGCATGACAATGTTCCTGTGCACCAAATCCACTAAAATCTTACTAATTTAAAATTAAAAATTGGGAGTTGTCTCATGAACCCTCTTAGTTAACTACCCTAAACATTTATAAAGATAAATTCTCTCCCACATTAGGAAACTCACTACCACTCCTGATTTTGTCTTTCTTATTCACATGAAGTTAATGAAAACTATCAAAACAATGGTGTTTCTCTTCATCACAAGAATTATTAAACATCCAATGAGAGACGTATGCTCCTATAATAACACCTTCTTTGATATTATTCCTTCCAGATATTATCTAGAATCAACCTATACTCTTAATCCCTATATATTCTTCAAGAATTTATATAGATATATATCAATTATATATCCCTATGAAATTTGGTCTTTTTAAATATACTATAGAATGATCATCCCATCAATTTCCAAAACGCATGAATTAATTCCATTTAAATATTTACTTGAAAATTTCCCATTAAGTAGTTGTTATAATTAAAACAAAACCTAAGGGATTCAGAAAATGTTTCTCATGATTTGAAAATTCAAACACTGAAAATGAATGCACTATGGGATGGTGTGAGAATGTTGGATATTTTCCCTTCAATGATCCAAGATCAACAACCATATCATCCCTATGTATTCCATTTTTTAGATAATTTATTTCTTCAAGATAATCTGTTTGATAGAATATTAGTTTGACACCTTGTGGATCAATGGTGAATGGTGAGTTTTCCACTCCTTACTCCATGGCCATAGGAAAATCCCCATTTCTAAAAGGTGAATCAATATCCACTACACTAAGTGAAACAATGTAGTATCTCCCATTTTGGACCACATTAACTATACTTCCTCAATATAATGAAATAATAACTATAGATTCCTCTCTCTATATTTAGGTTTAGAAACATAGGCCATATCCATAAGAAATACGAAACGCTACTGGAATTGTACTAGGAAATTTCTTGTTTTCGATCTCCTTTTATCTCATATACCATGGTTTTCATTGAACATATTCTCATGATTTTTGTGTGTCCCCATTAATAGGTAGACACTATAAGCACCATGGGGACTAATAGGAAATGGTCTTATCTATTTTTAGTCCTTATTCACTAAACATGAGAAACTATTTCCTTTAACTTTTCATAAACCATCCTTGAAAAACATGTCAAAAAAAGAAAACCCTGAAATCCATAAGAGAGATTCATAACCTATTTTTATAAGACATCAAGAAACCATAAAAAATGATGAATGTTAATCCTATATAGCTGCTAATAAATTCGTGATTCTATGAGTATAGACTGACCAAGTTGATGAATACATCACATGTCATTCATGTTTATAGATTGGGACATCACATGACACAAAAATGATATATAAAGAAATAATGTGTACTATCTTGGTATCATCATAAACTTCCCCAATATAGATGTAACAATTTTCAAACAAGTTGAACAATATCTTATTGTTTGGGGTCCAATTGATTAAGAAATCATCCAAATACCCAAACACCCATGATTATTTATGCCTCAAGGATCGTATAAGAGAAGTACTAAAGTATTATGGTTCTCATTCTAGGTATCTAATCAAGTTCATATATTGGGGAACCAAAATATAAACTATGCTCCACTAGTATACTAGATAGATATTATATGGTACTCAACGTGGTATGTAAATAGTTGTCCATCCATCACACAAAACCAATGTTATGCCACATGAGTATTTTATATATATTTATATAAGAATCGTACTCATGTTAACCTTATCATTTAGAAACAATTAATTCTAATCCCTGAATAACATCAGTTAATTATAAACAAATCCATAAATTCATAGGTTAATCAACATATAACTTCATGAAATACATATATATATACATCTAATTTAAATAATGATAATGTGGTTATTACCTTTTGTATAACATGAAACATTTTATATTATTACATTTATTTATTAATACTTTTTTAAAAATATACATAACTGTCTATATAACATATCATATATGACATATTATAAGATCAAACTTATATTTATTTCACTTTATAGGGGTTTATTAATCTCATTACATCTTTATGTAATCCAACCATGTGAATTTGTCACAACCTGATAAAAATATCAAACTAAAATAAATATTGAGTAACATTTTTAAAAAAATGTAGTTTGAATAACGGTGAGACTTTGGATTCATATTTCTAATGTTCGACACCATTAATATATATTAAAACAAATTTTAATCACAATAAAAAATGTTAGGATTCTAATAACTTCTTTTTTATACATATAATTTTTCCAATGTTTTCCATCTTCATCATCATCCTTGAAACTCATTCCATCATATTTTTCATCATCATCAGCATCATCATCATCTATTTTTGAATGAATATAAAAATATTATATTCAAAATATTTTATTATCTATAATTTTATAGAAAAATATTATAAAGGGTTTATAATTAGCTTTTACATATGAATTTTTCATAATTTTTTATCTCATGTCAAAATATTTGAATTATCTATTTTTTAAATATTATTCCACAATATAATAATTTTTATATTTTTTTAATAAATTGGAATATTATCAATACTATGGTTTAATTCTTAGTCTGATTCAGGGATAATTCATCATATTAAAATCTAGGATTGACTCTATAATAAATTAATTATTTCATCTACATTGAGATTAGTTTTTATTTGAAGTTATTAGCTTGAATTAGGTTATTGAATATAGTTTTTTCATATCATGAGTTATAGTTATGATTAATTGAATTCTATATTGAGTAAAATCACCTGATGTAGAGGGTCTTGGGGCTAGACTACCAACCTAGCTGAGGGATTATTTTGTGTCTAGGTTGTGAATGGGGTTATATTTCTAACCCTTCAAGATAATTCATGTGAATATTATCAATATCATATAATTATTAAACATAAAATTAAGTTACCATGTACCTTATTCATATGTTGAATTTGGATATGTGTAAATATGTTTTATATCTAAATAGGGTTAATAACAATAACCTATATATTTTTTATAGGGTTACACATAAATATGGTTCGAACATATTGATTAGGTTGATGGAATATGATTTCAAACAAAATTACTATAAGAAAGAATACATAAAATAGAAAAACATGTGTTAATATGGTGAGATTAAAGTCCCCTTCAGATAGTAAGTGTTAGATTACATCCCATGATAATCTTTTCATGAACATAATAATCCAAATTAATAGGTTCTACCCAAGAATGGTTTCCATAAATTAGCTTGTGTAAGGAAATAATGTGATAGATAACATTGGATCATACTTGGGATGGTTATTCACAAGCAAGGTTCCCTTATATTGTCTTATATTATTTTGTCAATTGAACTTATTTTCATTTAAAACTAACTAAAAACCCATGGGAGGGATACGAGATTGATAGAGTTGAGTTTATTCATATGATGGATTGGATGGAATATTTTCCACTAATCTTTTCAAGAATCATGTATAATATGGTTGTGATTATTCCCTAATTAAATAATTAATTGAGGATATGAACTCCCTAACGGACTAATTATTGGTTAAATGTTTATCTTGTTCTACATATGCATATGATGTGTTTTTCATAAGGGTACAACATTTTTGTGGGATCCCATTTAGTAAAATAACTTATTAAATGGCTAATTAAACATGATAATAATCTAACAAAAGCTTCTTTTGTAGATAATATCATCATCATGATCAATGTAAAATTTGTAATTAATCTTTGATAAGGAGAAACATAATTAAAGTTAAATCTAATACTAATTAAATAGAAATGTCATTTTTTGGTCGGTTTTTTATGAAATGTTCATAGGGAAAATTATATGTATTAGAATAGTTCATTCCTAGGTAACTAATATCTTAAGTTGTTCTAACAGAGAATATATATATACTTATAAAACCATATAGTGATTTACTTATGGTTTCAAAGGAATATGATTCCAAATTATAAAATGAATTTTGTCTCCTCTCATGTACTAAATATGGTTTGGTACATAACGTATTTTAGTATCATAAAATAAATATGATTAGGTACATGAAATCATATTCAATATGATTGAATATTCTAAATGACATGGTGAGAATACATGTTTCCTTAAATATTTAATGGTAATATAAATAAATTCAATTATTCTAACAGATATATTATATTGTCTCTAAGATATAAAAGTGTTGGAAATACATTAAAGGTTATAAAGATAAAGGATTGGGCCTTTAAGGTTTCATTCATGTAATGGAGGGAATGAGTTTCTTCATTGATAACATTGATACTTAAATATTGTATGAACTTGTCATAAGATGTGAATTATCTCATTTTTAACCAGTGAATATCATAAAAAAAATATTTTTTAGTAAAATGAAAGGATCTTTTTTAACATGGTGTATGATTATTTTAAATCTATAAATGATTTATGGGGAGACTAAGAATGGATAGGTTTGGTTAGATAATTTATCATATTATTATCTATGGAAATGTTCTAATAATATATTTGACTTAAAAAACCTATACCCGATAGTATCAAAGTGCATGGAATATATATGAACTAAGAATATAATATCTAGGTTATAATGTGTTATATATATTGTATAAGTGGGTATAGATTCAATTAATATGAATAAATTAATATGGAAAATTTCAAAATGTTTACTTTAGAATCCAATCATGGCCATTGAAACCTAAGGGTTTTATGAAGGAAGAGTAATAATTTATTATGATTGGAATATTCAGGGTATACCTGAAGGAGTTCTGGAAAATCCATGAAATTTCCATGTCAGGTTTGGATGCTATAGATTCCAATTCATTGATTTTTAAATATATGTGATAATAAATGTGTATTTTATAAAGGTTGAAAATATATTGGTGTTAAAAATATAGCGATGAATTGATTGAGTTTGTAGTTCATATTCACGAGATGTAGTAAATAGTTACTATATCAATGATTTGAATGTAAAAGATTTTATCATACTAAAATGAATCTATGAAAAATATGTGCATCTTCATCTCATTTACCTTATGTGAAAAGTGAATTTGTGTTATGACAATGAGTTGTTATGAAATGTATGAGAAGGTTAAATTTATATTCATGGTTTATGGTTCATCAATTTCATTAACTTATATTGAGAATAAGATGTGGATAAATGTTTTTTAGCCAAGATAAAATATTTATCAAAGTATTTTTTTAAATATACTGGGGAAAGTATTTCCACCACCCATAAGTGGTATATTTTTTTATTTTTTTTTCAAAACATCAATGTTCCAAATGTATATAAATCAACATATGATATAGAAATATTATATTATTTATTTCATGTTTCAAATTAAAGAAAATAAATTTACTTAATTAATAAAAACTATATTTATTGTTTCATAAAAAGATATTTGAAATGAATATAAAATTTTGGAAACTTATCGTAGTATTTTTGAAGGTATATAAGTATATAATTAACAAAAATAGGTTAACCCAAATATTAATGCTAATGTTTTTCTCACTTTATCCTAAACAAGTTCATAAAGGACAATAAAAACTAATTAATTTTTTTATATTATTTTTAGTCATTTTTTATGGAATATGACTACTAAGATGATTATGATGAACATAGAAAGAGTATTAAGTAGAAAAGATAATTTGACACCATAACATTTAAAGTTGTGAAGTTATTAAGTTTGAATATATTGAATATATTGACCATTTTGGAATATGATTCATAAGTCTCACAATTATCTAAACTATCTTAATTAAAAAAAATCTCACTAAATGATTTAATTGGAGAGTTTTATCTGAAGGTCACGTAGAGATCTGACATGGATTATATAAGATTTAATGTGCGAATAGAATCTTGAAAGTGTAGTAAGTATAAGGATGACCTAGAATCTTATCATATATAACATGTTAAACCGGTACCTATGTGGGGTATTTTCAATATTATTATAGTGTTTAAACATTTTAAAATATATCAAATTGACCTCTATTTTCTCATTATTTAACATTAGATACAAAAATATATGTATAGTTATACATTGTGTAAAGTGAAATGATAATTGGCCTCTCAAATTATGAATTTATGTATATCCTTAACTAATGTTAATCATAGAGTATTATTTGTTATGATGAAATTATAAGGTTAGCGTGAGTAGTATTCTTGTATATAGATACATCATATGCTCATGAGTTATTAAACAAAGAATATGGTTATTTTTGTGCACTGGATGACATACTAAGTATACAATATATAGTGTTATAAAAATAATTATTTTGTATAATAGGGGTTCATGGATCATATATGAGTCCCCACTACTTGATATTGGTGAGATACTGAGCATTATAAACTTAATACTTTGATAACTACTTATAGAAGTCTATAAATTCACATAGATAAAATGAGGATGGTTGGGTATGCTGGTGGACATATAATTGGTTGAATATTAATCATGATGCAATTTTTCTACTCATATGACAGGTATAACATCGTGTCCCTTGATTGAGATAGACTTTTGGAGTGTGAAACAACTATTACATTTTATATCTATCTATCTAGATAATGTAAATGTGATGTGATTATCGATAATGATGAATGGCATGTGATGTATTAATTAACCAATTAAGTCTACACTCTACGAATAATGAATAGATGTGTTTTCTACATTATATTGAAATATTAAATGTCTAATGGTCACTCAATCTCTTCGAAAAAATTAAAAAATGAGAACACAAATTTTTATATGATATGCACTGGTGGACGCAGGTATAGAGATACCTATGTTTGATTTGGGTCACACTAGATCCCTTTATACCTAGAGTACCATTAACTATAAGCTAAAGGCCACTCTTTTCTTACATATATGTGTTTGTTTATTATTATAGAAACCCTATAAATGATCGTATAGTCACATTTTTTGGTTTAATGAATGGGTATTGAGTTTGACTCAAAGAACTACTATAAAAGTGTGTTTGAATGGTTATTAACAAGGTATTACATATGATGTAATACAAGGTAATGTTGACGATAGAATTTTAAAAGTGTCCTAGAAGATATCCAAAATAATTTTGGATATGAATTCCCATGTCAATGTATATGATACAATATGAGGTGAAATTTTACTAATTTTTTTAGGCTTTAGTGCTTGTGGAATATTAAAAGATATATATTGTCACACCCTGATATTTTAAAAGAGGAACATCTTAATTGATAGGATACATGGAATTAAATTCCAATATAATAATATAATACAACACATTGAGACTTTAAAATATATGTCCATCTAAATAAATTTAGTCTCTCAATAGTTTTAAATGCACACAACACTAGCTTTGACCAAAACATGATACTCTATTAAAATATTGTTATTTGGAAGTGACCATTATAACCTAGACATTGAGTTGGTGGGTTTGAATAAAACTGTATAAATTTTTAATATTATATGGTTTAACATATATAAAATAAATTCAATGGCCATATTATCAAAAAATCTAAAATAATAACCATTTAAGAAAAAGAAATGATTTTTGAAAACCTGTATTTTTCTAAAGGTGGTCTAATTGAGCTTTGCACAAAAAATTTAATATTAAATTTTTTCACTTTTAAAAAGTTTATTTGAAAAAATAAAATTAATTTTTTCAATATAAAGGTAAAATTTATATTTTCGTGATTATTTTATAAATCTCTAAAAAGATTACTTTTTTGTTGAATAGTTAAAATACTGATTTTAATTATAATTTTCATTTTATTTTAAATTTTTTTAAAAGATAAATTATATTTTAAATTCGTTTTATAGTAAAATTATTTAAATTATAAAATATTTTAACATTATTATGTCATTTAAAACAATTTAATAATGATTTTTTATATTAAAACATTCTATAGATATGAGAATTTTCTCTCCAAAAAACCACTTTTTCTTCCTAAAAACAGTTTAATATTAAATTGATATATTATAATTATTTCAATTGAATACAGAAAAATTTATTCCATAAATGTAATAATAATTATTTATATTATATTATAATGTCAAATTAATTTTTTCCTTAATGATTAATGAAAATAAAAAAAATATTACCCTGATTAAGATAAAAATGGGTTTACTGGGGGGTAAATGAAGATAATAATTGTTAAACATGTCATAAAATTTTACTAAAACTCATTTTATTATCCAATTTATTTTCCGACTTAATATTTGAATTTATTAAAAAAATAATGTTTAAAGAAAAGGTGGGAATCCTTTCGAGTAATAGAGAAGAGAGTCAACCAACTTAATATATAATGACTAACTCATTAAATCGTAGTTTATGTATTTTAGAAAAATTACCTCTACAAAGAATCCATTGTTGAGTTTTGGAATTTGAATTTGAATCATATTTGGGAAGTACATCAATATTTTCATCCACCTTTTCCCAAGTTTGGATAAAATATTCCACAAATATCAAGTCTCCATAGGTGCCAAACTACCCCTACGTCATTGACCTCTAATTCTGGATCTAAAAATTATTCATTGAAATTGAAAATAACTTCCTAATAATCACACTCTACCAGATCATTGATACTCAAGGGGATACCTAAAATGTAAATATCCATTTCTTCATACATCATACCAATGACTAATGAGTTTCCTTGTTGAGATTCTTGATCCATATGAGTCCCCAAATCCTCCTGCATGTCAGGGCCTTTATGGTTTCTCTTGAGGTTGTTATCCCCATGTGCTAAAGGAAAATTAAAATTGATTAAAGATCATATAATAGGAGGACTTGGTAAATTATAATAGTCTTTTCATCATTTCATCCTCTAGGTGTGTTTAATAAATCCAACTGAGTCTATGATGGTTTTCTTTCCTTTCTTTGAGGAGTATCTCAAATAATCCTGTTAAATGGGTACTTCTATTGACTCTAATGACCTGGAGTCTAAGGAAAACTCAATATCATATTCATGGTGATCTAGCCTCATATGGGGATTCTCATCATGATCTTAATACACTTAAATCCTTTGTTTAGGTTCATGAAAATCACCCTCTCCCAAAACAACAAACTGATTTTGGGTGTTATTCCCTTTGAGACCTACCTAAGGGGAATTGTTCATACAAGAGTATGAAGATGCAGAATAGGATGGGGCCTTTTAAATTAAATTTATTAGGTCCAAGGAACCCAAAACAATCACCTCATCAAACCCCATAATCCAAATTATTTCTGAACTGCCTCATCCCGCAAAGACCCCTCCCATATTCCATTTCTAGTCGGCTCCATCACACTAGAATTCCCCTTCCCATTAGATGATTCACATACAGGAAAATGATGTCTTTTCCAAATTCATAATGTCTCAGGACTTAAGTACACTAATACAGGTAATTGAACATATTTATCTCTGGGGTTCTGCATTCTATTTGGGACACCCAATACTTATTTCAGGTAGCCAAAGATGTCAACCACACATGGGTTGACCACCCTCTTCCCTATCTCATAATGGGAATCCTTGGTTGCATCAATCTCCAAATGTATATCATAGGTTGGAATGGTCACTTATGACATGAAATTAAGGTGATTCTCCCTTGGATGGATAGACTGAACCACATCACTGCCATTAGAAATACCACCCCCTACATTGAGGCCAGCGCTTGGTTAAAACGACACCCACTCCGACATTCTGATCCCAGGTCCCCAAGATGACCACAGAAAACGCAATAGTCAGTACAGGTTTCATAAAATACATTATAATACTAGAGGATTCAATCACAAATCTTGATTGTAATGTAGTCTAGTGGACCTTTTGACGCAGCAACATCAACATATCAACTTTAACAAAAATCCTTAGTGATTTTAGATGGCATGTGACACTGGTACATGAACCGAAAAGAGGTAGTTCCATACCCTATTTTCAATCAAACAGAGAATCTCATAATTCTGGAATGATAAATGGATTATAGGGAGAGATACCCATATCAGAGTGAACAAATACTCTCACATCAAGTGAAAATCAAAGGACCACTAATAGAGGGAAAAATGAAAACCTTCTACAGATCACAGATCAAAAGCCCAAGCGTAAACCATCTCATCTTCATTCGAGAAATAAATCATTATACGCATCACATATAAAAGGAAAAAAATCCCTCATTACTGTATATTCAAAGAATGTACACAATCCAATCAAAGGTTTTTATGGTGGAAAATTTCTTCCCAAACTGTGCCACTAGAGTGGGATTCAAGAGTAATGATGCTTTCGTGAAGATGATTTTTTTTAAACATGACTATTTTTTTATTTATCCTTCCACCTCATAAAAAACATATTAAAATAAAAAAATATAATAAAAAAATTAACTACAATATACATATATGTTATTATTTCAATTTATTAAAACAAATAGATCTCCACTTCTGTCAAATGAGAAATGAAACCATCTATCGTGTGTATGGTGGACTTTCACCTCACATACCGACATGATTTATTTTCATCACCAGCATTGAAGGATTGATATAAAGAAGTATCTAACATATTTATATGATGTTTATCAAATAATTATAGTCCTTTAATTATGATATCACATATAACTTCTTACATTCCATTATATGGGGATATGATAACGTCGCTCATGTGTATAACAGACTACCTCCCCATGAAGCGATGTGATTCATTTTTTTTAATTATGCATTATATGAAATATAGTAAGTATAATGTTAACAAATATATGTCATATTTAGGATATAATAATAATACATATGTAAATATAATTTCAAATATAACTTCTTACTTTCCAATGCTTTGGAAAATAATAATGTCGCTCGAACGTAGTTATTGAATTCTGCATCCATGAAAAATGGAAAATGTTCGTCATTTTTTTTAACATGGATGGTAATAAGGATTAATTATACTGATTTAAATAATATATATTAAATAAAAATTATTTTTTAAAAGTTAATAAATACTTATTTTAGTTTTTTTCAATCTGTCGAGATAAATGGAATCAACGTTCATGTGTTTATACGACCTTCTATATCCATGAACAATGTAATCCATTTTCAATCTATAATATAAAATCTTTAATATAAATACATATATAATGAATATATATATGATAATATTATCGTTTTTAACATTCTGGATATGGTTTATCAATTATGAAATTTAAAGGACTATAATTATTGAACTAAAACATACATGAAAAACTAAGTAGTTATCACCAAGAACATTGGTTTTAATAAATAATTAATACAAAACAAGAAATTAAAAACTATATGTAAATCATTTATGGTATTTGATATATGGGTATTGTTATTAAATGAGTTAATAGTAATCCTATGTTTGTAACATAAGATGTTCATTCATATATGATATAATTCGAACCTCAAGTAAGGGTTTCTCGTCTCACTTATACTTTCATGAGACATGTGATATTCACCACTTATTATTTTATGTGGTATATATAATTCCCATTTTTATATTTTAAATCATGAATAATGGTATTTAAAATTTTATTTTGTGTTACTTCTTTCACGGGCCTTACAATTCAATAGCTACCAAAGTGGAAAGGGGTTTTTACATAATCTCATCGTTATTCAAGGTTATTTTTTTAATTTTAACTTTAGGTAATTATCATTTATTTATGTCATAGAATCAATTTATTTTATTATACATTGGTTTTAATGTTATTTTTATGTAATAGTACCATTTTTAAACACTTGGGTACTTGAAATGATTGACAAAACTTTTTAATAAAATGTGACTTTATTTCTCTCTTAGGTCGAAAATGCATTTTCATCAAAAGAATTTTTTTCTAAAAATGTGTTAAAAATTAATTTTTATCATGTAATTTTAAAAACAAGTCCTGTTTAGATTTTATTTAAAGTATTAAATGAACCTTTTTTTAATAGTATAACATGAATGTAATTTTCCACCATAATGACACTCAATATTTTAATGATTATTTTATAATTTGGAAAAATTAATTCCAAAGAAAATTATTTTCAAAATATTTTTTGAAATTTTATTTTTAAAAATATTTTCAAATTGAGATGTATATTTTCATCAAATATTTTTTTAATGATATTTTTATGGTATTTTTATTCATTAAAAAAATAAACCCTCTATTGTAAATTTGATCCACTAGGTATACGCTGTATTAGTATCATCATTATTATTTATTTGGATGGTTTATGTTTAGATTTATAGAGGTTTTATGATTTTATTATGATTCACCACATTAGTCTGGATAGTTTATGATTTTGTTACTTCGATTGGGATAAGTATGAACATTTCGTATGTCAATTTTTTAATACAAATATTTATGATTATTATGTTTCACCCCATTTATAAGGGTAATGAATTTGAATTAGTAATTAATAGGTGGGGCCCATATATATATATATATATATCCTCTCAGTGACTAGACATGTTCCATGATACATATCAGTTCGCCAAATTTGATGGGTTTCTACCAATATATTTAAAATGTATTGTGAAAGGTTGTGATAATATGTTTCTGATGTTTGACACAATGCATCCCTCATTATGATACTATTTATTGATTTCCATGTGATTATTCAATTAGTTAGAACTTCCATGGATAATATCCAATAATATGTGATTATTTGTATGTTTTTATTTGATAATGTTTTATTTCTTCTATGTGATGATTATTTTATTGATTTAATGGAATGTGTTTCTATTATTTACCTTAATATATTGATTATAGTTATTTATTTCTGATAGATTCTATTATACACATACCCTTATTGTACATATGATATCACCACTTTATTGTGTTTTATTTTCCCCAGGATACCAGGAAGTATTTTATTATCAATATGTATTGATATGCTATGAGGAATAGTAAATTTATCAAAAAAACACTTTGTGTATTTTATGTTCTAAAATGTAATTTTAATTTCATGTATGTATATAGTTTTCCAATAAAAATAAAAAGTTTAGTTCTTTGGGACGTGATTCCTTATATATAGTTCCAATGTAATAAATTAACAACTTGCTCCAGTCTATTGGAGTAGAGGTCTTTAGATATATTCTAATATTAATTTAAATATAAAATACATGCTTCATCATTTTATTCTTAGAAGATGAATACCTAACATAAACATAACATAAAATTTTCAACATCCTCTAGGTATTTTAGAAAATAAAACCTTATGGAATTATTACTACTTATGCTTAACACCTCCATTATGATTTAATGTCCTTGGATAGTTATTATATTGAAGCCTTATTAGACTCTCTAATTCATGTTTTTTCTTCTAGTTTGAACTTTTACACACCTGTACATTTTTTACAACACAAAAACCTAGACATCAAATTGCCCACTTCATAGTTTCTCATCATATCAATAAACATTGGTAAAGATTTAATGAACTAATATATATTTATAAAACATCCAAAAATTGAAATAAAACGAATTTCACAACTAGAATAATCCTTATAAGCATCCATATTATCACCAAATCATTAGAACATAATATTGAAAATATGAGTGAAGACTAATATTCTTCTGGTTATTTTCATATAATTCTTTATTTGAATCATTTTATGTTTCTTATATGCATTTAAATTTATCCAATTAATAACATCAATATTTAGTTGCTTAGGAAGGTGTTTTACGGACACATAGAATTTTGAAGACTTAAAAATATTTTTTTTATGTTTTTTACCAGCCTAAGGATTTTCTTATATTTTCAAGAATTGATCACAAGGTTATGTAAATTGATGATGATTATATTTATCTACGATATAATACATTATAATAAGAGTATCATGTAAAAAAATTATAAAGAAATTAGTTATATCTCTTCTACCAATATAAGTACCCTTTTTAAACTCATCATATAAATTGTTAGGCCAACATTAATATTCTACTAAGAAAACGACCCCACTTTAGCATAATACTCACTAGGTTAGAGATGTAATTTTCTTAGATTTTTATTTTTTTATTTTTGGGCCCATGATTATTCTTTAGTGTATTAGGGAGTTTTGGGAAAAAGTGGGGATTTTGGGCTCGGTAGCTGGTGTTGCATAGTTGGAGCATAGTTAGGGGAAACCATGCACCCTTCTACTAGAATCCGTGTGAAAAATGATCGTTTTGGATAGTGGAGACCGCACAGTTGTCAAATAGTTTCGTAAAAAATGTGTATTATTCCTCTTTGATAGTGATGGAAACACAGTTGCTACATGATTTGGAAAACTACAAGAAAACCATGAGACCTATGCAGGTATCAAAAAGTGTGATTTTACATTTATTCCCTCTTTGGGATTTAACCCGAGATCACATTATTCCTTCCCCATTCTGTTATTATAACCCTATGAGGATCCTACCTTCTTCCTCACACCTCTCAAATCCTCCCATGGTTATCATATGTGGGTTTCATAAAGTTTTAATGGCGATTCTTCAAGGTAATCTCCTCCATTCCTATTTCTTTTCATCTTTTTTAAATTTTTTATTTAGTCCCTCTTCTCCCTTGGTATGTGTAACTAGGGGTCGTGTTTTTTGTTATTAATTTTAGGTTTTGGTGTTTATATGATTTCTTGTGGATGTTAATGGTTCTTTTAACTCTTGTGGAGTTTTTTTAATTTGGAATTGTTGAAGAACATGTGATTTGTGGTAAGTTTCCCTTTTCAAATTCCAATTAAATTTTAGAATAAATGTTTTTTGAAGTTTTTCACCTTTATTATATATCAAATTATGTTGTGTGATCTTTATATTTATTTTTTGATCTCAAATGAAGTGGTTTTATTGATTTTTCTGAATTATATAGAGTTTTTTCGTTTATACATGCATATCAAGTGTTTGTTAAAATGGAATGTGGTATTTTGTGAGTTATTTGTGGTTTTTAAAGCATGGTGTAGCTTTGTAAATGTATTCATGACATATAAAATAGTTTTTTGGATTTATTAAAATGGATTTGTAGATGTATTTGTATTTTAAAGTAGTGTGTGTTGGTTCTTTGAAAATGTTTTGACATGTGATGATGGTGTGTGTCCCATTTTTGATTTTGTTAAAAGTTTATTAGGCGTGAAAATGTGGTGTGTATTTTTTAATGGGTTTTTAAATGGTAGAGAAATGTAAAACTATTTGTTTAAAAAAAATTCAAAAGTAGTATTTTGTTCTTTGAAAATGAGTGATTTATCATAGGGTGTTTGAGTCTTATTTGGTATATTTGTGAAATTTTGTAATCTTGTAAACTATCCTTGGATAATTATCTTCCATTAGTTATTTTTTATATTTTATGAGACCCATGCTGAGAGGGTCCATTTTTATTGATTTGATGAAATTTAATATATCGTTCTTTTGGGTGGATTAGAGGTTAATTGTTGTGTGAGTTGATTTTTTATGATGTATATGCATGTGATTGGATTTATTCCTTGCATTTTTATCCCCCCTCCAACTATAGTCTTTGACATGGGAACCTAGAATAACTATAAAATTTTCAATGAATGGTTTCTACACTGGATTTGGATTTCAATTTTTCTAGTAGACCATAGAAAGGGATTTATTTTTTAGTTACAATGGGATAGTACCCCTCAGTCAGACCAGGTAGGGTGAAAGCGAGTGTGTGGGTGAGAATTTATGTCATTGGGTGAGGCATAAATTTGAGATATGTCGGGAAGTATAGTATGTTCTATATTATTCACTAACCTCCTAGGTTCCCCCATGTCCTTTGGAACTTCATTATCTTTGGTGGATGATTGAGAGGCATGGTTGGTTGATCACACTTATGTGATTATTTTTAATTTCCTATATATTTTTTTGATCATTGTTATTACTCTCTTGTTTGGAGTACCTTTTTTTAAAAGTGATTAGTTGGTTTTCAAAAGTTTACATAAAATTTTTTCAATAAGTTTTTCACTCCCTTCCCCCCTTTTTAAATTAAAAAAATTATCTTAATCCTTATAAAAGAAAATGATATCTAAATTCAAAAAAATCTATATTTGAATATAAAAAGTGAAATGTACCATGTTTGGTTTTAAAGAGAAAGTGTGTATGGGAGTCCTAGTTTTATATATTTTATTTCAAACATTAAATTTATGTCCATTTATTTGGAGTAAATTCATTGGAAATAGATTTTTTCAGGCATGCATATTGAGTTTTTATACTCACACATATAGTTATTTATTGTTTTAACTTTTGAGGTAGGTTATATAATGGTTTAAATTATTATGGAATATGGTTGGTTTTGAAATCATTTAGTTACCCTTAGATTCACATGGAGGATTTGTGTTCTTTAGGTTCAGTTTTGGTTTTTTGTGAAACTTTTTATATGTTCAGTTTATATATAAATTATGTTTAGTAAGGTAATTGATTTTTTTAGATTCTCTATTTATTTCCAATGTTTTATTAATATATATTAGGTGAAACCATTCCCATGGATTTTTTTTTGATGCAAGGAACTAGTTTCGAGCCTGGAATATTCGATAACACCTCTCGTAACGTGTTGCAGGACATATTAGGTGATCGATTCTGGGTTAACCGATGTTATTTGGTGAAAACATTGTATCATAGAAGGTTGTTCCTTTAAAGGAACTAGATTTTAGAATGTACATTATATATCAAGACGTCAAGGTAGATATAGTAGGACTGTTGGATATTGGGGTGTAGGTATGTGTGAGTGTCTATCCAACACTATCTATACTAAACCATGGGTTTTTATGTGATGTCAGTTTACGTTTGATTCCATTAGTAATTGTGGTTTTTTTGTGTTTAGGAAACAATATATGACTTGGGTATGTGGTATTGATTAGTTCATATGGCCTATAATGAAATGTGGATACATGGATATGGTCCTAGTAGACTCTGTGTGATGGTGGAATGATTGGAATATGGTCACTTACCATATGGGCAGGTCACCCATTGACACCAATTCCTTCTTTTTTATTTCATCATACCTTCATTATATTTAATTTTTTATTAAAACCTTATTTTGTAATTGTAAAAAACTAGATTCATAGAAGTAATGATTTTTTTTGGGAAGTTATAAAAGGAGTTTCCATATTTATTTGGAATAAATATTTTAAAAAATGGATTTTTAAAAAATTAGTTATGGGTAAAATGAGGATAGTTTTACTAAGATTGAGTTTCTATAATCAAAATATCATATTCATTTATTTTTCCCATTTGTAAAAATTGAAACTTACTTTAAAAATAGTTTTTAAAACATGTTTTAACTGAGAATGTGTTTTTGATATAATTATTTTTAATCCAATCGGTTTCGATTGAATGAAAATTTTGGAATTGATGGAAAAAATTTATATAAGATTAGTAGGGTTTTTGATTGTAACTCATGGGTTTTTTATTTCTAAATGGAATAAAATAGATTGATTTGTGGAGTTTGAAAATAGTTTTTGATTAGTATTTTGTGGATTTTTAAAAGGGTTTTGTGAAATTTGAAATGGAAATTTGTTTTGAAATGGAGAACTTCTGGGAAAAGTTTTTTGGGGGATTATGGAGAAGCTTTATGAAATTGTGAATTGGGAAGTAAATTTAGATATTGAAAACATGGGGTGAATGTTTTGTACCAGAATGTGGAAATGTTTTGTTTTACCTTTGGTATTCACATGAGTTCCCACATGCATATATCTGTTTGAGGGGGTGGATGGTTGATGGTATGGGCGGATGAGTGACTGGATTAGCAAAGGCAGATGGGTTCTCTAATTGGCATAAGAATTTTCATGTGACTGTGGCTATATGGGATACCCTTGGTGATTGGGAAACAATTTCATTTATTTCATTTCAAAAGTTTTTAGGGAAAATAAATTTTAGTGTTTTGAGAATTAATTGTTGTGTGGTGCTTTTCTTGTGATTTCGGTATATGGTTGAGTGGTGTTTCATGTTATAGATATTTTTAGTGTTTTTTTATTGGTTTTTGGGTTTCATTATTTTTTAGTGTGCGCACCAACTTAGTATTTAATGAATATTAAATTTTTTTCCACGAGTGGTTCACCATAATTGGATCCTCCATTTGATTAACCCATAGATTCCCTTGATTAATTTTAGAAGACAAATCCTCCTATATTTTATGGTAAAGATGATCCTCTTGAAGAGGAAGAGTTGATGTGAGAAATTTATTAGAACTTCAGTTTCCTCAAGTTACATGAGTGTCTAGAGGTTATGTTCACGTCATTTATGCTCTATAGTCTGACCAAGAAGTGGTTTAATTTGGTCTCTCAAACCAAGAATCAAGAAGATCATACCTGTGAATTCTTTAAGGATTCATTAATCCAAAATTATTTAATTATGGTGACGAAGGTGATGAAGGGGTGGGAGATGTGTTGTTGGTAACAATGTGACGGACTAGTGTTGGAGTTAATTGGTAATTTTTTGGATCTAGTCCCTTTCCTTATGAAATAGGAAGTAGAATATTCCTGAGGGATCAACTTTTTGAGGGAAGGATTGATCCTATTTTTTAGTTGAATGTGTCAGAGTTTAGTCTAACCTCGTTTTCCAACATGGTGAGGCAATCTATTCGGGATGAAGCTATGCTATTTGGAGAAATTGATGTATTCCACCTTTATCTACTCTCTATAACCAGTAAAGGAAATTATAGTAAGGAGACCATGATGTGTCTGGAAGATTATTTTGCTGCTAGGGGAATTAAAATGAATATATCCTTCTCCAACATCCTCTATGAGTAGGATCATAGTGTTTCATCAGTGCGACATGCTAGATTTTAGGAATTTTTAATATCTGAATACTCCAAAGACCTTACACACCTGTATATGCCTAGGTAAGTTATAATAGTTTTGTCACGGTCTTTCTAGGAAGATATGTGGAGCCAGATCCACCCCTATACACTATCCTATTAGTATGAGAAAGGTATATATATACCTCTATGATTCATAATCGATTTTTTTCAGAGTAAGGTATCAGATTTGGATTTTCATGAAGACCCTTTCTATTTTAGTGTTCCTTTTATTGTAATGGTTGTGTCTAGTGATGTCCCACTCTATTGAATGTTTTTTAATATATAAAATTTGATGTTTTAGAGATCTATAAAACATCTATTTAAATGGAATCATGTTTTTCTTTTTGAAATATTAAAACGATCCATTCTAAGTAATGGATTTTTCTATATGTAACTTGTTCTTATTGTTTCTTATTGTAGTGGAAGAGGATTATGTGGGTGTATCTCTCAGTTTGGAGGAAGTGTCTTTTTAGGGATAAGTCATTTCCATTGGGTGTCATTCACCTATGGTTCTATATGGGATATTGAGTGGATGCTTGTGGAAACAAAAATTAAGAGTTATGATCATTGATTATCAACTCCTAAATGCATGGAAGGAGAAACATCAATGCATCTGGGCTCTAGTCATAGATCCCAGAGTGGATATCTTTACATATTTAAGAATATTCGTTGGTATGGGGATCCTTGGACAATATATTGTCTGCACCATTGGGGTATGGAATGTTTAATTCTCTTTTTGTTATGTTACCTTACCATAGTAAGTTCCTCATTGTTGCAAAATCCTGGAGGTATAATCCTCATACAATCCCGGTGGTAGATCCCTATTCTGGAGTGAATATCTACTTTTTTTCATTGTGTGGTTATCCCTTATTAGTTGGTTTTTGATTTGTATTGTGCTCATTTGGATATGTTTGCGTCTTGTGGATATGGTGAAGCATGGTTTGGTTTTCCTCTTTAGTTTGAAGTATCTTTCATCAGAACCCCCTTACGGTTGGGGTTAATTAGTGCTAGGAGTTCATAATTTGTTCTATGTAGGGAGTTATCAGATCAATCACTGTTGAGTTTAACATATCGTTATGTGTTGATAGATTTATACTGGTCATTTCATAAATTGGGGGGGGGTGGGAGACCCACCATGGATCTTGTTGTGGTTTCTACTATAGTTGGTTGCTGCTACATAATTTCTAATAGTGGGGATTCAACCCCGGCCTCTAGTGTTGTTAATCTGGTTCAATATTTTTTGTATCCTATCAACGGTTAGTTTTATTTAGAGTTTTTTGGTTTTGATTCTTTCCTTCTATGTAGATGTTTGGATTTTGGTGTTTTCCCAAAAGTCTTGCTGGAATCAAGGTTGTGGAAATTGTACATTGAGTTTCCAATTATTTTCATAGTAGTTTTTGATTGTTGGATCATTATGGGTATATAGAATAATTTTTTTTTGTGGTGGATGTGGTGTTCTTTAGTTATAGGAGTTGAGTCATGTGATCATATAGACCTTCTCCTTTAAATAGTACAATGAGAGATGGTTTGGATTTCTGGGGGTGGAATGTGTTATGGTGGGAAAAATTTTCACTTACATGATTCTTATTTTGGGGTTATACTTTTTTTATTTTTAGCCTCAAGGTTATGAATTAGTTTCCACAGGAGTATTTGGAGAATGTTGGGGAATTTCATCTTGGAATTAGGTGGAGGAAAGCTGGTGCACGGTTGAAGGAAATAGTGTTCCATTCTCTAGGAAACCATACGACAAATGCTAATTTTGGATTGTAAAAACCACAAAATTATCACATGGTTTGGTAAAAAATTTGGGAAAACCATGAATCTTATTCCTCTAGGATAATCAAGGTTATAAGGTTTCGCATGGTTTGGAAAACCTTGCAGGAAAACCGTGTGACATGTCCATGTCATTAAAAAAATGTGACTTTTCCTTTCTTCCATCTTCAGGATTTAAACCCATATCAGAATATTCCTTTACTAATTAGTTAGTACGACCCTAAGAGGATCCTCCATTCTTCCACACTCTTTCCTCATCATTCCAAGGTGATTCCAAATGGTTTCATCATGTTTTAATGATGATTATTCAAGGTAATCTATAATTTCCACTTCCTGTTCTTGTTTCTTCCATTTTCTATTAGGTTCATCTTTTCTCTTGGACATATAGATATAGTATTCCTAGTTCACTATGTTTAATTTAGGGGTTTTGTGTGTTTACTTATATTGGTGGCTACTATTTCTTCTTGGAACCATCATGGAGTTGTTTCACTTTGGCATTGTTGAAACACATGATATTTTTGGTAGGTTTTCATTTTAACATCCCATTTAAATTTATGAATCCTTGGTTTTGTGATTTTTTACATTCCTTATACATAAAATAGTGATGTATGATATTTATAATGATATTTTGATATTAAATATGGTAGTTCTATTTATTTTTTTGAAGTATATTGAATTGTTTCATTATTATATTCACACAACGGGTTTTAGAAAATTCATGATTAGATTTTGTAAGTTGTTTTTGAATTTTAAAGAAGGTAACATCATTGTAAATGTATTTGCGACATCTAAAATATTTTTTTGGATTTATCAAATGGATCTCTAAATGGGATTGGACAGAAAAGTAGTGTGTGTTGGTTCTTTGAAAATAGTTTGATATGTGTGATGGTGTGTGAACCATTTGTAATTTTTTTGTAAGTGGATTTGGTGTGAAACTGTGATGTGATTGCTTTAATAGAATTTTATAAATGATTGAGAAATGTTAAAAATTGTGTTCTCACTATTTTGGAAAGGTGAATTTCATTATTTCGAAATAAGTGATTTCATGATGTTTTTTTGAGGAATGTTTGGCATTTTCGTGAACTTTGGTAATCTTGTAAACTCTTCTAGGAAAATTTTCTTTCCATTTTTATATTTATTATTTTGGTATTCTCACAGTGAGAGTATCCATTATTATCAATTGTTTTAAAGGAAATAGGTTGTTCCTTGGGGTTGTTTGGGGTGACTTGTTATGGGAGTTCCTTGTGTATGTTGTATGTTCTTGTGATTAGCAACTTTTTTGGAATTATTATCTCACCCAAAATTTATTATTTACATTGGAATATGACATACCTAGAGAATTTACAGTGAATGGTTTCTACACTATATTAGGTTTTTTCTCTAGATAGTGTCCCACAACAAGATATTTGTTTTGTTTTTGTTTTTGTGTAATAGTTCCCCTCAGTCAAACCAGGTGGGGTGAGATCGAGCATGTGGGCTAGCAATTATTTCATCGGGTGAAGAATTCCTTTAGGATGAATCAAGTTTTATAGGGAGTTCTAGATTATTACAATGACCTCCTTGGTTCTCCCATATAGTTTGAGACTTACTTATCTTCGGTGTATGATTGAGATACATGGTTGGTTGGTTAGTCTTCAATGCTTATTTTCCAATGCCCTTATTATACTATCAATGCGGTTTCTCTCTTGTGTGGTGTACTAATTCTGAAAAGTGATGAGTTTTTTTAAATGGTTTCGAGAAAATAGTTTTTCTTTTCACTCCCTTTCCCCTTTTTAAAAATCTATGTATTATATATTTTATTTCAAACCATATATTCATGTTCTTTTATTTAGAGTAAACTCATTGAGAATATTTTTTTCAAGAACTCCTAATGAGTTATAATACTCATTACAATTGTTATTTATTATTTTTAGATTATGGTGAAGGATCAATATTGGTTTAGATCACCATGGGTGATGGTTTTCTCTTTATCGACAAGTGACCCACATGGAAAAATAGAGGTGTGGTGGCCATGAGGTTCGTTTTGGGTTTTATTTTGCAGTTTTTTGTATTTTCAACTTATTTATATATGATTTTCAGTTTGGTTATTTATTTATTTTGGATTGTTCTAATTGTTTGTGTTGTTTAATTTTTTTATTTTGGGTCAAACTGTTCCATTATGTTCTCTATTGATGTCCGATTTTCTTTCTAATAGGATCATGAATGCCTCTTCGGCCTTATTGTTGGCCAACACAGGTGACCAGTTTAGGGTCATCCTAGGATGGTTCTTGACAGATTGATTTTTGATTTTGTTTGGAAATTATTCTAATAATATCATATATGACTCTTGTATGGTTGAGAATTTACCAATCTTCGCAATCCAATATATAGATGTACACCACACCATTCTTCTAGTGTCCTAACTCTTTAGGTTTTCTAGATAAGTTTAACCCAATGTTTAAAATGATATTTGATTACCTAAATCCTAGGGGTATGAATTTCCACAATGTCTTACACTAGATAATCCATGGATACCCTACGTTGGAAAAACAAACCTGATTGAATGATCAAGGTCTTGCATGTGTTTGATTCAGAGTGAATCTAAAAGTAGTTATTTTTAGAGGGGATTTAATCTCATGATATTATCTAATGAATTTCATTTACATGTATCCATGCTTATAATGGTTTAGTTTAGAATATTATTCCTTCCATTGAATCAATATTTTCTATTCATATTGATTTTTAATCCTCTAAAAAAACTCTCATATTGTATTACTAACTTAAATTAAAAGATAACTATATTCATACATATCCAAAATCATCCCTTGAAAAAGGTAAATGAAACCATTTCATGTAATGCATAAAAATCGTATTAAAATAATAATTCTCATAAGAGTAATATTTAAGTGACATATATATCAACCAACCCTTTTCCAGACATGGTTTAAGCCTCCATGCCAATGAGTTGTTTGACCCAAAGTACATTTAAAAATGATACATTACTGAATAGTGATCTAAATTTCACCATAATTCTAACACCTAATATGTATAAATCATAAATAACTACCTAATTTAATCAAATAAACAACTTCATTCTAAATTCATGGTAGAAGAAAACAAAATCATTTTTCATGAATAGTATGTAATACATTAGATTCATGTATGAAATTTATAGAAGTAATTTACCATTTAATATAAATCATATATAAAAATTATTAATATAAAATTTATATTCATGAATAAAATGGGGAATAAACAAAATAAATAAATAATTCATATATATAAACATGAGACAAACATTTATAAACAATTCAACAATAAAACAACTATATATATTTTATAATTTATCATGCATTATGGATATTCATTAATTAAAATAAATATAAAAAAAGATTTATTTAATTTTTTATAAAAACTCCATATTATTAATTATGTGGAATGATACTAAATGAAACAAAAAAATTTAATATTTCCATTCTACTATTTAAAAAAATTACATAATCTAAACATCACATATTTAATATTATTGATTCCATAATTATATCAATTATCAAAACTAATTTTTATATGGTTAAAATAATTTATCAAATAGGGAATTTTAATTTTAATAAATTAAATTAAATAATAATGAATAATTTACTATTTAATATAAAATAATTTTTCTTAACTTATTTTCTAATTTATAAATTTTTTATATAATACACTTATAATTTCCATATAAAAATTTATATAAAATTTTTTCATGATGACATATAATTTGAAAAAGTTATTTTAATATTAATGATTAATATTATGGAAAATTTATTTAATAAATGTTTGTTAAATTGATATCTAATTAATTTATAAAAACCCTTATAAACCAATAAATTTCCAAAAATACATTTTTAAATATTTCTAAATATTTTATTAACCATATACCTTAATTCAATATTAAAATTTACAAGAACAAAAAATTATATTTTTAAAACCATATTGTATCATATGATACACAGTGAAGCCATCTATTATATTCCACAATATAGAACTATCCGCATGTGGCATGTTTTCTCTTATACAAGTACCATATCGTACTCATGTGTCAAGGGATTATGATATTACTGTCTACGTAAGATTAACTCCAAAACACTTAGCTATCATAACCTATAATTTATGGCATGTATAAAAATAAAGCCCGTAGTGTTCAACTATCACAGTTTATGACTACCCACACATATGAGTTTCTGGGAGGTTAGTCATACTTTACAATGAACTATGATATTTTTAGTACGATATAAGGCAATGTTCTTCATCAATAGATTTGATCCATTTTTACATTTGATATCATATATAATATTTTTTAATATGAATAATTTTATGGATTTTAATAGATTTTCTATTTAGAACTCAGGTATCTTATACAGTGATTCTATAGAATATTATGAAAACCATTGAGATATAAACATTCATAGTTCATTTTGGGATTCATCTTTGATGATAGATAATACAATATGAAATATAATATCAAATTTTATAATTTTAAACTTGATTTTGATAATCAATGATCATGGTAATGATTTAAAACCACTTTTAGGTTTATTAGAGTTAAATAACCTTTTTAATATCATAAAAATATGTTATATAACTTAATAACCCATGATCTACAAGGGAGGTAACCAAAAAATGAAAATATAAAATGAAGAACACTCAATGTGTACCGTAAAATGATGAATGATGCTACTGTTTTATATTCAATCACATGAATAACAAAGAACACTAAGAGGAAATCGATGGACTCCCTCTACCAAGTGTATCCATGGGCTGGGGTGAATCACCCATCATATGAGTGGGACTCTCCTCAACTCCATGACATTATAGGGAAAATCATATAAAATAATAAAGAATAAAAGAGATATAGAGGGGGGAATGTTTGATATTGGAGTATGTAGAAATGAACAATCCATACCCATTGGTAGTGGTTTCATATGAATCCATTAAGGACATTCCTTGAGATATCAATAATTAAATCATACGTTAATAAATCCATGAGTCATTACACGTGGTTAGAAAAACATTTTTAACACATAAATTAACATTCATTCTTCACATGAATGCATTATGATACTCCTTATATTGCATATATTTATGATATCTTGTGGGAATGATAATATGAATATTCATTATTTGTTAAACCATGTATATCAATTTGTAATGATTTCCACATATTGTTTGTTAAGATATGGAAAAATTAGTTGTGATACAATATCTTATGGGCTAGTTTCATCACTCGTAAATATGGACATAATATTAATGAGGAAAGGGATAATATCTCAAGTTTCAGGAAAATGATCTAAAAAAATATTATGGTTCATCAACGTCACTCATGATGGATAATCAAACATAGAAATATTAATTTCAGGCATCAAAATTGGAGGCAGGGACTTAGGGTATTTCCATGGTGCCTGAATCCTATTAAATCCTTTTACCAAACAATAATATACTATTCATTTATTATTGCAACCCTGGATTATCGTAGGATTGACCTATCCATGTATATATGGTTGAATATAGAGAAATATAATCTATTTGCAATAAGAAACCCACTTAGTGAGTTTTTATCCTGAATACTATCATTAGGTCGTGCATGAGGATACAAAGTGGGATGATTGGTGGAGTACTATCTGGTGTAAGAAAATACCAACAACGTAAAACTTCCTAATTCAATGAATATGATCTAGTTAAGTCTCTATAGATGAGGGGATCAAGAATAATGCTATTAGTTTCACCTATACATGTATCTACTATAGTATCTATGAGGAGGAATCTGCATCACGGATGTTCTTCCAAGGTGAATGGGCGGAGGAAGTGTGGGGAAACCTTAGTGAAGTCATCGATTTCTTTTTATATTAAATATCTTGTATATTTTTCAGTTAATTGGTTTTATAAATTTGTGAAAAATAAAAAGTAACCGAAACTAAGGAAAATATTACTGGTTGTTGGTTGTTTTTGTATTTGTAATTCTAGAAACAAAGCATGCTATGATAGTTATTCTAGTTATTTTTTCGATCTTATGTACTCACATCAAAAAATGTGATAAGGATCCCCCATGAGGATGATTTTGTAGAATATGGGGTCTGATTCCTTTTTCAATGGTATGTCTCTTTATGGTACATCAATTAAATATAACTCCATAAATAGAGGAAAAAATTTAAATACTGATGGTTTGTGCATGCATGGACTCATGTGGGGGGGGTGGGTGTTAGAGACTCCAAAGGTTTGGTGGTTCTGGTGTTTGTCAAATCCTTTGGCTATAGTGATTTAATTCTTACAGAGGATGGTACACTTATCAAAGGGATCCAGGTTTGTATCAATCAGAATATTACTATTAATTATGTTGAATCTAATTATTCAATTATCCACTACTCCCTTCATAATCAAATTTCTACCCAATAGTCCATTTTTATTAAATAAAGAGATGCAAGACCCTTCTTGGAAATTGGGTGCAGGTGATATACACATGGTGTGAAGGAAACAAAGTAGTTTATTTACATACCACTTGGGGTACACTAGATTCACCTTTTACATAACTCTTCAGAATAAGTTTTTTCCCCTGCTTGTGTTTATTTTTTAGGGGTGATTCTCTTGGGGTACATTACTTTTGACCCCTTGATCTTCTTTGAGTCCTTATGGATGTTTTTGAATAATGTTTTAACATTAATGATAATTATATTGGTGTGTATCTACCACTACAAACACCATCATTACCAAACATGAATGAGCATAGTTGAGATATATTACAAGAAACTAAAAAAATTATTCCCCCCATACGTGGTACACTAGTAATAGGGATAATCATATTATATGAGTGGAACCCCTCGATTTTCAATGGTGTACTAGAACCCAATTTTTTGAGATAAATGAAATATATGGGAAGTAAAGGGATTTTTCTTTAGATAAAAATAGTCATGTGTCTCTAAATGGTTGGATATTATCCCTTTATATAAGTTCCCATTATTAAATGAAGGGATTCGAGAATCATATTCCAACACTTGATGATCAACATATAGATAATCATTTGAATAGTCCAATAATTATAAATTTAAATCCATGAAAGAATCAATAAAATTATTAATTATTGGTGGAAATCATAGTTTCAAATATGGAAGTGGATAGATAAACAACATCACATATCACTTATCTATCACACACTAAGATTTATTCTCATTGTTTTCTATAAAAAAGCATCAACATTACCATACCACTGACTATATCTTAGTGTATATTAAATAACATGATACACCCATTTAATTTAATTCCAATAATCTCTCACATAAAATATGATATAGTAAATAATTTATAAAAAACATCATATCACTTTTGGAATCCATAAAAACTATTTATATTTATTATTTCAAAATATATTAGTTTTTAACGATTTTTTTTTAATTTTATCCTTATTTGAAGACCAAATTTTTTGACCTTACATGACATGTTATCATTAAATTATATATATGAAATTGTGATTTAAATGATGAATTCAAAGAGAGATTTTACTATAACATCACTGATGCTCAAGCTGTAAAAGGGGTCTGGTGTGATCTCGTTAAAACATACTCATATCTCTATATGAACATGTAAACAAAAATATATATCATATAATCCATTTGAATACATATATAAATTTTTTTCTATGATATTGAGTTTTTAATAAACATAGAACATGCTAACATAGTATAGGTCATCTCAGACATGCACATTTCTCCAAAATATACTAACTAGGTCAATGAATACATTACATTTCATTCGTTTAGAAAATGATCACATCACATGGTAATCATCAAAGTAACTAAGAATATCATAGGCCACTAAACTAAGAATCGACATGAATATCCTCATTATAATTCAATCAATGCCCATGTTGTCTTTATATTTTTTATATGAGTTGAAAAATGTCATCTTCGTTAAGCTCTAACTGAATCCATGATCAACAGTGTACCTAATCACCCCTAACTAGCTAAGCCACAATGATTTCATAAAAATGTATCAAAAGTATAAAGGATCCCATTCTAGGTATCTCACCACCCTTTGTCAATGGGTATTCATAATAAGAATAAACCAAATAGTATATCATTGACAATATGACATTCCATGTTATAAGGCGATGGCCACATTCTCTCCTAGAGCGCTCTCTCGAGTGTGTTTCTCTCCTTCTTCCATGGATTTCTCCCCAGAACAGGAGTGATCTTCTAATCTCCTCTCTCTTAATTAGATCCCTAGAGAGTTATCCATCCTCTTTCAAAAGTTCCATCCCCCTATGTCGTTTCCATTTCCTATACCTTCATTCCCTTCCCTTTGACTCCTTTTGTGTTTTGGGTTTCATCCCCATTTTTATTTTGGGTTTTAGTCCCGTATTCATGTAGGGTTTCATCCCATTTTCGTTTTTCTCCTTCCATGGTGGTTTTGAGTTGTGGATGTGTTTATGTTAGGGATATTCAATGGTGTGGTGTTCTTTGTTTTATTAGTGATGGTTTTTGTTGCTTTTTTCTATGAGTGTGTTGGTGATTTCTCGACCACAGATTTATTTGGAGGGTTTACCGGCTCATAATCCTCTGTAGCCTCTGGGTCCATTGCACTCTTCGTAGTCGGTTGGGACCATTGGATTCCAAGAATATTTGGGTTGATTTGTGCATTACTGTGGGGAATTCCATGTTGCTCAACCTGTGTTCAGGAGATAGTGGGGTATCAGCTTGGTTGGGCATTTTTTGTGATGATCTCATCTCTCTAAAAATGATTATTTCTTCTCATACTTTTCTCTGGATTCGTGTACCCTCTCTCATTAATGGGTCCATCTGGAGATGTGGTGTTCACAAGAGATTTTGGAGGTGCTTTTAGAGTGGATATATGTGTTCCATAAGAAATGATACATTCTCAATAGTTTTCAAATGATGATGATGTAGGTTGTTGCAGTTTGGTGTTGATGAAAATATGGTTGTGGGATATGACGATGATGATGATGGTGTCTGGTTCAGGTGGAAGAAGTCAGAGAGAGGCTGATGAAGATGACTAGATGAGGGTGTCCTCATTGATGGGAAGAAATGTTTGCAGTGATAGTGATTTGTTTTAGAGGTGATGGTGGAAGTGACGTGGTCCTCGATGGTAGGATTATCCGGAGGTGTAGATTCCTTATTAATCTCATGGGATATACATGATTTGATATGATGATGGAATATTTTGAATTTTGAAATAGGAGGTATTGGTGCGGTGAGTGGAAATATTTTATTTTTTGATATTTTATATTTGTTTTGTGTGTTTTTTATTGGTGTGACTTGTTGATTTAGGATGGTTTGTGGGTTCCCACTTACCCTCAAAGTGGATTTTCAGTAAAATAAAAAAATAGATTATGCGTACATTCCTTGTTATATACTTCGTAGGATTAGTCCAGATAATTTTTTTTGACTTATTATCTCATTAATTTATTCTTTTCACATATTATATAACTCTCTATGTAGATTAAAAGTTCCTAATAACAGTAAAGTTAACATATCATAAAAAACTATAACACTTTGTGATAATCAATGATTAAGGTTAACATAAAGGTGTATATGAGGGAATATTATCATCGAATTGTTCTTGTAATATAAATTATAATATACATGATTGAATGATAAATAAATATTTCATTTATTATAAAATCATGATACATTTCCCATTATTAAATTAACTCTATCATGTATCTTATACCAAGATATTCAATATGACCATCATTCTTTTACTGTGCTAATGGTTTTGCAAATTGATCCACTATATTCCCCGATTTTTACTATCCAAAATATCATTACATCGCCCCTCCCAATAATATCTCAAATGATATGGTATTTTGAAATGATTTTTTTAGTCCTTTACAGAGACCATGTTTCCTTGGCCTAAAAAATAACATCAATATTTTCATAGTAAATATTGATTTCTCCCTAGATGTTAGAAACCAACCCAAATTATGAAATTAAATTTCTTATCAAAAAAACATACTTGGTAGAATATGATATAACAATGTACTCTTTATTTTTGAGTCTGATCTGGTTTTTAACTATTCCAACTGATAACTCCGTAGTTTATGAAAAAAATGAATATATATTGACATCTAATGTAATATTTTAATATTGTAAAATAGAATAAGTGTAAAATTTTCATTGATCTAATCCTATCCTCCAGGAACATATAAAATATCCTTATTTTTTCTCATGAAATTAAGGATGTTTTACTGAAATTAGTTTAATCTCACCAGGATTGTATTGGTATTTACTTGTAATGAACAAATCATATGAAACATCAGACTGAGTTCACAACATGGAATACATTAAATATCATAAAGTGGATTATTAATAAATTATATACACCCTTTCAATCTCCTTAATAAGTATTATAAATATTTTTAATATATATATCATGAAACATTGTTAAATTCCCATTATTTGAGTTCTTCTTTGTAAACAACATTACCACTTTACTGATATATGTATTCTCACTCTGTATAATAAAACTCTTATATCTATTTATATAAGCCATCATAACTATTATGTATGATACTTCAACCATTTCATTCAATGAGAATATTTTCCCAACCACATATTTATAGTGTGTGAGGTTTAATATAATCTCTAGTAAGAAATAGTCTATCTATATACAATAGAATAAGTTTCACCACACTCCCACTAATATATATATATATATATACACAAGTATTATTCGTGTTTTTTATGAATCCAAAATCTTTTATTCCTTCATGAAATCAAATATTCCAACTCCTATAATCTTTTTTTCAATCCATAAATGGAATGTTTCAACTTTCAAGCCTTAATAGACTCATTGAAAATATCTAATCCTTCAGGTTTTATTATATACACATCCTGGAATAAAATCCAATTAAGTAAATTGGTTTTTAAATCCATTTTATATATCTCACAGTCCTAATAAGGTTCAATGTAAAATAATATCAAAATAGAAATTATCATAAAAACAAGTGAAATTATCTCTTCATAGTTAATAACATAAACTTGTTATAACACTTTTCAAATAGGATTTCTACATAGGCATACATTCTTCCATCCATGTCAATTTTCTTATAGAAAATATAACTTTTAACCTATGGGTATGACCCCTTCATGTGCATTAAAAAATATTCATATTTTTAGTGAACATGGAGTCTATTTCAGAATAAATATATTTTATCCATCCCATGGATTAAAAATATCAAAGGGATATCAATATATAATAATTTCCTCAGCTATGTATTTGACCACATCATTGTTTTCTATAAGAAATTTTTATATCTTGGGCTCATGACGAATACTACAAGACAATAAATGTTCTAGTGAAATATATGTTGGATTTTTTTCCTTATCTATTTTTGGAACCAAGTGAACTTCCATATTTAGAAGACTTCTAAATTGTTGGTCTTTAATTTCTTCCATTTTATCTTTCCCCATACAGACTCCACAAAAAATATTATCCTTCTAATGGAAAACACCATTTGTAGAAATAAAAACCTTTTGTTTAGGTGTATTTTCTATGTAATATCCCAAATATTCCTTAGGATAAAAAAAGTGAGAATTGATTAACTTTAGGGATGAGTTTTTTTGAATAAGAATATCATATATATTCTTCAAAACCCCTGTAGACGCCGGAAAAGTCCGTTGTTCCCAAACGAAGCTCCGGATGCGGAAAGCGAGGTCATATTTGGAGTCGGAAGGATGTTTCGGAGGGCCCGGAGGCCTTGCGCGGAATTTCAGAGGCCCGCGCGCAAAGGTGATGTTCCGCGCGCAAACCCCCCGGGATGCGCGCAATGCGCCGGTCCGGCGCGCAATTTTGCGCGCCGCGGGTCCGCGCGACTCCCTTGCGCGCCGCGCCCGATTCCGCGCCCGCGAGGAGAATTTCGCGCTCGCACCCTGGATTCCGCGCCCGGGGTTGCCTATAAATATAAGGCGACCCCCAACGTTTCATAGGTTGCTGGAAGTCGAAACGTCTCTCGTGCGCGCAATTCAACCCCTTCCGCGCGCAATGACGAACTTCAGGTAACCTCCTTTCTTTCGCGCAAGAAAGCCTCGGGGTCCGCCTTCGCGCGCAATCCCCGCTGGCTCCTTTCATTTGAATAAAAACTCACCCTAAGGCCTTTGCGCGCAAAAGAACCCGCTTGCGCGCAATTTCCCCCGGGGTGCGCGCAATCCGGCCTGATTGCGCGCACCCCCCCTTCTTTCAAGTGGCCATTCGTTAAAGAATGAGCCGTTGCCCCCGCGCGCTATCCGAAGCCCGGTGTGAGCAATCTCAAGCATCCGCGCGCAAGGCGCTGGCCCAATTGCGCGCCAGCCGCCCCGATTGCGCGCCGGCCCGCAGTATTGCGCGCAAAGCTTCCTTTTTGCGCGCAATCTGCCAGGGTCGTCCCCGTTGACCTCCTAAGGGTACCCGCCTGTGTGGCACCCGATGATTCTCATCCCGGGTGCCCGCACCGTGCATTGTCTTCCCGTGCGGCCCTCCAGGTTCGTGCGAAGTGACATGCACCCATCGTCCGGCAACCTATGCCCAGCATGACGTTAAACTGCACATTCGTCCCGCATGACGTTAAACTGCGCATTCGTCCCGCATGACGTTAAACTGCGCATACGTCCAGCATGACGTTAAACTGCATATTCGTCCAGCATGACGTTAAACTGCACATCCGTCCAAGCTGCACGACGTTAAACTGCCTAGCCCCCATCGTCCGCGCTGCAAGACGTTAAACTGCCAAGTGCTTCGTCCTCAACACATGACGTTAAACTGTACTTCGTCCGGCAAGACGTTAAACCGTCCGCTTCGTCCTCAACACATGACGTTAAACTGTAATTCGTCTGGCAAGACGCTAAACCGTCCGCAACCTGATCCCGTGCTCCGCACGCAGGGTCCCCCCGGTTTGGATGTGGCCCCCACCCGCTCGTCCCTGCAGGGATGTCGGGATTGCCCCTCTTTAGGGACGATTTAATGGGAGTGGCTTTTCCCTACGGGGGCAGGGTATTACAAACCCCTAGTTTCTCGTGGGAGGCTGCACATGTGTATCTCCATTGCGCCTCCCCACTGCCGAAGCCAGTAGAGGGTCTGACTGGGATCGAGGTGTCTTCCGCTTTCGGTCCAAGTCCCTTCCAACTGAGTTTTGCAGCATCCGGGCTGCCCCAAGTGCGTAAGTCCTGACAGAATGAACTACGTGGACTTTGATCCCTGTCTTCTATACAGGGTACGTAGGAAGCCTCCCTGAGGTCCAAGCCCACCACCTGGTCGTCCCGGTCGTATTTACGTCGGTTCGTCCATCAGTGGACCCCTCCAGGGTTCACGCTTGCGTTGATTCACCTATGAATCCGCCCCTGTGGGAGACTGCCCGTGTGTATCTCCACGGTGCCTCCCCACAGCCCCCCTTTTCCATTTCCCCTTTTATCGTCCAGCATGACGTGAAACTGTGATCCACCCGGCCGTTCCATCCCCCTCCGTGCGAGGTGGTTCGGTTCAATCCTCCGCCCGGCGGCCTCGACCTCTTCGTGAGTCGGCTTGCCGACGTCCAGTATGACGTTAAACTGTATGCCCGAACTACGTTGACTTTGATCCGTGTTAACGCGCGGTACGTAGGAAGCCCCTCTGGGGTCCAACCTCTTCACTCCATCATCCATCCTGATCCTTACCCGGGCCGCCACATCCCGGTGGGGTCATGCCACTTCACTCCACTCCACGTTACTTGGGAAGCCGCCCATGTGCTGGCCCCAGCGTCGGAGGTTCCCCGCAAGGGGTTCTGTCATCTGATCCACTTTTCGTGTTGATCGGTCCGATGCCGTCCCCGCTGTACGTTAAACTCGCGGCATACCCCGTGTTAAACACGGGAAGCTGAGGAAAACCTCAGGTGACACAGTTCCCCGCACCTAGTACGGGATGCCTCAGGCCATCATGCCTTCGAGAAGCCCTATTAGGGACGGAAGACAGATGTGCAGAGCCGCAGTGTTACGACACGCCCCCAGCACCCAGAGCCACCCGGCCTTCTCACCGCAGGTTGCTGCCCCGCCCAGACTCCTTGGAACGTCCGGGCGGAAGCAGCGTAATTAACCGGTGTCCATGAAGATATGGCTCCGGGAACGAGATTCACGAACATTCTTAAGTCTATGAGGGAGACCCGGATTAGGCGACAAGTTCCGAGGAGACGTCCAAGGAAGGAGGAGCCAACATCCCATCATCCCGGTTTCGATCAAGGAGCAGACGCCCCTGAATAAGGGACGGATACCGCCCGCCCTTGGAAAGCGGGACTGCGGGACCACAAGCCGCGCGCCCATCCCCTCGGGTTGACGGGTGCACGCGCGAACGCGTCCTGGAGGAACAGCGTAACCCGACGCACATCCGCACCGAAACAGGAAAAATGGTGAACCCGACGTGAATCTCTTCTCCTCGATACGAAGACCGATGGCTTTCAGAGGTGTTGGAAGACCGGCATGTTTCCCGGCCAAGCATTCAGTCTTACCCGCCAGGGGCTGGGGAAGTGAAATCGGGCACTCCGTCTCGCAACGTCGAGGGCCTGGGTTCCCCCCACGGAAGGCGTCGTGGCGCTAATGGTTGGTTGTCGATTCCTTTTTCCTGTCAGTGTTAATGGGTCTTTCTCCCTGCTTTCAGAAATCAGGTCGCCCGATCCAGTGCCCGATCGCCACCCTCCCACTGGCGCAGGGAAAGGGGAAACACCGACGCGGCTACTCCGCGCGGTCCCGCCCGTTCCGCAGCCGTCCCAGCAGCCGCAATTGCGGGACGACCACGCCCTCTCTCCCCCTCGGAGGTCATCCAGAGAAGGGTGATCAACACCCTGGTGCGGAGATACGAGGAAGAGGGAGTCATCCCCACTAGGGAAATGGCTCGCCTAGACCTCGAGGAGGCTGCGCCTCGCCACCACCGCCGCCCCCGAGGGCCGCGCGGGGAGGCACCGCTGCCTACCTCAACGTCCAATCGCTTCGGGAGTTTATCCCCGGAGCGCTCTGACAGTTCCCTTCCTTATGCGGATGAGGTGGGAGATGCCCGGGATCACCCTATCCGAGGTCCGCTCCAGGGATCCACGATAAGGGCTCCCGCCAGGCCACGGCGACATCGCCGCCAGGCCCCTCAAGTCGAGGAACAGGCTCTCCACCTGCCCGCGACGCTCATTCCGACTCGTCTGTCCCGACGCCAACGTCGGTCACGAGCGGAAGAGGATGCCCACCTTGGGGCTCTAGCAATAGCGGCCGCATTGGCCCGAGCCACTGCTGGCTCCAGTCGCCAGGCCTCTGTGCATCCTGAGCGGGGGAACTCCTATGCCCGACCCGGATCGAGGCCCCAACCGCCCCAAAGGCAGGTTGGGTTGACTCTCCCGGTTGCTGGTACAGGCAGTAGCCACTGCGGACCACCTCGCGGTAGCGCTATTCACCAACAGGGTCTACTCCGTGTGGCTGATCCAAGAGGCATGGGTCATCCCACCTCCCGATCCCGGCTCGTAGGCCTGCCCGAAATCATCTCTCCCCGCGTCCCATTTGATATCTGTCCCGGTGCCCCTCGCACCTTGGTTCCCAGTCCTCTTGGCCCCAGCACCAGTGCGGCCGGAGGACGCCAGGACAGAGATCAGCCCTGCCCCGAAGAACCACCCAGGGGCAGGAAGGCAAGGCGTCGACGCCGAGGGAAGAATGTTATGGAATTCCGAACAGAGATCCGACCGGTGTGCTTCTCTGACTCAGAGGCAGAGTACGATTCGGCGACAGAGCCCCTTCCCCAACCCCGCCAGTCAAGGGCAGGGGTAGGAATGCGGCACGTCAGCCTCGTGCTCCCCGAGAGCGAGATCGATGTGATCCTCGCTTCTCTCCGAAGCTATATCCGGAGTAACGAGGGCCTGGTAGACCCCCAAGGATCAAGCTTGCGGTTGGTACCGGCCCCTCCGGAAGTGCCTTCCGCCCCGATCGGAGAAGCCGGAGACTTTATCTGGGGACCGGCGGTCGAACCTCGATCTAGTGCACCCTCGGCGAGCACCGATGCTACGGCAGGATGTTCGCTCGCCGGCCCGTCCTATCGTGATGTGGTAGCTGGGGCACCGCCACCCTCAGGGGGAGGCCCGGGATATGGAGGCCAATCGGCCTGCTCGCCGTATTCGCCGCCGGCCAGCCCGTCGGCCCGACGGCCCGCCTCGGCACCACTGCTGGTTCCCCGTCCATTCCCAGCCATTGAAGAGGACCGAGGAGATCTGGGTCCCGAGTTTGAGTCGTGGAGCTTCTGGACCGTCCTTACAGAGGGCCACTTCCCTGAGAAGTTTTGGCCAGTCGCAGGACCGGGCTTTGATGCACCCGAATCACTCACCCCGGGTGTGTTCGAATGCTTCCGCCGAACTCTCCGGGAGACTCACTCCCGTCTTCACTGCCTACAAATGCCATACCCCGGGAGTCAACTACACCTGGAGGATATTGGTGAGCAGTGCCGTCAAATTGACCTGGCCACGCTCCCCGCGGTCCGGCACCCCGGGTCATTTGGGCACCACGAGGCCCTCCAACAACGATGCGTTGAGTGTTTTCAAGTACTCCGCAAAGTTATCGAGGAAGCCACTCCCCACGTGTATATCCGTGGATGGGGGCAGTACGCTGCCCTACGCTTCAGTGTGATCCGCCGACAGCCCGGTTCGCTGGGTGGCCCTGAGGGTATATCCCCAGGGACAGGAACAGTCAATATGGCTGACCTGTCGGGAGAGGGGAACGACTTGGAACTTCTCGACGGGGGCTTCCCCCCCGAAGACAAGCCGTCGTCAGATCCATCGGTGAGAGTTACTCGTCATCAGAGGAACCTCCTGGGGCTCCCCGCGCCCACTGAAGCACTGACGTTGAGCCGAAACGTCAGCAAAGGAAAAGAGCACAGCGAGGCTGTAAAGCCCGCCGACCCATCTGCCTCCATGCGGAGGGCAGAGGAGGATCCCGAGAAGGCTATGCTACGTCAGCAGCTCGCCGAACAGAAGAGGCTGGTTGACCAGCTCCTCGCCGAGCGCGCTGCGGAGCAGCGGCCTGACTACGGTGATCCCAGGCCAGGACAACAGGGACCGGAACAACCGCACCTCGACGAGACTCTCCCGGGCAACCGTGATTACGCCGTGTTCGCCGACAGGAGAGAGGCCATTGCCTACGGCAAGAGGGCGCGGTATGTTTCGCCACACCCTCCCGAGCGGCGTGACTACCTGAGAGATCCCGCTCGGATTCCTCCCGCTGCCCCAAGGGCTGCTCCGCCCGCCATCCCACGAGCTGCCGAGTTCGACGACCCGGTCGACGACCCGATTGAAGGGCCATGCAATGCGCTCGTGGTTAGAGATTCTCGCCAGGACTGGAACCCATGTCCGGACGATCCGATGGCGGCACTCATTGCCCGCTTGGAAGCCTTGGAGACTCGGCAGGTGGCGATCCCACCGGACGGCAAGCCCTACCCAGCATGGGTGGATGACATGCCGGCGCCTCCGGGATTCGGGAATCCCACTTTCGCCCCCTTCAACGGGACTGGAGATCCGCCACAGCATTTAGCCCACTTCAACTCGAGGTGCGGGCCTATGTTGGGGACTTCGGCGCAGCAGGAGGCCACTAAGCTTCGCTGCTTTGTTCAGACACTGGAAGGGCCAGCATTTGTCTGGTACAGCCAGCTCCCCGTCGGGTCGGTAACCAGCTGGGAGGACCTCCGTAGACAGTTCCTCTACCAGTTCAGTTCCACGACCCGGAAGACGAGTATCGCAGACCTCTTCAAGTGCAAGTAGAGGCCTGATGAGCGAGTCGCGGACTTCGTCGCCCGATGGAAGGGTCTCACGTATTCCCTTGACATGCCATTGACTCAGGAGCAGTTGCTGACAATGTGCGTCGGGAACGTCAAGACCGAGCTGGTCCCTTCCCTGATTACTCAGAACTACCCCGGAGGGTTCAGGGACTTCTCAGACAAAGCTCAACGTCTTGAGGAAGCCCTGCAACAGGCCAGCCAGGCACACCCGCTGCCTCCTATGATTCCTGCAAGGAGAGCCAGCAGGGCTGAGCCCGCTGCTGTGGCCCAGATAGAGGCTCCCAGGCCGTTGGAGCTGCTGCCGGTGAGGCCAGCTCCGCAGCCTCACAGGAATCCGCCTCCACGGGCTCAGTTCCCGGCCCAGCAACGGCAGCCTCAGAACCGGCCGGCCCCTCCGCGTAATGTACCTCCACAACCTAGGCGAGATAATCAGGGTCCACCTCCTCGGCAGGCCCCTCCAGCCCCTCGTCAAGACCGCGCTCCCAGGGGCCCGCGACACCTGACGTACTCATTCCATGAGGATCAGGTCCCCGGTTATTTCCGGAGCGCCCTGGAGCAGAGGATTGTGCGACTGCCTGAGTGTTGGAAGCCAGAGGAGGCACATCTCACAGATAACCCCCGCTACTGCCCCTACCATCGGGCCCTGGGGCACACCATCCAGCGGTGCTATGTGTTTAAGGACTGGCTCCAAGACCAGATTAACAACAATGTAATCAGGTTGGGCCCAGCTCCAGCACAGGTAGCGGGCGTGTTCGTGGGATCAGATGACGATGGTGGCGATGAGGAAGAATGGCAGCTGGTCTCCGACCGCGGATCCCAGAAGTACAATAACTGGATGGCCCGCAAGACGACCATTCGTGCCCAGGGAATCATCCGTGCGCGCTTGAATCAGCCTGAGCCCCCAGAACCTGCGGGTGCTGCTTCGGCATCGTCGTCCCGGTCTGCCTCCTCCAAGAGGAGCAAACGGCGGCAGCACAAGAAGGAAGAGCGCGCCCCGCCAGTTCCGCCACTATCCCGTACTCTCGGCGATTTCATGCCCCCGGAGATGGGGGTCCCTCCTCGGATCCGCCCGGTGATGGATGATTCGTCCGATGACGGTATTGGGTACGCTTCGGTTAACACCGTCGAGCTGGTAAATCCCTTTTCGGTTCCCGACGTTGAAGAACACCAGGTGGACCTCCCTAGTGTCCCCGGTCGTCGCCACCGTCGGAAGAACCGCAGCAGCAGGAGTCGCCGGGGCACAGCCGTCGGTACCTCCGGCCAGGCCGTGCATGCCACTGAGACTAGGCGGCAGGCTCAAGATCGAGCTCAACGTGCGCAGGCTCCCCATCCGGGGTTGACGGATTCGCCTCTGCCACTGTTTGTGGTGTGGGACCAGGCAGAACCGCCTCAGCCGCGTCGCTACCAGCTCCGCCCTGCCACAAGTCCATCCCGGCCTCCTGACTCCAGTACGGTGACCATTTCCTGGACTGCGACCAGTGAACAGCGAGATGCGCCAAGTACCAGTCGGCCGCCGATCCAACCGGTAAGGCCCGTCATGCCACCAACCGCAGAGCAACCTCCTGCAACCAGGAGCTCGCGCTTGGCCAAAAAGTATGATGTCCTGAAGCACTTGGCCGACATCCCAGCAAGGCTCTCCATCCTTGAGGCTCTGCGCATGTCATCTGAGATGCGCGAGGCACTCGCTGAAGCCCTGAAGAGCCCCCTCCAGTTTGAGACAGAGGTTGCGGCTGCAGAGGCCTTTCACGCCGAAACGATCGAGGACGCCGAATGTCAGGCAGTTATCTCATTCTCTGGTATGGATGAAGACCCTCCTATACAGGGACACATTCGTCCGCTGTATGTCACTGGCCAGTTCAATGGCCTTGATGTCCGGCGTTGTCTTGTCGACACGGGGTCCGGGATTAACCTGATTCCAACTCGGACGCTCCGGAGATTGGGGTTGTCTGAGGATGACTTGATTCCCTCCGACCTCAGGATCCAGGGGTACGACCGCACCGAGCAAACCCCGGTCGGCAAGATACGTTTGAAGACCCAGTTCGGTGACTTGGTTGCCAACACCGAATTCATGGTAGTCTCTCAGGACACTGCGTATAACGCATTGATGGGTAGGCCATGGCTCCACCTTCATGCGGCGGTTCCCTCATCATACCACCAATGCCTCAAATACTCCCTTAACGGTCGAGTAGGTGTGATTCAAGAAGATGCCTCTCCTTTTGCCTCATGCGAAGCCCGCTATCTGGACGCGGACTATTACAAGAGCAAGGATAAGCAGATCCTGGCAGGTGAGGTCGAGCCTGTCGCTGTTGGAAGTGACCCCTGGGCAAGTTTGGATGACGCTTACGTCCTCCCGATTCAACGGTTGGACGTAGCCATGGTCTCGACGGCTTGTGAGTCTCCTGATGAGATGACCGCGACCGCCCATGCCAGCACCAGCGGCCCAGCAGGATCTGGTAGCCCCGATGCAGTTTCCAACGCAGTCTCTCCCGTGGATGATCCCTCCCCGAGTGGAGAGGGTATGGAAGACGCACCCCCAGCCTTTGAGGAGGGCGTCCCCGCCACGGTCGATGAGTTAATACAGGTGAACCTTGGAACCGAGGCCGATCCAAGACCCACATTGGTTAGTGCCGCCATGCCCTCTGAGGAGCGGCAGTAGTACGTGGACTTTCTCAGGCAGCACCGTGATGTGTTCGCTTGGGGCTATGACGAGATGCCGGGGCTAGATCCTCAGGTAGCCGTCCACCGCCTTGGTCTCCCGGCGAACCATCGCGGGTTCAAGCAGCCTCCCAGGAAGATGCACCCATCCCATGGTGCCATGGTTGAGGCCGAAGTTGACAAGCTTATCAAAGCCAACTTCGTGAGGGAAGTTTAGTACCCCAAATGGCTGGCCAACATTGTGCCGGTCAGGAAGAAGAACGGGCAGATTAGAGTCTGCATCGACTTCCGCGATCTCAACCGCCACTGTCCGAAGGATGATTTTCCCCTTCCAGTGACAGAGCTGTTGATTGATGCCACGGCAGGATTCCAAGCCCTCTCCTTCATGGATGGATACTCCGGATACAACCAAATTCGGATGGCCCCTGAGGATGAGGAGTTCACTGCCTTCAGGGCCCCCCAAGGTACCTTTTGCTACCGGGTCATGCCCTTCGGCCTGAAGAATGCAGGTGCCACCTATCAACGGGCGATGCACCGCATATTCAAGCCAATCCTCGGCACACTGGTGGAATGCTACGTCGACGACTTGGTTGTCAAATCGCGCCAGCGTCAGGACCATCTCAAAGATCTTGAGAAAGTGTTCAGCTTCCTCCGGTCTCGCTGCCTGAAGATGAACCCGTTGAAGTGTGCCTTTGGGGTCACCTCCGGAAAGTTCCTTGGATTTGTGGTAAGATACTGGGGTATTGAGATCGACCCAGAGAAAATCAGGGCGATTAGCCAGATGCCTCCCCCGGGTACCGTCCGGGAACTGCAAGGGTTCCAAGGCCACTTAGCCTATATACGCCGATTCATCGCGAATCTGGCCGGCAAGTGTAAGCCCTTTTCTCGGCTTATGAAGAAAGGTGCCACCTATGTATGGGATAAAGAGTGTCAGACCGCTTTCGAGGAAATCAAGCAGTACCTGCTTCAACCTCCGGTCCTGATGCCGCTCGTATCCGGAAAGCCGCTGGTCCTTTATGTGACCGCCCTGGAACGGTCCCTGGGTGCCCTTCTCGCCCAGAAGAACAACGAGGGAACAGAGAATAGCCTCTATTACCTCAGTCGCATGCTCCTCGATGCGGAGGTTAGGTATTCCCCCATCGAGAAGAGCTGCCTGGCGCTCGTATTTGCCGTACAGAAATTACGGCACTACTTGCAGCACCATGAGGTACAGTTGGTTTCTCGGGAAGACCCGTTGAAATATATCCTGAGCCGACCTATGTTGACTGGCCGTCTAGCGCGGTGGGATGTGATTCTCCAGCAGTTCGACATCAGGTATGTGTCTCAGAAGGCCATCAAAGGGCAAGCGTTGGCAGACTTTCTGGCCGCTCACCCGACCTCCGCGGATCAGCCGCTGGATCTAGGCTTTCCTGATGAGACCATTCTCTCGGTTGATCGAGCCGATCCATGCTGGCAGATGCACTTTGACGGTGCCTCCCGGAGCCCCACCGGTAGAAGACTCGATAATCCTAAGCTCAATAGAGTGGGCTTGGGCATCGTCTTCATTACCCCGGAGCGAGCCGTGCTGCCATACTCTTTCCTGTTGTCAGAGGGCTGTACCAACAATGAGGCGGAATACCATGCCCTCATCACCGGCCTCGAGTTAGCTCTCGAGATCGACGTGCCCCATCTGTGTGTGAAAGGGGACTCCGAGCTGGTCGTTAAGCAGATCAATGGCGACTACGTTGTCAGGAAGCCGGAACTTGTGCCATTTTGGAGTGCACCCTTCTTCTGATGGCCCGGTTCCCTTCTCGGCCGGAAATTGTCCATGTTCCCCGGTCGCAGAACGGTCGAGCAGATGCTTTGGCCAGCCTGGCTGCGTCACTTGCGGAACCTGAACAGGACAACCTGATCGTCCGCGTGACGCGCCGCAGGCTCATCGCTCCCGTTATCCCGGAAGAAGATCGCGGCCCGTTGGTAAGTAACCTCACCACGGTTTCCCCTATGCCCGGAGCCCCGAGTACCCCAGATATAGCAGTCGAATCAGCCCGTGATTGGAGGGCGCCTTTGGTTGAGTACCTCCAACATGGCATTCTTCCGTCAGATCGGGCCGAGCGCGAGCGAGTTCGACGCCGCGCATCGCAGTTTGTCCTCCAGAGCAGTCCCGGTCTGGAGCAGATCCTCTACAAGCGCGGGTTTGATGGTGTTCTCCTCCGTTGCCTTCAGGGAGTCGAGATCCCACGAGTCATGCAAGAGGTTCATGCTGGTTCATGTGGCGCCCACCAGACTGGGCCGTAGCTGTCCCACCAGATTCGGAGGTTGGGATACTTCTGGCCCTCTATGATCCATGACTGCATCGAGTACGCCAGGAGGTGCCATGCGTGCCAGGTTCATGCGAACTTTGTGCATCGGCCGCCGGAGCCTCTCCATACCACAAGGTATTCCTGGCCCTTTGCAGTCTGGGGACTGGACGTTGTGGGACCTTACCCGCCGGCGACAGCTCGCCAGTGCCGGTTCATTCTGACCGCCACGGACTTCTTCTCCAAATGGGCAGAAGCGATTCCGCTCAGAGAGGTCAAATCCTGTTCGATCGCTGACTTCGTGACCTCCAACATCATCTATCGATTTGGAGTGCCTCACGCTATCCTCACGGATAACGGAACCAATTTCCGAGCAGCCGAGTTGAAGAAGTTGTACGCCAAGTATAACATCCGCTCGAACCATACATATCGCTATCATGCGCAGGCGAATGGATAGATCGAGGCGTTTAACAAAACCCTCTCTAACATTCTGCAAAAGATGGTTGGTCAGAACAAGAAGAGTTGGCCGGACAAGCTCCCCAACGCCCTCTGGGCTTATCGGACGACGACTCGCAATTCCACCCAGATGACCCCTTATTCCCTGGTGTATGGAGCTGAGGTCGTCCTGCCCATCGAGATCCAGTTACCGTCCTTGCGCACTGTGGTCTACGACCAGCAAGCGCCGGACAGAGTTGCTGAAGCCCGTCTAGTCGAGTTGGAAGCACTGGATGAGAATAGACTTCGCGCTTTGCACAACTTGGAGAGGCATCAAAGCAGAATGGCTCGAGCTTTCAATAAGAAGGTTCGCCTCCGCTCCTTCCTGCAGGGTGATCTAGTGCTAGCCCTAAGAGCACCGATGATCCCCGGCAGGAAGCCGCCCAAGTTGGAGCCCAAGTGGGAGGGACCTTTTGTTGTCCACAAGGTCTATCCCAATGGCGCGTACTCCCTAGCGACTATGGATGGTGAGCGTGTCACTCCTCCCACCAACGCTAGGTTCCTCAAGCAATACTTTGCCTGAGTGTCCGTTCGTCCTGCATGACGCTAAACTGCACTTCGTCCTGCATGACGCTAAACTGCACTTCGTCCTGCATGACGCTAAACTGCACTTCGTCCTGCATGACGCTAAACTGCACTTCGTCCTGCATGACGCTAAACTGCACTTCGTCCTGCAGGACGCTAAACTGCACTTCGTCCTGCATGACGCTAAACTGCACCACGTCCTGCACGACGTTAAACTGCATTCGTCCAGGCTACAAGACGTTAAAACTGTTCAGCATTCGTCCGCGCTGCAAGACGTTAAACTGCCAAGTGCTTCGTCCCGCATGACGCTAAACTGCACTACGTCCGAGCTACAAGACGTTAAACTGTTCAGCATTCGTCCTGCATGACGTAAAACTGCCACTCAAGAACTACGTGCGGCTTGATTCCCATCCTTATGGGATACGTAGGACCGCCTGAACCCTCGTGTTTCAGGCCCAGCCCCATCCTTCGGGAATTTCCATCCCATCTCGGGCCCTTGGCCCAGTTGCCCCCGGGTGTGCGGCGTATGGTGTGAGTGCGGGGCTATGCCCTCATTCACGTCGGTTTGCTCGTCACGCTGTACGCCCCCCCACGTTTGGGGATGCCTTCTGCTCCCCCCTTCTTTTTTCCTCATCGTCCTGCATGACGTTAAACTGCACTTCAAGAACTACGTATGGCTTGATTCCCATCCTTATGGGATACGTAGGACCGCCTGGACATTCATGTTTCAGGCCCAGCCCCATTTCCTGGGAATCTCTATCCCGCGTTGGGCCTCTGGCCCCAGTTCCCCTCCTTTTTGTGCGAGGCGTATCGCGTGAGCGGGGGATTATGTCCTCATTCACGTCGGTCTACTGGCTGCGCCGTACGCCTCCCCCGTGTGTGGGACTACCTCACACCCCTCATCGTCCTGCATGACGTTAAACTGCCTTTCCAGAACTACGTATGGCTTGATTCCCATCCTTATGGGATACGTAGGACCGCCTGGACGCTTGTGTCTCAGGTCCAGCCCCGTCTCTTGGTTGATCACGGGGACCTGCCCCCCTTCGGTTGCTCTCAGGGTGAGTCCTCCGACCCTTTCCGGAGATCTGTTAACATGTTTTGGGTGCTTCGGTCTATGACTCGTAGTGTCAGATTCAATCCCGACAAGTCCTGTGTTGCTTGTCAGGCCCCGCGCTTCCTCTTGTTCGAGCCTTCACTCAAAGGGATCCTCGTTAGCGGTTTGGGTACGATGCCTCAGTGCTCTCCCACCGCTCCGGGTCGATTTACCGGTGGGTCTTGGGCCGCAAATCGATATGAATCCTGCGATTGAGCGGTTGATGCTCGTTTGCTTGCCCCGTCTTAGGCTGACGCGATCGGATGTTGTGTTGCGAATGCGTCAGCAACGTCCTTGATCGCCATGTCAGCTCTCTCAGGCTCTGAACATTGGTTGCGCAGTCCTCATCACACTCCGCCTTTGTGCGTTGTAGTGGAATCTTGACACTCTCTTCATACTGACCTCCGGTACGCCTCTACACGTTAGGCAGACCAACCAGGGTAATGATGTCGTTCGAGGCTCCCATGATCTGAGCGCCAAGGATATATGCAGATATCCTCCCTAAGGGCCATGCGTAGCTGGACCCTCGTCCCCATAAGGAGGAGGGAGTCGCCCGAACAATTGCGTTCTGGGCCCAGTATATCTGGAGGCTAGCATCTCTGCCCCTCGGGTGATGGACATATGCCGACCCCTATCCCAAGACTCTTCTCCTGGAATCGTGTGTGACCGCAGGGCTGGGTATGTTCCCACCTCCGCCGTGTCCGCCGTACCGCAATAAGCGGATTCCTCCATGGTCCGAACCACACGACCTTAAACTGTGTTGTCCGGTCCTACCACACGACCGTAAACTGTGATCGTCTTGGCCGCCCGACGAGAAACGGCACTGCATCGTGATGTCCTCCTCAGGGGACACTCATGTTGGGCGCTGGTTAATGACCACGCCATTCATCAATGCCTTCCATGGCTTGATTATTGTGGCGACGCCAGAGATTTCTCAATCACGGGCATGTCTCCGCACAAAGAAAAACCATTCATCTTTAAGGACAAACAAGAAATATCAAATGCCGCTCCTTTTGTGTGCGAGGGTCAGACCCGCACTCTTCCCCGCGCTGGTGCCCGATTGTGTTGCACCGCACTTCAAGAACTACGTGCGGCTTGATTCCCATCCTTATGGGATACGTAGGAACGCCCGGATGTTTGAAACTTCGGGTCTAGCCCCCCACCTCTTAGAGATTCCCCCTTCTCTGGGGAATCCGCCGCCTTCAGGTCACCCTCAAGGCGTGTTCCCCGACCCCTTGCCGTGGTCCACCGGTGTCAAGAGTACTCTGGTTTATTGCCACGAGGGTCAGGATCCGCTTGGTCATGTTTCCTCCCCTTTTCAGGCTTCGTGCTCCCTTTCATTCGGACCCATCGTCTACGCCCTGGGTGGAGCCCCCGTGAACGGTTCGGACACAATGCCTCAGTGCTCTCCCACCGACTCGGGCCGGTACCCCCAATGGCCTCGGGCAGCAAATCGATATGAATCCTGCGATTGAGCGGTCGATGCTCGTTTGCTGCCTCATTCCACCAACGGTTAGTGCGATATTGATGCTGCTTTTCTGCCACGGTCGGCAGTACTCCCATATCGTTACACCGGTGCCCCCAGTCCTTGAGTGAATGGCCGCATGATTCACATTTTCCACCTCCCATTCTGACCAGGCGAAACCTCGACACTCTTGACACTATCCCTCAGTGCATCTTCGCATATCCAGGGGATATGACCACGGTGTGGCGTGCTTTGAGTCCTTATGGTCCGAGCTCTAAGACCTTAAACTAAGATCTCCCCTTATGGTCCGAGCTCTAAGACCTTAAACTAAGATCTCCCCTTATGGTCCGAGCTCTAAGACCTTAAACTAAGATCCCCCCTTATGGTCCGAGCTCTAAGACCTTAAACTAAGATCTCCCCTTATGGTCCGAGCTCTAAGACCTTAAACTAAGATCTCCCCTTATGGTCCGAGCTCTAAGACCTTAAACTAAGATCCCCCCTTATGGTCCGAGCTCTAAGACCTTAAACTAAGATCTCCCCTTATGGTCCGAGCTCTAAGACCTTAAACTAAGATCTCCCCTTATGGTCCGAGCTCTAAGACCTTAAACTAAGATCTCCCCTTATGGTCCGAGCTCTAAGACCTTAAACTAAGATCTCCCCTTATGGTCCGAGCTCTAAGACCTTAAACTAAGATCTCTCCTTATGGTCCGAGCTCTAAGACCTTAAACTAAGATCCCCCCTTATGGTCCGAGATCTAAGACCTTAAACTAAGATCTCTCCTTATGGTCCGAGCTCTAAGACCATAAACTAAGATCCCCCCTTATGGTCCGAGCTCTAAGACATTAAACTAAGATCTAGCCCCATGGTCCGAGCTCTACGACCTTAAACTAAGATCTCCCCAAATGGGGTCCTACGTCCTGCATGACGTTAAACTGCACTCTCAGAACTACGTGTGGCTTGATCTCCAGCCTGATGGAGTACGTAGGAACGCCCGGGCATTCCAACTCGGGTCCAGCCTCAGGGATCGCTAAGTCCCGCCCCTCCTCGCCGCCGGCCGTCTGGCCTGACTTCGGGTAGAGTGGTGCAGTTGTGATATTCTCCCCGACCCAGCTCGGGATGCCCCATCGCAATGATGGGAAGCGACAGTTTCCTCGTCAAAGAGGTTCTGTCTGAGAACTGGGGTGATTCACGGCCAGATTAGTGCATCCGCCTAATACGCTTTCCCCACGGTGGCGCAATTTTGAGAGCGTTGGATTCTATCCGAACATATCGTCACTTCGCCCCACGCTTCGCATGCCCTGTTGATCGGGATTTCCACCCTTGCGTCTGAAGGAACCCCAAAGCGGTATTCATGATGACATGTGGTCCGCCTCCTGCAATATGAATAATGACCTTCGGTCTGTCTCTTGCAGTTGTTATGGTCGATCCACTGTCCGCCTACCGTCTTGGGCATTTCCTGGAAGGCCGACCGTTGTGGATTTCTGAATTCGGGACACGCGATTCACCCTTGCTCATTTCCCTATGTTCAGATAAAATCTCAACGCCCCTAGCGTTGTCCCGCTCGTGTGTCGGAACAAGTTGGGGGGATGATACATTGATTAGGCTTGAGGTCTCCTTTCTTAGGAATGACCTCCCTCTTTTCTTTAGAAATCCAGGCCCCATTACGGATGCCTGAAGCTTGGTTAACACTCCCGCGAGACAATTTGTGGTTGAGTATGCCAAAAGACGCAGATAAATATATTGATTCATACAAATGGATCGAAATATTGAATAACGGAAGCAAAATGTTCTAGGAATGGCAAAAAACAAAGCCCCTAACGATTAGCGTGCTGGATAAGTCTTTCTAATGCCGCTACCCTTTGGCTGGCGGCCTCCAGGGCTACTTCTCGTTCTCTGCGTGCCCTCTCCTCATCGGCGGTCGCAGCACGCAGTTCGTCGATCCTGGCCTGTGCACGCTCCCTCTCGACTTGGAGTGTGACCATCTGTTGGACCGCCTCCGTCAGCTGTACCTGAGCGTCGATCAGTTGTGCCGATAGTTGCTCCACAAGCTCGGTACATGCTGCGACGAAGGCCTCCTTCTCTGCCGCCTGCCCTTCGAGGCGCCGGACTTCCTGCTCTGCCGCGATGAGCGCCTGCGTGCTCTTCGACATGTCCCGACTTTGTGCGACGTCGGCACGCCGGCGGCTCTCGCGCATCTTCTCGGCCATGAAATCACGGACCGTCAGATGGAGGCGTTGAGCATCAGCTCCCCCGGCACACAGGAAGCGCAGCCAGGTCTGAAGTGATCCCATGCACCCCAGCCATTCCGATGGGTCTCGCTTGAGGAAGCGCTGGATGCACTTCCACCCCCTGCGTCGTGTTACCCGGCTATCCTCGACCGCCTCCGCGTCCGAGTCATCCATCTCCTCTGGGTCGGCAGGCCGGTAAGCAGGGAAGGCAGCCAGCAGGTCTGCTGCAGGGTCCGCCCCTGGGAGGTCCTCACGAGGGATAGGTTCCCCAACATCCGGGCAACCTTCTTCTCTCTCCCCAGCGGCGCTGACACCCTCGTCAGCCCCCAACCTCTCTCCGATGTCAGCACCGCCGATGTCCGGAGCCCCTTGATCAGCAGTTGGTGGGGCCGGCTCGGTTTGGAAGGTCTGTTCCGGAGCAGGCGGCATGTCCACCACTGGTCCACTCGTAGATGGCCCGGGTTCGGCAACCCGACGAGCCTCCAATGTTGAGATCACTGCGCGGGGCATGCCATGGTTAGTCACGGATCGTCAATGGCAAGAACCAGCAGTAAAGTAGGGAGACTTACGGGAGTTCGGAGCGTCATCTTCCGCTACCCCGGTCGCCGCAGGAACAGTTGCAGCAGGGGACCCCTTAGCGCTTGACAGTTCGATAATGGGTGACTGGCCCCCGCCTTGTCCTGCTGGCGCCTCTCCTACTCCTGTTGAGGACGCCTGACCGACATCCGTGTGCTCCTGAGAAGGATGGAGAAACGGGTTAGATGCTGCATAAGAGAATGGATGAAGCAAGTTGAGTAGGGATAGAAGCGGACCTCGAGGAGCTCAGTGACATCAACGTTGTCAGAGCCGGCCACCTCGCCACTCTCCCATGGGCTCCCCCGATTGGACCTTCCCTCGGAGCCTTCATCCTCCCCCGTCTCCTCCTCCTCCTCGGAGTCGCTACTGTCATCTTCTCCCGGCGGCATCTGTTCTGGAGCGGGCTCGAGACCGAGCATCACCTTCACCAGAAGGGATGGCTCCGCACGCTGACCACGTTGGCGCGCGTACTCGTCCATGGCCGTCAGATATGCATATTACCGGTTGAAGTCCACCCTGTCGGTGATCTGGAGGCGCCCGACCTCTGGCAGATAGATTCCTTCTCTGAGTATATTTCGCCAGATGACGTCGGTCCCCAGTGACTGCCGCAGGGTCATCCAGGCCGACCACAGTGCCGGGAAGACCGCATCGTGGGAGGGTTCGAGCAGACGCCTCACCTGCTTCCCGGGCCGCTCCCCGACCGACGCATGCGCCCCCTCTCTGGGCGCCGAGGTCGTGGCGGCAGCCTGCGATGCGCCCGCCGCCGAAGTCCCTGCTCGCGCCGGCCCCGCTGCTTGGCGCGCCTCCGTTCTCCCCCGTGTGGCGGCGCCTCGCCTCCTCCCTTGATGGCCGGTCTCCGCACGGGTGACCTCGAGCCGCCGAACTGGCTTCCGTAGAAGCCCCTCAGGGTACGCGATGGCCCAGTGTTCGGCATACTCGGTTGCCGAGCCTGCGTCGATCCCGGTAGGAGGGAGAGTGATGACGTCGCCAGAGCCGAAGGCGACGAACATCAGCCACATCTGGCGAAGGACGCAAGGGTTCGTCTCCTCCCGAACAGCAGTGAATACCCTCTTCGGCATCCGTTGAAGGCACCCGAACTGCCTGGCGAACCGGGTCGGCACGTAAGGCTCGCAGATCACCTTCCCGTCGATCCGAGCCACGAGCACCCCGCCCCGCATGTTCAGGAAATATTCATGCTGCTCCAGCGGGCCCTGTCCATTGTCGATCATCTGGCCGACAGGAGTGGGGAACGGGCTGAAGTTGAAATTGGCATGATTGCCAATCCGAACCCTCACGCCCTCCTCACTGAGGGTCATCGGAGCGACCCCCGCAATGTTCAGCAGGGAGGGTCGCAGGCCGTTGCCCGGAGGACTGATGGCATTTGGGAACGTATACCCACCGAGGTGAGCAGCCACCCATCCGTGGAAGAACTGAAAGGGCCCACAGATCCTTCGTGGCGACCCCCCTCGTGAGATGCGTCCCAGAATGGCATACAGCCTCGCCAGTACTGGGACCCCGAGGTTGTATCTCTTGTTGGCAGCCATGGATCCCGCCATCGCCAGTGTCACCGGGCGGACGCCCATCCTCGCATCCCGCACTGGCAGGAGCCACCCGCTCAGAAAGGCGGCCAGGAACGCCGCGTAACGGACGTTCGGGTCCCGGGCCTCGATGACGCGGTACCCCCATGAGCGGTAATCGCCCGTCTCCAGGACCCGCCAGTACGACCCGTTCCGGCTCCTCTGAGCTGCGGTCGGGCACCGCTTCCCCCTGCCTGGCATCTTGACCGCCGGGTCATGCTCCAGGAACTGGCCGAACCAATCCTTGTAGGCTATGTCCTTCTGGAAGTCTTGGGTCCCGAGCCGCTGCGTAGCCAGGTCAAGAAGATGCCAGGTCAGAATGGGAGTCCGTGACCTGTCCTCCCAGATGTTCTTCGGTGGCAGGAACTCATCGTACTGGTAGCCCTCCAGCGGGATACCTCCGATGCAGTGGATGTCCCAGAGACCGATGCCGACCTCCCCATGGTGAAGATGGAAGGTGTTGGTATCCGGGGACCAGCGAGTGAACAGCTCCGGCCCGAGCTCAGACTGCTGGTAGAAGTGGAACTGCGACGTCCACACCGCCTCGAACAGGCCGATGTACCGCAGCTCCTCTGCGAAGTGATCGCAAGTGTGGCGTACCCAGAACGCCCAGGCCCATTCACTGGTAAAGTTGCCCCCAGATCGCAAGTCCCAGTCCTTCAGCCAGCCCTTGGTGTCGTCAGTGACACTCTGACGGTATGTGCTCGAGTAGAGGGCTGGAGAATTCTCCGCTGTAGGCTCACCCCCATCAATGGTTCGCGTCCTCGGGTTCAGGACGTAGACGTCCAAGTGCCTGGTCTCCCTGGCCGGATGCCCATTGTTGGTGATGTTATAGCGGGGCAACTCGTCCTCCCGAGTCACCCAGGTTCGCGGCGCATCAACCTCGAACCCTGGCACTGGAACCTCATCCAGGAGGCCAAAGTTCCAGAGCGGCAGGTTGTCTGACAATGGGTATGTCTTCTGGGCCGGCGTTAGTAAGTCGAACAAGGATTGATTGTTAGAAACAATCTCCTTGGCTCCGTAAACCTCCTCGTTCGTCGCCATCTCGGCTCTGCGAGTGGCGGCATCCCCTTCATTTCCTCTGTGCGCGGCCATCTCGGAAGATTCGGGAGTCGTGCGGGTTAAGGGATGAAGCGTGCGGGATCGGACGAGGCTGGTGGAAAAGTTTGAGAGGCGGCGCGCAATCCTAGTGGACGGCGCACAATCGGGAAGTCCTTCGCGAAAAACCCCGGGTATTCGCGCAAAAACAGAGCGAAGTCCGGACGGTTTTGCGCGACGAGCGAGCGAATTCCGCGCCGGAAAAGGCAATTTCGCGCACGAGACAAAAGAGGCTTATCGCGCGGAAGGCCAGTGTACGGCACGGAGGGACCCAGTGCCCCTATTTATAGGCGAGGCCGTGGTCCGTGCTGCGCGGAAAAGGCTTTGCGTGACCGCATCGGCCGCTTTCGCGCCCGACACCCATTTTTGCGCGCCACAGTCCCGCGTCGCCCAGGACTTCGGCATTCCGGCGTCTCCCTCGGAACCCGATCGTTGCGACCTCTCGCCGATCAGATTCCGAGGGGGGGCTTTTGTAGACGCCGGAAAAGTCCGTTGTTCCCAAACGAAGCTCTGGATGCGGAAAGCGAGGTCATATTTGGAGTCGGAAGGATGTTTCGGAGGGCCCGGAGGCCTTGCGCGGAATTTCAGAGGCCCGCGCGCAAAGATGATGTTCCGCGCGCAAACCCCCCGGGATGCGCGCAATGCGCCGGTCCGGCGCGCAATTTTGCGCGCCGCGGGTCCGCGCGACTCCCGTGCGCGCCGCGCCCGATTCCGCGCCCGCGAGGAGAATTTCGCGCTCGCACCCTGGATTCCGCGCCCGGGGTTGCCTATAAATATAAGGCGACCCCCAACGTTTCAAAGGTTGCTGGAAGTAGAAACGTCTCTCGTGCGCGCAATTCAACCCCTTCCGCGCGCAATGACGAACTTCAGGTAACCTCCTTTCTTTCGCGCAAGAAAGCCTCGGGGTCCCCCTTCGCGTGCAATCCCCGCTGGCTCCTTTCATTTGAATAAAAACTCACCCTAAGGCCTTTGCGCGCAAAAGAACCCGCTTGCGCGCAATTGCCCCCGGGGTGCGCGCAATCCGGCCTGATTGCGCGCACCCCCCCCTTCTTTCAAGTGGCCATTCGTTAAAGAATGAGCCGTTGCCCCCGCGCGCTATCCGAAGCCCGGTGTGAGCAATCTCAAGCATCTGCGCGCAAGGCGCTGGCCCAATTGCGCGCCAGCCGCCCCGATTGCGCGCCGGCCCGCAGTATTGCGCGCAAAGCTTCCTTTTTGCACGCAATCTGCCAGGGTCGTCCCCGTTGACCTCCTAAGGGTACCCGCCTGTGTGGCACCCGATGATTCTCATCCCGGGTGCCCGCACCGTGAGTTGTCTTCCCGTGCGGCCCTCCAGGTTCGTGCGAAGTGACATGCACCCATCGTCCGGCAACCTATGCCCAGCATGACGTTAAACTGCACATTCGTCCCGCATGACGTTAAACTGCGCATTCGTCCCGCATGACGTTAAACTGCGCATACGTCCAACATGACGTTAAACTGCATATCCGTCCAGCATGACGTTAAACTGCACATCCGTCCAAGCTGCACGACGTTAAACTGCCTAGCCCCCATCGTCCGCGCTGCAAGACGTTAAACTGCCAAGTGCTTCGTCCTCAACACATGACGTTAAACTGTACTTCGTCCGGCAAGACGTTAAACCGTCCGCTTCGTCCTCAACACATGACGTTAAACTGTACTTCGTCTGGCAAGACGCTAAACCGTCCGCAACCTGATCCCGTGCTCCGCACGCAGGGTCCCCCCGGTTTGGATGTGGCCCCCACCCGCTCGTCCCTGCAGGGATGTCGGGATTGCCCCTCTTTAGGGACGATTTAATGGGAGTGGCTTTTCCCTACGGGGGCAGGGTATTACAAACCCCTAGTTTCTCGTGGGAGGCTGCACATGTGTATCTCCATTGCGCCTCCCCACTGCCGAAGCCAGTAGAGGGTCTGACTGGGATCGAGGTGTCTTCCGCTTTCGGTCCAAGTCCCTTCCAACTGAGTTTTGCAGCATCCGGGCTGCCCCAAGTGCGTAAGTCCTGACAGAATGAACTACGTGGACTTTGATCCCTGTCTTCTATACAGGGTACGTAGGAAGCCTCCCTGAGGTCCAAGCCCACCACCTGGTCGTCCCGGTCGTATTTACGTCGGTTCGTCCATCAGTGGACCCCTCCAGGGTTCACGCTTGCGTTGATTCACCTATGAATCCGCCCCTGTGGGAGACTGCCCGTGTGTATCTCCACGGTGCCTCCCCACAGCCCCCCTTTTCCATTTCCCCTTTTATCGTCCAGCATGACGTGAAACTGTGATCCACCCGGCCGTTCCATCCCCCTCCGTGCGAGGTGGTTCGGTTCAATCCTCCGCCCGGCGGACTCGACCTCTTCGTGAGTCGGCTTGCCGACGTCCAGCATGACGTTAAACTGTATGCCCGAACTACGTTGACTTTGATCCGTGTTAACGCGCGGTACGTAGGAAGCCCCTCTGGGGTCCAAGCTCTTCACTCCATCATCCATCCTGATCCTTACCCGGGCCGCCACATCCCGGTGGGGTCATGCCACTTCACTCCACTCCACGTTACTTGGGAAGCCGCCCATGTGCTGGCCCCAGCGTCGGAGGTTCCCCGCAAGGGGTTCTGTCATCTAATCCACTTTTCGTGTTGATCGGTCCGATGCCGTCCCCGCTGGACGTTAAACTCGCGGCATACCCCGGGTTAAACACGGGAAGCTGAGGAAAACCTCAGGTGACACAGTTCCCCGCACCTAGTACGGGATGCCTCAGGCCATCATGCCTTCGAGAAGCCCTATTAGGGACGGAAGACAGATGTGCAGAGCCGCAGTGTTACGACACGCCCCCAGCACCCAGAGCCACCCGGCCTTCTCACCGCAGGTTGCTGCCCCGCCCAGACTCCTTGGAACGTCCGGGCGGAAGCAGCGTAATTAACCGGTGTCCATGAAGATATGGCGCCGGGAACGAGATTCACGAACATTCTTAAGTCTATGAGGGAGACCCGGATTAGGCGACAAGTTCCGAGGAGACGTCCAAGGAAGGATGAGCCGACATCCCATCATCCCGGTTTCGATCAAGGAGCAGACGCCCCTGAATAAGGGACGGATGCCGCCCGCCCTTGGAAAGCGGGACTGCGGGACCACAAGCCGCGCGCCCATCCCCTCGGGTTGACGGGTGCACGCGCGAACGCGTCCTGGCGGAACAGCGTAACCCGACGCACATCCGCACCGAAACAACCCCAAATACTCATATAAAACATATCAGAACATTTTCTAGTCCTTATATTATATGTTTTATTTATGACTACTTTTGATGGAATGTAGGATCGAAGAAAAATTCTGCATCAATATAATATCCCTCGAAGGAAATATAAATTTTCCACTAAATTATTATCAATCCGAAAATTTACCAAAAAATGTATGTTATTTAATTTTTATTCACTCTTAATTGTGGTTTTCCCAGAGGAGTGAGTTGTAGAAAATTTTTAAAATATTTTATATGATCAGTGAATTCCATGATCAAGTATTCACCACCCTCATCTAATAATAAAATTTTAAATCATTTTCACAATTGATCTTATACATTTTTTTAAAATGATGAACTGTTATAATGTTTCATAATTTTATTGCATCGGAAACATATTACAATACTCACTAAATTCATTAGTATGGGTTATAAATTACGTAATCCCACCACTTTCTTATATAATCATTGGTATATATATAACAACATGTATGATATTCAAAATCTCACTTTCCCTTTAAACTGTTATAATTGTTTGTTGCAATATAAAATATTCAAATTTATCAATCAATTAAAATTAAAATGAATCCAATAATAAATTTCTATGGAGTATTTGGATACCCCTCTCATTTTTATATACATGGTGGAAATGAAAAAGTTTGGAAGGGATAAAATCATCCATGAAATTATTATTTTACATTTTATAGATTATGTTAGCCTTAAACATAATTTATAAAAAATTTACCATATTACCAATTCCAAAAAAACATTTCATTCGTAAATATTTGTTTCCCTCGGAATTCGGGGGTGACCTCCTGGATGGGAGATCCAAACGTTCCGATCGGTTTCTAACGGGTTTGTTCGTAGAACCAGAATCATCCAATGATTCCATATCCATTTGGACCTACTTTCCAAAGGTGGGCGCTCATTAGCTTGTGAACTGATGAGGCTTAAGAATTTGCATTGGTTGAGAGGATGGGAGGTCGGACTCATCACACCATTTTGAGGGGAATTATTGTCTATTCTGGGACTCTCTTTATAGATTTAAGTTTTTTTCGTGAATCCTTATTACATTACCATGTATAAAATGAGCTTTTCCTTTAGTTTTGACAATCAATGATTAAATATGTAAGAAATTTAGAGAATATTTTATATGTATTCGAGGTTCTTCATCAATAGAGAATCATCTATATCTATTTAGAGATTCTTGGTCAATGGTAACCTTCAAAACATTTATATACAAGTCTCATGGTCATTATGATGACCAGGATGGTTTTAAAGCCACTCAGTGGGGCACTTGAAGTTTATTGTCATTCAGAAGGACAATGAATTATTTCAGAGTTGGGATCGAACCCATAGATGGGATACCTAAGTATCCTTTGTTTTGGAAAAGGAATCAGAAACCACGTAGTTCGAGTAAGGGAGTATGATGTTTATGATTGATGGCTCAAAGAAAGATTTCACAATTAATTTTACACTCTAAGCTCACGTGAGTCATGCTCGGTGTGAGAAACAAGAGGTCTTTGTAAAAATTAGACAATTGTGCCATGAATGATGCAATCATAAGAAGTAATGTGGGGATTATGTTTGTATGATCGCCCAGATAAATGAAGTTTAGGATTTACTTTTAGGGAGAAAATCCAGGAACAGGGTCCATAAAGTTATACGTGCTTTATGGAGATTTGAATACTCTAACTTGGGGCTTACTCCTGAAACGGAAGCCCATGATTAGGAGAGTATTGATAATTGGGTTTTACTCCTGAGAAGGAATCCCAGATTAAACGCAAATTAGGACTGGTTAAAGAGAATTTAAGGGACTTGGGGATTACTTATGAAAAGGAAGCCCAAATTAGGAGACTGGGACTTACTCCTGAAATGGAAGCCCAAATTAGGAGACTAGGACTTAATCCTGAAAAGGAAGCCCAGGTTAAAGGATTTATGACTGGGACTTATTCCTAAAAAGGAACCCAGGTTAAGGATTAAGGTTTGGGGCTTACTCCTGAGGAGGATGCCCATATTTGAGACTGGGGCTTACTCCTGAAAAGGAAGCCCAGATTAAGGATTAAGGTTTGGGGCTTACTCCTGTGGAGGATTCCCATATTTGAGACTGGGGATTAATCCTAAAAAGGAATCCCAGGTTAAGGATTGGTTAAAGAGAATTTAAGGGACTTGGGGATTACTTATGAAAAGGAAGCCCAAATTAGGAGACTGGGACTTACTCCTGAAATGGAAGCCCAAATTAGGAGACTAGGACTTAATCCTGAAAAGGAAGCCCAGGTTAAAGGATTTATGACTGGGACTTATTCATAAAAAGGAAGCCCAGGTTAAAGATTAAGGTTTGGGGCTTACTCCTGAGGAGGATGCCCATATTTGAGACTGGGGCTTACTCCTGAAAAGGAAGCCCAGAGTAAGGATTAAGGTTTGGGGCTTACTCCTGTGTAGGATTCCCATATTTGAGACTGGGGATTAATCCTAAAAAGGAAGCCCAGGTTAAGGATTATGGTTTGGGGCTTACTCCTGAGGAGGATGCCCATATTTGATACTGGGGCTTACTCCTGAAAAGGAAGCCCATGTTAAGGATTAAGGTTTGGGGCTTACTCCTGAGGAGGATGCCCATATTTGAGACTGGGGCTTACTCCTGAAAAGGAAGCCCATGTTAAGGATTAAGGTTTGGGGATTACTCCTGAGGAAGATGCCCATATTTGAGACTGGGGATTACTCCTGAAAAGGAAACCCATGTTAGGGATTATGGTTTGGGGCTTACTCCTGAGAAGGATTCCCATATTTGAGACTGGGGATTACTCTTGGAAAGGAAGCCCAAGTTAAGGATTATGGTTTGGGGCTTACTCCTGAGGAGGATGCCCATATTTGAGACTGGGGCTTACTCCTGAAAAGGAAGCCCGGGTTAAGGATTAAGGTTTGGGGCTTACTCCTGAGGAGGATTCCAAAAACATTTAAGGGACTTGGGGCTTACTCCTAAGAAGGATCCCCAAATTAGAGGACTTGGTGCTTAATCCTAAGAAGGATGCCCAAATTAAGGATTCAATCATCTTAAAGGATGAGGTTGAATAGATGAACTCTCCATATTTAGTGATAAAAAATATATTTAAATCACTAGGTTTTGAGAGATATTCCACAGAATTCCTTTCAGATAAGGAAGTCAAATCAAGAAATCATGCCATAAATGGATTTTAAGAGTGTCTTGAAGACTGAATCATGAAAAGGAAAGATTTAATGGTTTAAGAGGAGTGAAATGGGCAAGAAAGGCACCCAAAAAGAAAGGGGTGCGCAAGTCTTGGAAGGCGCGCAAGTATCACGGGGGCGCGCAAGTATTGGTCGCGCAGGTATACCTGCGCGATATATGGTGTACTTGCGCGATATTAAACCAGCATTGAAATACTTGAGTGACTCTTTTTTAAAGCCTTTAGAATCCTCTTGAGGTTCTTCCAGAAAAGGGACGTGCATGTTCTATCGAAGAATGAAGGCGGCGCGCAAGTGTGGCCACTTCCATTAAGGGCTAGCCACTCAGGCACGCAAGTGTTGATGAATTTCATCCCTTAGGCCTTCCTCCCTCTCTTTAGATCTTCCGTTCTAGGTATGAAATTATCTTAGTAGTGTTCTGAAAGCTTTGAGAAGAGACTTGGGCGTCGAGAGCTTCAATCCGAGTTTCTGGAAAAAGATCTTCCCGAATGGGGGGACCACAGGATCTATTTATAGGCAGGAGAAGACCCTGGGTGGTTACCGGGAAGGGTCCCGGCCACATCTACAAATAGAGGGCCTCACTTCTGGACAAGCATCGGGATTTCCGGACTTCATACCTTCGAGCTCTCGCCGCGCAATTCACCTTAGTCGCATAGGTTGATCTGCTTTCCAGTTTTTTCCTTGATGTCGCGCTACTGTAAAGGTATTCGTACATGCGTGGTTTATACTTGCGCGTTAAAAACTAGCGTGGCACATGAATACTTGCGCGCCATGTTTTAGATTTGCGCAACTTAATGCCTTTAGCCATTTTTTCGAATTCTTTCACAAATTTTATGAAAAATAAACCCATTTAAGAGTTTAATTTCAACTTTTGGGCAGATTCAAAGGCTACTAATGAAATTAAAACGTCTAATGTACTGTCTAGAAAGCGGATTGATGACATGATGAACATCATTGGCCATGGTTTCTATGATATCTGCAACAACACTCTCTCAGATTTGGCTAAGCATTTGACGAAATATCATATTAATTTCCCACAGAGCATCTACCTGCCTCTATATGGTCATGGTCACCTGCAAGGAGTCAATGTTACAGATGCAAAGAACTATATACCTGAAATATAGCTGCGCTGCTACTCCTTCATTTCAGTTATGCTGTGTATTAAGAGCAACAACAATGGTCTCAACTTTCAAATTCTTCATCCATGTCATTTCCTTGCAGATATGAAAAAATGGCAAACCCATGGGCGGAAATGTTTTCCACTACTGGTTGGTGGAGAGAAGACAAACATGGTATTAGAGCAATATCTGAAAAGGGTACTCCCTTCAAATGGCTCTATACTTCTAATGCTCCATTCTCAAATCCATGTATCCATCTTCCAAGCCTCCTGGATAGTAACAGAGTCACTATTTGATTAGTAGAAAATTTTCTCAAACCGCACTCAAGAACATCCTTTTACAAATTTTCCAAGAAGAGATGGTATCATGGCATCTCTTATTGAATCCAGTTGAATGAATGAATTACAGGTGGTTGCTGATGAAGCTCGACATTCCGTAAATCAAATGAAGTGTTATGTTGAAAGCCTCTTGTAATTCTTGAAAAAAGAGAAGATACTCCAGTCTGTGGATGTCCTTCTAACTCTTGTGCATCAATGAAAAACACTTTCACATTCACTTATTTGTACCTTCATTCACTCACTACCTGCTTTAAATTTACTTAAGACAATGGGCTTAGTAAGCATAGTTTGATTTTTACTAGGATTATTACAAATAACCCTACAAACTTTGAAACTTTTAATTGCTCAATATTACCTAAATCATACAAAATGTATGTTCAGTGAGCTGGAACTTGACTTTTATTCAATGTTCCTTTGTCTTTTGTGGGAAGTTTAAAGTCATGCATGCCGGACATAAAGGGGATAATGATTAAGGTCGAAATAGCTTTGACCGAAATGGATTAGAATTGACACAATTCCTTGAAAATTCATCTGAAAACATGTTACCATAGTCAAGTATGAGGGAAAATTTGTAAACTATGGCTTAAGAATATTTGAATCTGAGGAATGATATAAAAAAGAGATAAAATTCATTAAAAGATGTAGTTCCCAAGAATGAAGTTACTATTATTTAACAAAACCCGTTAGGGGGTTGAAATATGCAGGGCCACCTAAGGGCATTGGCTGCATGGTCAAATAACTAGCATCTTTCGGCTGAAAAGTCTGTTATGTGGACTGTATATGCAAGGCCACCTATGGGCACGTGCTACATAGTCAGGCAAAAGAACTCTCAGAAATTTACTTTCCTATTACTAAAAGCCAGTGAATGTTTAGGGAGATTCAAATTTTCTAAAGTATAGAGTTTGTTGTATGGAAAGAGGTACTTGAATATGGAGAAGATATTTACGAACAAGAATATCGAAGAATTGAATAAATATCACTCCTACGAAGGTCTGACCCAAACGTATGGAAAGAGAAAATGGAGAGTATAAACCATAGACTTGAATACTTTTAGATCATGAAAAAGGACATGGGACAAATATGTTAAGGATGGCTATTTTTTGCAGATCACTATATACCATCATTTAAGACAAATAAGGACAAAAGATGCATTCTTCCCAAGAATGAAGTTAATATTATCCAAAAAACCCGTTAGGGGGTTGAAATATGCATGGCCAACAAAGGGCATTGGATGCATCGTCAAACAAATAGCATCTTTCGGCTGACAAGTCTGTTATGTGGACTGTTTATGCAAGGCCACCTATGGGCACGTGCTGCATAGTCAGGAAAAAGAATTCTCAGAAGTTTGACATTTTTGTGACTAAAAGTCATGACAAAGGGTTATAAATATCTGAAAATATTTTAGGTTAGGATTATAACACATAAAGATGGGTATTGTCCAATGTATATAGAGATACATAGGTCAATGATAACCATAATTATGTTGTGGATGGGTCCTGAATTTAAATTTTGGACTTCACTACGTATCTCATAAGAATGGGAATACAGCCATACGTAGTTCTTGAAATGCAGTTTAACGTCGTGCAGGACGAAAGTATGAGAGATCTTAGTTTAGGGTCATAGAATTCGGACCATAATAATGAATACACAGTGTGTGTTTTCATGAGGACTTTTCAGCCAAGGGACTGAAAGTGAAATTTGGGGTTAGGCCCAAAAGACTTGGGACTGGATTCGAGGGACACCCGAATGTTCCTACTTATCCCATAAGGATGGGATTCAAGTCCACGTAGTTCAATAACTACCCTTTGTACAAATTTGGTTCGTACGGGTGAAAGGGGAATTTAATGCAATGATGGTTAAACATGTGTCAAAAAGTTTAGGTATTACCATGTATGCATGTAGTCTCTTGAAATGAAAACATGATTGAAAAAATCAATGTCAATAATAGTTCTCTCTCAAATGAGGAAATCAAAGAGTATTGTAGTTTATTGTCATACCGGACAAAATTTTTGCATAGTTTAACGTCATATAACAAGGACGAAAGTGAATCAATGTAAATATATTGATTCTAGGGGTGGTTTCACAAATCAACATCATATGAGATTGTGGTGAACCGATGTGAAGAGATTGTTTTTGGGCTTGAACCCAGGGAGGTTGCCTACATACCCAGCCTGGAGGGCAAGGATCAAAGTCCATGTAGTACAATTAAAGAATGAATTAATGATCTGTTGTTTTTGGGGACAACGATCTAAATAAAATAAAAAAAATTGTTGGGACTTATACATGGTTAGCGGCCCATAGAGAGTGTTACGGTTGAGGTTTTCTCTAAGCTCACGTGAGTCATACTCGGTGTGAGAAACATGAGGTAACAACAACCTTAACAATGCATAGTTTAATGTCATGTAGGACATATAAGGGGACCATGCTGTTTGTAGTCTTGCAGTTAGGACTATTGGTGCTGCGCAGTTTAGTGTCATGTAGTAGGGACAAAATACAATTTAATGTCATGTAGGACGTATTATGAATTTTCTGTACAGTTTAGCGTCATGTAGTTAGGACGATGGGAACAATAGAGTTTAACGTCATGTTGGACGAAAGGGAGGAACTGTGTAGTTTAATGTCATGCAGTGAGGACAAAAGAGTGCACCATTTTATCATTATGTTGGACGCATTGGGGATTTTTTTCCACAGATTAATGTCTTGTTGGAAAAAAGTGCGAATAGCTTAAGGTCATATGCATGGACCGTGGATGGTGCAGTTTAATGTCATGTTGGACCTTTGATGATTATATAGTTTAACGTCTTTCCAGATGTAAGGGACTTTTATACAGTTTAACGTCTTGCTGGACGTAAGGGACTTGCAAATATTTTATGGTCATATGCATGGACCAGGGATGATGCAGTTTAAGGTCATGATGGATGGTTTAGGGAAATGTTTCACATTTTAACGTCGTGTGGGATGAAGTTACAGTTTAAGGTCATACTGGACCATTGCTGTATAGTTTAACGTCATATAGCAAGGACGAACTGGTGTTGCACAGTTTAGTGTCATGTTGCGGGGACATTACTGTTTAACGTCTTACTGGACGTAAGGGACTTTTTTCACAGTTTAACGTCGTGTGGGACGAAGTTGCATTTTAAGGTTATACTGGACCATTGCTGTATAGTTTAACGTCATATAGCAAGGACGAACTGGTTCCTCACAGTTTAGTGTCATGTTGCGGGGACATTAAGGTTTAACGTCTTGCTAGACGTAAAGGACTTTTTTCACAGTTTAACATCGTGTGGGACGAAGTTGCAGTTTAAGGTCATACTTAACTATTGCTGTATAGTTTAACGTCATATAGCAAGGACGAACTGGTCCCACACAGTTTAGTGTCATGTTTCGGGGACATTAAAGTTTAACGTCTTGCTGGACGTAAGGGAATTCTTTCACAGTTTAACATCGTGTGGGACGATGTTGCAGTTTAAGGTCATACTGGACCATTGCTGTATAGTTTAACGTCATATAGCAAGGATGAACTGGTGCCGCATAGTTTAGTGTCATGTTGCGGGGACATTAATGTTTAACGCCTTGCTGGACGTAAGGGACTTTTTTCACAGTTTAACGTCGTGTGGGACGAAGTTGCAGTTTAAGGTCATACTGGACCATTGCTGTATAGTTTAACGCCATATATCAAGGATGAACTGGTGCCACATAGTTTAGTGTCATGTTGCGGGGACATTAAAGTTTAACGTCATGCTGGACGTAAGGGACTTTTTTCACTGTTTAACGTCGTGTGGGACGAAGTTGCAGTTTAAAGTCATACTGGACCATTGCTGTATAGTTTAACGTCATATAGCAAGGACGAACTGGTGCCGCACAGTTTAGTGTCATGTTGCGGGGACATTAATGTTTAACGTCTTTCTGGACGTAAGGGACTTTTTTCACAGTTTAACATCGTGTGGGACGAAGTTGCAGTTTAAGGTCATACTGGGCCATTGCTGTATAGTTTAACGTCATATAGCAAGGACAAACTGGTACCGTAAAGTTTAGTGTCATGTTGTGGGGACATTAAATGAATACATTGTATTTTATACAAAATATTTTTTCAAAAATCTGTCATTAGTTGGAGTAGTAATGAGTTCTCCATCCATCGAGATTAATGAATAAGCTCCATTGGAGTAGACCCTATGTATTGAATAAGGTCCTTCCCATTTTGGCTCAAGCTTGGGAGGTTTCTTTCCTGGTATCATTGGAGTTCTGAGAACAAATACCAATTCTCCCTGAATGAATGAGCGAAGATGAACTTTTTTGTTAAAAGCTCGTTCTATTCGATTCTGATAGATTTCCAAATGTTGCAAAGTGCACAATATTTTCTCATCTAACCATTCCAACTCATTCAATTGCTTTTGGGATTGCTCATCTGTAGATAACTGATCACAAATGGCTACTCTGAGTGAGGGATATTGAACTTCAATTGGAAATACTGCTTCTGTTCCATATACCAACGAATATGGAGTTGACCGCGTTGCATTGCGGGTGGTAGTCCGATATGCCCACAAAGCATGAAAGAGTTTATCAGGCCATGACCTCTTATCTTTATCCACCATCTTTTGTAGTATATTTGAAAGAGTCTTGTTAAAGGCTTCTATTTGGCCATTGGCTGCTGCATGATACCGAGATGAATGGTTGGATTTAATGTTGTATTCTTGATACAATTTCTTCACCTCAGAAGAACAGAAGTTAGTGCCAGTGTCCGAAAATATGGTATGAGGGACCACAAATCTAGTAATGATGTTAGACTTGATGAAGCTAATAATTCATTTAGAACTGACATCATTGAGAGGTACTACCTCTGCCCATTTGGAAAAGAAATCAGTAGCAGTAAGAATGTACTTAAACTACTTGGCTATAGCTGAAGGGTAAGGTCCCACCACATCCATTCCCCATGTGGCAAATGACCATGAGTATTTAACTATATGAAGCAACTCTGGAGGTTGATGAATGAAGTTGGCATGTACTTGACATGAATGAAATTTCTTTGTGAAATCAACACAATCTTTTATCATTGAATGCCAAAAGTATCCAATCCTTTGAATTTGATCAGACAATCTATGTCCATACTGGTGGGCACCACAGACTCCTGCATGTACTTCTTTCATGACAGCCATTGTCTCTTCACCATCAATGCATCTAAAGAGAATTCCATCAAAACCACGTTTGTTGAGAATTTTCTCTAGGTTGTTTGGGCCATCATAAAGAGTAAAATTGACCACATGTCGCCAGATTTGTTCTTTATCGGCTCTATCAGGTGGAAGTGTTCCATTTTTAAGGTATTCCTTGATAGGTGACATCCATCCTGTAGTATGACCATACGGTTCATGAATGGGACTAATTTCATTAATTTCCTCTGTTCTGGCTTGAACATAAGGTGAAATTGCACGACGGTGGGCAATACTGATGGTTGTCTCATCCCGATTTGGATTTTCTAGAGCTGTGGCTATATTAGCCAGTGCATCAGCTTGAGCATTTTGTGATCTTGGGACTTAAGAAAATGTCAGTTCTGAAGGGAATTCCGCCAATAACTTTCTGATGTAATCATACAAAGGGATTAACTCTTCTTTTCTGATGGCATAATCCCCATTGATTTGTTTGATTACCAGGTCTGAATCACCTTTCACCTTTAAGTGATTCACTTGTGATTGAAGCGCTAACTCCAAGCCTGTGATAAGAGCTTGGTATTTAGCTTCATTAACAGTACCACCTTCCCACAATAAAAATGAATAAGGTAACAATGCCTTATCTGGATAAATGAGTACAATTCCTAAACCAACTTTGTTGAATATAGGATTTTCCATTTTCTTCCCTTTTGGACTTCTGGAAGCACCATCAAAATACATTTCCCATGTTTGAGAACTCTTTTGAATAGAGAAAACTTCCTCATCAGGGAGTTCAATGTCTGAAGACGTGCCTTCCACTGAAGGATGTTCAGCTAGGAAATCAGCCAGAGCATGGCCCTTAATTGCCTTTTGAGATACATACTGTATGTCGAACTGCTGCAAAATAACTGACCGCCTTACTAGACGTCCTGTAAGCATTGTACGACTAAGGATGAATTTGAGCGGATTATTGCGAGATACCAATTGGACCTCGTGATGTTGCAGGTAGTGTCTCAGTTTCTGAACTGAAAAGATTAATGCCAGGCAGCACTTCTCAATACTTGAATACCGTGTTTCTGCTTGAAGCATAGTTCTACTGAGATAATAGAGGCTGTTTTCATTCCCAGCATCATTCTTTTGAGCGAGAAAGGCACCCAATGATCGATCTAGAGCTGTCACATAGAGGATAAGTGGTCTACCTTCAATAGGTGGCATGAGTACTGGTGGACTCAAGAGGTATTTCTTGAGAACAACAAACGCTTCTTGACAATCTTCAGTCCACTGGTAAGTGACTCCTTTTTTCAATAATTTGGTAAAGGGTACACTTTTGCCTGCCAAATTGGCGATGAAACGCCGAATATAGGCTAATTGTCCTTGAAGTCCTCTTAATTCGTTCAAATTATGAGGAGGTGACATACCATGAATTGATTTGGTCTTATCAGGATCGACTTCAATACCACGATGGCGTACAACAAAGCCGAGGAATTTTCCTGAGGTTACCCCAAAAGCACATTTTAAGGGGTTCATCTTCAAATTACGTTGTTGAAGCTTGTGAATATGTCTTCTAAATCAGCCAAGTTATTAGAACTTTGTTTGGATTTAACCACCAAATCTTCTACATAGCATTCAACAAACTTTCCTAATAAAGGTTTGAAGATACGGTTCATGGCGCGTTGATATGTTGCACCTGCATTCTTTAAACCAAAGGGCATCACCCGGTAACAAAACACACCTTGAGGGGCTCTAAAGGCTGTAGATTCCTCATCTTCTGGGGCCATTCAGATATGATTATATCTAGAATATCCATCCATGAAGGAAATTACTTCATAGCCAGCCGTCGCATCAATTAAGAGTTCTGTAATCGGAACTGGGAAATCATCTTTAGGACAAGACCGATTAAGATCTCTGAAATCGATGCAAACCCTAATTTGTCTGTTCTACTTCTTTACAGGGACAATATTAGCCAACCACTTGGGATATTGAACTTCTCTGACGAAGTTATCTTTGATCAGCTTATCCACTTCAGCTTCAATTTTGGAAGCATAAGTTGGGTGTGTTCTTCTTGCGGATTGCTTAAATCCTCGATGTTCTTTTCGTAAACCCAAATGATGAGTAGAAATATCAGGATCAAGCCCCGGAATTTCTGTATAGTTCCAAGAGAAAATATATTTATTTTTCTTTAGAAAAGAAATATACATCTCTTGATCTTCAAGGGTCATGGCCGCACTAATTAAAGTGGGGCGTGGATCTTTCTCTGTACCCAGATTTATTTCTCTGAGTTCATCCACAGTGGTAGAGATACCCTCTTCAAATGCTGGAGGAGCATCTCTAAGATCTTCCTCTTCCTCTTCATCATGTGTTATATCTTTCGTTTCTACTTGCATAATAGATGACAAAACAAAATTTTTGTTATCAGAAGAGATGTCAAAATTTTCACATTTTGAAGAAGAAGCTTCTATTTCCGAGCCTATTGATGATAAAGGGCCTTCTTTGGGAAATAAAGAGGAGATGATGGATTGAGAATTGATATCATTATTCACCTCGGATGTTACTATAACTTCTTCTGGCCTGATTGGCGAAGTATAGACCTGTTGGATTTCAGCAGATGAAATGAAGACATCACCACTTGTGCTTTCATCATTGATTGGTAGGTTACCAATTTCTCCCATGTTGTCTGGCTCAACTGCCGTAATTGACATTATGGATCTTTCCATAAGAGTATTTTTATTTGAGCCTATTTTTTCAATTTTACTGATAGGTAACACATAATCTGTACTCACATGTGTAAATGGATTTATTGGAATTTTCTCCAAACCATATGGAGCATTAACTCTGGTAATTTCCTTCATTGTAGATTTCTCTCTTCCCTTCCTGTGATAAAATTCTGCCTCAATGTATTGAGACTCACATGTCTTGAATGAGGCCTTATCACTATACAATGTTCCAACTTGACCATTGAAACAGTATTTGAGACATTGATGGTATGATGAAGGGATAGCCTCATGCTGATGTAGCCAGGGTCTTCCAAGCAAGACGTTGAAAGCTGAGTCTTGCTCAACAATCATGAAAACCGTATTGGATACAAGATCTCCAAACTGATTTCTGAGTGTAACTTCGCCCAGTGGTTCTTGTTCATTTTTATCATATCCTTGTAATATCATGGTAGAAGGAGATAAATCATATTCCGTGAGGCCCAATCGATGAAGTGTACGAATGGGTATGAGGTTCACTCCTAAACCATTGTCAATGAAAGCTCTTCGGATATCTACACCATTGACTTTTCCAGATAAGTATAGAGGTTTTATGTGCCCATGCACAACATCATATTCATCTTTATCAGTAAAAGATATCGTTGCATGGAATTCTTCAGGATTATTCTCTATGTGATAGACTTCAGCTGCAGCAATTTCAGCTTCAAACTCCTGAGGACTTGACAAAGCATCGATGAGTGCTTCCCTAAGATCTTTTGATAGATTCAAAGAATCCAAAATTGATAACTTGGCTGGTACTTGGGCCAAGTGTTTCAATATATCATACTTTTGATCTAAAGGTCTGCGTTTCCCAACATGAATATGCGGTTTAGCAGGTACCTTCTAAGTAGATGCTTTGGAAGCTAATACATCTTGTATTGGGATAGAAGTTGACAACATTCTTGTTTTTGGAAGATTAGACCGATTAGATCCATTTACTTGCTGAGATAAAGAAGATGGAATTTTTAATTGGTCTTCCAAAATAACTGTGCCAAGACTGAGTTGACTATTGGCAGAAGAACTTGCTTGTTCTTTTTGAGGTCGCTGAAGGGCTCTACCACGAGTTTCTGCTGCATACACAGTGCTAGCAGGGGTAGAATTAGAGTAGTGGCTTTGGAAAGATCCACGTCTTCCCCTGTATCCTGAACCTCTTGATCTTCCTCAGATTCCCTTATTTGATACAGGGAATTCAGACTCATCAAAATTGAAATTACGACTGGAATACGGATCTGTTAATTGAATCATATTAACAGAACCGAAGATTAACTCTTCTTCTAATAAAGACTCTGCCTCACTAGCCTGTTTAGGCTATGCCATTTGATGGGGCGGTGCACGTTGTTTTGAAGTAGATGGCATAAAGTCTGCCAGAGTCAAAGACAATTTAGTCTTTGACACATACTCATCTTCTTCTGATTCTTTTTTCTTCTTTGAATCAAACCATTTCTTTGAGGACTTTCCCTCTAACAAAGAGGGATTTACCGCAATATTCATGGAAGAAGACACAATTGGTTTCTTTAATTGTGTTCGCAAAATGGAATGAGTCCGATTGATTGTCTTTCTGACCATACAATCATCATATTTCTGTGCATTTCTGCTTTTGACTTCTTGACATTCACCTTCCTCCTCTGGAACTGTAGCAGTAACACATGTTACCTGAGTCGAAGAACCTTTCAACTTGACTTTTCCCAAGTCGACCATCTTTTGCAGGAGGTCTTTGATGACAAAACACTCCTCAATGGGATGCCCTAACATTTGATGAAAGGGACAATAATTGGGACGGTCTTCATATCCTTCCTTGTTTGGCTTCTTGGGCACTGGTAATTGAACCAAATTATTTTCCAGAGCTGAAATTAAGTAACCAGGAACTTGCTCATTTCGGAAGGAGTATGTTTTACTCTTCAAATCTTCAAATTGTTTTCGTCGTTGATCTCTTTGATCATTTGGACGAAACAGCCTTTGTTGTTGGCGTTCAAGAGGTGGAGCCCTTCGAGAAGATGAAGGTTTTGAAGTAGAAATAGGTACAGGCGCTTGTTTAAGCATAACTGTAGTAGTTTATGCTTTACCCTTTATCCTTCCTAAAGGTGATGGAATTACACGAGATTTAACCTTAGCATGTATAAGGGAATCCTTAATCTGCTGAGCGATTGAAGTAAGGTCTCGAAACCCTCCTGTGTATTTCACAGGGATCAATGGCCTGCGTAATTCTTCATGAAAATTTGCCACACAGATTGGAAACAGATCATCATGAGGGAGTGCTAAACTCAGGGAATACGTTAATCCCTTCCAGCGAGCAATGAAATCAGAGACTCTTTCATTCTCCCTTTGCTTGCAGTTTGTAAGATCGAAAACTGCCGTTTTTGGAAAAGTTGAGCTGAACTGAAGAAGTACTTTTTGACGAAGATCCTCCCATCCGATGATTGGCCGGGATTGCAATCTTGTATGCCAGACAAAAGCTGGTCCTTGCAAGGTTCGCACGAAGCATCTGAGTTTCACTGCTTCTTGCTGCTCTGGAGTTCCCATCATAGGATCACAACAAGACACGTAATGCGTCAAATGTTGTTCAGGTTCGCCTGATCCATTGAAAGTTGGGAAAACAGGGTTTCCAAAACTAGATGGAGGAGAAATTGAATCTACCCATTCAGGGTAAAATTTCTTTTCTAGTTGAACTTGTGCCTGTTTCCCTTCCATAGTTTCTAACCGAGCTGTTAATGACTCAATAGTAGTTATTAACATTTGAGAAACATCCGGTTGAATCTGGTCTTGAGTAGGTGCAATGAATGGAGCTTGGACAGATGTGGTGATTGGTGCTGCAACCGATGGTAGAACTGCCAACCGTTGTTGCATTTGACCCATAGGATTAGTCCTCTGAGGGTGTACTGATAAAGGAGGATATTCATGATCCATCTCAATAACTGCAACAAATTCCTTCAGCTGTCGGACTTCAGCATTCTTAATAAGAAGACTACTCTGAAGTAGTTCTGCATTCAACCTTCTTAATTCTTTCATTTCTTCCTCTTGTTGTGCAAACCTTTGCTCTAACGAGAGCAATTGACCTTCTACAGAGGAAGGATATGTAACCTGATTCTTTCCCCTCCCTTTGTTGGATACTTTTTGGAGAGAGGGAAGTGGATTACCTAGGTTCTGAGTAATCCTTTGACTTCGTGTACGCACACCTTCTTCATTTGTATCAGTGCGTACATTTTCTTGAGCAGGAAGCTCTTCATCTGAGTCCCCTGAGTGAGTCTCCTCTGGTGGATTAGCAACAATGGAATTGATGACATTGATTGATGCATAATGCATCACATCCCTTCTATCAACATTTCTGTGATATTGTCTTCTTTCATGTCTTTGATGAGACATTGCCTTTTGTTGATTCAATACTTTGGGAACTTCTTGATGAGCTATAATTTGGAGGGAATCTCCTAATAATTTGGCTCTTCATTCCTCTTGGGGCTTCTTCCCCAATATCTAAAAGACCAAAATTCTCTCAGAAGGGGATTGATGATTTGAACGAGTCCCCAGTCTCGTGAACTGGGGATGTTCCTGCTGCTTCCGCTCAACTTCTCAAATCCCATTTGTTGACTCTGAGGGTTGGGTTAAATATGTCCCCAGTCTGAAAAGATGGGGTGGCTCTTGACATTCTATGTCTGAGATCTTCTTAAAATATCTCTTGATCTTGCGAATCTTAGTTCGGAAATTAGCTGGATGCATTAACCTGTATCCACTTTTATCACCTGGTTCAACAGACTGTTGGATGATTTCAGAGACTTCTGTCATTTGATGATTTGTTTTCTCCATTCGAGAGGATTGTGCAATATTCTCGCCTACTTTATGTAGGATCAATTCAACAACTTGTTCTCTATATGCTTGATTTTGAGAGGAACTAGTTGAAGCATGTTCTTGAGCAAGCTTTTGATTATGAACAAAGCCCGTTGACTGTTGCCGGCCATGGGCAATAACATTGCATGAGACCATTTTCGGCGGGCTTTGCTGACTGGAAAGCACTGTCAAATGTAGTGCTCTGTGAACACCCCATCTTCTGATATGAACACTAGATGGAGCATTGGTAATTAATTGACGCAATTTTCTTAGTGCTCCAAGGCATGAACGTTGACGGGTTCTCTGTTGCTTTTCAGCCTTCAGATACCGAGAGACTGATAGAGAGGCCAAATCAATCTGACGTTGTATCCCTTCTATTATTTTAAGATGATTTTCATATTCATCATAAGATAATACCTTCTTCTTCAATTGATAAAGAGTTTTCCATATGTTGAGATGAATATCATGGACTCCATCTTCCATCAACATCTTTGTAATGTCATACTGGGAGTCAGCCAAAGGCCAAAACATGACTGGTACCTCACTTTTCACCAGTTTTTCCTCATGTTCAGCATTTCCTCTTTATCATTAAATGGAGATTCTTCTACCTGTTTTAACCAGAGTTGGTGTTTCCTTGTTTCTTCATCGGATTCAACAAGATTGGTAGAGAGATCAGTGATCAAACTAGATGATTCATGACTTAGGGGTGGTTCGGAGAATGACCTACACCCTAAGATATCTGCTAATTGAGAAAGTATTTCACTTGCTAGCGATAATGCATCAGACATGACTTGTTTCGCATTTGCAAGTGCCTCAAGATAAGAGGGCTTTCTTGGCACTACATTGTCCATTGTAGTATTTTCCAGGCAATGTGAATCACTACTGTGGAGAGGAATTTTGCAATGAAATTCATCATCATGGGGAGGACCACTATAATGGGTTACAGAAAAAGATAAGATCTCTTGCTCCTTGTTCTTCTGACCACACAGAGGGTTCCTGTTGCTCTCATCTGAATATGAAACTTCAAGATTGACCGAATTGTCACGAAGCAAGCCTTCATGGTGAAGTGTCTGTTGAAGACCTTCAGAATTAATGTTCCCGTTATTGAGAACTGAGGGAGTAGAATCTTGAATTCCAATAGATAAATGTCTGAGGGCTTCAAGAACTCCAGCATCGAGCAAGGCCTTGTTACAGATTGGCCTTTGATCTCCTGACTGTGCTGGGCGGATCTTTTTCTTAGATGCCTTCTCACTCACTTTGGAAACCACTTGTTGACGAAAGTGGTTACTCTGAGCAGGTGTATGTGCCTGATCAGGAAAGATGGTCAGGTTAGGCTGGCGATCTCCAATCAAATCAGGTGTATGTGCCTGACTTGGTTGTCTGTATGATATGGGGGAGTATGCCCCATAACCCTCTTGGACTGGAACAGATGTATGTGTCTGTTTCGGAGTGAATCGTTGATGTGTAACTCCACTGATAGGGATAGATTTATGTGCCTTTCCCTGAGATGATGTTGAAGCTGTTATGATATCTTGGCAAGCATCCAGAATATGAGCAGGAATTTGCTTCTGCTCTTTCACCATTGACAAAATATGCTTGGTGACTTCAGCCGCCGGAACGGGAATATACGTCCATTCCGGGTTTGGAGTATGTGTATGTGCCTACTCCTATCCTCCTTTTCTTGTCAGTGAATCCTGACAGTACTCATGTGTGGAGGCAGAGAGTTGAGTCTGCCTCTTGTTTGTCGTTGGGGCTTTCCGACTGACTTCTCCGTGCGCTACCAAGCGAGACTGTTGGTAGGCTTGATTAGTACTCGAAGGTGTATGTGCCTGCTGATTACACTTCGCCAAAGGTGGTTGACGAGATCCATCATATGTAGTTAGATGAGCCTGCTGACTAACTGGTGATGTATAAGCAGGTGTATGTTCCTACCTATAGTACTCCACCAGAATTTCCTGGCCGGATTGGCTTGATGCTGCCAGACGAGTCTGCTGGACATCAGAATTAAAACAGACAGGTGTGTTTTCCTGCTCGTTGTTTGCCACCAAGTTAGGTTGTTGGACTTCTCCGGAGATGGCAGGGATTAAAACCAGCCCATTGTTAACCGGATTCCATCTCCGGCGGTTCGTCTTGCCTGCTCTGGTTTGAGGAACCTGAGCTGAATGCTTGGAGTCGGTACCCTCATCATGTTGAGGGCGCACAACCACACGAGTCTGGCTGCGATTGTTGATGGGAGCCCTCGGGAAGGACTCCTGTCTTTTTGAATTAAGGCCCTAAGGGACCTGCTCATTCACTTCCTCAAAGTAAGGGAGTTAATTCAAATTGCGTTACGGGGATAACGTCCCGAAAAGATTGGAGACGGTAGTCAGCACCGCCTGCCTCTTGATCACTGGTCGTCGTTGTCCATACGACCTGTATAAGTTGTTCAATTTGAGGGTCTGTCAGGCAGCCTCCAGAGTTGGGATGGTACCGTGTTGACGGTACTCCTTAACCAACGCATTTGATACCCAGCATTGAAGACGCTGAGTAGGTGATGTCATCCTCAGAGCGGATGACGATCCAGTAGGAATAGCAGCAGTGGTATTTGCAGCAGCAGTATTCACAGATGTGAATTTGAGAGCAGCCATTATGGAAATAAGGAAAATCTTGGAAAAGAGTGCCTGTTTGATATAACAGACGTAATCATGATAAGATTCAGCCACTTCATCCTTTGGATGAGCACACATGTCAATGATTGTTTTTGTTAGCCCTCTAAAAATATGGGCTTAACAAATAGGTAAAACATCATTTTTACTTGGTTAAGGATTCACGTCGGGTTCATCATTTTTTGTTTCCCTCAGAATTCGGGGATGACCACCTGGATGGGAGATTCAAACGTTCCGATCGGTTACTAACGGGTTTGTTCATAGAACCGGAAACATCCAATGATTCCATATCCATTTGGACCTACATTCCAAAGGTGGGCGCTCATTAGCTTGTGAACTGATGAGGCATAGGAATTTGCATAGGTCGAGAGGATGGGAGGTCGGACTCATCACACCATTTTGAGGGGAATTATTGTCTATTCCGAGACTCTCTTTATAGATTTAAGTTATGTTCATGAATCATTATTACATTACCAAGTATAAAATGAGCTTTTACTTTAGTTTTGACAATCAATGATTAAATATGTAAGAAATTTAGAGAAAATTTTATATGTATTCGAGGATCTTCATCAATAGAGAATCATCTATATCTATTTAGAGATTCTTGGTCAATGGTAACCTTCAAAACATTTAAATAAAATTCTCTTGGTCATTATGATGACCAGGCTGGTTTTAAAGCCACTCATTGGGGCACGTGAAGTTTATTGTCATTCAGAAGGACAATGAATTATTTCAGAGTTGGGATCAAACCCATAGATGGGCTACCTACATATCCTTTGTTTTGGAAAAGGAATCAGAACCCACGTAGTTCGAGTAAGGGAGTATGATGTTTATGATTGATGGTTCAAAGAAGGATGTCACAATTACTTTTACACTCTAAGCTCATGTGAGTCATTCTCGGTGTGAGAAACAAGAGGTATTGGTAAATATTAGACAATTGTGACATGAAAGATGCAATCATAAGAAGTAATGTGGGGCTTATGTTTGCATGATCACCCAGATAAATGAAGTTTAAGATTTACTTTTAGGGAGAAAATCCAGGAACAGGGTCCATAAAGGTATATGTGCTTTATGGAGATTTGAATACTCTAACATGGGGCTTACTCCTGAAAAGGAAGCCCAAGATTAGGAGAGGATTGATAATTAGGTTTTACTCCTGAGAAGGAATCCTAGATTAAACCTAAATTAGGACTGGTTAAAGAGATTTTAAGGGACGTGGGGCTTACTCCTGAAAAGGAAGCCCAAATTAGGAGACTGGGACTTACTCGTGAAAAAAAGCCCAAATTAGGAGACTGGGACTTACTCCTGAAAAAGAAGCCCAGGTTAAGGGATTTATGACTGGGACTTATTCCTGAAAAGGAAGCCCAGGTTAAGGATTAAGGTTTGGGGCATACTCCTGAGGAGGATGCCCATATTTGAGATTGGGCCTTACTCCTGAAAAGGAAGCCCAGGTTAAGGATTAAGGTTTGGGGCCTACTCCTGAGGAGGATGCCCATATTTGAGACTGGGGCTTACTCCTAAAAAGGAAGCCCAGGTTAAGGATTAAGGACTGGGGCTTACTCCTGAGGAGGATGCCCATATTTGAGACTGGGGATTACTCATGAAAAGTAAGCCCATGTTAAGGATTATGGTTTGGGGCTTACTCCTGAGGAGGATGCCCATATTTGAGACTGAGGCTTATTCCTGAAAAGGAAGCCCAGGTTAAGGATTAAGGTTTGGGGCTTACTCCTGAGGAGGATGCCCATATTTGAGACTGGGGCTTACTCCTAAAAAGGAAGCCCAGGTTAAGGATTAAGGTTTGGGGCTTACTCTTGAGGAGGATGCCCATGTTTGAGACCGGGGCTTACTCCTAAAAAGGAATCCCAGGTTAAGGATAATGGTTTGGGGCTTACTCCTGAGGAGGATGACCATATTTGAGACTGGGGCTTACTCTTGAAAAGGAAGCCCAGGTTAAGGATTAAGGTTTGGGGCTTAATCCTGGGGAGTATGCCCAAACATTTAAGGGACTTGGGGCTTACTCCTAAGAAAGATGCCCAAATTAGAGGACTTGGGGCTTACTCCTAAGAAGGATGCCCAAATTAAGGATTCTCTCATCTTAAAGGATGAGGTTGAATGGATGAACTCTCCATATTTAGTGACAAAAAAGATATTTAAATCACTAGGTTTTGAGAGATATTCCACTAAATTCATTTCAGATAAGGAAGTAAAATCAAGAAATCATGCCATAAATGGCTTTAAAGAGTGTCTTGAAGACTGAATCTTGAAAAGAAAAGGTGTAATGGTTTAAGAGGAGTGAAATGGGCAAGAAAGGCAACCAAAAATAAAGGGGCGCGCAAGTCTTGGAAGGCGCACAAGTATCGCGTGGGCGCACAAGTATTGGTCACGCAGGTATACCTGCGCGATATATGGTGTACTTGCGCGATATTAAACCAGCATTGAAATACTTGAGCGAATATTTTTTAAAGACATTAGAATCCTCTTGAGGTTCTTCCAGAAAAGGGACACGCAAGTTCTATCGATGAAAGAAGGCGGCACGCAAGTGTGGCCACTTCCCTTAAGGGCTGGCCACTCAGTCGCGCAAGTGTTGATGAGTTTCAACACTTAGGCCTTCCTCCCTCTCTTTAGATCTTCCGTTCTAGGTACGAAATTACCTTAGAAGTGTTCCGGATGATTTGAGAAGAGACTTGGGCGTCGAGAGCTTCAATCCGAGTTTCTGGAAAAAGATCTTCCCAAATGGGGGGCCCACAGGGTCTATTTATAGGTAGGAGAAGACCCTGGGCGGTTACCGGGTGGTTATCACTTAGGTCGCGCAAGTCACTTGCGCGACCAAGGGCGTCGCGCAAGTGGACTTGCGCGACAGTGATATAACTTGCGCGGTGCAGTTTCTGTTGATCCATTGTTCATGCCTTTATCATTTTTTGATATTTTCTTCAAAGGTTGAATCACTTTGAGCTCAGATATTCCCCTTTTCCGATTTTTAGATTCTGTGATGAAAGGAGCATCAACAATATTGAAAAAACATTTTTCTTCATAATGAAATAAAATCATGAATTACCTAATGTTCTTAGATTATTTTAATTATTAGAAACACCATTTAGCATTTTAACAATATCGTTTAATTTTTTTATTTATCTTATTTGTTTATCCTTATTTGTTTAAAAAAAAAAAAAGGATGAGTTTAGAAATATATTTGAAGGCTATTTGTAAAGGCTACCCCCACCACTGCCATCATCTAGCCAGTGAAACTGGAAAAAACCAACCAAGAAAAAAAATATCATAGACTACCTAGTCGTGAACATCAACTAGGTGACGAGGTTTGGAATTACTAGATAACTATACCAAGACCACCTGTGAGTTGGTGGCATCAGGAGGATAATTGGTAATATTGAGTCCACAAGTCAAAGAGATCATTTATGCAAGAATTTAAAAAAAAATAGAAACCTATTAAAACCATAATCAATGTAAATACCCACAAAACTATAATTACATCCCATGGGAGGATTTAAAATAAAATTCAAATGAAATTAAATGATTTATAGTAAATCTTAATCAATCCCATGAGTAGTTGAAAAAATAAATCTTCCATTTTCTCCACTTGAGATATATTTGTACATAATTATTTTAATACTTTTATCTCCCATTAGTGTCTCTGAAATTATCTGAATTTCATATTTTAAATAGTTATAGATAATTTAGAGTATTTTTTCATAATGGGTTTTAGTAATAAAATCTTCTTATACTTTCCTTTTAGGTTCCTGGTTATCACTAAAACCAAGCTCTTTCTTTTTGGGCTGTTGGAAATAGAAAAAACCAAGGCCATTTTCTAACTTTCATAGAAACTTAAAATTTTAATGATATGAGTTATTTATAGGTTTCTTATATATAGATAAATTCATGGTCTATTAATTATAATCCTCTCAATAATGTGGGGTGGGGATATATATGGTCTTATCTCGAGGTATTACCTAACTTCATTATCAAATTGTGTACTTTATATTTTATTTTATTTTTATACCTTTTACTTTTTTTGGTATATTTCATTCAATTAATCAAATAATATATCATCATGTCAATATATTAATATATTAAACTATATAAATCAATATCTCTATTAATTAAGATATTATTTACACTATGAATATAAATTTCCATTTCCATATCATTATCAATACTATTGTGATTTTTTTATTTTATGTATTGTTTAATTTCATAACTGAGTCAAATTATTATTTTTCAATTGTAATAGGAAATTACCATCCCTCTTACAATATTACTCTAAAAACAATTAGTATCATAAGAGACCATTGTTTTCAAAATTGTTTTTAAAAACAATAATGTTTTTTAATAAAAATTCTTTAAAAGGTAGACTATACCTCAAACACCCAATGTTATCCTAAACTACACTCAATAAGTTATACAAATTTATTTTATGTAAATTTCAATATTTATTTGAAAATTCACATGTTTAATTTTCTTGGAATTATATGTTACTCCCTTTTTAAAATTTTCATGAATGGTTAAAAAACCACTAAAGAATTATAGGAAAATGGACTTTTGATTATATTATTTCCTTTGAACTAGATAAAAAATCCATGAATTCTTTACATAATGGTGTATACTGAAATAAAATCTATAGATTTTACATTTTAAAAATTCCAATTAAATTTTAATATTACATTATATTATTCATAAAAGAACAAATAATGATAAAAAATACTAGGTATGACATTTATAGATAATATATTCGATGTTTTAGCTTATATAATAAATAATCAATTACTGAAATGTTTACTTGTTTTATCAACATTTGAAATAGAATAAAGTATCATGGTGTTGTTATTACTATAAAAATTATTGCAAATAAAATACTTTTTTGTTTTTAGAATTACCTAGGAACCAATGTAATGGAAATTTTAGAAGTAAAATATATCATGAACATGTGGTGGAATAACTCATTAGTTCTCTCATAACCAATTATTTCGCTATAAATGAAAAATTGAGTAGTAGGTAAAGGAATTGAAGGAAGAGAAGAAAATTAATTTTAAATTAATAAATTATTAATCTTATATAAGTGATGTTGCAATTAATAATATATCCATGAAATTAAAAACATAATGAAGAAGAAGAAATCCTTTCATCATTATAAAAATGAGAAACAATAAAAGAATCCAAGTTAACTTATTATCATTGAAACAAAAAGAGACATGCTTAGGTAGATTTCCACTCTCACAAAAAGGAAAAGAATAAATGAAATAATTCTCCAAATGTTTCAACTTAGATTGTAATTAATGAATCTCTCTATTCTTTCGAATCATGCGATGGATGTTCCAAATGTCTCAATGCTAAAATTGAGGTATTTGAAGATGTAAATTCTCTTAATTATTCCGCTTCTAATTATTCCATCTCTAATTGTTCTTAGAGCTAATTAGATTATGAATAATTATTAAATGGATTTTTTTACCAAAAAAAATAAAAGAACTAAAAAATAATTAAAATCCAGTTTTTTTTATAATATTTAATGCTCTAAAACGTTATTATTAGTCCTTGAAATTAAATGATAAGCCAAATGTTAAAAAATAAGAATCAACAATTATTCTTATTAAAAACTCTCCATTCATATTGAACCAAGGTCATAAATGATTAAATATGGTTGTTGGAATTCAACTAAATGTATATAATAATTTTGGTTTGAGTTTTAAAATTAAGAATTCACCTTAAAAATGCAACTAATTTTGTAAGAGGGTTCTCTCAAAATAAACTTTTCAATTATTATAGAAAATTTGGGCATATTATTAAGGAATGTGATTGTAAAAATGATAATTATGGTAGGTCTAAGTCAATTAATCTCCCTTATAATACATTTTTATGAAGTATTATATAAATTATTATTCTACATAAGTAAGGATTTAATATATCTTCTAGATAACACATTTGAACACAAAATATCGGTAACAAAGTCTTTAGTTTCTGTGTTTTATTATAAGAAAATTGTCTCAAGAGTAAATATAAAGTAATAACATGGTACATAGATTGTGGGTGATAAAGACACATGTGTAGTGACTTGTAACACCCTAAAAATATAGTTTAAAATAGTAATCTTGATGGATTCCATAACACGCAACACTAATCTTTAAGGGAATTGTGATATATTATAAAAATATTATTAAATTGTACACATTTTATTAAATAGTGTGCATATGTAAACCATATTATTTAGTATATTTATAATTTTATTAATAAAAAAATTAGTGATTAATAATTAAGTAATAATAACTAATTTTTATTTAAATTCATTTTATGCATAAAAAATCATCAAAAAACAGTTTTTATTTCCTTTTCACTATAAATATTATAATAAATTTTGGAATCATTTATAAGTCATCTTTAATAAATTTAAAATACATTTTTAAATCATCAAAATAAAATATTACATAGGGGGAATGTTTGGTATTTTTAGGAAATTATTTAATTTGTAGTGTATTTTGAAATATTTTAGTTTTTCAAATACTGTCATTTCTTTACAATAAATAAAGTAATTAAAATGTCGTATTATATTTTGGAGTTGTTTTTAAATTTATATATAGTCCATTTTATGTATAATAATATAATTATTTCCATTTTATTTATCAATATTCCTGATTTTTACATAAATTATTTTTTATGCTTAAAAACATATTTTCCTAAAAACTAGTTTTCATAGGGTCTTATAAATTTCTTATTAAAATTTATTTCTAACACTTATAGAGATTTAATAATGAATATAGGATACCATATTATGAATCATGGGTATTTAATTTTGTAAATAGATCCCTTTTGTTTTTTGTCATTACAAATAGCAACTATGGAAAATATTTGTCACCTCGAAAGGGGTAAAATGTGTAAAAGTGGGTTTAACCCAAGATACAATGTCTCAAATTCCACCCAACACTTGAATTTATTTCATTTTATGGAATTAACTCAACCATATACTTCTAAAATTAAAATATATGTAACTTTTAGTTCTATTTTCCCTTAATAGGGAAATTTATATTATAATATGTTTAGAAAATTACAAAATGATACTGTCTTGCTATTAATTAAATTTATATGTTAATATATGGGTAAAAATATGCAATAAATGAGTATAAATATTATTCTAAACAATATAATTTTTTTATTATAAATTTTTTTATTTTTATTAATGTTATAATTACATTAAATTCTTACACAGCCCTGACACAATACCTGTGAATGTAGTAGAAAAATCAAAGTAAATTAATTTCCAAACCTCAAAATTAATTTTTTGCGTGAATTATGGTCATGAAAAAAAATATGGTTAATAATAATGTATAATTTTTTATTATTGACTTTATATTCAAATTAAAATTTTATCTTTATGTATTTTAAGTCAAATTAAACAAATAGTTTCAAAATGACATTAATTACACATTATGAATGATTATATTACATTAAATTGTTTAAAATACATAAAAATATTGAAAGAATAAAATTAGTATTATAAATGGTCTCAAATATCATCCCTTGTATATTTAGGATAAAATTATGACCTTACAATTAAAATTATAACCCTTTAATATTGAAGATGTAGTTTCCATATTTAAGGTTAAAATTGGTTGACTAAGGGGTTTCATACAAGGATATGTTTTAAAATAAGATTTAATCGTATCATAACATAATTGTTTTAATTTTTCAACCATACTCCATCTTATCTTCTAAATTAATGTCACATTTTTTCACTTCCACATAAAAAATAAATTATTAGATCGAAATGTATTTTTTAATTATTAGTCTGTCCTCGACCCTCCTATAAAAGGATGCCCTCCTTTATCTTATTTAACTATTTTGATCTATCTAGATCCATATAAACAATCTAAATTATCCTCTAGAAATTTATTTCCATGAATTAGATGTTATTATATTAAAAAGATATCATACCAATGGTCCTTAAGAAACTTTTTGAAGGAGGTATACCAAAGAAATGGTAATAATCAAAACCCGGCCTCTTTCAATTTATTTATTCTAAATTTTCTAATAAATGCTTAGTATTCATCATAAAATTATAAATTACATATCCTAAATATAATTAAATGTTAGCATAACTATATAACCATCATTATTAACCCTCATTTCAATCAAATTATAAGTGAATGAATTACTTGTGAGTACGTGTGGACTACCTTCTTTGTATACCAATATAATTTATTTTCAATAAAAAAACATTCATGGATGTTTATTATAATTGGTTTTTTGTTTATATTAAAGAATTATGCTCCTGTAATTATAAAATAGTATGAAACTTTTTATGTCCCCATTCATTATAAACGGATAATGTTTCTCGTTCGTATGTGTGGACTATCACCTCCACAAAGTGAAGTGATTTATTACTCATTTACAATTCAAATTGATTGTGATATGGATAGGATTAATGAATATAATATATATATTATCTATAAAGGATCCTATAAATGTGAATTATTAATCACCTTTTTTTCATTCCATTCTTCGAAATGTGAAAACATTGTTCTTGCGTATGTCTGACCGACCCTCTTTGTGAATGATGTAATTCATTTTTACATCTCTATATTTTTTAAATGAATATAAATATATATTATTATTAAATGTTATAGTTATTTATTGAATAAAATAATTAATTTGATGGATCCATCATCAAAGTAAAAGGATCAGAACTACCAAACAGAAACCCTCATGAAAAATGAATGAGTTTACACCCAGAAACGATAATTTTAATAGATATATTTTAACAAATAGATTTTTAAATGTTATAAGTTGATAATATAGGATATTTCAATTATATAAAATATAATTATATATAATTATAATTAATTTTTAGTTATTATAAATGATGTAATATTTCGTTCAAAGGAAGTCAAACTTAAGGTTAGAGATTCTCATATCACTTTTATTTCTATGAGACACATTCCATGTTAACCACTTGTTTCGCTTGGGTGGACTATATAATAAAAATTAATATTTTTATGATTAATTTAATTAAAATTAGGTTTATTTTATATGTATATAATGTTCAATCTTTTATAAGTTTTGGATTTAAAGATTTCCATATAAGTAAGTGGTTTTCATCTCAGTTTTGTTTATAAGAGACGTATTTTATATTCACAACTTTTCTCATTCATGTGGTTAATAAAATACCTCATTAATATGATATATCATTAATAAATTAATATTAAGGGTAGTTAACATTTTATTTCATGCTATTTCATTCCACAGGATTATGACTCAAAACATAGAAAAGTAGTAATGGATTTATATTTCAATCTCATTTTAATCAAGCTTTTTTATGCTTGTATTTACATTGATGGAAATTATATGATATATTTATATATGATAAACCCGATTAATTTTATTATCACATGATTATTCATTTAATTTTAATGTATAATTACAAATTTCCCCACTTTTTTACTTAAAATGATCAAGAAAAAGTTTTCAATAAAAACATACTTTATTTCATCATTATTCGAGAATCCATTTTATTCCATATTAATGTACTATAAAATTTTATTTAAAGTTAATTTAATATTATAAAAAGATTATTTAGAATCATTTATATGAATTTTTCAATTTTTATAAATCATTTTAAAAGGTATATTCTTTTCATTTTATGAACAAGTTTCTTTAGAATATTTACCAAAAATATGAAATTAATGCTTATTTTAACATACACGACCTGATTTTCTTTTCTATCATGAATCTTACAATATTTTAACCTTATTTTAAAAGTTTCCTAGGTTCCTTTAAAATTAAATTGTTTCCATAAATTTTTGTAATTGTTTTAAAATTTAATGGATGGATTCAAAAATGAAGAGGGTAGTTTCGTTAGGAGATATTACAAGTGATATTTTAATGGAATTATAATAAGATTAAATCATTTGTTGTTTATTATTATTTACTAGTAATATGATCCTATGATACCATAATTGTTAAAAATATTTATGTTTTATGATTACGATGATGTTATTTTTATTAAACCCATTTATTTTACATGGGTTATTCTATGATGAATTATTAAAATGTTTTTAAACCCCATTTATTTTCTAATGGTTATTAAATTTGATGAATGTTTTATAATATTATGTATCATATATGAAAGTAATATTATTATGTAATGGATATGTTTGGAATTATATATCAATTTAAATAATTAGGTAAATATGTATATTTCACAAGATAATAAGAAATTTAATGGGGAGTTAACCTAATTTAGCAAGGCAATTTATCCACTATAATAGTCTAGGGAGTGAACCTTGATTAAGGATATGATATAATTAGTAGTAAAAAATATACTATTATAGTATTGGTAGTGATAAATGACTAATTTAATTATTTTATAGGCTTATGTGTATGAAACGAACTTATAAATTATGCCAATGTTATGCCTTCATGGATCATATTATTTAATGGCTTTATTATTTGTTTTCTTATAAAATGAAAACATGTATTCCATGATTTAAAATTATTATATATGATATTAATTGTATGAATTTTCAAATATTAATCTCAACTTATAAAATTATTATGCTCAGGTTATGCTTATTTGATAATTGATATCATCCTTTTTTACCCTTACTATGAGTTTTATCTCACCCTTTTTTACATTTCTGTTCCCCTGGTTCCAAATAATGATTTTACATATGTTATTTATAAAATGATTACTACGTGGAAATATTATTATGGATTTGATAAATATCATTCTTGAAAAAATAATAATGTGTATCTTGTCTCCAAAGACATTATTCCTTTACAATCAATGGGAGTTGATTTATAAAATATATTAAATATTTTACTTTTAGGATGCAGTATCAATGTATGAATAAATATGGGGTTATATCATCTGTATCATAGGTAAATAGTCAATATTTATAGATTATTATAAGAGAAAATTAGTGAAAACACTGGGGAGTAGTCTTTGAATAGGATAAAATCCTAAATATTGGGTAATGAAGAGATTGTGTGTTTTTCTGGGAAATACATCTATACTGCGATACTACAATTGGAAATGGTTTCAGAACATATGCATATAGGGTAATAACCTTTAATATAGTTTGTATAATATATCCCATTCATCATTCTGGTTCGTGGTGAGTGTTCCCTTACCATACGCCTGGTTTGAAACACCTGGTAGATATTCTTAGGTTAATTCAATTTTTTATGATCCATTATATCGAATTTAATAGATTGTGACCATGAATAACCTAGTTTAACATGAAGATGTCATATATTTAAAATAAGATTTGATTATTTAGAAATAATATGGATGATTTTTCATGATTTCTCAACATGATTATTTTTTATCACACTATGATTTTTGGTTTTAGTCAATGGAAGAAACCTGGAGGATCCATGTTAAAATTTAATGTGGTGAAAAATGAAATGGATGTCCTCATTATCAAAAAAATGAAACTAGACATAGAATTTGAAAGACTATAATTATTCTTAATAATCTATATCATTATATGATTAAAAATTTCAACTTGTGTGATTATCCTGAAACACATAATAATAGAAAAATACAGTTTCATAAAGTCCATAGAGATAAGATAACTTATCTTTCATTACGTTGAGAATATGGAAAGGTGAACCCATGAAAATGTCTCAATGGAATGGGAATTTGTATTTAGTGTGAAAAAGAATGACATGGATCAAGTAATTACTGTGGAGAATTGAAGAGTTTTATTTATGGATTTATTATTCATCCAATGTTACATTTTATAGTTCAATGTCTAATGTGTGGGGAATATGGTAAATATTGATGCCAATTCCCCAATCCAATGGTTAACTTATATAACAAGTAATTATCTTTGTTATTCCAATAAATGAAGTGAAAGTATTAAATTTATTATGTTTTCAGATTTAATAATATTTTTATATAAGTTTAATATCATTGATATTATGGTAATAAGAATCATGAAACATATAATCATTTTTTCTGAAGTAGTTTTTCATTAATTATTTGAAAGTATATGTTTAATGGTACTAATAACCAAGAAAAGTGATTTAGTGGTAGGTTGATATTTTTAGATAACACAAGATTTAGGTGCATATAACCCATAATAAGTTCCTCAAGTTGACCTAATAAGGTTTAGTTAAGATAAAGATACGATTTTTGTTGATAAATTAAATTAGATAATATCAATGATAATGAAACTGATTTCTAATTTTTTCTGATAAAGTCAATTAAAATATTTTTTGGATTTCAGGTATATATTAAATAGTTGATTATTTTATTTTATGAATAAGGATAGAGATAATTTTTTAATGCACTTATGATTCTATTGAGATTTTATGGTGATTCCAATTAATTTAGTAAAGTATTAGCATGTTTTATGAGAATATCTAGTCAAGGTATTCATGTTTTTGTGAATGGATTTATTATCAACTTTATGTTTTCTGGATATAAATGTTAATGTTCATCTTTTTAAAAATTCATCAAATAAAATTCATATTTAGGTTTTTGAATTTGTACATACATATTTTTTAGGAGTCTTAGGTTTAACTATTTATGGAATGGATTAAGTTTAAATTTAGGTGTTATTGTTAATGTATTAGAGATTAATGTATTACATTTATTCAAAAGGGATATATTGTGCCAACCATTAGTTTGGGTAAATTTTTTAATATTTATTGACTTAATTGAAATTATTTTATGGTTTTTATAATGCATTATACGTTTGTTATCCCTACATGGAAAAATAATATTTAATATTTATTTCATAGAGTCAGTGATGAAGTTGAAATTGATCAAATTATAAAAAACAATATTATTATTATTGTTATATAGAAATAAATAAAGTAATTATATTTTATTAGGTTCTGTATCTTGAGTGTAATATATTATCTTATATTTTGGAAGTGTATTCTAAAAAAAGTTATCATTTTATGAACATTATAGATAAATTTATTTTATTTTTACCCCTCTTGATGTATGGTTTTGGTGTCAGTAAATTTCTTGTGAACATGATATATATCACACTATATTAGTCCTTGGAAGTGAGTTTTCTCCCCTATTTATAAAATTTAACTTCCCACCAATTTTATCCTTATCTGGGAATCCAATTTTGTGTTATTTTATGCATCCTTTATGTTCACCATGTCCCCATTTCAAATGATGTTTAATTAACCCTCTCTATGATTTGGGTTTTCAATAAAGATAATTTCAAATATTAAACCTTATATTAGTAAGATAAAATTGAGTGGATGAAATTTATTTATGGGGGGAGAATGTAACATCTTGAAAATTTAGTTTTAAAAAAATAAACTCACTGGCTTTTTTAGCACGCAACACCAAGCGCTAGGCAACCTGTTATATATTATTAAAATATTATTATATCCCATCCATTTAACTGGAATGTATGAATATTTGAAACCAAATTATGTAACATATATATATTGGTTATACTCAATAAAAATTTATTAATTAATTATTAATATGTAATCCCTTAATTTTTAGTAAGGTCATTTTAAGAATCCAAAATAACTTTTCATTAAAAAATAGGTTTTTTTATTCTTGTGTTTAAATAATATAGTTTTTTTTCAAATTTTGGGAATTTAATTTTTTAAAATAATAATAATTTTTAAAGAATCATATAAAAATTAAATTTTAGTAAAATTTGTAGATTTATTTTAAATGATTTATTTTCTATTTAATAGTAGAAAATACAAATTTTTAAAATATTGCCATTTTTTATTAAAAAATTCCTAAAAAAATACCATTATATTTTTGATTTAGTGTTAGAGTGAATTACTATAAATTTGATTTATAATAATCTAATTAATTATATGTGAATTATAAATATTCTTGATTGAGATATAAGGAAATTTTATTTCTTAAAAGACATTTTTCTAAAAATTGTTTCTTATTGTGTTTAACAAATTTATATTATAATTTATTTTTTTCTCTTATAACGATTGAATATTGTAAAAATGATACCATATTTTTAATTTATAGGTTATTTTTTTAATACACCCATTTATTTGTAGTCATTATAAATAATAACTGTGGTAAATATTTTTCATGTCATTATATTTAATATGGTTAAAACTGGGTTAAAATCATGAAATAAGGTCTCAAAATTAACCATAAAATTGAATTTAATTCATTTTATGGAATTAATTATACCACATACACCACATATTAAAATAAAGTCCATTTGTGTCATTTTCACAAGATACTAACATTAATATTATTTTGTGTAAAAAATTACAAAATTTCACTCTCTTAATTTTAATTTATTCTATATGTTCACGTAAGGATAATAATATGATATTAATTATTACAAAAGTTGTTTTATTAACTAAATTATTTTATGGTTTTAGTTTTTTTAGTTTTTTTAATTTTTTTAATTATTAGTGTTATTATAATTACATTAAATTTTTTTCATAATGATGTCATGATGATTGTTCTACTATTAGATAAATAAATGTAAATAATTTTAAAAGAAAAAAAAGTAAAACTTTTTGGATTAATTATAGTTAATATTTTTATGATTAATAATAATATATAATTTATATTTAAAAATTCAATATTCGAATTCATTTTCCATCATTATGTATTTAATATCAAAAGAATGGAATAGTGTAAAAAATGTCGTAAATGAAATTTTATGAAGAATAATATATTTTAAAATCAGTTAAAAATAATAAAAATATATCAAGAGGAAAATTATGATGAGAAATGATCTAAAATTTCTTCATTTATCTATTAATTGTCCCATTTTGTTCTTATAAGTAAAATTATAACCCTTTAATATTGTAATTTTTTAATGCGGTTAATGATAGAATTTGTTAGCAAATGGATTAATCAAAAAGAAGAGTTTTATAATGCCTCATGAAACTATCAAAATTAAATTTTAATGAGTGTTTAAAACCATATCCTGTATTATCTGATATTTTTTTCCACATGGTTCCACTTTCACATGAGAATAAATTTATCATATATAAATTTTTTTATTAATTCCAATTGTGTCTACTACCCTACTTAATGATGGCCTCCATTCATTTCTATTTTTTTACCATATTAATACATATAGGTCAATCAAAACGTTTCTAATTCTATTATAAAATTACATATCCATGAATTACTAGTGTTTGTATTCTTAAAATATAATTCATAGTGTCCTTAAGAAATGATCTAAATGTGGTTTTCTAAAGAAGAGGTAATCATCCAACCATACATTTTTCAATTTTTTCTTCTTCTACCTCTTCTAAATATAGTCGATTAATAATAAAATAATAACATTTGTATCAAATATATAACTAAATTTTAGTATGATTATGTAACAACCATCATTCACTCTCTTTTCCATTAAATGGTAAGTGAAACTATAACTTGTGTATATGTGTGGACTACCACCTCCATGTAGCGATGCAATTAACTTTCCGTAACCATATTTCATGGATGGTAATCATGATACCTTTTATTTTTACATGTTATATTTATGATATAATTATACTTATATAATTATAAAATCATATATACCATCATAACTTCTCATCCATTAGAAAATGACAATGTCACTAGTGAGTACGTGTAGACTACCACCTCTATGAAGTGATGATCTTCATTTTTCATTTTTGCTTTACATAGATGGTAATAATGAAATATTAAATGATTATATAAGACATTTATTTTATAAACTATACAATATATAGGTAAATTATTATTTATCTTTATTTTTTCCAACTTTTTAAAAGTGAAAATCACGTTCATGTGTACGTATGGCCTACCGTCTCCATGAAATGGGTATGTCATTTTTAATTGCAACCTTTTATGGATGAATATAAGTATTTATATAATGAATATATATGAAATTTATATAATTATTATCATTATATATATTATTTAATAATTATCAAATTACATGTATTGGAATATTCAAACATGAACTCTAATGAAAAATGCAACATCTAACACCCTAAAATGACGATTTTAACAAGGAATTATTAATAAATGAGTTATGAATTGTTATAATTGGACAATATATGATATTATAGTTATTAAAATTATTATTATATAAAATCATAATAAATTTAAACTTATTATATATGATTTTAGGGAAATTTCTAATCATGTAAGAACATAACATAAGGGATTGTCAGACCACTATTATTCCTATGAGACACATTCCATATTCACCACATATTTCCATTGAGAGCTATATTTACTACCCATGAATATATATTATGAATTATTTCATAAAAATTATGGGGATTTATATATCTATATAATTTTCCCTTTTTCTTCAGGTTTTGATTCATATATTTCCAATGTGTTAAGGGTTTCTCGTCTCACTTTTGTTTCCAAGAAACATATGCCATATTCACCACATGTTTATTTAATGTGGTGTATATATTACCCATTTGATATGATATAGCATGAATCAATTTATATAAATGATATTTAAGTTATCATTTAATTAAATTTAATTCAAAAGTATTATGATTTAAAATTTACCAATGCAGTAATGGATTTATGTACCAACCACAATTTAATCGTGATTGTTTATGCTTGAATTTATATAGAATGAAATTATATGATACTTATCTGATAAAAAACTATTATTTTATCATCCTATGTTTATTCAAGTAAGTTTCAATTAATGTGAACATTTTTTTACTTTGATACATAAAATGATTGATAAAATGATTTTTAATAAAAACATACATTTTTTAATCTTTGGAAGGTAATACCTTTTATTCCATATCCATGTTTCAAAAAATATTTTCTAGAATTTTTTACTAATAAAAAAATTATCATTTAGAGGTATTTTTATCCATGTTTTACATTTTTTTAAACAATTTTTTTTTGTTTTCGAAAAAATATTATTTTGAATTTTTAACAAAAAAATGTGAATATAATATTTATTTTAATGTATAAAACATGATTCAAATTTCAGAACATAATGAATGTTCAAAATTTTTAATCCCACTTTGTAGTTTTACGTATTTTTGAAAATAAACTTTTTTCATTAATATTTTTGAAATTATTAAATTTTAAAGAAGCGATTCCAAAATTAAAAGGTTATTTTCCTCAATAAATAATATAAGAATTATTTTAAAGTAATTTTAATATAATATGGAGTCTTGTGGTTTAACTTATTATTTTTTGGGATTTTATCCAATGATTACATCTTATTATTTATCTAGATGGTTTATTATTATTAGGAGGATATTTTTATTAAAACCTTTTCTTTTCCATTGATTATGAAATACTAAATTTTTTAAATGTTTATTAAACTCATTTATTTTCCATGGGTTACAATATATTATGAATTTTTTATGATCTTGTGGAAGCCATATTAATGAATTAAGATTATGTAATGGAGGGGTATAGAATTATATATCCCTCTAATACATTAGGTAAATATCAACATTTCTTGAGATAATAATAACTAGAATAACTAGTTAAACTGATACAGTAAATGACTTTATCAACTATGATAGTATTGGGAGTCAACCTTGACTTAGGATATTATGGAATGTGGAGTAAACCCAATCCAAAATGAAAATCATAGTGGTGAGACATAACTAAGTAAATTATTTTCATTGCTTATTTTTATTCCACAAACTTATGTATTTTGCTAATGCTATGTTCTCATAGATCATGTTATTTGATTTCTTTAAGATTAATAAATTATGAATTATAATGATATATGAAATGATTCATGATTATATTATATTATATGATGTGTATATGTTTTAAAATATTAATCTCGTGTTATTATACCCTTATGATCATTTTTATTAATTTATCATTCAGATCTCTCGTTTTTACCCTTAATGGGAATCAAATCTCATACATTTGTATGCTTCCTACTACTAGTTTATAAAGAATGGTTTCATGTAGGGTATGTCTAATAACACTACTGGAAAAATAACCTATGTCAACGGTTTGGAACAGTTGGTATAGGCCTCCAAACTGTTGGTATAACATATACCAAAGGTTTGGAGAACCGTTCCCAAGTAAGCTATTGGGATAGGTCTATACTAACGGTTTTGGGAAAAGAGTTGGTATAGAGCTATACCAATGGTTTTGGAAATCTTTGGTATAAGAAATATGAAAATCTACACCAACGGTTATGTTACCGTTGGTATATGTATTTCAAAAAAAACATTCGCTGGGATTTGATCCCACGACCCCCTAGTTTATCATTGAACGACTTAACCTCTAACCTAACATGACTTAAGTGAACATAATTACATATATATATATATATATATGTATTGTCATAATTATTTTAAATTTTTATTTATACAATGTTCTCAGTAAGAATATATGATAAAAATTCAACGGTTTGGCCAAACCGTTTGGAAAGGTGGTGTCAATGTGGGATTTCCCAAAAGTTTGGCAAAACCGTTGGGAAAGGGGACCTATACCAATGGTTTTTACAAACTGTTGGTATAGAAGAGTTGGGAAAATTCACATTTCCAGTAGTGTAAAATTACTTCGTGATATTATCTTTACGGATATATTAAATATCATTCATGAAATAACAACATTATGTATATAGTCATGATATAAATTAAACCTTTATGGTCTTAAGGAATGTATTTGATAAATATATTGAATATTTATATATGAAGATTTAATATATATGTATTAAAATTATGAGTTTATATATGACTAATTTGATTTAAATAATCTTGAAATGCTCGAGGGAGTACATGCTACTTTTAGTGAAAACTCGGGGAGTAAGATCATTAATATATGTACTATTCAGTTTTGAAATTCTTATATTATTAAATATTTTTATTTTTTAATGATTTAATACATAATTTGATATGTATTGGACTATATTGTTATAATGGTTTTAAAATCATTTGTGATTTTGTTAATGTTTTTCATTCTAAATGAGTTTTTTATTTACCAGATATTATTCTAAAAAAATTTCTGTTATTAATTTAAAATCTATTTCAAATAAAAAGGTTAAATATTAGAGTGCACAATATAGTCAGTAAATATTTGGAATATGTGACTTGGTCATTATAGCACCCACACATAAACCTATAAAATTCATCTAGAATCATCTAGAATAAGATTCACCAAAATTTCATTTAAAGAATGAAATTATTTTTGAACCATTCAAACATGGTGAGAAACACAAAACATCCATTAAATATAAAAAGTATGTCTGCACCTCTAAGGCCTTTTAGAATATGCATCTTGATATTTTTATACCCAACTAATGTAACATCCCAGGTAATTAAAGAAGAAATAATTTTCATATTTATTAATATTTATGAATTAAATATTAATTTTAATTAAAAGGTGTTTCTACATTCGATAGCGTACTGTATACGCAACGATAAGTTTCTTTGAAAACTTACATTGCACACAAGTAATAAAATAATATTATTTTAAATGTTAGTTAACAAGTAGCCGTTGTACTTGTGGGAATGGATAGAAATAACTAATATATGATTATATATGTTTTTAAATGTTTTTACATTTACCCAATGAAGGATAAAGGCTTAAAATACGGAAAGAATTCAATTTTAGGCATTTATACCCTAATTTTCACTAAGGGTTCACTTATCACCTTTTGACGGAAAAACGTCATTAAATATAGTTTTGATCAATCTTATAAATTATATAGGACCAAAAATAACTCTTCTTCAGAATCAGGACATCAAAATTTACTTTGTGTAAATTTTTGGTATCTTTCCGATAAAGTTCATTTTTTAATGAATAGTGTAAAATGTTGTATTTTAATTCAAAACCACTTTTTAATCTAATTTATTTATATGATTAGATTATCTTTTGAATTGGTTTTAATGTAAAATTATAAAATATTTTTACCATTAAATCCAATAGTGGTCATCGGAATTAATTTCAATTTTAAATCGGACTTAGACTAGTGTCAATCTTTTGATACTTATTATTTCATAAAAACACGCTATTTGCTCTGACAGCAGGAATTAATTATTAAATTAATTAATGCAACTTATATGTTGTGAATTTTTTAAAATGGACTTCATTTTTGAATTCGGAATATCAAATATAGCTTAGGGTGAATTTTTGGTAATTTTCTGAAAAACTTCAATTTTTGTTGAATAGTGAAACCACTAAGTGGTAATCAAGCAAACTAATTTTTCAGTTAAATGAATTTTTACCACTAAATTGTATTCATTTTTGAAAATCCGACATACATGGTTGTCATTAAGAAGTAAAATGTGGTTCAATGAGATAAAAATATTTTTTTGGTGAATAGTAACTTATTAAGTTTTTAATCGGGATTAGAGGTAATTAGTGCAATTTAAGGTAAAAATGATATTATAATAATGTGAAAACACCATGACACTTGTACTAACCCTATTTCATGAGTCATGTCCGACCAAGACAACCCATGGGTCGATTTAGGGGACCCTATGGAGTCTCTTGGGTGAGATAAGGACTTTAATGACTTTTTTTTAAATAAAGGTGAAAATGACACTAACATAAATTGTTTTAATAAAACAATTTTTAGAAGGGGTTATACTAATCATAATTTTGCCTATAAATACTCTTTGGAAAGATAAAAAGGTTTCCTACATCAGGATATTTTTTTTATAATTTTTAGACATTAAATAAATTAATTTTATTATGACATCATGATGATGCAACGATGACCTCATTAATGAACAGTTTAAATAAAATGATACGATAATATAAAATATAAGACCTACACTTTTCCAAAAACTATTGGATGGGAATATTTCGAAGCCTTATCATCTTATCTTATAAGGATATCAATTTTGGACCTTAGAAATTTGAAACACATTTGAAAATAAAATAATAGTTTCATGATTTCCAAAAGTGCCCCTCCTCTCCTCTAATAAAAGGCCCCCAACTCTACCTCATTTCACACACTCCTCAAGCCTTTGGCTCGGCCATACCGTGACCATTTACTCTCCCCACATCCCTCTCCGCATCCTAGAGGATTCCCTTTGGGCAGAATCCTTTCAGAGGAAGCCTTTAGGCTCAAATCAAAATGAGTTACACTTTTAAAGGCAATTCAATCTCTCATGTTCATTTGTTTTATTTTGCTTCTCCAACCCCATAAACTCTTTTTATTTACTTATTTTGTAACAAAACCAGTATCTCCAATGTACTAGGATGTTGTTATAAGATTTATTCGAGCTAAACTCTCAAACAACTACATTAAATGGTTAATGAACATACGGTTTCCGTGGATGGCGAAATTCCGGCTCCCGAAACGATGATTGTTCAATACTCATTTAACACCTTCAAAGGTGGCCATTATGAAGTAAATATTTTTATATATGATATATAATATGTTTATTCTTTCCTAAATCTTCTGTATTTTTCATTTATGGCATACCATTATTGATTCCATTATGGGTAAACACGATATCTTCATTTTAGGAAGTGCGGACTACCGCCCCCTGAAAGTGATTTGATTCGTTAATACCATATGTGGGATGTGTAAAGGATAAAGTTAATGATATTATAAATGTTATTATACTAGAATTATAATATACTCTTATATCATTATTATTCCATTCCAGAAAATACAAAATAGAAATGGAAGTAGCGTTCATGCGTACGTATGGCTTACCGTCTCCATAAATGGTGCATTTCATTTCCTACCTATAAATGATTATGTAATATTATAAATACATATATATGCTGGATATATATGATATATATGATATCCAAATCAGGAATTTCATTCTGGATATAAAGAACCTTTTACCACATGAACAACATGTAATTGTAAGAAGCACACTTTCGACTTAAGAACCAAATATCGACAAAACAAACATTATTAACTTAAATGGTTACATAATGTTTATAACAAGGCAATAAGCGATATAAAAGGAATAATGAACTATAAAAAGGTTCTTAATCAAGTAGAAATAAACTCAAGTTTATTATTCAGGACATTAAATAACGATCGAGTCAAGTCGGACCCAAGGTAAGGGACTTCGTCTCAATCTCCTTTCATTGAGGCATATTTCGTTTTATACAAAACATTCTTTTATACGATGTATAAAACCCTTTGACTTTTAATTTTATACAAAAGGAATCTTTTTCTACGAATCGTTTTACTAACCGACAAAAAGGAATGTTTTTTTAATGTACGCGGTGACAACGACCTTTTCTGCCGCCACGAGTATTATTTGGTCTTTGGCTTCCTCAACAACCCGTAATGTTTTTAGAATTAAATAAATACCATATAATCTTTTATGTATTTTGGTATTGAAAATGGTTTTGATAAAGGATTCTATTATTTCAATATATTTATGATATATTGTGATTGAAATGTGGAAATGTTATCATTACTTTATGTTGTTTTTATGTTTTATGATTTTATATTGGTACTTAGACATTTTAATGGGTGGTGACGTTATAAACAATATGACGGGTGGTGACGTGAATACCAGGATGGGTGGTTACGTTATAACCTCCAATGCATTGGGTATGGAAGTCGACCGTATGGCTATTCCAGTAAGTATGGATGGAAGTCGACCGTATGGCTATTCCATTAAGTGATATGTGTGGAGTCGACCGTATGGTTATTCCACTTAAGTATGTTTATGTCCCAACTTACCTTTATATATGTTACGTGTTCTTTATATGGGTTTTATGGTAATCCTTTGGTTACAAAAAGGTATGCAATGATACATTATTCAGTGAAGAGTTTTTACTACTTCATAAAGGTGAAGGTATTACTTAGATAGAGTATTCATGGTTTATATGATGTTTGAAAAACTAACAGTTTTCATTCCTTGTGTATCCCTTTCTGAGCTATTTATGTTCAACCCAAGTTTTTTTGAAATGTTTTTCACAGGACTTAATGTGGAATAAGGTCAAGGATGGGATCAAGGGAATGTCATGCTATATAAAACATGGAACTAGAAATGTTTCTTTTTAAGAGTTTTTTATGGAAACTTAGTAGAAGTGTCTACTTTGTAATATTTTTTGATGTAATAGTTATGTTCTAATTCTCTAAAACTCTAAACCCGAAAATATCCTCAATTTGTAATCTTGTAATAACTCAAGAATAAGTAAGGTTTAAGGCTGGAGCCTTATAGTTGGTATCAATGGTCGGTTTAGACAACATTAGGAGTTAGAAAAGTGTTAAATTATAATATGATTGAAATGATATAGCATTTACGGATTATCATGTTGCTTCGCCTAAGATATTTCTGTGATCAGAATGGTTTTCCGCAGAGGAAACAAAGCAGCTATGTTGGGATGACATCAGGAGGAAGACAACCTTCCAAATCAGCAACCTGAGATGGTCGGAATTGGAACTGAACAGTTTGTTGTAGTGATGGAACAGTTGACTCCGGCTAAAAATGGTGGTGGTATCCATGCACGAGATCAGCCAGATCAACCACAAAGGAACATGTCAGTGGTGGAACATTTCATGAGGCAACATCCCCCATCATTCAGAGGATCATCTGACCCTGTGCAAGCTGAAGGGTGGATTAAAGCACTGGAGAAGATTTTTGATGTCATGGGTTGTTCAGAACATCAAAAGGTTAGTCTTGTTGTTTACCTTTTTGAAGGTGAAGCTGATCAGTGGTGGTCGATGGTGAAAAATATCGGGGATAGTGATGAGATTGAGGATCTGCACTGGGACGAATTAAAAGGTATGTTTATTGAGAAATATTTTCCTAAGGTGGTTCGTCTTAGGATGGAAAAACAGTTTCTAGAATTGAGGCAGGAGGATGATTCAGTGGCTGCTTATGAAGCAAAGTTGACTCGATTGGCAAGGTATGCTCCAAACATCATACGAGATATTGATAGTAAAATAAACCATTTTTACTCAGGGTTAAAGCCAATGTATCGAAGGTCTTTAGCTTCTCGGGAGTTCAAAAGTTATGAAAAACTTGTTCGATGAGCGGAGAAGGTGGAAATGGAGTTTTCCGATGATCAGGTGTTCTATGACAAACAACAGAATAAGAGGTCTAGTTGGCAGGAAAAGGGGAAGAATTCATAAAATAAGCAAGGAGGTAAGAAAACCAAATATCCATCCTGTGAGAAGTGTGGTAAAATTCATCCTATATAATGTTTATCCAAGTCTGGTAAGTGCTTTCGGTGTGGTAAGTCTGGTCATATTGCTCGTAACGGTAAGGAAGATGATCAAGCAGGAAATGAAAAGCCAACGGTAAGATGTTTTAAGTGTAACGAAATGGGTCATTATGCAAACGAGTGTCCAACGAAGAACTCAACTGGGGGAATGCCGCCAGACTACAAGCAGAAAGGGGTGGTGAAATCCTTTGCAACAACTTCAGTAGATTTTGGGCCATCGAATGAAGTGGTATCATGTACACTGTTTGTTTGTTCAGATTATGCCAATGTGTTGTTTGATTAAGTGTCTACACACTCTTCCATTTCTTAGAAGTTTTATAGTAAATTGGAAATTCCATATCAAGATATGAATCCTGAACTTATGGTAAAAACACCAGGATGGAACGTTGAGACAAAAAGGAATTATAAGAACCTTCCTATCCTTGTGTGTGGAAAGAATCTACCAGCAAACCTTATTGTTTTGCCTCTAGTAGAGTTTGATGATATTTTGGGCATGGATTGGCTTTCTGTTTATCATGCTAAGATTGACTGCAGAGCTAAAATGGTTTCTTTTCAAAAAGATTTTCAGTTTGTGTACAAGAATGAACATTTGATTTTGATAACATATCAGGAAGTTGAGAAACTAGTAAAAGATGGAAATGAATGTTACCTTGCACATATTTTTGAAAATAAAGAAACTGTTCAGATTAATGATGTTCCAGTGGTAAAAGAGTATCTTGATGTTTTTCCTGATGAGTTGCCTGGTATTATTCATGATCGGGAAGTTGAATTTACTGTTGACTTAGTTCCTGATTCTAATCCAATTTCAAAACCCCCTTATCGAATGGCTCAAGTTTAACTTTTAGAGTTAAAGAAACAATTGTAGGAGTTATTAGATAAAGGTTTCATTCGACCTAGCACATCACCAGGGGGTGCTCCTGTCTTGTTTGGTAAAAAGAAAGATGGATCAATGAGACATTGCATTGATTATAGAGCCTTGAATAATATTACTGTTAAGAACAAGTATCCTTTGCCTCATATCGATGATTTCTTTGATCAGCTCCAGGGAGCACAGTATTTTTTGAAGATTGACTTGAGGTCGGGGTACCATCAGTTGAAAGTAAAAGAAGCAGACGTTCTGAAGACTACGTTCCATACTAGATATGGCCATTATGAATTTGTAGTTATTTCTTTTGGGTTATCCAATGCACCTACTGTATTCATGGACCTTATGAATAGAAATTTCCATGAGTTGTTGGATAAGTTTGTGGTTGTTTTCATCGATGATATTTTGGTGTTTTCTAAAAGTAAAGAGGAGCATGAAAGCCATTTAATGGTTATCTTGCAAACCTTAAAAGAAAAGAAACTAAATGGAAAATTCATCAAGTGTGAGTTTTGGTTACAACAAATTTCTTTCCTGGGTCACATTGTTTCAAAAGATTGCATAACTGTTGATCCTACTAAAACAAAAGTTGTTAAAGAATGGCCAAAACCCACAAATGTAACTAAGATTCGTAGCTTCTTTGGTTTGGTAGGCTATTACCGAAGGTTTGTTAGAAATTTTTCACGGTTATCTAGTCCAATGACTAAGCTAACTTAGAAGGGTGTTAAGTTCATCTGGACATAAGAATGTGATGATTGTTTTCAGGAGTTGAAAAGAAGATTGGTGAATGCTCCAGTTTTGGCACTTCCTTCCAGGAATGGTGAGTTTGTTATATACAGTGATTCTTCGTTGAAGGGACTTGGCTGTGTCCTTATGCAGGATGATCAGGTAATTGCTTATGCTTCACGACAGTTGAAAACTCATGAGGTAAATTACCCTACACATGATTTGGAATTAGCTGCTGTTGTCTTTTCTTTAAAAATTTGGAAGCATCATTTGTATGGAGTAAAGTGTGAAATATATACCGATCACAAAAGTTTAAAGTATATATTCAATTAGAAATAATTGAACACGAGACAAAGGATATGGCTAGAATTAATCAAGGATTATGATTGTACAATTCATTACCATCCGGGAAAAGCAAATAATGTGGCTGATGCTTTGAGTCGAAAAAGTAATGCTTCATTAGCAATGTTGTGTTTGGAATGTGATGCTTAAGTTAAAGATTTGATGAAATTTGGCATAGAAGTTGTTGGTACAGGATGTTCTTCTGTATTTTTTCAGGTATCAGTGAAATCTTCTCTATCAGACAGAAACATGCAAGCACAGAAACGAGACAGTGAGTTGCAGAAAAAGGTAGAGCTGGTTCAGAAAGGTAAGTTGCCTGAATTCAACATTGATAATGATTGTGTTTTGAGATTTGGGAAGAGATTGTGTGTGCCTTGTGATTCATCAGGTAATGGTTTTGTTGGAAAACCATGTGATTGAAGAGGCAACGTGGGAATCTGAAAATTCTATGAGGGATAAATACCCCCACTTATTTTGATAAGTGAATAAAATTGCGAGGATGCAATTCCCAAAAGGGGGGAAGGATGTAACATCCCAGGTAATTAAAGAAGAGAGAATTTTCATATTTATTAATATGTATGAATTAAATATTAATTTTAATTAAAAGGGGTTTCTCTGTTCAATAGCTTACTCGATACGCAACGATAAGTTTCTTTGAAAACTTACGTTGCACACAAATAATAAAATAATATTATTTTAAATGTTAGTTAAAAAGTAGCCGTTGTACTGACGGGAATGGATAGAAATAACTAAAATATGATTATATATTTTTTTAAATGTTTTTACATTTACCCAATGAAGGATAAAGGCTTAAAATACGGAAAGAATTCAATTTTAGGCATTTATACCCTAATTTTCACTAAGGGTTCACTTATCACCTTTTGACGGCGAACCATCATTAAATATAGTTTTGATAAATCTTATAAATTATATTGGACAAAAAATAACTCTTCTTTAGAATCGGGGCATCAAAATTTACTTTGTGTAAATTTTTGGTATCTTTCAGATAAAGTTCATTTTTTAATGAATAGTGTAAAATGTTGTATTTTAATTCAAAACCTCTTTTTAATCTAATTTATTACTATTATTAGATTATCTTTTGAATTGGTTTTAAAGTGGAATTAGAAAATATTTTTACCATTAAATCTAATAGTGGTCGTCGGAATTAATTTCAATTTGAAATCGGACTTAAACTAGTGTCAATCTTTTGATACTTATTGTTTCATAAAAACACGCTATTTGCTCTGACAGCGGGAATTAATTATTAAATTAATTAGTGCAACTTATATGTTGTGAATTTTGTAAAATGGACTTCATTTTTGAATTTGGAATATCAAATATAGCTTTGGGTGAATTATTGGTAATTTTATGAAAAACTTCAATTTTTGATGAATAGTGAAACCACTAAGTGGTAATGAAGCAAACTGATTTTTCAGTTAAATAAAAGTTTACCACTAATGTGTATTTAATTTTTAAAATCCGACATACATGGTTGTCATTAAGAAGTAAAATTTGGTTCAATGAGACAAAAATATTTTTTTTGGTGAATAGTAACTTATTAAGTTTTTAATCGCGATTAGAGGTAATTAGTGCAATTTAAGGTAAAAATGATATTATAAAAATGTGAAAACACCATGAAACTTGTCCTACCCTATTGGATGAGTCATGGCCAACCAATAAAACCCATTGGTCGATTTAGGGGACCCTATGGAGCCTCTTGGGTGAGATAATGACTTTAATGCCTTTTTTTTTAAATAAAGGTGAAAATGACACTAACATAAATTGTTTTACTAAAACAATTTTTAGAAGGGGTTATACTAATCATAATTTTGTCTATAAATACTCTTTGGAAAGATAAAATGATTTCCTACATCAGGATATTTTTCTTTATTATTTTTATACATTAAATAAATTAATTTAATTATGACATCATGATGATGCAACGATGACCTCATTAATGAACAGTTTAAATAAACTGAAACGATAATATAAAATCTAAGACCTAAACTTGTCCAAAAACTATTGGATGGGAATATTTCGAAGCAATATCATCTTATCTTTGAAATATATCAATGTGGGACCTTATAAATTCGAAAAACATTTGAAAATAAAATAATAGTTTAATGATTTCCAAAAGTGCCCCTCCCCTGCTCTAATAAAAGGCCCCCACCTCTACCTCATTTCACACACTCCTCAAGCCTTTGGATCGGCCATCCCCTGCCCATTTAATCTCTCCACATCCCTCTCCTCATCCTAGAGGATTCCCTTTCTGCAGAATCCTTTTAACGGAAGCCTTTAGGCTCAAATCAAAAGGAGTTACAATTTTAAATGTAATTCAATCTCTCATGTTCATTTGTTTTATTTTGCTTCTCCAACCCCATAAAATATTTTTATTTACTTATTTTTAACAACACCAGTATCTTCAATATAATAGGATGTTGTTATAAGATTTATTCAAGATACACTCTCACACAACTACATCAAATGGTTAAAGAACATACGGTTTCCGTGGATGGCGAAATTCTGCCTCCCGAAATGATGAATGTTCAATACTCATTTAACACCTTCAAAGGTGGCCATTATGATGTCACTATTTTTATATATGATATATAATATTTTTATTCTTTCCTTAAGCTTCTGTAGTTTTCATTTATGGCATACCATTATTTTTTCCATTATGGGTAAACACGATATCTTCATTTTAGGAAGTGCAGGCTACCGCCCCCTGAAAGTGATTTGATTCGTTAATACCATATGTGGGATGTGTAAAGGATAAAGTTAATGATATTAAATATGTTATTATACTGGAATTATAATATAATCTTATATCATTATGATTCCATTCCAGAAAATACGAAATAGAAATGGAAGTAGCGTTCATGTGTACGTACGGCTTACTGTCTCCATGAACGGTGCATTTCAATTCATACCTCTAAATGATTATGTAATATTATAAATAAATGTATATTCTGGATATATATGATATATATGATATCCAAATCAGGAATGTCATTCTGGATATAAAGAACCTTTGACCACATGAACAACATGTAATTGTAAGTAGTCCACTTTCGACTTAAGAACCAAATATCGACCAAACAAACATTATTAACTTAAATGGTTACATAATGTTTATAACATGGCAATAAGTGATATAAAAGGAATAATGAACTATAAAAAGGTTCTTAATCAAGTGGAAAACAACTCAAGTTTATTATTCAGGACATTGAAGAACGATCGAGTCAAGTCGGACCCGAGGTAAGGGACTTCGTCTCAATCTCCTTTCATTGAGGCATATTTCGTTTTATACACAACTTTCTTTTATACGGTGTATAAACCCATTTGACTTTTACTTTTATACAGAAGGAATATTTTTCTATGAAGAGTTTTACTAAACAACAAAAAGGAATGTTTTTTCTAAAGTACGCGATGACAATGACCTTTTCCGCCGCCGTGAGTATTATTTGTTCTTTGGCTTCCTCAACAAGCCATAATGTTTTTAGAATAAAATAAATACCATATACTCTTTTATGTATTTTGGTTTTGAAAATGGTTTTGATAAAGGATTATATTATGTCAATATATTTATATTATATTGTGATTGAAATGTGGAAATGTTATCATTCCTTTATGTTGGTTTTATGTTTTATGATTTTATATTGGTACTTGGACATTTTAACGGGTGGTTACGTTATAAAACATATGACGGGTGGTGCCGTGAATACCAGGATGGGTGGTTACATTATAACCTCCAATGCATTGGGTATGGAAGTCGGCCATATGGCTATTCCAGTAAGTATGTATGGAAGTTGGCTGTATGGCTATTCCATTAAGTGATATGTGTGGAGTAAACCGTATGGTTATTCCACCTAAGTATGTTTATGTCCTAAGTTACCTTTATATATGTTATGTGTTCTTTATATGGGTTTTATGGTAATCCTTTGGTTACAAAAAATTAAGTAATGATACTTTATTAAGTGAAGACTTTTTACTACTTCATAAAGATGAAGGTATTACTTTGATAGAGTATTCATGGTTTATTTGATGTTTGAAAAACTACTACTTTTCATTCCTTGTGTATCCCTTACTGAGCTATTTATGCTCACCACAAGTTTTTTTGAAATTTTTTTCACAGGACTTAATGTGGAATAAGGTCAAGGATGGGATCAAGGGAATGTCATGCTATATAAAACATGTAACTAGACATGTTTCTTTTTAAGAGTTTTTTATGGAAACTTAGTAGAAGTGTCTACTTTGTAATATTTTGAGATGTAATAGTTATGTTCTAATTCTCTAAAACTCTAAACCCGAAAAGGTCATCAATGTGTAATCTTGTAATAACTCAAGATTATGTATGGTTTAAGGCTAGGGCCTTATAACTAATTTGTGAGTATATGAGGAAAATATCAAACATTATATCGATTATTATACAAGATCTACATCGGTTTATTTCTTGTCTCATAAGGACATGGATTATAAAGCCTTTATCAAATATTTTAAGATAGTAAAAAATCAACTATTCTATAATATCTTATATATTTTGAGTGATCATGATATAATTTTTGATAATAATTATTTATTATGAAATTATTACTTTAAAAGGTTATAATAATTCTTTTTCCACCCCATAGACACCATACCAATAATTTTTTAAAAAGAAATCATAGAAATATTAAATAGATTGGATGAACTATATTAAATGTTTTTAAACTCTCTAAATATTATTTTTGGATAATGGAGTCAGTTTTTCTTGTTATAACATGAACCGTATTGTAAAAATACCCTACATTAAAAATATCCCCAATGAAATCTAGAAAAAAAAGATTCTTATGTATTGATTTTTTGAATGTTTGGATATAAATTCTATATTCTTAACACCAAATATAAACAAGGATTGTTTGAACCCAAATATGATGATGGTATTATTCTTAGGTACTCTATCTCAAGTAATTAATAGTAATTATATAATAAAAGGGCCAATTCCATGGAAGAATTAATTGAAATATAATTTGAAGAAAATTAACATAATCCTTGTTCACAAAATGATGATGATTCTATTGAACTTGAAAATTTAAACATAAATAACCCACCTATTTCAAATGATTGTTTTTTTGTTTCTGAATAACAAAAATGTATCTCATTACATAAGGTATGGGTAAAATTTAAATAAAAATCCATTGAAAATTTTATCAATTATTTTAAATCATATACTCATACTAGAAGGGTAGTCTTAAATGAGTATGAACATCATGCTTGTTTTCACACCTAAACACATAAATATTAATTATTCCATTAATGATAATATTTTTTACTTTTAATGAATGAATATTTGAAAAAATTGATATGAAATAATGTTTGATATCTTTTTAAATTATCCAATTATCAACCCAGTATTGATAATAAATGGGTTTTTAGAAATACATTAGAAGTGAAAGATAGAATAACTAATAAAAAAAGGTATAAAAATATCTAAAGGATATGATCAATAAGAATGCATTGATATTGGTGATAAATTTTAAATCATCACTAGGATTGGATAAATTATAATAGTTTTTTCATTCACCAATTTTTTAAACATTAAGCATTTTCAAATAGATTTTAAAAATTAAATTTTTAATGGTTTAATTTTAGGAATGATTTTTCATCAACAACCCTTAGTTTTGAAGATTAAAAATTTCCAAATAAGTTTTATGGTAGAAAAGTCCGTTTATGTTCAAAAACAATACCCATGTGTATATTTTGAGTGGTTAACTAAATTTATTTTACAAAATGTATTTAAAATATGAAAAAATCAATTCAATTTTTTTAAAATATAATAGAACTAATTTATTAATTTTTAATTTTTTTGATAATGTTATTTTTAGTTCCATAAATTAATCACTTTGAAATTAATTTTTTTATTTAATGATAAATGAATTTTAAATTATTTTTTTGGGCGAGTTAAAAAAATCTCCAGGTTTTCAAATTTCTCAAAATAATGTTGATCCTTTTTTAAATCATATTAAAACTAATCAAATTTTAATGAATTTTGGAATGGGTCAAGTAGAGTAAATAATTACACCAAAGAGTACAATATCTATGATAATATTGGATGAGGCTATTAAACTAGATGAAAAAATGCTTTATAGGGGTATGATTAGTATCAGTCTTTATCATTCTGTAACTCAACCATAAAAACTGTTTAGTGTTTGTCTTTGTGATCATTTTCAACCCAATCAAAAAAAAATTCTATTAAAATATCTTAGAAATATTTTTTGATATTTAAATGGTTCAAGAAACCTTTTTTCTTTTATCTATGATTTGTATATTTTGAAGTTATAAGCTCTTCCATTATTGATTTTGGCGGATGTTAATTATATAGGAAAACTACAAGTGAGACCTGTCACCTTATTGGAAGATACATTGTCTCTTGGAGTAGTAAGAAGATATATTGTGTCAATTTTTTATGAATGAAGTGTAATAGAGAGATAAATGGATTTTTTACACCAAACTTATTTAGATGGAACACTCTATTAGATTATGGTCCAAATTAAAAATATATTCCAATTCATTATGACAATACAAGTGCTATTTTAATTTCATGATATTCTTATTCAACACTCCCACAAAAATTGTATTTATATTAAACACCACCATTTGAGTGATTACTTCAGAAAAGTTGATATCTTGCATGATTTCAATACCACCAATCTTTAATTGGATGTTATGTTTACCACACCTCTTGTTTTAGAACATTTTAATTTTGTTAAGGGGGATTTAGGTATAGTTTTTTCGTGACACACATATTTTAACTATAGCTATCTTAAATATTTTAGAATATTTATTATATAATTATAAATTTTGTTAAATTAAATATACTATGAATATCCTAGACAACACATCATTATCTATATAGAAAAAATTGGAAGTGTTTTTTAGTGAAAATGCACCTAGGTGTATTATCATCAAAAAGGGAAAGTTATGTATTAAAAACATATTCACCATAGGCATGTGTAGTGGTTCATTACCAGACACATGATTTTACACACATGGGGGATATTTTTGGATGATTACAATGGTATTTATAGTCCATTTTGAGAATTTATTTTCAAAATATCCTAAGCCAAATCATTTCCATTATTATTTTTTTAAATGAAATTATTAAATTTAAAGTGTATTCTTTAAATATTTTATATTTTATATTTCTATTTTACATTTTTAATATATATTTTTGGATATAATTTTAAGGTATTCATTTAGGGGGATCCAAACCCTTTAACATTCAGAAATTTTCTTGGAGGATATATCATTTTTGAATAAAAATTGATATGATTGAAAATATATTTTGTGCTTCAAAGTTCAAGAATTTCATTGAAGATTAAAAAAGAATAATATTTATATTTTGATAATGTTATATTTTTAATTAAGTTTAATAAAATTTAAGTCTTTTAAAATTAAAAATTCTTTTACCGGATTAAATATGAAAAAATTATATTTTGATTTTATTGAAGGAGCACTAATGTTTGGTAACAAAATATTCATATTTTTTCCAAATTTATTATTTTTTATATTCATTTTAAAATATATCTCTATAACATTGTTTATCATTTTTTATTAACTAAATGTGGGGATGTTGTGTGGTTTTTAAGAAATTTTATATTTTTTGAGATGCTTTAATTATTATGGGAAAATTTATGATTTTATATAATTTTATGGTTCGAAGGTAATATATATATCTTCAAAGGTTTTATATTATTTTTAGTTTTATGGATTGGAAATTATATTTAAAATATCATTTTTATATCATTTTTATTTCGTTATGAAATATTGATAATAATATTGAAAATCTATTTTTTAGTCTAATTTAAATCTGATCATTAAATTTTGAATTTCCATTAATAATTTTCATTTGTATATTAAATGTTTTTGTTATCATCATAAGGGGAATATTGTTGAACCTCACTCTCTTATATTCTTCTTTTTGATTTTCATAAACACATTTTAGTGTTCTAATAATTTCTTTTTAAGTATTTTTATCTCTCTTGTTTGAGTATGTTTATATGTTTTAAACCAACTAAAGTATGAGTGTAAGAGGATATTGGAAGACAAATTGTAATGGCCAGACCATTTTAAACCCTAAAAATCCCGGTGTCATTAGATAAAAGAGCCCATGTAGAAATATTACAATGGATACCTGGTGGAGGTCACTAGAAATATAGTGAGGTATATGTTGACCCAATAAGTTATTTAATTCCTACTAGATAACCATTTGTATCGAGTGGTTAGTAATTATCATCAAGATACTAAGTTAAAGAACACATTTACAGTGGTATTTAATTTTAATACTAACCCATTAACAATTCATAATCAAACTAGTGAACCCCATATCCATAAATATATCCAATGGGTGTAATAAAAATCATCATTAAAGGAGTTTCATTGGTTAACATTAATCAAAAATCAATCCAATTACTGAACAAGAAAATATTTTTTCCATTATTCCTCTTATTGAGATATCTTCATTCTTATACTAATTCAATGATCTCAAGTATTTCTCTCTTCTATTTACGCCATTTTATATTCTCAAAATTTCTAGATAATTTGGATAATTTCTATAAAGGGTTTCTTCTAAAAAAACTCTTTTTTCTTTCTTCTATAGTTTTTGGTCACTACTAAACCAAAGTCTTTATTTTTTAGCTTCATGGAAACCATTAAACCATGGTATTTTTATAGGGTTCTTAGGTAACACTAAAATAAAGGTTATATATTATTATTTCTCTTGGATATCACTAAATTTAGGGCATATTGATCAAAATCCTCTCATGAAATTAACCAGGGGGTATAATGGCTCGTCTAAAAATATTTCTGAATTCACATATAAACTTTTGTGACTTTATTTTATTTAATTTTTGTACACTTTTACATTTTTCACAATTATTTAATTAATCAATTAAGCTTTCCTCATCTCAATAAATTAATCACGAAACATATAGTAATCAATCTCTCACTTAATTAATATATCATTTCAACTATTCTTATAATAATGAATTTAAATACACCAATAAATAATATTGTTCTTACATTGTATATTTTTAATCATCATTTATTTTAACAATTTTATAACTTTATAACGTTTTTTATTTTCATATATATTATAAACCCCTCTTGTGATCATACTCAGACCAAAAAAATAGAACCTTGTCCAAAAAATATATATTAATAAATTTTTTTTAGAGGGAACATAATAATAATTATCAAATACCTGAACTAATCTACATGTTCTAATTATATCATAAGTGTTACTTTCTATGAAGAAACTGTTGATATGTTAAAAAAAGATAGATATACTTCACAATTTTTCAATTCTATATTATTTTCTAGTCTATATTTATTTCCCCAAATATGTGATGCACACATAGTATATAATTCCCATTAGTTAGAATTATAGAATTTTATCTCTATAATGTTCATATAAAAATTTACTAAATGATTTCATTTCATACCACTTCTCAAACAAAATTAAAAATATATAATAATTTTTTAGGTCATTCCAATAATAGATCCTTATACTATATATATTATGAATTTCATAATCTATAAAAAATAAATATCTATGGGTGAGTATAGTGTAATATATATTTTAATAAAAGAATTTTTAATAATATACTCATATTAAAAAATGAAAATCCCATACATCATGTACATTTGTGATCCAAGACCCATATTTTTTCTGGAATTACAATGGTTTGACCATGAAAATAATTCATGGAAATATTTGGTAGACATCAATTATCAATCATATAATATATGATTATAGGATTTATTTTTCGCTAAATATTTATCCAAATTCGTTCATATATATAAAAAATCAACTATATTACATAAGTGTTAAACATTTTAGTGTTTACCAGTTACGTGTAACCTAAATAAAATTGTAGGATCATGGAAATTAAATATTAGGGTCACCTTAGTACTTTATTTTTATACATATGATAATCCATAAGAAATTAACCACGAGGATCACCCATAATAAATGATTGATATATTTACAACTACCATGATATAAGGAATATCATTCTTAGTAGTTAAGTTTTTTCATTAAAATTATCACCAATTACACATATAGAAAAATAATATTAAATTCACTACTATTGGATCATATGAAATCTTTATTTTTAATGTTTTATTAATTTATTTATGCATTATTTTAATGATTTATGATTTGAATCTGTATTCCATCCACCGAATTAATATGGTCAAACAATATTAATGTTTAACTCTTTACACAATCCACAATATGTGTTACTAACCCCAAAATAGAATCCAAAAATATTAAAATATATCTAAATTTATCATATTCATAAGTCATATTTAATTTCCTATTAATGTTTTAAAATTATATTAGATTAATAATATCTAAATGTGTAATCCATGATCCATATATATCCAACCCCCACCTTTCTAGAATGAGGAATAAGCCTCCAAGATAGTAATAAGTATAACCTAATGTCCTTCTTCCCAAGGAAATTTTACTCACATCATATTACATTTCATGGAAACTAAAAAATCTAATATATATAAAAAGTATATTCAGTACAAAAAATCTTGATAATTGATTTAATTACAAACCATGGTAATGGTGTATAAAAACTAAGTCTTTTTTTAATGATTGGAATGAAATACATTGAATAAATATTTATCTGAAAAAATTAATCATAGTAATTAAAGAATGCATAATCTCCAAATTTCATAATCTTTTTATAACCATTAATATTAAAAGGAATAATAAAATAATAAAATATTTTTTAAATTTTACAAACATGATATATTAATATGATCATTTCATATTTAATTTATGCATAAAAATATCATATATAGAATTCCTAATTATTATCCATTATAAAAAATGTATAAAATAAAATAGTTATTAATCCTAATATTAAATTGATTATTTTGACTTGAATTGTATTTTATGATTTATAATGGAATTATCAATCATAACATTCGACTTAATCAATAGTTATGAAAAGAGTTTTCATTGGGAAACTGCCATATTTTATCATATTCACTAATCCCATTGAATCATTTCTATGAAAACGAAAATACTCTTACATATGGTGTATCCAATACATAAGTGTGTATCATTGAAAGGTAGACTCTTAGATAAATATTTTTTTTTGGAAAAGGGAAAACATTTATGTATGGGGTATCCCATATTTAAGAGTAACTATCATGTAAATGAAAAAACATTACACTTTGAGTCACCCATATATATGAGTATTTATCCTAAAAATGAAAAAACCTAATCTATTTAGTACACTATAAATAATAGTAAATTTCATAATTGAAAAATATTATGAATGGGACAATTAGAGACTATGTTATACATTATATCATAATAATATCTTGAATCTCTATTTTTATGAAACCTGTGTTTTAGTCATAGTCGATGATATCACATATAATATCTTATAACACATAATTTTTATATATATAATACATTATGATATTCATCAATAAAACCTTATCTTAAGAAAAAAATTATTATGGTATCCTATATCATAAGGAAAAACGATCTAGCTTTTAAAATTAGACACTTCTTATCGCATTCTATGATTTGGACATATATAGATTACAGTACACATGTTATTCATAAAAAATAAAATATCATATTGATTTGTTGATGTAATAGGATTTGATACTGCTGATGTGTTTTATAAGATCATCATACAATAAACTAAGTGTAAGAAAACCATAAAAATTCTTAATCTATCATCAATAGAACTAAAATGTAATATGAAGAACATGAATATACCAGAATACCTTTACTAATGTAAACTATATCTCTATAAAAATGTATCAAACTGTTTGATAGAGATCATTCAGTGAAAACCAAATGATTCCCACCTTTATAAGTGGTACCCATCCACTAGGATCAGTATACTCGGTGGTATAACATTTTAATAATTAAAGGGGTATTATTACCTCCTTCAAAGAGACATATTTATTATCAAGGAAGTAGATTACTTCAACTATGCTTGGAAGAATTTTGTTTATCTAATAAGGGATTCGTACTCCATTATATAGGATCATTTCATTCAATAAAAGGAGTTAAGGGTTTATTTATAACAATTTATAGAGAAAATAAATTACAATAATGTATTCCTACTAGGTAAGAACAATCATTTTTACATTTCAATTATTACAAATGTATAACAATGAATGAATATACACTTTTTCAATAACTAATGGAAATCATAGTGGACGATATTGAAGTAGACAAATAAATGATATCAAATATCTCTAATATATTATAAACTATTATAGATACCATTTGTATTCTATCATAGAAGCATCTATATTCCAATATAGTTGTATGTGACTCAAGGTATATTATACAAAATGATATACCAATTTTGAGGAATTTACAGTACATTGGGAATATATCCTTCAACTACACCTATTTTATTCATCATAATGAACTTTCCCAACCATATCTTTATAAAATATAAATTAATAAAGTCATTTCTGATATGTAATATTTTATACAAAAAATATTAAAAAACAATTCCATTAACCCAAATTTATAAATAAGAATTGTTATTGTTCTTGATGAAATCAAACTCACTGATTTCAACCTCAAACCAAATTTCCCAACCCCAATAATATTGATTAAATCCACCAATAGACCATTGTAACTTCAAATCATTAAAAATATAATTTTTAACTTCAAAAACACTGGGTTATATCATTTTCATGTTCTTTTCTAAATAAAGTGGCTTCGACATCTATTATATATATATATAATAATCCCAATGAGGTAATATGGAAATAAATGTATGAATGTATTTTATCATCAGAATAGGGGAAAATGATTCTTCATAGTCCATACCATGAATGTTTCATTATAATTTTCTAGCCAAAGATCCTTAAAGGTAGACACTAAACCATCCATATCAGTTTTATTTTGAAAAAAATATTAAACCCAGTGGGTCTCACCCATAAATTTGCATCTCCCAATTTATTAATTTCGTTAATGTACATAAAATCTATCGTAGACTTTATGACCTTTTATAATTTCATGAAATCTAAATTGTCACGACCCATCCTCGGGGCCCATGTCGTGACTACCCCATGCTTGCCTTCCATAGGCCAGGGCGGGCGACTAGCACCAAAGGCGTAAATACTGACAAAAAGGTGAAGGCAATTCCTTTATAAAGTAAACAACCACCACAGAGTAAGCCAGAAGATGTAAACACTAAGTAAACTGAGTATAATAGTAAGTACTGTAAAGTAAATGGGACGGAATACAAGCCCAAAAGAAAGGTACAACTACAACTGAAAGTAAGGTACAACTCAAAGGACAACAGCTGAAAGGTGACAAGCTCCTCATGGAATGTCCTCTGGTTTCCGACTTGAAGGGTATGTACAGATCTCCTCCTCAGCACTCCACATTCGTCCTTCTCCTCTGGGTACTGACTCATCGTGAAATCCACCTCTGGCCACCGACTCGACATGATATCCTCCTCCGGGTACCGTCCAGCTCTACAATTCTCAACCTCGATCAGTGATGTACGTCGTCTGTAACCAACACAATGTAGTGCGGGCGATGCTCGTGCAGGGGTGAGTATACGATACTTAGTAGGGAACACGAGACCCCAAAGGTCTCCCATAATCCAAAAAGGATAATCCAAAAAGGAATGATACAATCATGATGTAACATCCAACATTACATAGGTATATTCCCATACATATACCTAAGTCGTCAATTCCAGTTTGGCTCCAACATCAGAGCCCAAGTTCGATCACGTCCACACATGATAGCACAACCAATCCACGTAGGATAACACAACCCAATCCACAAAAGAAAGAAAGTCAATCATATCGAAGATAATGATTGAAAGTAAAGACTCAAATCAAACTAGGATTTAGAACATGATGTCGAAACCATAACTGCTGGGGAACTCCCCCTCTATCGAGTACAGGGGCCCGCCGCTGCAACCAATCGCTTCCCACTAACCTTGGACTACTGTAGTACTCCACCTGTCAAGTACTGTGGGCCTACTTCTACAACCAAGAACTTCCCACCATGGATCTACCGCTACAACTAAGCGCTCCCCCTCATAGCCTACAGAGGTACTCCTGTTGAATACTACGGGTCTGCCGCTACAACTAAGCACTCCTCCACCGTGGGTCTGCCGCTACAAACAAGTTCTCCCAACTGGGCTATCTGAAACACTTCGAGTCGATCGATCAATAGTTGTCAAGTCTCAGCCAGATTTAGGGTTCCCGCACACGACACATTCGTTTTCAGGAGGGTCCGCTCCATGATCCAAGAGGTCGATACATCAACTGACACATAGTCCAGAGTTGATGTATCCCAAGGTTCATTTTCAGCGATAGGAACTCAACATGATAGACGGCGCGTCAATCGGACACACGGTCTGAGAGTTATTGGCTTTTTCAATCCAGGGGCCCGGTTGGTTTTTAAGTAAAAACCAACACGACCGTACTCTAACAATGTCCAAACCTTGAGAGGATTATTCCAAAAGGTCCGTATCACTAAGAGGAAACCAACGTATTCGATGACATGTCAATCAGACATCCGGAGCTCAAGTTATATGTGTTTCTGCACCGAGGGCCCGGTTGGTTTCATGTTTGAACCAACCAGGCCGTACCCAAAGTTCTCCAAAACCTTGAGTGTAATATACTAAAAGTACCTCCTTGATCCAAAGATTCCAACGCAACTGACGGTGCGTCTATCGGAGGTCTGAAGCCCAAGATATGGGAAAATGACTGAAAACAATCCGAAATGGGGGGTGTGGGCCCGGCACGGCCCGACCCAACCCCCTGGGTCGGCCCGAACTGGGTCAACCCGACCCGGGCCCGGTCCAGCTGGCCACGGCCTGGCCCGGTCCATGCGACCCACCCCCGCCCGGCCGGGGGGGGGGGGGGAGCGCTGGCTCGGCCAGCGGCCGAGCATAGGGGACCGTTTCCCCCCTTTGCTATCGGACGCGGCGCTAGGCCCTGTGACTCCCCCGGATCCCACACGACCGTGGGATCCAGTCATTCTTCCACTGCCGCGGCTTTAGCGGCAGCGGGTCCTGTTGGCAGCGCGCCGACAGCGCCTTCCGCGAACCACCAGACGTGCTCCGGTGGTCCGTTTTGCCCACCGTCTCCGCCTACGACGCTCCCGGGACCGGTAGATTACTGTGAAGGGTTCAAAATGCCTTTTCGGCTCACTTCGTCATCGCCCATCGCTCCTCACTCCAATAAAGAAACTTCATAGGGTTGTCGGGCCATGTTTGTTCTGCCCGCACCCTCGGCTTTACGTGTTTTTCAAATGGAAATCATTACAAGACATGCTTTAGACGAGGGTATAATTTATTCAAGGTAAATTATTCAAACACCCAGAAATTTAAATACGCATGCACGAGGGGATAATCCACATATACACTTTATACAAAAACCCCCTACCTCGATGAAGTCATCGATCGAGGTTCGTCGCGGGAAAAAGACGTCGTCGAAGACGGCATCGCGAAACGAGGATTGTAAGCGTCGCCGGTGTTTGTCCGATGAAGGATGAGGAATCTCGCTTCCTTCGATGCGGGAAGAAGATGAAAATATGAGACGATGTTTTTCGTCAAAGCTTCGGTGTTCTTCACGTTCTTCAAGAAGGAAGAAGAAAATCTTTGAGAGTTCTCTCCTCCAAACTGCGAATCACCCACGATAAAATAAGACATTGTCTTATTTTATTTACACACACACAAGCCATCCTTAATTGTAAATTCATAGGTCTCATTCAAGTAATTAAATTAATTGAAGAGTATTTAATATTCCAATTAATTGTGTGAGTTTACATTCCATTAAAAAGGGGGTGTGGGTGTGTTACACAATAGATGCACGAGGGAGGTTTTAAGGGATTTGAAGAGGTGGGGCTCCTATGGGCCCCACATCACTATTATCCTACCTATTGGAGTTAGAATGTAGTGGGTGCCACCTAAACTTCCATACATAGGTTGTATCTTCTTAGAATAGAAATAAAATTTGTAGCACAAATTTTTATTTCACCCCTCAATTAACCCATTTATTTAATAACTTCACCCGAGCAAAAAGAACTCCAAAAAAGGTGTTCCTAAGTAAATACTGGTGTTTTGGTTTCATCAGTTCCCTCGGATTTCGATTCTGAGCATCAGTTCAAAATTTAGGAAAACCCGCTCATTTGTTCACCGAACGTACCCGAGCTAAACCTCGTAAATTGATTCTGGGCACACTGGGCCTCAGAATCAGGTTCCTTTAGAAGCCATAGACTCAAAAAATTCTAATGAAATTTTGAAAAAATAAATTTCCTTGAAATTTCCTGGTAATTACATTACACCCACCACAGGGATTTACGTCCCCGTAAATCTATTACACAAACTAGGGAAACAAAAGTGGTACTGAGAACGCAACTGAGCCTCCTGCTCCCTTATGCTCTCCGGGAGGTTCACGTGCTGCCAGTGAAAGTGAACCTGAGGAATTGACCTTCCATGTAGGACCCACTCCTGTCGATCCACGATCTCCACTGGGACCTCTGCAAAAGTCGCCCCATAATCGATGTTCGGCTTTCCAAGGTTGGTGATATGCATCGGGTCGTGCACATATCTCCTCAGTTGAGATACATGGAAGTTGTCATGCACCTGGTGCAACTGAGGTGGATGGGTAAAGCAGTAAACCATCTCTCCTACCATGTTGAGGAGCTAGAAGGGTCCGATGAAGCATGGAGATAACTTTCCACCCCGACCAAACCACTCTAACCCACGATGAGGTGAGACCCGTAGGAAAATGTGGTCGCCAAACTCGAACTCTAGTGGTCTCTGCCTCCTGTCGGAATATGACTTTTTTCAGCTATGAGCTGTCCTCATCCTCTCTAGGATTACCTAGACCTTCTCTAGTCCTAGAAGAGTTGCTAATATTTCTTCTTTGCCGATAAGAGAAATCTGGTCTCATCCCCAGGATGAACCACGTTCTTTTCCTAATACAGTCAATCCCAACATGGATGATACTAATCCATACCAAAGATGACGTCTTAAGTCCTTGATGCTACTTCCAAGAGATCCAACCGTTAATCATGCCTCTAAGGGTTGAGTGACACTGTCAGCATCAGTGTGTGGTCACTGGGTCTCCTCCAGTAGGTATCCCAAAAGTGAGGGTCAAGTCAACGGTCTTTAAACTGAAATATCTTACTGCACAAAAATATAGGAAGAAAACATCACAAGGAAACATCTCTTTTATTATTGTACCTCAAGTACAAAGACACACAAAAAAGACAACAACGAAACTAGAACCACCAAGATCAAAGGTCCCATGCCTAGAACTAGTCCAGCTCCTGTCCATCTGCTCCCGGAGCTCCGTGGTCGTAAGCCTCAGCTGCCTGAAGCTGATCTCTCCCATGTCCTCCTGTTCCATGCGGTCGGGGTGGACCTCCTGGTGGTGGTGGTGGAATCTCCTCGAAGCGTCGTCCACCCCCAGCTGTACGGCTAGCACCCCTGCCTCGGTCTCCTACTTCTTGTGGTCTGCCTCGATCGAACCTCTGCCTCTGCCTGGGAGGTCCTTCGTTTATCATCTGATCATCTGTATGGTGGGTCAGACAGTCACGTTCCATGTGACCAACCCCGCCGCAGGAGTAACACTGTCCTCTCATGGTAAGTCGTTCTCTACCCCGGGTGTCCCGCACACACGACCATGTGTCATGCAATCGACCACCTGTAGTCCTGGTCCTATTGGACCTCTACGTTATCTGTCTACTGCCCGCTATAGAAGACTTTGCCGCATGCCAGCTAGTGGTGGGTCCTGGTGCTGGAGACTGCTCAGCCAGGAAACACTCTAATAAGAGGGCTCGCTCCAACACCCCTATCTGCCTCGTGATGCTGTTAGAAACAACCGAATCTATGATCTATCGTCGGAGCCCCTGCTCGAAGGTTCGGGCCCTAAAGAATTGGTCCCGTAGCATGTCTGTGGAGTAGCACGAGTGATCGATGAACCTTGCTGAATACTGTGCCACCATCATGCTACCCTGCTGAAGATGATGTTGCTCTTGTATGCACACTTCTCGAAGGGTGGCTGGTACAAACTCTGCCCCGAATAGGCTCTCGATGTCTTCCCACAGAAGGAATGTCTCTTCTTGCATCTAGAGCATTAGGCTCCACCATCTGCCTGCTACTTCCTGAAGAAGGCTGGCATCAAGGATCACCATTATGTCCACTGGTGTACCTACTAGCCTGAACACTCTCACCACAGCCTCCATCCAATCCTCAACAGCCTGTGGGTCCGTCTCTCCCTAGAACTTGGGTGTCCTCTGGCGATAGAACTCGTGCAGCGCGCTCAAGAGGCATGCATCTCCTACAGCTGGGGCCGGTGGATTCTGTTTCCCAACGGGTGGTAGTACCGCTGGTGCCTCAACTAGAAGAGGGCCCTATACTGAGGCCTCGTCGCTCGGCGGGCTGTCAGTATGTACAATGCTCGGAACACTAGCTGGTTGTTGTCGTGGGAAATTCTAATGAGAGACAGGTGCACCATGGTTAAAACAATATATGGTGATCTTACACATGAAATCACAAAGAAAACATTGAAACACACATCCAATAAATGTTTCTGTGCACTAAGATGGAAATCAGAAGTCAGGGTCCTGGTGTACGGATACGTCAGCCACCGTACCAACACTAGACTCCATGGACTGATAACCACCCTCAATAACCTTAACACTATTACTTCACATTGAATAAAGATCATAGTCCTGAGTTCTGCAGTAGAACCAAACCCATCTGATACCAATTTCTCACGACCCGTCCTCAGGGCCCGTGTCGTGACTACCCCAAGTCCGCCGTCCATAGGCGAGGGGCTAGGGACTAGCACCAAAGGCTTAAATCCTGTCAAAAAGGGGGATGCATTGCCTTTAAAATGTAAAAAACCACCACAGAGTTAGCCAGTAGAAGTAAACACTATGTACACTGAGTTCAATAGTAAGTGCGGAAAAGTAAATGGGTCGGAATACAAGCCCAAAAAAGGTACAGCTACAACTGAAAGTAAAGTACAACTCAAAAGACAATAGCTGAAAGGTGAAAAGCTGCTCCTAGATCATCCTCTGGTTTCCTACCTGAAGTGTAGGTACAAATCTTCTCCTCATCACTCCACATTCATCCATCTCCTTCAGGTACCGACCCGTCGTGAAATCCACCTCCGTACAACGACTCGACGTGATATCCTCCTACGGGTACCGTCCAACTCTACAAGTCTCAACCTCGATCAGTGATGTCCATCGTCTACAACCAGCACAATATAATGTGTGTGATGTTCATGCAGGGGTGATTTTAGGATACTCAGTAGGTACCCCGAGACCCTGAATGTATCCCATAATCCACAAAGGATAATCCAAAAAGGAATGATACAATCATGAAGTAACATCCAACACTAATTAGGTATATCCCCATTCATATACCTAAGTCGTCAATTCCAGTTTGGCTCCAACATCCAAGCCCATGTTTGATAACGTCCACACATGATAGCACAACCAATCCACATAAGATAACACAACCCAATCCACAATGGAAACAAAGTCAATCATATCTAAGATAATGATTGAAAGTCAAGACTCATCTCAAACTAGGATTTAAAACATGATTATGAAACCATAGCTACTGGGGAACTCCCCCTATATCGAGTACAGGGGGCTTGCAGCTACAACCAAGTGCTTCCCACTAATCATGGACTACTGTAGTACTCCACCTGTCAAGTACTGTGGGCCTGCTGCTACAACCAAGCGCTTCCCACCATGAGTCATTCACTACAACCTAGCGCTCCCCTCATTTCCTACAGAGGTACTTCTTCTGTTGAGTACCACGTGTATGCCGCTATAAAAAAGCGCTCCTCCACCGTGGGTCTTCCACTACAACCAAGTGCTCCCCACTGGTCTATCCGAAACACTCCGAGTCGATTGATCAACAGTCGTCAAGTCTCAGCCAGCTTTAGGTTTCCCGCACACAGCATGCTCGTTTCCGGGAGGGTCCGCTCAATGAGCCAAGAGGTCGATACATCAACTGACACGTAGTCTGGAGTTGATGTATCTCAAGGTTCCATCTCGTCGATAGGAACTCAACATGACAGACGGCGCATCAATCGGATGCCCGGTCTGAGTGTTATTAGCTTTTTTGTTCGAGGGGGCCGGTTGATTTTTAAGTCAAAACTAACCTGACCATACTCCAACTACGTCCAAACCTCGATCGGAGTAAGCCAAAGGTTTGTCTCACTAACAGGAAACCAACATAGTCGATGACATGTCAATCGGACGTCCGAAGCTCATGTTGTATGTGTTTCCGCTCCGAGGGCCCGGTTGGATTCGTGTTCGAACCAACCCGTCTTTACCCAAAGTTCTCCAAAACCTTATTTTTAATATAACGAAACAACTGTATCGATCCAGGGATTCCAACGCAACCGACAATGCGTTGATCGGAGGTCCGAAGCCCATGATATGGGCAAATGACTGAAAACAGTCCGAAATGGGGGGTGTGGGCCCGGCCCGGCCTGGCCCAATGCCCCCTGGGTCTGCTCGAACTGGGTCGACCCGACCCGGGTCTGGGTCCGGCCCAGTTGGGCCCGACCCGCGCAACCCGCCCCAGCTTGGCTGGGGTGGTGTGCTGGCTCGGTCAGCGGCCGAGCTGGGGGGAACGTTTCCCCCCTTTACCAGCGAACACGGCGTTGGGCACCGTGTCTCCCCTGGATCCAGCGGGGCCTCGGAATCTGGTTATTCCTCCGCCGCAGCGACTTCAGTCATGGCGGCTCCGGCCGGCAGCGCACCGACAATGCCTTCCGCGGACCACCAGACGCTCTCCGGTGGTCCGTTTTGCTCGCCGTCTGCGCCTCCGGCTCTCCCGGGACCCATAGATTACTGTGATGGGTTGAAAATGCCTTTGTGGCATGCTTCGTCATCACCTGTCGATCTGCACACTAATAAAAAAACCTTGAAGGGCTTTCAGGCTGTGTTTGTTCGGCCTGCACCCTCCGCGTTAGCAGTTTTTCAAATAGAAATCATTAAAAGACATGATTTAGACAAGGGTATAATATATTCAAGGTAAATTATTCAAACACCCTGAAATTTAAATATGCATGCACAAGGGGATAATCCACATATACACTTTATATGAAAACCCACTACCTCGATGGAGTCTTCGATCGAGGTTCGTCGCGGGAAAAAGACGTCGCGGAAGACGGCGTCACAGAACAAGGCTCCCTAAGCGTCATCGGTGTTCTCCCGATGAAGGATGTGGAATCTTACTTTCTTCGATGCGGGAAGAAGATGCAAAGATGAGATAGTGTTCTTCGTCGAAGCTTCGGTGTTCTTCGCATTATTCAACCAGGAAGAAGAAAATCTTCGAGAGTTTTCTCCTCCACACAGCGAATCACCCACGATAAAATAAGTCGTTGTCTTATTTTATTTACACACACACAAGCCATCATTAATTTGAAATTCAATGGTCTCATTCAATTAAATAAATTAATTGAAGAGTATTTAATATTCCAATTAATTGCGTGAGTTGACATGTCATTAAAAAGGGGGGTGCGGGTGTGTTACACAGTAAATGCACGAGGGAGGTTTTAAGGGATTTGAAGAGGTGGGGCTCGTGTGGGCCCCACATCACTATTATCCTACCAAATGGAGTTAGGATGTTGTGGGTCCCACCTCAACTTCCATGCATACGTTGTAACTGCTTAGAATAGAAATAAAATTTGAAGCACAAATTTTTATTTCACTCCTCAATTAACCAATTTATTTAATAACCTCACCCGAGCAAAAAAAACTCCAGAAAAGTTGTTCCTAAGCAATTACAGGCACTGCAGTTTCATCGGTGCCCTCGGATTTCAATTCTGAGCACTGGTTCAAAATTTAGGAAAACCCGCTCATTCATTCACTGAACATACCCGAGCTAAACTTCAGAAATTGATTCCGGGGACACAGGGTATCAGAATCAGGTTCCGTCAGAAGCCACAGACTCGCAAAATTCCACTGAAATTAAGAAAAAAAGTATAATGTAACAACCGGGTCCCAGTGACAGCACTAGCCACCCTGCCTTAAACTGAAAATCGGGTTCTGGCCCACCAGGTACCACCAGTTGCCCCCCAGACATGTCGTGCCCACCCTAGGGTCCACCCACGTGCCTGAACGAGTCATCTGACTAATGATAGTCCCCACATGCCAACACATGTCCTTTCCAGTGTGCTTTGTCCTCACTCACACACACCCTGTGAGACTTCCCAGAAGGTTACCCATCCTGATTACTACTCTATACCAAGAACGCTTAACTGTAGAGTTCTAATCAAACAGGCTCCTGAAAAGGAAGGTGCAACTTGTTGACATGAGCCATATCATTTAGTCATTTATCCTGTTATCATTTGGTGTGTGACAATCACCCCCCCCCCCTTCAGATCACAATGACCTCATTGTGTGCCCTACATCTCAACCCAGGTAGTGCACCACGCATAAGGCTGGGTACCACCTTTGATACCAAATGTAACAATCGTGTCCCAATGACAGCACCAGCCACCCCGCTCGTTCATTCACTGAACGTACCCGAGATGAACTTCAGAAATTGATTTCGGGCACACCGGGTCTCGGAATCAGGTTCCGTCAGAAGACACATACTCCAAAAATTCCAAAGAAATTAAGAAACATAATTTAATGTAACAACCGGGTCGTAGTGACAGCACTAGCCACCCCGTCTTAACCTGAAAATCAGGTTATGGCCCACCAGGTACCACCAGTTTCCCCGGAGACACGTGGTGCCCACCCTAGGGTCCACCCACATGCCTGAACGGGTCTTCTGACTAATGATAGTCCCCACCAGCCAACACATGTCCTTTATAGTGTGATTTTCTCCTCACTCACACACACCATGGGAGACATCCCATAAGGTCACACATCCTGATTACTACTCCAGAAAATGCACGCTTAACTATAGAGTTCTAATCAAACAGGATCCCGAAAAGAAAAGACCATCTTGTTGACATGAGCCATATCATTTAGTCATATAACCTATTATCATTTGGGGGTTTTACAATCACCCCCCCCCCCCCTTAGAGCACAACGTCCGCATTTTGTTCCCTACATCTCAACCCAGGCAGTGCACTACACTTAAGACTGGGTACCACCTTTGAAACCAAATGTAACAACCGGGTCCCAGTGACAACACCAGCCACCCCGCCATAACATGACAATCAGGTTTTGGCCCACCAAGTAACACCAGTTTCCCCTGAGACACGTGGTGCCCACCCTAGGGTCCACCCATGTGCCTTACCGGGTCATCTGACTAATGATAGTCCCCACAAGCAAACACATGTCTTTTCCAGTGTGCTTTGTCATCACTCACACACACCCTAAGAGACATCCCAGAAGGTCACCATCCTGATTACTACCCCAAACCAAGAACTCTTAACTATAGAGTTCTAATTAGACAGGCTCCGGAAAAGAAAGGTGACCCTTGTTGACACGAGCCACATCATTTATTCAGGTAACCTTTTATCATTTGGGGGTGTTACAATCACACCCCCCCCCTTAGAGCACAATGTCCTCATTGTGTGCCCTACATCTCAACCCAAGCAGTGCACCACACTTAAGGCTGGGTACCACCATTGATACCAAATGTTACAACCGGGTCCCAGTGACAGCACCAGCCACCCCGCCTTAACATGACAATCAGGTTCTGGCCCACCAGGTACCACCAGTTGCCCTGCAGACTCGTGGTGCCCACCCTAGGGTCCACCCACGTGCCTGAAACAGGTCATTTAACCTTTTACCATTTGGGGGTGTTACAATCACCCACCCTTTAGATCACAACGTCCTCATTGTGTTCCCTACATCTCAACCCAGGCAGTGCACCACACATAAGGCTGGGTACCACCTTTGATACCAAATGTAACAACCGGGTCCCAGTGACAGCACCAACCACCCCACCTTAACATGAAAATCAGGTTCTGGACCACCAGGTACCACCAGTTGCCCCGGAGACATGTGGTTCCCACCCAAGGGTCCACCCACGTGCCTGAACGGGTCATCTGACTAATGATAGTCCCCACAAGCCATCATATGTCCTTTCCAATGTGCTTTTTCATCACTCACACACACCCTGGGAGACTTCCCAGAAGGTCATCCATCCTGATTAATACTCCAGACCAAGCACGCTTAACTATAGAGTTCTAATCAAACAGGCTCCCAAAAAGAAAGGTGCACCTTATTGACATGTGCCATATCATATAGTCATTTAACCTTTTGTCATTTGGGGGTGTTACAATCACCCCCCTTTTAGAGCACAACATCCTCATAGTGTTCCTTACATCTCAACCCAGGCAGTGCACCACACTTAAGGCTGGGTACCACCTTTGATACCAAATGTAACTACCGGGTCCCAGTGACACCACCAGCCACCCCTCCTTAACAAGACAATCGAGTTCTAGCCCACCAGGTACCACCAGTTTCCCCAGAGACACGTGGTGCCCACCCAAGGGTCCACCCACGTTCCTGAACGGGTCATCTAACTAATGATAGTCCCCAAAAGCCAACATATGTTCTCTCCAATGTGCTTTGTACTCACTCACACACACCCTAGGAGACTTCCCAGATGGTTATCCATCCGTCTTACTACTCCAGACCAATCACGCTTAACTACAGAGTTATAAACAAACAGGCTCCCGAAAATAAAGGTACACCTTATTGACATGAGCCATATCATTTAGTCATTTAACCTTTTGTCATTTGGGGGTGTTACAATCACCCCCCCTTTAGAGCACAACACCCTAATTGTGTGCCTTACATCTCAACCCAGGTAGTGCACCACACTTAAGGTTGGGTACCACCTTTGATACCAAATGTAACTATCGGGGCCCAGTGACACCACTAGCCACCCCGCCTTTACATGAAAATCGGGTTCTGGCCCACCAGGTACCCCCAGTTGCCCGGCAGAAAAGTGGTGCCCACCCTACGGTCCACCCATGTGCCTGAACGGATCATCTGACTAATGATAGTCCCCACATTCCAACACATGTCCTTTCCAGTGTGCTTTGTCCTCACTCACACACACCTTGGGAGACTTCCCAGAAGGTCCCCCATCCTGATTACTACTCCAGACCAAGCACTCTTAACTGTAGAGTTCTAATCAGAAAAGCTCCTGAAAAGGAAGGTGCACCTTGTTGACATGGGCCACATCATTTAGTCATTTAACATTTTATCATTTGGGGGTGTTACATAAACTCTAAATTTAATCTTGATTGGATGTAGTTTCATTATCCAAGAAAATTACTTCACCATAAATTCACACAAGAAATATATATCCATTAGACTAACTGGAAATTATAGATCTTCTGTAACCCAAGTCAAATATTCTTCCAAAAAATATTATGGAACCATATAACTTTACATCTCATGAACACTTCATATTTGATAGACCTAAATTTCTCAATGTCCAAGTAACCTCTCATTGAATCCTCTATTTATGAAATCCTTCTCATGGAAAATACAATCTCAAGACAATTTTTGTTCAATAGGATCATAGAAATAGTATCCATTTTTCTTAATTTGGATAAGAAGAAAATAATAATTTTATTTATTTGGGTCAACGTTTTTACAAACCAGACATATCATGTATGATATATAACCCTATATATTTATAATATAAAAAATGGGATTCCTCCTATTCAATACCTCATATAGTTTATGTATGACCAATTTAGATAGAATACTTTTAACATTGAATGAAATAGTTTATAGATTATATCCTTGGAATGGAATAGGAAGGATAGACTAATTCATCAGTAATAAATCCTTGTCTAAAAGGTATGATTCTTCCTCTCACAAACACTATTCCATTATATTGTTAATGGAGTAGTAAATTGTGAAACTATTCCAAAATTTCATTGATGACCAGTAAATAACTTACTCAAATATTCATCACTTCGATCTAATAAAATTTTCATAACATCCTTTCCTATTTGATTATATAATTTATTCTTAAAATTTGGGAATGTTTAAAGGGGTCCCACTCATGTTTCATTATTAACACATAGATATACCTAATAAAATCTTCATTAAATTTCATAAGGTACCCAAACCATCCAATTTTTCAAGTACCCCTTGATCTACATATATCACTATCAATGAGACCCAGTGTTCATTTATGTCCACAAAATTTTACAATAAAAGGTGTTTTATTCATATTTCATAATTAACATGATTTTAATTTTTAAATGATTAAAAATTTAATGAGTCCAATTATCTATCATTATGTAGTATTAGTATTCATTTCTATTTTTTATATAAAATGTGAAAATACTAATGAGATGATGTGTTATAATCAACATTTACCATCTTATCTTGATTATTTTTTATAATATTGTATTTATCCATAATATGTAATCCATTAAACATATTCAAAATTCAATAAAACATTTCATTCATATATATAAAGCAACTGTGATTATTTATAATGAATAAAAACAATTTCTTTTCAAAACTAGTTACAAAAATAAAATTTCTATATATGGTTTTACATATTAAAAGTTTTATAATTAAAAAAAATCCACTAGGTATTCTATGTTTATATAAATCAAGCTACAATGATTCAACTCTTTCCCAATATCAATCTTTAGACCTATATTTCCTTTCATCAAATATCTCATATTTATTAGTTTTCCATTATCCTCAAATTTTTTTTGATTCACACTTGTATCCAATACCCATAATTTATAATTATTGAAATTTATTTAGATAATATTCCCATTAAAAAACCTAAAATGGTTCCCTATAAAATACCTCTTGACCTTGGATAACAGTCCATAATTAAATTATTGGACCTGCATATTATTGATCTCAAAATTATAATATTTATGAATGAAATAATCTACAAAAAAAGAATTATTTATGGGTGAGTATTATGTTTTATACATTTACAATGAAAACTTTTAATGAAAGTAATCCCATGAAAAATGATGACCAAAAAAATTACATTTATTAATCGATCAAGACTCCATATTTCACATGGTAATAAATATTATTTGGTGTGAAACGCATCAATTTATCTCATAAGTTAGGCCATTATATCAATCATATCACATATCATTCATAGATTGTTAAGTGGAAAAATATTTTCATAAATATAACATATCGATAAAACTCAACTATATACTCCTGATATCTTGACGTATTATTTTTATAAGGTAAGTGTTTCCTAGAGATCACAATTGAAAATTCTTACCTAACTCTTAGGGTTAGCTAATAGATAATTCCTTGCACATGATAATCTATAAACAACCCAATTTTCAAATAACCTATTCGGTTGGATGATTAAATTCTAAGCATGTATTTTCTATATAAGGAATCTCACAATTAGTGTTTGAGGTATTTTCTTGGTCTCAAAATTTTAATATAAACAATTCATATATTTAATACAAAATTATTTTATTCCATTAAGTATTTATTAACTAATGTTATATATATATATGCATTATTATAATGATATAGTTTTGGAATCACTATAAATTCCACCAATTTAATAAACTCCAACCAAATTAATGTTAAACTATTTACACAACTCGAAATTTATGTAACTAACCCAAAAATTGAAGAAAAATATATCTACACATATCCATATGCATCCCATTAAAATGGATCACGAAACACTTTTATACAATGGTTTAGAATTTTATGCAACTAAAAATACATGAATGAGTAAGAATGGAGTTATAGGCACCCAACACACATTTTATTGGACAATGAATAAGCCTCCTGGTAAGGGATATGTTCAGTCTAAATTCCCTCTACTCACAGTCCTCTAATCAAGAGAGACTGAAATATAGTTATAAAACTAAAAAATATTGTGTATAAACTATAATTGAACTATAAATCCAAAATAAACACTCCATAAAAATCAATATCATATAAAAGAAATATAAATAAAATGTAGTCATACCTAGAATGTAACCCTTCTATGAAAGATATGAAAATTTTTAAGAAATAGTTTAAAAAATTTAAAATAAAGCATAGACTATGTAAGATCCTAACAATTAAGAGAGTTATAGATCATTAAATTTTCAATTTATATTGTTTTTATCCTTATAATAGATATTAAAAGATTATGGACGGTTCTGGGAGAGTCCTTGTATTTTTTGGAGATCAGATCTCTAATTCTTGGTGAAATAGGAACAGGTGCACAATTGGTGCATAGTTAGTAGTAACCATGTGGTTCAACCATGTGGCCCAAAAATAGAGGCGAACTATTAGTTTAACCATGGTAGAGGAGGAACAATGCCAGGAAAATTTTAAAATTTATTAGACACGTGTTTATCACAGTTGGTACATGGTTTTTCAAACCCATTCATGAAGTGCGAGATAGGGTATGGCTCTTAGATAATTGCATAGATGGGTTGTGAATAGTTTTTTTCAAAAGTGTTCCTATCCATGTGAAGTGGGTGAATCCATGAGAAATAGGTTAATATATTTTGTGCGTGGTTTAGACCATCATGTGTCCAAAATATATTCCCTTAAAAATTATTGGAATTTACAATTTTTCCCTCAATCCTTTTTACCCTCTAACCATCTTCTTCATCCCTCAAATGCACAAAACCCTTCCCTAATTGAGATCCCAACTCTAATATCAATCTAGGAATTGAACCATATTCTTCATATGAACTCCAAATAAAATTTCATCAGTCACGTTTTATCACCGTTAGTAAGGCTATATTCCTCTTGAGTCATTCTTAATTTTCTTCTCAATATTAGATTATTTTTCCACGAGGGAAAATATGATCTATGTTTTTCTTTGATTTATCCCATTATATCCAAGATTATAAGTTGATTTTGTATGTGTATTTTACTATCAATATATTGTTGGTGTTGTAGATCATTCACCTAAAGTTATTGATATATATATATCAGGAACCATTGCGTAGTTATTTTTATTTTATGTGAATTGACATTAAAATGAGAAATGTACTTCATTAAACTATTTTAAATTGCTGATATAGTCTGATAGACTCTATATATTGTCATAGTTTGTATACCTAGACTAATACTAATTATTTGGGTGTGTTTATTATATGCCTTTACACCTTTATAAATTACTTTATGAAAACAAACCACCTCATATGCGGGTTTTTATGGTTAAATATGATTCAAATGAGTAAATTGGATAAATCGAAATGTTAAATGAAATTGATGGAATGTGAATGGGAAGAGCATATAACTAGACCATTTAATAAACTATGAATTATTCCCAGGACTAAAAGGGAATAAATGAATTGTTTGTGGGTTGACCATGTAACTTTACTCTTATTTAATTATGAATTGTTGTTTTGGATATCATTATGATTATAGATACTTTAATATTTTAATATCATTCTTGACTAAGGTCATAAAACTAAACTACATTTGAATATCTGGAATTACCTGAGTGATACATTGAATCCCATTTCGGTTTTACTTTGATGGATTAATTCAATGACAACTAATTCATTGATGTGTATTTCAATTGAATGAAAACATTTTTATTTAGTAATTTTCTTAGATTGTAAATTTCCAAGCATTTAAAATGAGGATTCCCTATATTTATGGAAATAAAATTTAATTCCTTGGATGATTTTACATGGATTCATATTGATATTACAAACCATAATGGATCATTCTATTTTCTCATTTCATGTATCACATTAAGGCTACCTAATACATAGTTCTATGGCCTATGTAACACTTCCCCATTAGGGTTAAATTTCAAGGACACACCCCTATGGATTTATCCAAGCTCTTAAAACTAAAATTACATGACAATTTATGGGAACTTAATTGAATATCTCAATATGTGGATTTCAGGGGTGTATGCCTCAGGTCCTGACCATATAAATGTAAATTTAAAATGGAATTGTTCAGAGAAAATCTGACCTGGTTCAAAGAAGTTTGTATTAGAAGGGTATCCCATGAGGAACCCAAATAGAAATATTTTATTTATTTATCCCATGTTGATTATAACTGTATACTTTTCATTATATATTCATTGAATGGATCGTGTTAAAAAACATTGGTGGGGGATTACTGACTTTTTATCATACCCCATTCAGGCTGCCAATTGGTACCCAGATTGATTTTATGGATGTAGGTAGAGAAATGGGAATGCAACCTATTATGGATTATTGATTATTTTATATTAGGATGCAGTATGAAATAAGAGGACCAGTATTTTTCTCATGATGCTATTGAAGATATTTTTTGATTTTTTTGTATATAATGTAGAGTATTTACTCTTGTATTAGTACTATAAGTTATCTGACTCATCATCCTATATAGCATCATGACATCATTATTTTATTTGTGATTCTAGTTATTATTGCTTTTATCTTTTTATTATTATCGGAATGGTCTATTTTCCATTGTATTATTTTTATTGATAAATTGTTTTTATTATATACCAATATGTTTCACAATTATTATTATGGTATAGTCTCCCCATAATACCATCGTAGGTCTTTTTTCAAGTCAGAAGCCTCTGGAGTGTGGGGAGGCGTGATTCATTCCAGGTAGAAAACTTGTTCAGGTTACTTATGAGTGAACTAGGTCTAGGACATCAAAAATGGTATTAGAGTCTTATTGGTTCTGTTACTATTTTAGGTTGGTATACAATATATTGGGATGTTTCAATATTTGGTAATGATCTTGTGCCTAGGGTTTCAAACCCACTTATAGGGAAAATGTACAATTTATAGGGATGAGGCTTGATGTTTTTTGTTCCAATTGTTAAAATATATTATTTCACCATTAAGTGAAGAACATTATTTATGTAATTTATTTTAATTATATATTTTTACCATTATCAGTGTACAACTAGGAAGTATTTGAGCATGAATCATTATATCCCCCTAAGGACTATCATTTTATGCATATTCCATGTTATTTTTATTTTATTACATGTATTTCTAACATCATTTCATATGAGACTTGATTGATATGTTTATAATTTTACTAAAACTTTTTATAGGAAAGGGATAAATAATTAGTTAATTAAATAATTTTCATCAACCTAAAAAACATTTTCTCCTATATCATGATGGTATAACCTTAATTAGAAAATTATTACATGTTTGAGTTATGCAACTGAGTTAACAGAAGCAGAAAAATTAGTTTATTATGAATAAATGGAATCCAAATTCAATTTATAAATCTAGTACTCGACAAGGAATAGAAATTCATATAATTGAATCATTATAAATGAACTATTAAATTGTGAGATGAAATATTAAATGTCAGTTGTAGTTATATGAAATGTAAATCATAACTTATAAAGACGATTACGTGGGAATGGTAACCCACATAACTAGACCATGATACATATAAATATGAAAAAGATATATTTATTTAATTTTGGAAATTTAAAGGTAATAATTGTCATTAAATGGAGATTCGAATTAAAAATTAAAGAAATTTTTTGTTTATAACTTGAAATTGACCATCCATATACTATAACCTATGTCATAAGACATATAACATTAACCATATCCTAAAATGTTAGTGAAAATTTGATAGTATCTGTTATGTTCCCTCTTTATCTTTTAAGTTTCCTATTCCTGATTTTAGGAGCTTGTAGTTGGATATTGAATCTTGTGTAGTAAGGATTTTTAACTCTCGTATTCTTTTTTTTTATGTGAAATTTCTATTATCAAATATTATTTAGATGTTTGTTCTTCTAATGGCATATATATTCCTCCAACATGACCTTGAGTTGCATGCTAGGAATGTGTAGATAACCATGCTGTAAAAGTGGTCGGACCAAATCCACCAGAAGTGAAACCGATGACACGTCCCATTTTTCTTGGTTTTGGTATTGATTAAAAACATTTATAGGGTTTCCTATAGTTAGTATTTTCCTTATAGGTTTCTTCATGACCTTTATCCATTATGTTAAAGATGGTGAGATAATTACACTAGCAAAACCCTTTTATCATTTTAGTGGAAGGATGTACCGAGGCTACTGATTCATTGATAGAGGACATTTTATCTACCATTGAACATTTAAAAATTCCGGTAGAATGGAGTGCCAAGATAACATCATTTATGACTAAGGGGTCTACAAGATATTGTGGGAGATTTTGACCCCAGATGATCAGTACAGGTGATGTTATGGATGGAATTTACAACATTATTCTATGATTATTACTTTCCTCAAACATTGATAGATGGCTGAGCTAGAGTGTTTATGCAATTGGAGCAGGGAAATTTATCTGTTATGGACAATTCCACTCATTTCATAGAGATTAATTGTTTTATTTATTCTCTTATAGGCGACATGTTATCTAGGGAAATATGATTTGGGGCTAGGATAATGTATACCATTTTACAATAGGTAAAAATTGTTTTTTGACTATTAATTTAGAGATAGTGAACTAGGATATCATCTCAGAGTGTAATCTAAGGGAAGATGATGGATTGGGGCATGGTAGTTCCATACTTTGATAGAGAACTAGTTCGTTGAGTAGAAGGAAGCAACATTTTAAGCCTTCTCTTATAGGAAATAGTATTCAGAGTGAGCTACTGGGTTATAACGTGTTATTCCACCAATGTTGAAGGCTTTGAAACAAAAATACCCATATTAGTAAAGACCAAGTTGAGTGTGGAACCTATGGAAAGATAGATCATATTTTTAGTTTTTAAAAAATTTTCCTCCAGTGACCAATGAGATAGGATTTTAATAGACACCAAGTTATAAATATGGAATAATTGCTCCATGTTAGGAAGCGAGATAGTGCACCATAGGACATACAGGTTTAGGAGGTGGAAAAGGACAACAATGTTAACCTTCTAATATATAGTTCTAGTAGGGAAGACCTACTTAGGGTAGTCAATTTGTAGCTCAGGTTTATGGATTTGGATTGATATATACTATTAAAACTATACATAAAGATCAAAGTATTGATCCATCTATAGTTTGAGGTATGACCATAGAATCATCAAAATTAGTATCCTCTTTGTTTGATATATTTTATTTTCATTTATTTATATCTATAGGTGTTTTTATGGTATTGATATTAACATTTATTTAATCTATGGCGTGATGAGTCTTGATACTCTACCCGGAGTATGGTGAGAAGGTGCATGTTAGTACAAGGGGTTCCCCTTGAAATTAGAGGCTACCATATCTTATGGAATGTTTTCATCCTTGAGATGAAGGGATTTGAAATCATTAATTTAATAGACTAATTAGTACATTATAACACACATGTTCATTTCCATCACTAGAGGGAGTCCATCACATCATCTGAGGGTAGATAATAACTTCATAAAGGAGAAAGGGATGCATATGCATGTTGATATGGACCTGTGCTACATGGAAACTATGAATTTATAGCCTATATTTCTAGTATTTTCTTAGTGACCAAGGAAATTTTCAAATATATTTCCCCGATATGGTGAATTATTTCATTGAATTTTTACCTGAAGTATTTTTTAGGTTACCTCTTGAGATATTGGTGGTATAAATGTACTAGTTCTTGGAGTAGAACAGGTATATATCCATCCTTTAAATATTACACCTAAAACACCATGATAATTTAAAAAATATTTCTCTGTATTTTATTTTATTTCTTCGATAGCTTTCATTACACACAACACCAATTTTAAATGGTCCATGATAAATTTTTAAAATATTATTACGTGACCATTATATCCTATACATTGCATTTGAAATGTATGGATTTGATAAAATACTTTATGAGATATGTAAAAAATTCAACTAATTAAAATTTTATTTATTAATACTAAGGAAATTAAAAATCAACTTTTAGAAATGTTATATTAGGCTTTAAAATATAGATTTCCTTCAAAAAGAATTTTATTTATTTTACTGAGAAGATATTATATTAGATTTTTTAAATTTTTTAAATTTTATTTACTAATACTAACAAAATTTTCTGAAATAATAATATCAATATTAACATTGGGAGAAGTGCTTATATTTTTACAAAATGAATGATGTTCCAATATATATAGAAAAATACAGATTTTTTATTTTTATTCTATCAAGTATGTAGAAAGATTCATTTTGTTTTAAAATGTTTTCAAAGTAATATTTGATCTATTTTATTTTAAATAATCCAATTAAGTTTATTTCAATCAATTTTATGTTTGAATTTTTTATAAAAAATATGATACATAACATAATTGTTTCTTCTAAAAAACCATTTTTATAAGTTCAATGTGTTATTTGTATTAATAAATAAAATTAACGACTATCTTTGATATATTTTAATATAATTAATATATTATATATTTAATAAAATGTTTTCACATTGATTTAATATTTTTCTAAGCATGATATACGTATTAAACAATATTTTAAATTGAAAATATATATTTTCAAGAAAGTAGTTTTTGTTGTGTTTTGTGTTCGTATATAATTTATTACAAATTTTCCAAAGTCTGGTTCATATTTTTTAAATAGTCACATTTTATTTTTTACAAATATAAATAGTAACTTTTGTAAAAAAAAATTATATCGATAAAGGGTAAATCAGGTTAATCTATGTGAAAAATAATTTATAGGGCCATAAATTTTCATCATAATTCGTATGTGAGGAAGTAAATTCAACCCTAAAAAATTATCATTTAAATTTAGTCCTTTAATTTATAATTTAATATGAAAATTACTTCTATAATTTTGAAATAAAAAAAAAGTTACAATATGTCACTCTCTTAGTTTTAAATATCCTTTATTTTTTCTCATAGGAAAAAACAAGTAATGATTGAATATTAATATAATTTTTTAATTATTAAATTATATTAATTTTGGTAATTTATTTATAATATTTATGTATTAAATAATTACCATAAGTTATTATGCAATATGAGAACAATATTTATTTTTTTAATTGAAAATAAAATATATGATTTTCAAAATATTAAGTGATAAAATTTTAGTAATTTTTGTTATTCCACAAATTTTATAGGATCATATGGAATTTTTTTGTTTGGTTAAAATATTATTTTTAAATTCAAACTTTTTAATTATCACTTTCAATGAAAAATAAATGAATCGTGTCAATATCAATTATAATGATATTTTATCAAAATAATAATTTATTAATTTTTTTAAAAAAATTAATAATATTGATAAAAGACAATGTGTATAAAAATGATCTAAAATATCATATATTGGATATTTATGGGCCAATTGGAACCTCATAATCAAAAATTAAAAATTTGTATTATTGAAAATTTTGTTACCATAGTGAACGTTAAAATTGATTAACGAAGGGTTAATCCAATTGACAATGTATAAAATAGAAAAAAACCAATCTAAATTCTATTATTTGATTTAAATAAGACAATGAACTACCTTATCCTTGAATCACTGGTCTTTGGATGAATTTTTCATGAGAATTAATTTGTTGTTATTTAATGTCTGAAGAAGATCCAAAAAAATCCACTCACTTCAATTAGAAAATGGAATATACTCCCACACTTCTTTACACCACATTGAGATTACTATTTTGACACAAACTCTACAAAATAATTTTTTTAACTTCTGAAGACCCATTCTAGAGGTTATTATTCCACGAAAAGACTAAACCTATGGCCATTTACTGGGGATATAAATATGTAATTTCAAAGAATATATAATAACCTTAACTAGTATCATTCTGTTTTTTGCTAATTTACCTCCTATAAATCAATAAAATTTATCATAATATAATAACATCAGTATCCTAAATATTATTAAATTTTATTATGATTATGAAAAACCATTATACAGCATATTTCATATCAAATGAGTAGTGAAAGTATCACATGTGTGTATGTATGTATTACCATATCCATAGTGATATAAAACCCATTTTTCCATCATAATATTTTATGGATGTAAATTATGATAGTGTTCGGCTAGATAATGTTTTCATGGAATACCAAACGTTTTTATGCATTTTTGAAGTTCTTTATTGAAATAAATCAATCTATTTTAATGAATATTAAAATAATTATGAATGGGGACCAGAAAAATATCCCAATCTGCTGCATAGAATACTAACTATATGAGTCTCCGACCACGTAGTGGATCTTTATAATATCACTGTAAATGAAAAATCATTTATGGTATGTATTGTGATGTTCAAGAAAACCTAAAATGATTTTAATGGGGAGAGGCATCTTTTCTAGGCCTCATCCAAAAAAATATTTTCTTTGTGAGGCGAGGCTTCTTTTCTAGGACCCCCATAAATGAAACGTTACTTTTCCAAGAGGTGTATATTTTTGGGCCCTGCCTCATTAAAAAAAATTCATTGTGGTGTGATGCATATTTTTCAGCCCCCTCCACCCCCCGTAAATGAAATTTTTTTTCTTGGGTAAGGTGTCTTCTTTTAAGTCTCCCACAAATGAAATTATACTTGAATATATTGGAATATTCTTTTCAATACCCTGAAATTTAACTTATATGTTCATGGAAAGGAATGATATTACCCCCCAAAAAATGAATTATTCTCTATGGGGTGAGGTTTCACCTTGTAACCCCCCCTTAATAGAAGTTGCCCTTATAGGGTGCGACGAAATGTCTCAGCCTCCCACAAACAAAAATCCTTCACAATTAGTGGTTTTTATTATGATCATTTCAGTGAAATGTTACATTCGTAAACCTACAAAACCCCCACATATGGACTAGAAGTGTATATGGTGTAAGATGTGAGACACATATTAGATACATGGTGGAACATAGAGACAATCAAAATGATCAATTTCAGTAGGTAGTCATTTTCTTCACAACTTCAAGTAAAAGAGGGTATAAGAAATGGTCCGCATAGAAAAACTAATTTAAGAAAACCCATCATCAAATAAATTACCTTTTAATATAGGATTATATTTAGAAAACTTCTTTACAGACCACCATTCCATGAACCCGATGTGGATGGAATATTTTTGGATCACCCCCTCACATAGGAAACCGCATATTAGATCTGGTGCTTCAGTCTTGGAACACTTAAGAATAATATTTAGACTTATATTTGACCCTCTATGATCTATTAAATGTACTATCTCCATCAACCTCTCCCTCAATGATCTTGACCCAACTAATCTCCTTCACGAACTACCGCATCGAGAGCCCTTCTAAAGCATCCTAATTTTTGTGATTAGAGTACAAGGCATACATGTGTGTCCTCTTGATTATACAATCCTATGGTAATTGGTGTCATACTATTAACCTACAAAATAATAGATATCTTTATAATTTTCTCAATCATACTTTCATGTGATAACGAGGATCCCAACCTTGACGGTAGTTCCATAGACCTCCACATTCCAGACAGTGTAAGGGACCACATTCATTTTCCAATGATTAGGGCTAGTGCTAGATCATTCTCTCATCCTCTTTGAAATTTGGAGAAGGGAATACCTACTTGATTAAGCCCATGGTATTTATTTTATGAGGTCATACCCATCCTACCTTCCACCCCCCATATTACGAAAACAAAAGATGAGATGGGAACATTAATGCCATGTTTCTCTCCCATCACCCCAGCCTCATCCACTAGCTGACAAAAAAGATAGTTCTTATTGCCAAATTATATGGTTCCTCTTGTATCTCATACCGAACATTACTCACATGGGCTTAGAGGATTTTAGAAATCATGACATCAACATGATAAAAACATGGGCCTCTTATTCAGTATAATCCCTAATCTACCTCTTAACCTATTGATGGGCCTCTAATTTAGCATATTCCCTAACCATAACAACCCATGGACCCCCTATTCTATATAATCCCGAACCGTACACACCAATGGGCCTCCTATTCGGCATAGTACTCATTTAATCCTACATTTGGGCCTCCTATTTGGTATAATACCAAACCATACCCACCTATGGGTATCCTATTTAGTATAGTCCCCAACCAAAACAACCTATGTGCATCCTCCATAGGTTTATGTCCAAATATTATGAACTATGTGGGATTTGATTGGTATTCCAATTAGACTTGTATGATGTCTCCTTGAGGTCCAAAACTAACACCCTAAATGAACCATTATATTGTTTGGGCCATATCCTCAATAATTCCATATCTACTATAGAGGGAAATATTCCTTCAATTTCCCTTTTATCCTCATCCTTATTTTACTAAATTTCGATTAAGATAATTCCACCACTATGTAGGCCACATCGCTTCCTGGTTCATTGGGATACTTTATCTTTTGTCCCACACAAATTTGACTAGTCACCTTTCCCCAATAAATCCATGATTCATGCTTTTAAACATCATAGTTTGGTTCTAATCACGTGATCTTAAATCAAATGATGTTACCCATTGTGTATAAGATAAATACATGGGTTCTGATTCCTTTCAGGAGGATACGTAGGAGTACCATCTCATGGGATGAATCTTAATATTAAAAAAATGCCCCTCTCCCAATAAGATGACAAATTTATGTGTATCTAACTGTATAGACTAGAACCATCAAAGTTATTATAATTGAATTAATAATATCTAATCTATTTACAAATGGGTACCATTGATGGAGAACCATAGATACATAAAGATGACTTGGGTGATGAAGAACCTTAGATACATATACACGATTCTAAAATCAACACATAATAGTAATTTGTTGTAAATACAAGGGTGACCTATTTTATATTTTTGACATAATAAATAATTAATGAATAAATATTATATCTATAATAGAGTATTGTAGTATAAAGTAAATCCCATCTAAAAGTGTGTGATGAGCCTGACCTCCCATCCTCCTAGAGAACATGTTTTCTAATGGTCTAATTGGAATCAACTTAGTGAACTCCTACATTTTGAATGAAGGTTTGAATCAATAGAAATTAGTGTGGGCCCGAGACATTTCAGAAATAGAATTATAGTGAAATCGATGTGTACCCTTGACTAAAATATGACTGTTTTTCCAACATGTAATTTCCTTTCCCTCATAAAATGAAATATGGGAAAAAATGGATCCAAATCAATTAACTTTGTATGTTTTAATATTTTAAGGAGCTAATTTGATGGTATTTTTATTTTTCATGTTTTCTATATATATCAAATAACATTTGAAAAGAACCCCCTTCATTCAAATAAAGTATAATCCTTTCAACTGATCAGAACATATTTATCAGATGTTATTAAAATAGGGTCTTCATTAAATCGGAGGATGTTTTTCACCAACCCAATGCCTTCAGTGTTGGATCTCAAATGAATTGGTATGATAGTATCACAAAAATGGTACCATCCAAACCCTATTGGATGCTACACAAGACCTCTAGTTCATGAATCCACACTAGTCATATAGTAAGTGACATCTGGTAGCCCAGACATATTTTAATGTAGTTTCTATATCAAATCATTTAGAGAGCCTATCCTCAAAACACTACAAAAAAATTTCCATTATAATAGGGAGGTTTATCAGGAGGTATCCAACATAATCTTCTAGATGACACAGGGGTCCCTTGAAAGGGAACCTACCCTCAGACTCCTCTATCAATTCTGATGGAAATAAACCTTCATCCTGATGAGGGTGCCGCCCTCGGGAGTCTGCCCTTGGTCACCCAGTCTTGACCACTATGGAAAACCCACCAAGGGAAGTGAGTAGAGAACAAGGAACATGAATCTATAACTTCTCCCTAATAATATTCATGCCAACTAAATATGTTTGAAAACTATGAGAAAGATCATATACATTCACGCAATCATCAAGTCCACCATAACACTTTTCCAGCACCTAGAGAAACTAGTCAGTAGATACCAATAACAAATTGGTGGAAGTCCCATACCTCTTATTCCATGACATATAATTTTAATCATATCTCAAAAATAAATTGAGGATAAGAGTAGGAATACATCATAGATATAGCTATTGAATGGATATATATTATATTTCTATCTAAATAAGTAACCCAATATATATTATCAATGATGGATGGATACTAATATATTTATTTCAACATTCAACATGCATTCTCGAGCATAATTGTTGCATGTGTAGTGACTCGGAGTTGGGCACACAACACTTCCTCTATATTTGAAATGACCCATCAACATGATACAAAGGAATCTCAATAGAAAATTTATATCTCATCTCTTATCCAATAGGTTCCTGGAAAAAATCCCTTGATAAATGGATTACCGGTTCAAGCATATATGTTTATTCCAACCGGAGTTTATCAACCTACCTAGGTGGCCACTCAGAAGTATGAACATATTCTATCCAACATTCTATAACCCTATCAAAAAAATCTAATGGTGACATGAGAGTTAATCAAGATAAATTCTGAATATGGAAGCCCTCACCAAAAACAGGTGGCTCTAATCACTTGAAAGAAGACATATAAAAATATATCCCACCAAAGATTATTATGAAATAAAGAGATATTCCACAACCCAACTATTATTAATGGTAGTGTTATCAAAGCCATCAGATTCTTATCTATACAGTCTCAATATTTTACTCACCTATTATCAAATTATAGTAATAATAAGGGAATTTTGAAGGTTCTCAAAGCAATATTATTGCCAACAGTTCTGGAGGTCCTCTATATACATCTTACCATGAAGGAATAGTTCAGATTCAATATCTTATTGATCATGAAATCACATCTAATTATGAGTGCCATAGTATCCCTCGATGTTTCTATAAGATCAATTAGAAATAAGGTCCCCCCTTTCCACCATCCAACGTGATGATTCTTCACACGAAATATGTTGTAGACTTTCTCCCTATAGTCAAACACCAATCAATGATGGTAGTACTCTCAATGATTGAATTTATTATGAATTTCCACCATTCTAAAATATTTTATTTCATCAAGAAGATCCTCTCCTTGATGAATCAATGTAGAGAAAACCCTCCTATCGTGAGGCACTTAAGAAAATTTGGTTATTCATGCTTGATGCCTCATCATAGAAAAGATATATTTTTTCTCATCTAGAAGATAGCCTTGGGCCATTTTGTTTCTCTAAACCACAATTGGATCACCATATTCTAATACAATAGAGGAAGTCCCAACATACCGCATTATTTATAATTAATAAATAGGTAAATGTACCATTTGTTCAGATATGGCTATATAACATATCACAAAATAGAATGGTGGAATATTTCTCATAGGGAGAGTATTAGAAAATGAAAATATATGCATAATATTTTTTCATTTAGGTACTCACAAATTTATCATTCCATAGGTATTTTTTGATTATTGTGTATACAAAATCTTCCAAATTAAATGGGACACTCTTCATAAATTATAAACAAAAGTATTTATTTCTGATGAATATCCAAATCAGGTCAAGGTAATAAAGGAAATGCACCATAAAATCAACGTGGAGACACTCATAGTTTCAAGACATCCAATGTTGGGAAAGAAGCAATGATCCCTTTAACATGAATTTATCAATGAATTGGATGGTATAAGTCATATGGTTTATAATTCCCCATCCAGTGTTCATATAAAAGGATGGGGTAAAAATGGGGCATTTCACTTCACCTCGCTCCCCAATTAGAAAATTCCTCCAAAGTGACATCATGTAATTACATAGAGTCTTGGAAAATTTGAGAAATAAAATTTATTCATGATATATGGTTTGATCTTCAACAATTGGAATGAAAAATCTCTCAAAATTTTCAGGATAAAAGAGATAAATATATTGAAATAATCTTTCTTCAATCATCAAAATATAGTGAGCAAGCCTTCCGCTTAAGAGAATACAATCATTAGACAAAAATAATTTATTTAGAAACAAGTGAATGAAGTGATTATCATACCATGAACCAATCCCATGTTTAAAAGTAGATGCATAAAATTATAATATATTCAATAATAGATGCATCCATGATAGTACATGGGATACCTTAACCTGTTGGGCTAGGGGAATTTTTAACACAGCCATCGAACCTAACAAATCGAGCTCGAAATAGTGTGGAACTAGAATATAATAACCCCTGTTTATAGGGATTGGTGTCTTTTTACCATTCCCGTAGTGAAATTCAGTATTTTTTAGTTTGGAAGAATTTAAATATTTGAATCTTTTCCGTACATCTCATCCCATTATATATTTTCTTCTTTTGGGATGAAAAAAAATCCATATAAAGGTTCCCTAAATATTAACATTCAACGTAATTCTTTGAAGGGATCCCTAAATTAGTGAATAAGATCCTATAATATGCATAAACAATGAAGACCTATCAAGAGAACAACCTCTCCTATGAATCATAGCTTATTTTGTGGACACTCCATGAGAAATCATTTCTCTTATTATCCACTGACCGGTGAAATTCTTGTAATGTAGTTTTCATTAGTAAATATCATTAGTACGGCTTATGGAAACACTATATAACATTATATAAATTTGAGAGAATGAGATGATAATATATCCATTCAAAATATGGCCATCACTATAATGTTAGAAGAAGGTTTCCGTACTGGAAATTTGAGGATTGCTGAAATTTTTTGAACTCTTTCTAATGCTTCATTGACCCATCAATGGGAATCGTCCAAATAAAAATTTAAGGATATCATTAAATCCAACCTATTAACCAAGGATGGTGAACCTATCACACTCAATGAAATTATAGCTCAATATGAGACAAAAAATGGGAGTTATAAAGAGGATTATTGTCCAACTAATTTGGGGAAATGTTCCTAATGAACATTTCTCCAAATAGAACCTCTTTTAACTCCCCTAGATAGTATCCCTATATAATAAGTTCTCATTGTATCAAGGAAAGTTGATTCAAAATTTCCACTAAATGAATGATCAATAGAAAAAATCTATTTAGATCCTATTAGAACTAAATACTGGGATTTTACTTTATTTTTTCAAACAACCAATTCAATTTCATTCATGTTACAATTGGATAGCTTAATCACTATTGTATATTAGAACAACGCATCTAGTTCAAATATTTGAGCTCATTTCTCAAGTCCATGATCATTTTTCATTTCCAATAGGACATTTTGACAGTATTTAATCATTAAAACTATAACTAGAATATTTTGAGGGATAAAAAAATCTAGTGTATCTAGAGAGAAAACCTTACCAAGAATGGGTAGAAACAACAATCCCCCTACCTAATTCTAGAAAATCATATGTTTCCAATGTTTTTATGGTTTAAGGGATCCATACCATAATTTAATGTGTTATATATCTTGTTGTGGTCACATGATGGGAACATTATTGGAACAACACACCACTAAAGTCTAGTTTCTTATACAAATTTTTTAAGGACCAACCATCATATGATACACTAGTTTACCCGTGGGGTTGATCAACATGTGGAATAACCTTTAATAAAAGTTTATTTATCAGCTCTGATCTACTCTATAAATAAAAAAAGTCATAGAACACTGTAATGGTAATCTATGATAAAATTAGAGTCTCAGACATTATTTCTAGCTGTAAGGCTCTAATTTACTACCATAATTTTCAGTTTCCACAAATGGATAAGTTATGTCTTTTGATATAAAACTTCCTCAATTAGTTTTGAATACCTATATTTTTAGTAAAAACATGGATGGATTCTGAGACCATGATACAGTTTCAAAACGTATAATAGATTCCATCATTTTGAACTTCACTGAATCTCGAGCAGTATTAGTAGACTAGGGAAAAATGATAGAAAAAGAATAAATTACAACCTTCACACTAAAACCAGCCCCTACATCATCTCCTAATTTGAAGACTATAACTTATCTTGGGAAATATCATCTGGGGTGGAAACATTAGAAACAAAACCTCATCATGATGAAAGGATATATCCAAAATTCTCCAAATTCAAAGAAAATAAAATATTGTTCTATTCTTTCTGAGATGATAAGGTCTTGGAAACTTCTCAGATGCCTTAGAAAATAACTTCTTAATTATTTTAAAACTTAGAAGTCCCTTTTAATCCATCATTGAATATCACCCAAAATATTTCCCCTATCATTGAATGTTATATCACTCCATTTGATTTTTTTTTAAAATATTTCCTCTAAAAGATTGGAAATCCTGGGAAGGCCAAACTTGTAAAACCCTCATCGCATGTAGCATGGGTTTTTAATATTGTTTTAGAAGAAAAAAGTGAATGAAAAGAAGTTTCCAGAAATTATGAGATAATGTTTAGGGATTGGATGACTAGAAAAAAATTAAGTTGGCTCATGATATTATATAATCATTGTAAAAACATCCAATTGTGTAGCAAAACACTTCTACTAGGGGAAAATTTACTCATTCGACCCCAAAACCCTTTAATGTTTAATCTTCTAGGAAATATATTATATTGAAGGGTAGGAAACAAATATAGGAAGAGTAAAATCTAAATACTGTAAAGATATCATTGTGTTTTTCTTACTTCATTCCTTCAGTCCCAAGGTAACTATCACCATACCTCAAAACAGTACAACAAGCATCGAACAGTCAAATATATATCTCATCAAATGAGGAATTTATGTTGAGATCCATTAATATTATTCACTTGATAATACTCTTATATAAGGATGAGTTTTATTGTCATAATTTACATCCCACAATATATTGGGGAGACATGAATTGATGATGCATAATCCAAGGAAGAAATGGGAGGCACGACTACGGTCGAAGATAAACTATTGGTCACATCCCTACTAGATCTATTTATGTTGCTAAAACCCAAGGTAAAGTACATAAAAAATATTATAAGACGTAGGAAAACACCTCCACAATTGTAAAAAATCATTTGTGACCAACAATTTTGGAATACCAATTGATGAATAAAAAACATCCACACAAGTCAAGGTATGTGGGAAAGTCGACGCGACCCAATTCAATATAAGAGAAAATTCTGTTTGCAGTTGATCAACACCCTGTCTCATCTATGCGAGGCACATAACCAAAAATTCTTCATAAGGAATACTTCTTCATATCGGATCCTATACCTTTAACCCAAAATTACATAATCTTGATGAAATTTTCTATAGTTTGAGAAAATCCTTAAATTCTATATTCTCTCAATCTGTAAAATGATTTACGGTAAGAACATGTTGGGACATTGATGTTCCCTAAAAATTGTGCATATGAAGTTATTTCTTCTGAGGTATATCTTGTAGATTTTGATCCTACATAATTTCATGTATTCATATCTTTCATTAAATATGGGAAGGATGACATTATTTATGAAACAAATAGGCCCCTATACTTATTAGGAAGATTAGATGACATTGAAATCCAATGAAATTTAATTGATAATGAATTGAGAGTCAACCTCATTTCGGTTGGGACATATTACTGATTGGGATGCACTTAAGATAATTTATCACCTTTGGCTCTAATGTTGCAAGGGTATGATAAATGTGAGAAGAAACCTCTGAGTGTCATCAATCATAGATCTCAATTTCATAATATGGGGTCTCATGATGAGTTATTAGTCATTGAATAAGACACAATTTTCAATGTATTTCTAGGAATACCATGGTTTCATCATCTGGTAGAGATACCTTTATAAAACAATAAATGCCTCAAATATTTTATTAATGGGATGATTAAGACATTACATAGAGTCCAATCATAATTAGAGCATTTTGAATATTAATATAATGATGTCTGATTTTACTAAAGGGAATGGTAGAAACCCTTAAATGATGGGGTCTCACAAGTGAACCCTCTTAATGGTATCGAAATGACCACTTTAAAAACATTTAAGGACCTTAGGGATGAACATGCGTTAAATGCTAGTCAAGTTGAAAGCATCTACTCGGATTCAGATACATTCTCACCCATCTTCATGATATTATCCATGTATGTTTAACTAAAGGGTGTTGAAGAAATAACTTATTCCTCCATTGATAGTGATACCTAAAATGGAAATTATTAATCATTATTCTAAGAACTATATCTAGCCACCTCTTCATCCGATGAACCTATGGAAGTCATGTTGTAACTCTTAGAATCCAGCTCCATGGAAACTGACATTTCTCTTGACCATATTGATTCCCATTCGTTTCTCATCCATCCTGACATGGAAAGAGAGGAAGGGAAAGAATAAAAGGAATTATAAGAATAAAATTAGATCATAAATTCCCCTATAGTAATCTAGGAAGGATTATCTACCACTATCGTTAAATTTTGAAAGATAAATTTTAGTATGGAGGAGGATCCGTGACCAATGTCGATCAAAACAACTATGCCCAAAGATGAAAAATATATTTACACTTATTTTATGAAACTGCATCAGGATCTATTTTTTTTTTGATTTATAAGTAGATTCTAGCCCTTGACCCTAATATGTCTATCCATCACTTAGGATTTAACAGATACCACTGTGGTTACAAGTAAGAAGCCAAAAGTATAAATTGGAATATTGTTTCCATGGTTGAAGATGATATTGAAAAACATGTGAAATATGATTTCATTTGAGAAATACTATTCTCGAAATGGATTGATAACATTTTACCTATCAAAAAAATAATGGTCATATTGGGGTTTTCAGTGACTTGAGAGACTTCAAATTGCATTTTCCAAAATATTACTTCCCAGTTCTGATCACAGAACTTTTTATTGATGAAACAACTAGTTATAGAGACCACTTCATTAAGTATGGATATTCAGAATACTATCAGATCGGAATGGACTCAAAAGACAAAGATAAACCCATATTTAGGTCCCTTTAGGCAGTGTTCTTTATTGGGCGTTTCTTTTGAATTTGAATAATTACAATGCTATATATAAACTTTCTATGAATCATATCTTCAAAAAATTCATGAAAAAATGATTGGAGTGATATGTTGAGGATTTGGAACAAAAATCATAGAAATAATTTGATCATATTTCCAATTTGAAAATTGTCTTCAACCAACATTGACGGAACACATTGAAAATAAATCCCCTAAATGGTAATTTTTCGGTTACTTCATGAGAATTTTTCTCATTCTTCATATATCACCATGGAATAAAATTCAACTCTAAGAATACTATGGATATTGTGGGTATTTACCCTTCATGAAACCTGAAATAGTTGATAAGAATGTAGAGACATCATTCCTATGTTTTGAAATTTATAGAGAACCGTAAAAACAAATTTTTTCCCTTCATAAGGTTGATAATGAAAAATGTCATATTTCAAGGGACTGATTACTACAAAGAAGAATTAAAAATAAAAAAGAATCATCTATTGATGCCAATAGTGATGATGCCACCATTTGAAGGACTGTTTCTCATCATGTATGGGATAGATCTAGAGTGGCCTTTGGGTGCCTTTCTGGCATAGAAAAATGATACTAGTAGTGAAAAAAACTATTATTATCTAAGTTGGACCATTCTGGACCCTAAGACTCGATATTCCTACATCAAGAATAACCGATTGGAATTTATTTTTTCAATTCATAAATTAAGGAATTACATTCAGAACCATGAGGCCTACATAATCACTTGAAATTTCCCATATGATTATATCCTCAATTATTCAATGTTGGTAGGGCATTTGGCATGATGGGTGGTCATTTTGCAACAATTCTACATCCAATTAATAACACACAAGTAAGTAAAAGGAAAATTATTCAAACACATATTACTGAACATCCCTATGTGAGAGAACCAATAAGTACTGAACTAGCAGATGAAAAAATCTTCTATGGTAGGTACTATTCCTGAATGTAGGAAATTCACTTTTTTGGTGCATCCCGAAGCCTTTTGGAAATATATTCTAATAAAGAATCTCAACAAATTAGGGTTTGGAATATTTTTCATTTCACTAGAAAAGGACGTTTTACTTTACTTATTTCTACTATCAGATGGATGTAATAATAATGAGGCAAAATTCCAAGCCCACATTGCAGGTTTGGAGCTAACTTTGTAAAATATAGAGACTCACATGAGATTCAATAGAAAATCTGAGCTAGTGAATAAGCATATCAATAATGATTATGTAATCATTAAAGAAGTGTTTATCCACCAGATTTATTATGTTTGATAATTGAAGGAATATTTATCTAATGAACCAACACTAACTCATGTACCACATTCATAAAATTCCTAGGAGGATGCATTATCCAACTCTGTTTTAGTCATGGTAGATCCATATCAGGATGAAATTGTCATCTGTATCACCCATTGTAGAAAAGTGTCATTATTTATTGAATGTGGAATGTAAGAGATCAGTGAAATTTATTCTACCCTTCAACTAGATAATGTTGCAAATGAGTTGATGACACATATCCTAGAATACCTATTAAATGAATCAGTTCATCCTGATAGAGCTAGAAAAAATAGCTCCTATTAAGGGTGGTCAATTTAAATCTCTATGAGTGCCAGAGTCATCATAAGGTTCTTTATAAGTGATGCTTAGATGGAATTATCATTATATGCATTGATGAAGTGGAGATGACTGCAAAACTGGAAGAATGTCATGCAAGTCCTTGTAGTGCCCATCAAATAAAAACCTATATTTGTCACCAAATTATGAGGCTTGGATATTTATAGCCATTAAGGATATTGGATTGTATATTCTTTAATATAACATATCACTCTCACAGAGTTCATTACATCTTAATTCATCAACCCTGAGTATTACTGCATATAGACAATTACTCAGAGCTATTCATCATAAGGGGAATGGATGATGTAGGTTCGTACCCTCCATCTATGACCAATAAATTCAACTGTATCCTTACCTCTACTAACTTCATCTCTAAATGAAAAAAAGACAATATAACTTAAATAATTCATAACCAAAAGTATAATTGATTATGTAAAGTCAAATATCATTACCATATTTTGTGTCCCTCACACAGTACTAACCGAAAATTACACTAACATGTATTATTTTGAATTTAATAAATTATACAAGGAGTAAAACATTAACTAAAACCATTATTCCTAATACCATGAGGTTGAAAATGGACATATATAGGCTTTCAAGAAACAAAATTGAATATTCTTCAGAAAATTGTGGATGTAGAAAAGAAAACATGGCCCAATAAACCTTTTCATGCCTTAAAGGCCTACCAAACCACAACCTTCACTTCTAATCGTGACACCCTATATTTGTTGGTTTATTGAAGAGAAGTAGTTCAACCAATTTAAGTCCAATTTAACTCATTTTTAATAGATATATATGAGAAAATCTTAATTTATGAACAATCAAAAAAGTATTTTTATGAGTTTGTGTAACTAGATGAGTAAATGTTGTATACCCTACATCATTTGGAAATATACCAGAACTAAATATCATGAAACATAAAAAATAATTTTCAACATGGTTTATTACTTCAAATAGAATTTATTTTGGATTTGAGTACTTCAATGATCCCCAGTAAAAATCCTCCAAAGCTTGAACCAAAGTGGGAAGAAACTTATATCATAAATAAATTCATTATCAATGGAGCTTACTCGTTAATCAAAATGGATGGATATCTCACTAAACCCCTACTAATAAAACATTTTTCTATAATTACATTATTTGATAAATCCATCATGGGGAACCTTTGTAGGGTTAACCCTTAACCTTAACTGATACTGTATGATGTTAAGCTACACAGTTCACATCCTCACCATATGAAATTAACTTTTATGGTCTCCATCATCTTTTTTGCATGACGTTAAGTTGAATAGCGTCAATGGTATTGTTTTTATGACATTACAATGAATATAAATAATCATTTTCACAGGAATATAAACTTAAAAAACACTTTATACTAGTCATAAGGCATTAAAATATATGAAAACATCTTTCGACATGATGTGAAATTGCTTGGTTGACACCCTTAATGAACGACATAACACTGCACATCATTTTTGTATGTGCTTGATTGGATCACAACCCTTGGTGGTAGTCTCCAACCAAACCTCAATTCTAGAACTACATGTGCCCTGATTACCATCTCAATAGGATACAAAGGGATTCTTGAACCCTCTATCATGAGCCCAACCGTGAGGTAAAAAAATAATCTATCATACATGAAGAAATATATCTATTTAGGAGACTCCACACTCCATGGGAAATGTTAGTTAAAAATATTCCTTTGTTTTTGGACTTATTCCCCCCAAATAGAATACTCGTTGTCCTGGGTAATCTCAAATATCAATAATATTTGCATCTCCATTAGTAATAGAATATCATATTCTCGAGGAAACCTTTGATTTGACTACACATAACATGCACTAGTCTCTACATAAGTTTTTATTAAAAATCCTATCAACCCGAGGTATATTCCTCTTAGGATATATCTATTATATATTTGTATTCCCTAAATTCATAATGTGGGAAAAAAGGTTTTGAATATGGTTTTTTGTTACTACTTTCACACTTGTCCCATTTCATTTATCCTTATTTGAGAACTCCCAATATCTTGGATAACGATTTACTTCTTCACACTTGAATCATGTTAGTACATCCATGAATTAGTAATCCTTATCTCACTCATCGTTTCAATGAAAGCTGATTAGCATTATCCTTATTATATTATGATAAACTACACGGTTTCCAAGAAATACATATAACTTACTTCTCACCCCTGTGAGATATGTAGTGACACATAAATCTTATATTATGGAAAGCCACAAAATGATATAGGAAGCCCTTTTCATTACTTTTAATCACCTATGTGTAATTAAATAAAACTTTTCCACTCATTTTTTCTCACAAAAAACAAATTTCATGTGGGAGTTGGAGTTTTTGAAATGTATCCTTGCAAGATCAATGTATATCAATTCACGTCAGGGTTATCACTATACTATATGAAATACTGTAAAAGTCACACCAAACATTTATACTAAATGAAATTTAATGGCATACTTCTCATCCTTATTTAATGACATAAAAGTGGATAATATTCTGAGGATTTCTCAAGAGTAATACTCTCCATGTTATTGGTCTTACACCACCATCTTTCCCAGAACTACTCATGGATTGATTATCTCTTTAATGAGATTCATAGTGATTCACATATCCATCAGCATGGTAAAAAGTAAAAATAAAAATGTTCCCACTCTCCCATGTATGATTTAAATATGTATATGAGAGCCCAGTATGGATTCTTCACCTAATATTGATCCCGTATTCATAGAGTAATTCACCTATCCACTAAAAAAATTCAATCAGTGTGGGGATTATTTCCAAAAATATATATGGATTGTTTCTCACATTTATGAGATATGTAGAGACACATGGACCTTAAGTATGGAGCCCACCCACAAACAAAAAACCCTTCTCCCTACATATGGGTTATACCTATTCAAGATACTTTACCCCCATTATAGTGTGAATTTGAAAATAAACTATCCTTCTATATGCATAAAACTTATATATAAAAATAAATTTTTTTTTCAAGAAAATAGGAATTTATAACAGAATTATTGTCTTTTGGTAATAAAGTGTTTGTTTCTTAAGGACACCATTGTTTTGACAATGCATAATATGACCCATTTTATAGCTAAAACAATGGACCTTAAAAATAATGTCAAATAGAAGCATAATTATCCTTATCACAAATTTATTCTATATACATAATACCTAAAAAGGTTATACAAGAAAATTAATTTCTAACATGTTCCATGGTCACCCCTTTCATACTTGTCCCATATAAACTTATTCATTTTGAAACCCTCAATATTAAAACTTAAAACCTTACATTTTCAGGAATGAAGGGGGTGGATCATTCTCACCCAGATCAACATTCAATGGTAAATCATTAATATTTTAGTCAAATCAATGATACCTTATTCTACAAAAATCATACACCCATAAAAACTAAGGTTAAACTATACAGACCATGCCCTTGTCATAATGACATTAAACTGTATGGATATTGTGGAATCCATATGGGAATAAATGGTAAGGAGAGGTATTAATCACATTACCCAAAACTATAGAACATATAAGTCCTTATATAATGACATTAAAATGTGTACGCAATGTCAATTATATATGAACCACTACCTACATGATAAAAATATCTATGAAAATGTACCTGGTAAAAGATTTCGAGACTCACATTATTCCAATCCCATATAGGTTTATGAGAATTCAATTTATATAGGGGGGCCATATTTTCTCAAGGATGTATTGGTCATGGTTATTGCGACCCATTCATGAGTTTTCATTAACATAAATCATGTCCCTCAATGAAATTTTATTGAGCAAAAAATGCCACCACATGTTCTGTGTCATTCACTATTTCATGGATTGGTATGATTTTCCATGTTTCCTCTTGTTTCTCACATCATGAATAACACGCGTTGTATTAGAGGTCCCAAAAGAATCATTTTGATTATCACCATTGTGTCTCATTCAAAAATAGGAAGCTTTACCTTCATGGCCATTTATTATTGCCAATGCATTTCCTTTATAATAGCCTGATCCGTGTAGATATCTTTGGTAACAAAACCATTTGAGCATAAAAATATTAATAACCCATTTCATATGATTGGGATTGATCTTCATGGGTTATTCAGAAACATTTTGACCATTTTATGGGCACATAATGTGAATATAATGGCCTTCTCCCTACAAATATTTCTGATCTATACGGGGAGTTGAATATTGATGGTTTTCAATTCTCGTTTGAGAATATTTCACCCACAAATATTTCTTAAAGTTGTTCATTCAAAAACACTATATTTATTGGTATGTTATAGATAAACTTGAAATAGAAATTAAAGGAGACATAACACTCTTCATGTTTAAAAACAATTAAATGTTAAACATTGGAGGAAGTCAAGTATCATCTCTCTTGGTCATTTGACCTAAAATTAATATAGAGAATTTTTATTTTCCCATTATTACATGTTAAATGCATTAATATGTGTACATTTTAACCAGTAATCCAAATCCATGATTACTATTAAAATTTATTGGGAAATATGTAAGGAAGGGACAAACAATTAAAAACACCAATGTATCCATTCATTGGTAAAATATTATATGAGCATACAGAACTCATTTTTTTTTCAATAGAAGTGAATGAGTATTATAACGAAATTTATCATACAGGTTCGTAGAGATAATTAATTACATGGTTAGAGTCCTACACTACTTGATAGATATCTAATAACATTGTAACCTCTAATTATGAATTATCCTAAATCACTTCTTTCCTCTCAACATCATCTAGTTCGACCTTCATTGCCTCTAGCCCCAGCCACTAATCTTCATTAGACACATCGCCAAAACTAGCTAATTAATAATTCATCTAGTATATATATTAACTAAGCTATTATTCCATGTTCCCCTATTTTGAAACATTAATCTAGTGTTGATATTCGACTATGAATTGTTTAGAGTCCTCAATAGGAATAATATTTCAGTTTTTTGAAAAATGGTCATGGAATCCATAGCTGTGAGTTGAGACTACATGACAACCACCCTATCTGAAATGGAAATTATCTATTTCACCTTGGTATGTATGGAATGGAATTTGAACCCACCATAATCAATCACAACGAACATTCAATGTTTCCAAAGTATCTTTGATGAAATAATAAGCAGATGGTTCTGAGAAATAAGTTTCCATATATTCCTCCTCATTGTCTTATGTGTGACACGATAATTATTAAGAGTATTCTAGTATACTTTAGAATAACTATGAAAAGGAAGAATATATTCTTGTTCTATATTAACAAGGAAAGTCCCATAATTATCATTTTCTATATAAGAGAAAACTACAAAATTCAATGTAAGAGTCACCACGGTTGATTGAAAATTTAAAAGTATCTAGAATATAAAATACATTTACCAAATATCTATAAATGGGTATCGAGCAAAAAATACCTATAATGAGAAATTTTAGGTGGTTAATATGTTTAGATACTCACTTCAATTATCTTAGGATTTGACCTCCTTGGTCATCACCACACCAAGGGAATGTATTACATGTTCCACCTATTTAGTATGAGCATGTGCCTCATAAGACAACTCTCTAAAAAAGGAATGCACGATGGGTGTATGATGGGTTAGATCACTAACATCGAGAAGGCCACTCATTAATACTAATCTCATTGGGATGACCATTAGTGGACTAGGAGAAATATGTGCATAAAAATCCTCTTTGGATTTCATCATTTCTTCACCCACTATTTTAATTTCATGATAAAGTTTAGACATCCCTAAAGATAGATAATTAGATCCCCCACCCTCAACATCAACACTAGAAACAACACATATTGCTTCAAAATATTCATTTAGCTCAAATTATCTTAGATTTGTCATACCCCCCCACCCCCACATTTAGCACCATAGTCAATGGGGATACATACTCTCGAATAGTTGGAATATCTTGTCTTATAAAACTCATGGTAACCTCTACATGAGTGGATTGATTAAAATTACTGGACATATAGTACATTCATTTTGGGATAAGGGTATAATACTTTCATTTTATCCCATATTAGATGTGAATAGCCAGTTTCCTCTTTTTTTACCCCACATAATTTACCATGGAGTTATTTCCATATGTAAAATTGAAGGTGGAGGATGGGATGCAAATACCCTTGTTGGGTTAGAAATCACAGCCTACCTATGCTCCACTTAACTAAGAGATCCTTCCTCAGTGGCCCTTCCACCCATAGGAATGTCCAGTCCAAAATAGTTCCTCCATCCATATATTTCGAAGAATTAATAGCTGATGGATCATCCATAGCCTCCTAAAAATGGGCATTGGTGAAACTAAGAAATGGGTTAAAATATTGCAGTGGGAGAAATGAGAGAGTCAATGTAAGAGCTTGTATTACCTATTCACCAAAGTCAACCCTTGTAACCATTTTTACCACCATTTCCAACACTCAGTCATAAAAATGATTCCTAAATTTGAATAAATGGAAGGAGGAACCATCTTCTTATGACACACATTTCTATCTTTATGATTTTCAAGGAAAGAAATATGTTTGGCTATGGTGATCATCTTGCATCCTGCAAGATCATTATCCCCTTCATGAACTACCCCCAATATTTCCTTAGTATATGAATTCATTCTCAAACCATCCCACTCTCTCTATGCTTCAAGAAATTCTAAAAGGATAGGGTTGGATAATTTATAGGACTCTAACCTTATCGCTGGGGTAAGTTTTAGTCACCACGTTTGTTTCTTTGTAATATCTTGTACTACCCTCCTTAGAGTGAGGTGATTATGAGTCCTCATTATAAATTAAAAAGGTATATCACCATGTTTAAATGGAACTAGAAAATTCAAATCATTGGTTCCCTATGAACCATCATTTCTAACTTCCTTCTCACTATTGTATTGTCTTATATTTTCAATTTTCCGATCCAAAAATAATAATTTTAGTTGGAGATAATGGGTGGAAGCTTTAATGTCCTAGATATAATCCTCTACCTAATAAGTATACTTTATATAAGGAACCACTTTCAGCGCATATATGCCATTATACCTTAATATAATGATCTAATTCTACTAAAGGAATCAATAGATCCCACTAATGGGCATAGAAACCTTCAATGTGTCCAATTCCCTCTATACCATGGGATATGCGGATTTTGTGGGGTTCAAAAATGGGAATATGGATCTTTATCTTGTGTCATATCGGTGTAACCAGTATTTTGTGGGGTTGGATCACGAATACTCAATATTATCCTTTTCATCTCATAATTGAGTGGATTTCTTTCTGTAATCCCCATTCCCATCCTAACAACCTCATTTTTCTTCCCTTAATCCCCATCAGACTAAGACATGCGTTGAGATACAAAATATTGAATGTTTTCTCCAATTAACTTTCTTGATATGATTGAATAAATTATTCTATATAAATTATATAAAGTTTAGGAGGAATATTAGAAATAAGAATATCATCTTATCTAACTTTATCGTCCTGAGTAAATATCATCAATAATATTTGACCAATCATCCCATGATTCACCGTTTGTGTGCTATTTATGGGTGAGGGAGGACAATTTTTAATATAATGGAACTGATTACCACACCTATAGGATAAATTCCCTTTCTAGATTAGCTATCCACCAATACCAGAATCCAAGACACACTTCCATAGGGAAATGAGGCACCCCATTGGGTGTTGTCACTAGATATTTATTTATTAATGTAGTTGTGGGAGAATAATAAGGGGTGTATTCAAAATAATTGTGATAATTGAGCTACTATATTATATCCTTTCCCCCCAAGGTCAATGGGTTCATCCCACATATACATTGTAACTAAGGATGAAATTGATAATCCTGAATCATTTAGTTGTTAATGAACTCATATCCTCATTTATGGGCTGATATCTAACCATGAGAACATGAAATGGACCCACATGCTGGTAGGGTAACTTCTACTTACTTATATATCCTAGTAAACCATAAATATCCCCCCACTACCAGGATCTCAAGATTATTGTTCCTCTATATAACCTGTTGGTTCACCATCATGAACGTTATAACTCTAAATATTGTTATTGATTTGTGTACAAGTAGTAAGAAACCACTTGAAATGACCGATATAAAGGCTTCCAGTAGAACAAACTGGTTGACATTGGGGGAAAATTTCCAATCCCATTTATTGAAGTGACCCTTCTTATGTTACATCTAGTTAGAACTGGCATTTATACATGTATTAAGAGTATGAAACATCCTTGGCCTCCTTGCATGAGGTTCATGACCATTTGGTGTGACAAATAACATAATATTTTTAAAATTGGGATATATATAATGGGGTGGATCTCAACATCTTGAATAGTATTTATTATATTGATAAATTCCCTCACAAGTGGAGGTTCTCTCTCAGGGTCATCACACACTGAATAAGGAGAAAACAATTCACCATAAATATCCCCCACAATCGAGGATCCTAATATCATAAGAACATCCCAGAGGATGACATCAACTTCTCCATTCACTAAGTGAAATGTGTTAGTACCTGGGATCCATAGACTGAGTAGTTATGGGATGGTGTATTTAATTCAATGAGAATATATATATGAAATCCAGAAACCCTCATACCAACTTACTACATTTAGTTTGTATAGAAACTCTTCAATGCTTTGGTGACCCCAAAAATAACATCCCCATTATTTACCAAATGATCCCTAGGGGTGAAGATACCATATAAGAGATCATCCTAATGACTCATCAACTTTTTATTATCATGTAATAGAATGATAGTAATAAAAATTTAATTCTGGTTATTGTATAATTTACTCTAATGAAAAGTGGTGTAATTAAAAATAAACCCCTCAAAGTTTGTATCCCTTTTAAAAACCCCCTTTCGAAGAGATATTTTCTTGGGAGTGTTAATAAATTTGATTATCCAAGAAAGCGGTTGATTTTTTTCATCGTGGTTCTGGAATATGGACATCTGAGGGAAACATGAATTGATAAAGAGGAAACCTATCTAACATACAATACCCTCAATTTCTAGCACCCATAATCCATAATAAAACTAGATAATTTGGGATGAAGTCCTATTTTGTTTTATTGAAAACTATTTCTATCATGGTTCCACTATTTTCGTCAGAAACATGTACGAGGTCCATTTCATATCTTCTAAATCATAGAAAATGAAATTATAGATTTAAAAAATACCAAACAGTATAAAGGGCATGTATATAGAATTTTGGTGAAACACATTGTTTCTATGCGGGTGGTGAAGCACTTCATCCTCTTTTCAAAATATATTATTTCTACATTGTACAAAAAAAGAGAAAAATGTTTATATAAGAACCAATTTTTAAAAAAAATAATTATTAATATATGGGAAAGGTCACCCATAAATGAAAATTATATGATAAAAGGGATATTTCAATGCCTATCTCATATCAGACTATAAGGTGATTTTTCCACAAAGTAAAAAATTAGTCGATTCTGACACCTTTAATATACTTGTGCCCTCATTGAGATCACATTCACCTTGAAAAGCATCCAAATAATATTTCTTCTTCCTTCTAATGGACTAGTATTCAGTCTGATCGAACCCTATTGTAATGGTAAGAATTTCATAAGGTCCAATCAAATTTTCATAGAAGATTAGAATAATTTATCTAATTTTAGAAGGGTTATATTAAAATAAATTGATCTATTTTCATAATGATTATCATTTTTAATTATGAAAACCCACAAAGGATATCAATAATCCACATATAAATCCTTCAATGTAAGTAACTGAAATTATAGCTACTCCACATGATAGGAACGCGTGCCTTGGTTTTGCTGTGAAGGGAAGACCATGGCTGCCTGATGTTGTGAAAGGGGACTAGGGGCTGGGTGATGATGGCCATAAGGGTAGGAGAAATAATAAACTCCCTAAGGGAAGCTGTTTAATTTCTCTAATAGTTGTTAGGTGGTTATTAGTTTGTTAGTTTGTTAAGTTGTTAGTAGGTTGTTAGGAGGTTGTTAGTTTGTTGTCGGGAGGAGGGGTTTGTCAAGAAGGTTCTATTAGAGTTTATAAATGTGGTAAATGTTTTCTATAGGGGGGAAGTTAGTTCTTGATTTGTATTGGATCTGTTGTGTAGATTTCGAGCAGCTGCCTTTGGCCTCAGAGCACCGACTCTGGAGAAAATTTCTTCTGTCTTCTTCTATATCTTCTTCTTCTTTAATTATTCTTCTAAAATCATATTTCATTTGTAATTTATTCCACCTTTAATAGAAATTTCCAATCCTTTTCACTTTCTCTCTAATTGATCCCTATCAATTTGTGCTTTCATTGGGAGTTATTCTAGATAGAGTTTAGAGAGATGAACTTTTGATCAGAGTAAATTAGAAGTTTATGTTGCATATAACTTTTCAAGCACATGGATAGCAATGTAGCACAATTGGGATCGACTGTAACCATGCTGAAAATGGGTTTCAGCATCAGGAGATGGGACTACAGTGGCTGGAGAACACATGTCAGCTCCTGAAAGATGCTATCCAGCGTTGAGATCCCCAGAATCAAGAGATAAAGGTGATGGTGAATTAGATTTTGGAGGTACAAGCAGATCATGTCGATCAGGAGGAAAGAAACAGAAAATTGGCCAAAACTGATGAAGATGAGCTACAACCGCTAGAGATTCCAGCTGAGTTTCATGTCCATCAGCTATGTGTGGAACTTGATAAAAAAAAATGGATGGAAGGAGGGGATTAATAAGCGTGTGAGAAGCAGCAGAAGTTGGAAGTTTCTTACGTGGGGGAGAAAATCAGGGAGGAAGAGTTTAAAGAACAAAGAGCTGCCAGTGTCGAGGGAGTTTTCAAGGAAACACAGGTAGCAAAAAGGCTAAAATACGGAGCATCAAGTGGATGCTAGTAGGTACTTCATAAACTAGGGTCCGGGATTTCGACGTGAACAATTATGAACCAATGCATTGGAAGGAGCCCCGTCGTGTTCCTAATATTGTTTCTATAGAAGTGAAGTCTTCTGGAAGAAGCCTAAAAGAAGCAGATCTGCTTGCTTCCAAGCACATGTTCGGGCTAGTGGGAAAATGGAGGTTTTGTGATGTACAGGAGAGGAGAAAGGATTAGTACCAAGCAATTAACAACCTGTGAGAAGGTGGTAGTGCTGCTGGAATTTTTCATTTTTCCCACCTTGAGACAAAGTACATGTGGCAATCCAGGTTCAAGTAGAAGATGCTAGAGCCGGGGCCATGAGAAAGAAAGAACAAAAACATGGTTGTCATGACCACCTCCAAAGCCTCCACCATTGATATATCTAGATACTTGGGTATTAGAAGGGACAAGGAGATTCCATACGAAAAGATGATCGAGCAGCACATGACGGGAGTAAGGGTCACCTATAGTTTCACCTTCTCACATTGAGGACAAGGTGGTTTTAAGGGGGAATAATTGATAGGAACCTGGGTCTTTGTTTTGCTGTGAAGGGGAGACTAGGGGCTGGGTGATGCTGGCCAAAAGGGTATGAGAAATAATAAACTACCAAGGGGCAGCTGTGTAATTAATCTAATAGCTGTTAGGTGGTTGTATGTTTTTTAGTTTTTTAGATTGTTAGTATGTTGTTAGGAGGTTTTTAGTTTGTTGTTGGGAGGAGGGGTTTTTATAGAGGGTTCTATTGGAGTTTATAAATAAGGTAAATATAGTCTGTAGGGGGGAAGTTAGTTCTGGCTTTGTATTTGATCTTCTGTGCCGATTTCGGGCAGCTGCCATGGGCCTCAGAGCAGCGAATCTGGAGAAAATTTCTTCTATCTTCTTCAATATCTTCTTCTTATTCCTTTCTTCTTCTAAACTATTCTTCGGTTTGTAATTTCTGCCATCTTTAATAGAATCATCCAATGTTTTTATCTCTCTCTATAAATGATCTCTATCACCACAAATTACAATTTTTTATGTTGGGAGGTATGATTTACAGTCCCTGGCAAATGAATTTTGATTTGTGGGGTGAGGATTATTTTTCATCCCCACCCCCTCATATTCTATTAAAAATATATTATTTCTACATGGTAGTAATTTAAACAGAATGAAGTGTAAAATATTTACAAAAGTACCAATTTTAAAAAAATAATTTTTTCCATATGCGAAAGGTCACCCATAAAGGATATTAATATGCTAAAAGGGGTACTACAATGGTTATCTCATATCAGATGATAAGGTTCTTGTTTAACAAAGAAAAAATTAATTGATTTTCACACCTTTAATATGCTTGTGCCCTCCTCGGGTTCATAGCACCCCAAAAAGAATCCAAATGATCGTTCGTCTTCCTTATAATGGACTACTATCCAGGATGATCAAACCCTATTCCAATGGTAAAAATTTCATTAGGTCCAAAAAAATAATAATAGAAGAATAAAATGATTTATCTAATTTTATAAGGGATTAATTAAAATAAATTGTTCTATTTTCATGAAGATTAACATTTTTAATGGTGAAAACCCATAAAAGATCTCAATAATCCACATATAAATCCTTCAATGTATGTATCCTACATTATAACTACTCAAAAAATTACATTTTGTTTATGGTGTGAGGTTTGATTTACAATCACGTAAAATTGAATTTTAATTTTTTGGGTGGGGATTATTTTTCACCCCCACACCCCTCCTTTGCTATTAAAAATATATTATTTCTACATGGTAAAAATTCATATAGAAAGAAGAGTAAAATGCTTACAGAAGTACCAATTTTTAAAAAATAATTTTTGTTATATGGGAAAGGTCACCCATAAAGGAAAATTATATGCTAAAAGGGATAATGAAATGGATATCTCATATCAGAATATGAGGCACTTGTTTTAAAAACTAAAAAATGAGTCGATTTTGACACCTTTAATATGCTTGTACCCTCCTCGGGTTCACATGCACCCCGAAAATCATCCAAATGATATTTCTTCTTCTTTATAATGGACTACTATTCAGGCCGATCAAACACTATTCCAATGGTAGGAATTTCATTAGGTTCAAACATGTTTTCATGGAAAATTATAATGACTTATCTAATTTTAGATGGGATGAATTAAAATAAATTTATCTATTTTCATGAAGATTATAATTTTTAATTATGAAACCCCACAAAGGATCTCGATAATCTATATATAAATCCTTCAATGTAAGTATATGACATTATAGCTGCTTCAGAAATTACATTTTGTTTATGGTGTGAGGTATGATTTACAATCCCCTAAAAATGAATTATTATTTGTGGGGTGAGGATTCTTTTTCATCCCCCACCCCCTTATCCGCTATTCAAAAAATATTATTTATACACAGTAATAAATCATATAGAAATATGAGTAAAATTTTTATAGAAGTACCAATTTTTTAAAAATTATTTTTGTTACTAGGGAAAGGTCACCCATAAATGAAAATTTTAGGCTAAAACAGACACTACAATGGCTGCCTCATATAGGACTATAAGGCCCTTGTTTCACAAAGTAAAAAATGATTCGATTTTGACACCTTTTATATGGTTGTTCCCTCCTTTGATTCACATAAACCCCGAAAAGAATCCAAATGATATTTCTTCTTCCTTATAATGGACTAATATTCATGCCAATCAAACCCTATTCCAATGTTAGGTATTTTATTAGGTCAAATTTTTTTATAGATGATTAGAATTATTTATCTAATTTTAGAAGGGATTAATTGAAATAAATTGATCTATTTTCATGAATATTATCATTTTTAATGATGAAAACCCACAAAAGATCTCAATAATCCACATATAAATCCTTCAATTTAAGTATCTGACATTATACATGCTCCACAAATTACATTTTGTTTATTGTCTGAGGTATGATTTACCATCCCCTACAAATGAATATTTATTTTTGGGGTGAGGATTCTTTTTATCCCCCCACCCCCCCTCATCTGCTTTTCAATATATATTATTTCTAAATGGTAATAATTCATCCAGAATCAAAATTAAGATGTTTACAGATGTAAAAATTTCTAGAAATGAATTATTGCTATAGGTGAAAGGTCACCCATAAAGGAAAATTCTATGCTAAATGGGATACTTAAATGGCTAGCTCATATCGGACTATAACGCGCTTGTTTCACAATGTAAAAAATGTGTTGATTTTGACACTTTAATATGATTGTTCCCTCCTTGGGTAAGCATTAAAAAGATATTTCTTCTTTTTTATAGTGGACTACTATTAAGGCCAATCTCACCAGCTTCCAATTGTAGTAATTTCATTAGGTCCAAACAAAATTTCGTACAACATTAGAATGATTTATCTAATTTTATAAGGGATGAATTAAAATAAATTGATATATATTCCAGAAGATTATCATTTTTAATGATGAAAACCCACAAAGGATCTCAATAATCCACATATAAATCCTTCAATATAAGTATCCAGCATTATAGATGCTCCAAAAATTACATTTTCTTTATGCTATGAGGTATTATTTACAATCCCCTACAATTGAATTTTGGTTTTTTGGGTGAGGATTCTTTTTCATCCCCCACCCTCCTCATTCGATATTCAAAATATATTATTTCTACATGGTAATAATTCATAGATAAAGAAGAGTAAAATGTTTTAATAAGTACCAATTTTTATTTTTTTTCCTATATGGGAAATGTCACCCCTAATGGAAAATTCTATGCTAAAAGGTATATTGCAATGTTTATCACATATCGGACTATAAGACACTTGTATGACAACATAAAAAATGATTTCATTTTGTCACCATTAATTTGCGTGTCCCCTCCTCAGGTTGACATGCAATCCAAAAAGCATCCCAACAATATTTCTTCTTCCTTATAATGGACTATTATCCAGGCTGATCAAACCCTATTCAATGGTAGGAATTTCATTAGGTCCAAACAAATATTCATAGAAGAATAGAATGATTTATCTAATTTGAGAAGGGATGTATTAAAATAAATTGATCTATTTTCATGATGATTAACATTTTTAATGATAAAAACCCACAAAGGATCTCGATAATCCACCTATAAATCCTTCAATTTAAGTATATGACATTATAGATGCTCCAAAAATTACATTTTATTTATGGTGATAGGTATGATTTACAATCCCCTAAAAATTAATTTTTATTTGTGTGGTGAGGATTATTTTTCATCCCCCACACCCCATAATGAGAATTTTTTATTATGGGTAAGGAGTGTTTTCCTAGACCTCAGCACATGAAAATTAGTTTTTCAAGGTAAGTTGTCTTTTCTGGACCCCCCCCCCCCAAACATGAATTTGGTTTTGGATTAAGGAAGCATCTTTTAAGTCCCCCAAAAATTAAATTACATTTTTGGGTAAAGGAATGATATAAACCCCTCCCCCCCCCATAGAGGAATTATTACTTTTAGGGTGAGGTGTCACCTTTCCCCCACTCATAAACTAATTTTCTTTTGAGGGGTTAGATACCATTTTATGGCCACCCACAAACCAAATTCTTTTACGGGTGGTGAATTTTATTCCTATCAAACAAAGGTAATGGTTGTATCTATTAGATTATAATTACCCCACATAGGTACCAGTGGGGAACATGGTGTAATACCCAAGACACACACCAGACATACAAATACATAGAGAGATTGTAGGGGAAAGTTATTTATAATGATATTCCATTCCTACACATCACTAAGTAAAAGAGGGAATAAAAAGAGGCAATCATAGAAGAAATAAATTATAGAATCCATCTAAACAGAAAGTACCTTTGTAGATATAGGTCCTCATAGAAAAATCCTTTGCAGACCACTATTTCATGAACCATATATGAATGAAATCTCGGAGGATCATCATACCACATTGAGAAAAGTATAAGGGATGGGGTACTTTAGTCACGGTACCCTTCTGAAAAGCATTCATAATTATCTTTATCGCCCGAAAAACAATTACATCACTCTCTCTGTCAACATCTTCCAAGACTAAATTTTCCCCAAATAAGATCTTTCATAAACTACTACATTAAAACCCCTTTCCAACAACCTATATATTTGTGATCAGAGTACGTGTAACACTAGTGTGTCCTCTCGATCACACATTTCCATGGTAAATGTTGTCCTACTAGTAACCTACCTAATAAGGGGGTCCTCAAAATGTTCTCAATCATAAATTCATATGGTAATGAGTACCCCAATAATGAAGGTTGTTCTAGGGACCACCACTTTACAGATAGTGAGGGGGACTAATTGATTTTCCCTTAGATAATGGATAGTTTCAGGAACTTCTCTCAACCTCTTTGAAATCAGGTTTAGGGTTTCCCTCATAGAGTAAGACACTAGTTATTATTGTATGAGGTCATAACCTCCTACCTCCCATCCATAGGGTTATGAAAAAAATATGGGATGGGAACATGAGTTCCCATTCACTCTCCAGTAACCCTAAAGTCATTCACTAATAGACAAAGAATATTGTGTTAACAGATAAATTTTTTGATTCATCTTGTTTATCGGATAAATCCTGACTCACATTTCCTTAGAGTTTTGTGGTGATCATGTCAACAACATGATCAAAAGATCGGCCTCCTAATAAATATAGGCCCTAATCTTCCTCTCAATCAACCTATGGGAGTAAAATTTAATATAATTCCCAACTATACCCACAAATGGTCCTATAATTCAGTATAATTCCCAACCGTACAAAACTATGGGCCTCTAATTTAGAATAATCCCAAAAAAAACCTACTTGTGGGCCTCCTATTCAGTATAATCCAAACCCATGCCCACCCATGGGCCTTCTATTTGGTATAATACCCAACAATACTAATCTATGGGTCTCTTATATAGGTTTAAGTCCCATATTTAGAAACAACATGGTATTTAATTTCTCTCTTAATGGGATACGTAGGAAGCCTCTTTGTGGTCCAAACCAAACACCCAAATTTACCCAAATGTTCTTAGGGGCATGTACCCAATATAGTCATATCAAATCAAAAAGGGAAATATTCCTTCCTGATCTCTTTCTTCATCATCCTTCTTAGACTACATTCAAATAATGATCATTACCATACCTAGATTTCCAAATAACTTTGAGTTTCATTGGGATGCATCGATGTATGTCCCAAACTATCTTTGACAATGAACCATTCACCTTTATGTCCTTACCGCATAACATTAAAATGTGTGGTTTGGTCCTCCTCACATGACCTTAAACGGTATGATATTCCCCATTATGTAAAACCAATATATGTGAGTTATGATTTGTTTCATTAAGATATTTTGGAAACCCATATCATGGTCCCATTCACAATATCAAAATAACTCCCATCTCCCAATTTGATGATATATTCAAGAGCACCCAACTATGTGTATTAAAAACAACATCATAACCAAATCATGATATAAAGATTCTATAATCCATATTAAAAAGGGTACAATTTATATAGAATATCATATGAATATGGATTTATTCATCGATGAAGAACCTTATAAACAAATATATGAATCTAAAAGTAAAACATGACATTAATTGATTGTAAATAGAAGGGAGACTTGTTTCATATTTGGAAGTTAATAAAGGTGTCCTAATTGCATTATAAATGTAAAAGAGAGTCCTATATTAGGAAATAATTCCTTTATAAATGGTATTATGTGACTTAAATACAATCATCTTGGATAACAGAATTTCTAATGGTCTCATTTTAAAAATCCCCATGATCGTATGTCTTTGCAAAACAAGTCCCCATATACTTGAAATGAGAGGTGGAATTAGGTAATAAAGAAACATTTACATTTATTGTTTATATATTATATTTATGAAATAATTAAACATCTATAATTATTCTATCACATATATGTACTTACCTTTAAAATATATAGAAAACAATAACGTTGATCATGTGTATGTTTGGACTTCCACCTCTACGAAGCGATGTGTTTCATTTTAAAGTTCTGTTTAATATGTATGGTAATGTGGATGGAATTAATGAATTTATATGATATATAAAATATAATAATTATTTTATAATGTTCAGTTATTATTCACCTTTCTTTCACTCCATCCATCAAAAAATGTAAAGAACAATCTTGTGTAGGTACAACCTACCATCTCTATGAACGATTTAGTTCATTTTTATATATATACTTTTTTAAATGTTTATAAAAATGTGTATAATGAATATATATGATATTTATATAAGTATTGAAATTATTTGGATTATTTAAACATGATCAAAATATAAGAACCATAACTACCAACCCAAAATATATGTGAAGAATGAATCCGATATCACCTAGAATGATGATTTTAATAAATAGTTATTAATAAATTGATTAGAAATGGATATATGTAAATAATATATGGTATGATATATGTGAGTATGGGTTTTAATAGATCTTTAATAAATAATTATTTATTATTCTAGATATTCTAATGTGTACGAAGGAAGTCATACCTAAGGTAATGTATTTTTTCTCATTATTATTTTTGTCGGTCACATTCCTTATACACCACATGTTTCTTTTGTGTAGTGAATATACATACCATTAATTTATTTTATCATTATTAGAATTAAATATATGGTATAAAAAATACATATAATCTTATTTATTTCATGGGTATTATGATACAGATGTTATCAAATTAGGATGATTTTTATGTAATAGTGTCGTGGTTTATCAATATTATTTATAGTTAAGTTCAGATGATGAAATCGGATTCTCAACCTCTCAAGATACTAATTAATTATCATATAATATATATATTTCATAAAAATAATTTTTTTTCTTTTCATTTTCTTCACCTTATGCACCCAATCTACCAAAAATGTGTTTCTTAAGGAAAAATCACTTCTTTTGTCTCTAAGGTCGAAGATATTTTCCCTTTCATGTCCATGTTTTCTAAAAAAATTTCCAACAATGTTTTTACTATTCTTATATGATATTTGTAATTCTTTTTTATTCAAGTTTCACTTTTTTCAAATTGGATTGAAATAATTTTTTTTTCATTTTCAAAAATGTACTCTGTGACTTTTCCGTCATAAGTGTTCGAGGAATGTTTGTTTGAAATTATATGTCATGAATGGGTTTTTACACCACCATTGATATTTTTTATTTTTAGCTTCCTTTACTAGATAAAATAGTTATTTCCTAATATTTTTTCCATTATAATTGTTATGTTTTTTTAAAAAAAATTATTTAAAAATGCGAATGTAATTCTCTTCAATAAAATTTTTATAATCTTTTAATCGTATTTATATTAAACAAAGACAAAAACCCGTGATAACTTGTATTTTTTAGGGGATATATAATCCACAGACATCATAATTATTCATTATACATATTTTTTATATTTATAATGAAAAAAATCTTATGAAACTATTTTATTTTCTATTAGTTATTCTATGATTAAATGTTTATAAAATCTATTTATTTTAGTGGTTTATGATGTGGAAAATGTTTTATGATATTATGTCACATATATATATGATTTAAATAAATGTGATATTTAGGTATTATATATCTATCCAGTGCAATGGTTAAATATTAAAATCCCATGAGATAAAAATGAATGTAATGGGGAGTGAACCTTCTTCAGTATATGAATTTTTCCACTATGATATTATTAGTAGTGAACATGAAATAATATGATGTGTTGTGTAGTGACCCCATTATACTATTATAATTTTTGGAATCATCCTTGAATACAACGTAAATGAATTTCTATACTTATGGGTATTATAGAAATATTTGTCTTATACCAATATTATACTCTCATTTCTTATTCTCTTTAATTACATTATGATTCTTGTCTTATAAACATACAAGCATTATACCATGACTCAATATTACGACTTATGATATACATGGTATAATATTAAATTTTTTTACTCATGTTATCATTCCCTTATGTTCATGTTATTATCAAGTTCATATTGATTTCTCCTTTTTTACACTTATTAAGCTTCTAAGGTCACAATTTCTTAAGCTTTTGTTCCCCAAGGTATGATGAAAAGTACCTCGGATGATATGAATTTGAAGGGTGACAGTTATGAAAGACATAGTGTGATATTATGTATATATTTTATGAATTAATTTTTTTAAATAAATGTTTCCAAATTTAAAAGTCCTATATGATTCTGGTGTTGATCATTATGTTATGAAATGAATATTCTTGTATAATGATGTAATATATTTGTATGAAATATATGAGTTTCTCTATTTGGTATCAAATAAATTTTTAGTTAAACTTTAAAAACATGGATGATAAAAAATTACTATGAAAACTAGCAATAATTCTATTTATATAATAGACTCTTTATGGTTTGGTAACAATTATAAAATCCCTAGTTTAAATCTATTTTTTCATAAAATTATGTATCACAATTTCGGAATCCTTTAAATTATTTTCCAGGATTATGTGGATTAAAACAATGATTATTATTACTCAAAATGTGTTTTTGGATTTATTTAATGGATTTAACCTCAAGGAATCAAGTCAATGGTGAATGTGGTGGTCAATAAGATCACTACCCTCATGGGAACCAATTGAAATAAGTTATGGAATGTGAAACCTTATGATTATTCCAAATTATATATATTGATAAATGATTAAAATATATACATATTTGTGATTACTAATTGTCATAATTATATAAATATTGAGTTTCATAATGACCTTAGAGGATTTAATAATTAACTTCAAACACGCCTAGAGTGTGGAAGAATAAATCAAATGAATGTCTCATAGTAAGGGGGAGATATTATGAATGTGGAAAAGGACCAAAAGAAGGAAATTTACTAAGAAAAAGGAAATTTTAAATTAATTAAATGGATTAGAATAATTGTGTCCATATGGAATCCTAAATGGCTGAGTGTTTTAAATATGGAAGGTATGAAAATTATTCAAATCAGTTTTATAAGGAGAATGATCTAGAAGATAATCAACAAGTATCTATGAGTAATAATTTTATAGATGGTGATGAAGAGGATACAAAATATGAATTAAATTTATGGGATATTTTTAATATTATTTATTATATTAAAATAATATTCAAAATTTAATTTATGTTGGAAAATATTTATACATGATTCATATTTTATATTATATGAAAGAGTTATTAGGGAGAAAGATGATGAATCCCTTTACTGGTTTATCAGATAAGTTGGTTGATTGATGTATTTATGAAGTTAGATTCATGAATTATTTTGTATAAGTGTAATTAAATTGATATTAAAGTTATAAAATCATTAATCATATCAGGATTAGTATTCACTATTTATTCTTTTTTTGAATTGAAAATATATTTTTAATTGTACTAAAAACTGAAAATATTTATTTAGTGGTGAGGTGATGTTTTTTTGAGAACATATGATTAAAGGAATGATAATACATGATATGTATCTAACAATGTGTTAATAATGATTAGTATGGGAGAATATATGATCAATTTTTTTTTGTATTGGTATCTTGATGTATGATTGGTATTTTAGAAAAAAAATGTTATTGATGTCATCTTTAATGATGTTTATTTAATTATTAGATATATATAAAATATTAAATAGATGTTAAATTACTAAAGGAATAATTATTATGTTAATTTTATAAGAATATATGATTCCATGTGAGGTTAACTTATGTGTTAGGGATATCATCATGTGTTTATATGTTTAAGGTTTATCATTAGTTCCAAGGCATCAACCAACCATTTTAATGTTCACAATGATGTGATTTTTATACTATATTAAGGTTTTAATACGCATAGAAATAGATATAGGATTTTATGATATGTTAATTGTGCACAAAATGATAGTGGAACATAGATAATCTTGATGGTTTAAATGTGCTTCATTGACCAAGTGATATTATCATAGATATTTACGGTTAAGTTATAGATTACCTTTCAAGTTAGTATCATAATTTTATTCATGATATTTTTGTCATGTTCACTATGTTACAACATTAAATAGTAATTTATCATGGTGGTCCATGATATTTTGGAGATATTTCATTAGGTTGTGTTATATGTAAACCTTTGGTTTCAAAAGTAATTTAACATAAAATATTATTTGGGAATAATGAAATTATTATTTTTAATGATGTAAGATAAAGGGTAAGATGTAACCTTTTTCATTTAAAAAATCTTTAATTTTGAGTTTATTGATGTAATTGAGGTTTTGGAGTTTAATGTTCTATTTCTTCATATGGTGGTTTATTCATTTGGAGAATTATCTTGTGCTAGCCAATATGGTTTTTTGTTAATGCCTATAAAGTAAGAGGAATATTTTGATACACATTTTGATCATTTAGAAGTTGATTTTAGTGATATATGCCAAAAAAAATTCATCTCAAATAGATATTGTTTGGAGGAATATATTTGATTATGGTGTAAATTTATAAAATAATGAAATTATACTTTTAATGTAAGTATATTTATTTTTATTATATGATAAAATAATGTATCAAATCTAGGAAAAGTATCTTAAAACAAAACAATTCCTATAGACCTATGTTCTGATAAATTGAGGGTCTATTGACACCCTCACTGACTGACTGAACATTATCATATATATTTTTTAAGAGACATACAACAAATAGAGATACATCAAGGAGGTTAGAAATAGTGAAGGCGTAAAGAATAATTGATAACAAAGTGAGTTCCACGAGGAGGAAAAGATCCAAAATTAAGATAGAGGTAAAAATAATGGCTTGGGGATGCCTGGGATGCCAAGAAGGCTGAAAATTTATTAACCTCATGCCATGTGTGGGAGATACCCATATGAGTACCCATGATCTGATTTCACTTGTGAATAAGATAAGATATGCTCTGAGGGATACTTCAACATCCTGATAACGTTGTATAAAGAATCAAATAATATTTCTCCACCATCTTAAACGATATATTCATTTGTTCCTTTCACATTAATGCTATTATATTTTACAACATAGTATTTTGGGGAAATTTTTACTTCCCTTTCCATCTTTTTCAGTGATGTTTAATTAAGCATTTTTAATATGCATGTTTTCAACAAAATGGTTTTTAAAATATCAAAACCTTGTTTGATGATCATAATTTCAAAATTTGAGGATGTAATTTATTAAACGGTGGGGTGGAATGTAACACCCTTAAATTTAATAATTTTTTTTTCATTCGTTAATTTTATTTCTTTGATAGCTTGTGTTACACAGAAAACTCAATTTAAACTGATTGTGATAAATTATTGAAATATTATTATATGATTCTTATAACCTAGTCTTTAAATTAGTGAGTATGAATATGATTAAATATTTTATAAGATATATAAACTGAGAATACTAAACATAATTTTATTGATTAATTATTATCAGATAAAAGTTTAATTTTTAGCAATGTTTCATTATTATTAAAAAATAGATTTCCATCAGAATGATTTTTATTGATTTTTGTGAGAAAATAATATATTTATTTTTTTCAATTTTATTAACATTTATATAATTAAACTAATATAATTTTATTTTAATCACTAAATAAAAATTATATTCTTTTATTTTATGGGTTTTTTTGAAAAAGAATAATTTTCCAATTAATAGTGAAAAACACTAATTTTTATTGTTTTTTTAAATAATGTAAAAAGTTCTATTTTGTTCTAAATTTTTTTAAATGTAAAATAAATTAACTTAAATTTTTAATAATACGATTGTGTTCATTAGAATCAATTCACTATTTGAATTTGGTGTAAAAAAATTTATAATTGTAAAAGGAATTTTCTCTGAAAAACTGATTTTATGTGTGAAATATGTTTTTATTAATAGATTAAATTTAAAAAATTTAATTAAATATTTAAATTAAATTAATAAATTATATTTTATGTTTTTTATAAAATTCATTTAATATTATTTCTGAGGATGAGTTAAGAATATAAAATTATTTTTTGATAAAAATTTCATATTTCTAGAAAACGGGTTTATTTCTATTTAACATGCTTATTTTTACTTAGTTTATACCAATTATCTATATTTATTATCATAAAATTTATTCCAAATTTTGAATCAAGGGGTTCAAATTTGGTAAATAGTCCCCTATTATTTTTTCCAATATGAATAGAAACCACGATAAATTTTTTCACCTGAGTAAAGGGTACATCAGGTTAAAATTGCTTAAAACTAACTGATAAGGCCATAATATTTCATCATAATTATTATTTATGAATGTAATTAAACAATTAAACCCTTATTATTGTAAATAAGTTGCTTAAGGGACATATATACATATAAATAACTTATATAGTATTTAAATAAAAGAAAGTTACAGACTGTCACTCTCTAAGTTTTAAATATACATTATGTGTTCACAAAGAGAAAAAACATGTTATTAAAGAATATAATGTTAATTTTCAGAATAATTAAATTATATTCATCATGTTAATTTCTTTATAATTTCGGGGTATTAAATAATACCTTAAATGATTACACAATTCCAAAAGAGTATTTATTCAATTAATGGAAAATACAATAAATTATTTTAAAAATATTAATAGTGGTTAATTTTAGTATGTTATAGAGTTACATGAATTTTATATGTTTATAATATATATTATTATTGTGTTAAATTTTATAATCAAATTAAAAAAATTTTCCTCATGACTTTTATGTGAAATTAAATTAATAGAGTCAAAATCTAAAATAATGACATTTCACAAAAATTTTATTCTACTGAATTAATAAAAAATAAAAAATAAAAAATATACTGAAATAATATGATGTGAATAATCTCTGATCTCAGATATTATAATGTTTCTATTTATGTTATGATTTTCACATTATAATTAATTTTTATAACCGTCTATGATTGAAAATGGTATTTCCAATGTTAAAAATAAAATTGATTAAGTAATGTTGAATCAAAATAATAAGGTTTACAATGACACGAAAACTTGTATAAATTATTTTTTTAATTGTATTACAACCATATACGTGCTTATATTCTAATATCTAGTAATAATTATGGATTTTTCTTGATAATTAAATTATTGTAATTTAATCTTTTATGAAATTTAAAAATTTTCCCTCACCTCAATTATTTGATTAAAAATACTCTGTCACTTTTTTACACGACATTAAGCATCATATCCTAACCACAATCTAAACTTTTATCTCCCAAAATTTCATATCCATACTCTAGATGTTTGGGTCTTCCAAAAATACCAACACTCAATCTATTTAGAGGTCATATCAAGGAATCGTTTCAAAGAAGATGTAATTTTTTAACCGATCTATTTCTTTTATACTATACATTACTTCCGGTAAATATATTTTATTTATAACTAAATAATTAATTTTTTATAAAAAATATTGATAAATGTTGTTATGATAAAGAAATTTCCATTATAAAACTTATTTCCCATCAAATGATAATTTAACGTATCACTTGTGAATATATACGACTTACTATCTCCATGTATCGATACAATTCATTTTTTTCATCACCATATTTTATGGCTAAATATTTTTATGGGTATAAAGTTTATATATGATATTTTTTAAATAATTATACTACATTAATTATAGTATAATATACACCTACTTTCCTTCTAAAACATTGGAAAATGATAACGTTGATTGTGCATATGTGTGGGCAACCTCCTTCCTAAAGAATTGTGATCCATTTTTATTTTTTGTTTTACTTAGATGGTAGTAAAGATATATTTAATAAATATACATGATGTATTTTATATAATAATAATTCTATAATGGTTAGTCATTATTTAGATTTATTTTATTCCTTCCATTGAAAAATTGAAACTATATTCAAGAGAACATATGGTCTATCATCTCCATGAACGGTGTAGTTCATTTTTCTATCATTACTATAATGAATGAATCAAAAAATGAATTTAATTCATGTATATAATATATATTTCATGTTTAAAATTTTATTGGTTATGAAACCGTTATAAACAAAGGTCTAGAACTACAAAACCAAAACACAAGTGAAAAATGTAGCTAATATCATCGGGAGTGGTGATTTAAATAATGATTTTTTAATAAATAGGTGATAAAAGGTTTCAAGTAAATAATATATTGTATTACATTTGATTGTGTTTCTATATTAAATATATATTTATTATATGGGATATTCCAATGTGTACTGTAACAACCCAAGACTCACACTTCTGTATTTTGTGTTAAAAACATATACATTAAATATATGGCATTGATACTGATAAATGTGACCAAATTTTTTCAAAAAAAAAACATACAACATCAGAAAGAAATATCATATCACATACATAAATAAGAAATGTTTTTGTTTATATATTTATATATTTATGTAAACTCTTGCATATCTCGGAAAATTAAATAACTTTCCCATAAAAATCTATATCATCTCCAAAGAATTTCATTATTTTTAGAGCCCTTATATGAAATTTACTACTTAAAACGTATCATCAAAACCTAGAAAAAATTAATCATAATAATGGGTGATCATATATTATAAGTAATGGTAACCACATGATATATCAAATTTCATGTAAGTATAATAGGAGCATAATGATATATGATCATTAAATTTGAAAATTATACCATGCATTTATAAATCAAAATCTAGAGTTATGGAATAAATCTAAGAAGTTCATCAGAAATGAATCATAAAATAATAAAATAAAATAATCTATTTAAAGAACCATATTTCCATGTAATTATTTTTTAAATATATGGAGTTATTATGAGTTTGTGAAAATTTACGGCACTTGATTTCGAGGCCCGGTGTGCCCTAAATGATTTTATGAACTTTTTTTAAGGTACGTTCAGTAAACACACGAGCGAAATTTTATAACTTTTGAACCACTGCTTGGATTAAAAATATGAGGGAGCCGTTGAATGTACAGTGCCGAGATTTTCTTATGGGAGGCTTCTCTTCAACCGTAGTGGGCCTGGTAAAAAATTTAGATATTTTGAATTTTTTAAAAAATAAATAAAATAACATTGTTATTTTATTTCTTTCTTTATTTTCCTCCAATGGAAATGCATCAATTTGGGACAAATGATGTTTAAAGCCATTAAATGGATTGAACCTTCAAATCCTATGTAACAACATCGTTGGGAATTAGGAAATTTCATATTAAATGAACCCTCATAAATCCTTCTAGTGTTAGTCACCCTCCATCTCTCTTATTTATATAAAGCTTGGGGAGAGGTATCAACACTGCTTCACCAAGCGACAAATTGCTGATAGAGTGTTGTATCGCCCACCTTGGAGGATAGAGCCAATTCTAGTAGGTGGTGATGAGCACCACAGAATGATGAACATTGAATCTTCCTCAATAATGGAGTCTCTCCAACAATCTCGAGGAAGTGAGTTGTTTTTTTATAATTCCAATTTATTTTTGAATCATGCCCTTTTAATATCAAGCTAATGCGGAGGAATCGAGCCAAACGAACAAGTCCTGGACCCTCCTCCATTGTTTTAATTTTTGTGCATTCATCGCAAACATTATCTTCGAGAAGGTTGAGATCTCAGATGACAGATAATGGTGGAAGTCGACATAGGATGACCACGATGGAGGCGGCACAACGTCACACGCTGCAGGAGGAGGCCACAAGACTATTTGATAGTGGTCGGCAGAGCAGTTGACACCGGCCAACCACGGAAGGGATGCAGCATTCCATCTCATACAGCCAGCAGAGAAGAGCCTCACATTCCAGTTATTGTGGGTTTAAGCCAGGTGGTCGGGAATGGCTGGCCACTAGTGGAGGAACCACCGTGACCCACAGTGGGTCCCACAGGTGACGTGGCAGCCCCAAAAGGAGATGCCACATTAACTTCCAATTGCGGGAAACCAAATGTTCCGGCTTGAAGGACCCATCATTAGTGGTCCACACATGCTAGCGTGTCCTGCTCTGCCGCGGGCCGGGCCGTGTAAGCACCGTAGGTCGCACCCTTACTGGTCGGGCCATGTGAGCTCAGCGGGCCTCCCCCTTATAGGACGGTCTGGATTCCATTGCTTCTTAGGACAACCCCTGCCAAGTGGGTCGAGCCCTCCACAACCCAGCCCAGTTGGGTCGGCCCCGATTCAGATCGGACCCCAACCCAACCATGATGAGTTCCTCTTAAAGGGCCATAACCTGAAATCCGTACATATGTTTGAAAAACCATCTATGGTTTTGGGACCTATGGAGTGAGACAATCCTTTTTGTATACTTCATCTGTGTTTTATAGATAGTTGTAATGTGGATGAGTTATATAGAACCCAAATCCAACCAGACCATCAAAATTAGAAAACTTCGAACTCACAGACCGAAATTCAGATTGATGCATCTATCGACTCTCTGTGGGTCAGATCCTATGTGTGTCAGATTCTATGTGGGTCAGTTAGGGTTATTACCTATCTATCCTTTGTAGGTTAGAAGTATTTCCTTTTAACAGAATAAGATGGTCTAGCATATGATTAATCATCTTTACTACGACACATAAGTTATACCTAGTGTGAGATGAGCCTTTTATCTTCGTGGTGTTACCTGTGTGGTACTACTATCTTTGTGGTGTTTCCTATTTGGTACTTCAACCTTGATGGTGTTACATATGTGGTACTTCTATCTTCGTGGTGTAACATGTGTGGTACTTGTACCTTTCTAGTGTTACCTTTGTGGTATTCTTCCCTCATGTATGTGATGAGTATATCTTGATATCATAGGTATATGTATTATCATATACCTAAATAGAGATGATATATATCACTTTGTTCTTTGATATTGAGGACTTTCATTGTGGTTTTTCCTTTTTGGTACTCTGGGAGACCTATGAGGGTCTCGGGGTCCCTACTGTGTACCGTTATACTCAGACCTTCACGGGCTATGCCCTCCCCTTGTTGTGTCTTGTGCAGAAGACGTACAACGTTAATCACGACTAAGGGAGCTAGGACTAGACGATGATCGAAGGTGGATATTTTGGCATGATGTGATGCAGGAACAACTAATTTTGAGCTATACCTACCCTTCAGGTAGGATCCTCTGTAGACGATCCTAGATCTATTTTTCATGTTTCAGTTTTATTTGTACATTTCAGTTGTACTTGTACTGTAACGACCCGAAATTTTTTTTTGAAATAAATTTTGTTTCTTAATTTTATGTGTTATTGTTATACTCAACAAAAATGTTTCATTTGGTAACATGAGTATAATTAAAATGAGACTTTTGAGTTTTGACTGTTATTTGACCATTGGTCAATATGACCGCTGGAAACTAAACATTTTGACTATTGTCTCTAAATACAAGCAATCTTGGTTAATTAATATAGAAAGAAGATTTGATGGCCTCACCCAGTAGTCATGGACCGATCGAAGCCCATCTAACAGAACTTGGGAAGGAGGTAGCACCACTGGGCTTTGCTCTGGACCAAACCCAAGCTGAACTTCATCGTATAAAGCTAGAACAGGATCGCCTTCGTGAGAAGTTCAAACTGATAGAAATTACTACTCGTGCGATGTTGGCCGAGCCTCCCTCGGATTCTCTCACCTTAGCACACCTTACACTTAGGTCCTATGCTGGTGTGATAAGGGGCTATGTAAGGAGACCGTAACTGTCTTGTGTAATCCTTTGTTTTAAATAAAATTTCGATTTCATTTATGAATTTTCAAATGACCGGATAAATATAGTATGCAAATTTTTGATGAATTTTAGAAAAAGGATATTTTAAATATGTTTATGTAAACCCTAAATAATTAAAAATGTGTAATGATTTTCAAAAAATGGTCTTCTGCAATTATGTTCATTACTTAATTTAGAGTCTAATAAGATCAACTTGATTTTTGATGAATAGTAAATTATGAATAGTGATTTTATGATTAGGATTAATAATGTGTCCAAATGGATTAGTAATCTCATTTAAAGAAATTATTAAAATAAGCTAGGCACTTTGATTAAGTAATGTGATTCAATAAAATGGTTAAATAACGGTTTCATAAATTATTATTCAAGTATTAGTTTTTTCGGATGAATAGTGTTTTTTAATTAAAAATTTAATTAAAAATAATTAGAAAATTATTTTTATAAAAATGACTTTATTTTTGAACTCAGAGCATCGATATAATGTTAAGGTAATTTTTGGGGGTTTTTCTGAAAAAAATGAATTTTCGATGAATAGTGTTTTTATTTAAAAATTAAATTAAAAATATTTAGAAAATTATTTTTATAAAATGGATTTCATTTTTGAAATCAGAGCATTGATATTTGGTTAATGTGAAATTTTGGGATTTTTCTGAGAAAGTTGAATTTTCAGTGAATAGTAAAAATACAGTTTTAGGGTTTCGGTATGTTTAATGACATCATAATGGTGTCATGATGATGTCATGAGATCTTTTGAGGGTTGGCCGGCCAAGGGGGATGAATTATTGTTTTGGGGGCACCATGTGGCCTAACTCCATGATAAATGACAAGCGAGAGCACATGGGTTTGAGAAAAGCACATGTGAGGTGTCCCTTGGCCATTAATTCCTTGTCCCCTCACTTTCCCTATAAATACCAAGCCCTCCTCTCATCCATTCGACTCCCCACTCATTCCCAACGAATTTCTGGTCTCATTTCCTCCCAAGGAGTCCTCCCAAGGTGCCCCCAAGCCCTCAAGGTCCCAACCTTTGAGGTTTAAGAGTTACATTTTAAGGTAAGGGATCTGACCTCTCTCTTTCTTTTCAAGTAATCTCTTTTATGTCATTTCTTTTATACTCCATGTTCTTATGTTGGAGGATGTTATTTTAAATTCATCCTACTGCTTATTTCATGTTCATATGATGAGAGACCCCCCCTTGCTCTCATCAATTCGTTTTAAGAGTGTTTAAGTGGCGCCGTTAGGCTGCCGAATTTTTAAGGGATTCTTTCACCTTCCTCGTTTTCAAGTTCTATTTTCATTCAAGTCTTTCATATTCCTTTTTATTATGTTGGGGTATGATCTCTAAATTATCATACTGATATTTTATGATCATATGATGAGAGACCCCATTTGATCGCTTCAATTCAGTATTTTGAAGTTTTAAGTTGCGTTGTTAGGCTGCCGAATTTTTAAGTGGTTCTTCACCCTTCTCATTTTGAAGTTCTACTTTCATGTCAATTATTTCAAGTTCCTTTTTATTATGTTGGGGTATTATCTCTATATCTATCATACTGATCTCTTATGATCATATGATGAGGGACCCTATTTGATCTTGTCAAATCATTTTCTTTTGAAGTTAAGTGACGCCGTAAGGCTGCCAAATTTTCATAAGAGAAATCTAATCTCTTTTTCCTTCCATGTTTTTCATTTCAAATGGTATGTCCCTAAAATTTCATTACCATGTCCATATTTCCTTCTTTTTCTTTCACCCTACTGTTTTATGGATAATTTATGAGTGGGTGACCCATGTCCCCTCTCATTTCAATGTTTTCTAAAACCCCGAAACTTAGCCGTTATGCTGCAGAATTTTCCCCTCAAAATGTCTCTCTCTTTTCTCAAAAATTATTTTATGTTATAAAGTGAATACTCAAAGATCTTATTTCTACAAGGGTATTCACATATATATCAAAATGCTCCATTTTAAATTCTGGGATTTACATACATGAGACCCGCTTTCCCTTTCTGTGGGTTTAAAGTGACGTAAAGATCATGTCTTTAATGCAGTTTTTAAAACTTTATGATTATGAAATGAAACCCATTTATTTTATGCTATGTGGGTTATTTATGAAATGTTTGATGATGATATATGTGGCTCACATGATAATAAAGGCAAATTTAAGGGTGCGCCCTGATAGCGCTCCAATGCATTGGGTAATGATGTAACCACTAGAGATTACAATTTTCACGATACCTTGGTGAATAACCTTGGTAATTTTCAAATGACACCTTGGGGATGGACCTTGGTGATATGTTCATGATTGTCTATGTTAAATGATGTAGCCACATCTTCATGTTATGAAAAATTTTGTTTTTTTTATGAAATGCCTCATGATTTCTTTCTCATGCCTTAAAGTTCTTTTCATGTCCTTATTGAAGTATATCAAGTTTACATGTAAAATGTTCCTCTTGTTTCCCTTACTGGGCCTTCTGCTCACCCTTTCTTTTGATGTATGTCCCCAGGTTATGAGATTCAGTAATGAACCTAGAATGAACTTAAGGAGACGGCTTTCAAGTGTTTAAGAAGAATGTTTTATATTGTTTTCATGTATTATGTTCCTGGTTTCCAAGACACTAGACCTTAAAGATCCTCAGTTTTGTGTAATGTAATGAAAGTTTATGTTATAAAAAGGCGGGATGCTATAGTTGGTATCAAAGGATGGTTTAGTTATTTGTGGAAATTTGGATATGAAAACTCTAGGAAGAACCCTATAGAAAAGTTTAATATAGGAAATCTTCCTGGTATTTTGGTGAGTATTGAGTAAGGGGTTTCCAAGCAAATACATCCCTGTCTGGATACGAGCAGGTAGAGGTGGCTCTGGCACAGATGTACATAGGGGTAAAACCCGAAAACACCGCTTTGAGCTAGACTCGAACGGGAACTGGTACACGACAACGGGCCTTGCTGCACTCTTGGTTACGACACTCCCGGGGGATATGCTTTGGTAAATTCATAAGCTTGGTATGAACCATTGTTAAAGGAACTAAGATAAAATAAAATAAAGGTTCACATAAGAATATATGATCATTCATAACCTAGATGGGAACCTAGGAGATCACAAGTTAGGGTTTACCTTTCATATACAAGTTATCCTTATATGCTTTCAGTTCCTTTTCATGATTATTAGCTAAGTACTTAAGCCCCTAGTTATGATTTCTCTTCTTAGTTAATGGTGGGAAATGGAAGAACATGTTCCGAAAACCAATGTGATAGGAAATGCGACGATTTTCGTATTAATATGACAGGGATGATTAGGGGATTAAAATATGATTATTATTTTGGAAGACGTTCATTATTTTGGGAACCATATTTGATCGAGGTAAATAGATTACTATGGTATTTTCATTGAGGAGTAAGGTTGACTTATATTTTCAAGAATTGATGAATTTAAGGTGAAATTATAGTAATTTAGGTTACTTATGGGAATGACTAACCTATCTTGGGTAAAATATGTTTAGGTTAGCTACTTTTTTTATAAGATGTTAGGAGTGGTTGATGTTGTCTGGAGATGAACAATGAAGTTGTTTTGGAAGACTATGTTATCAAATCCTTCTTGTATTTGGGTTTCAATATTAGTTTTGTTTGTTTTGAGGAATTTTAAGGACCGTTATTTATGGAATGGTCTATTATGAACTTTAGGTAGTACCATGGATCTTTGATGATTTAAAAGTAGTTTCCATTCCTATGGGATTCTTTCTTTTTGAAGAGTTGTTTTACCTTAACCTTTCTGTTTTTTTGGATAATGTTAAAAGATAGAAGAAATAGATAGTTAATCTTTTGTATATTATGTGATTCTATAGAAGATGATTCTTGTGCTCTTATGAGACCAAGTGTTTTTGAATTCTCATCATTCGGAGAAAAGATTAGTGTTGGTAGGGACTCATTAAAGGATGAAACTCTACTTGAAGGTAGGTATATTTTCTTATGTTTTTGTTCTATGTAGTAAATGAAATCCTCAAAATTATGAAAAGAAACGTAAAACAAAAATGTTGTTGGTTTACGTTTCCTACTAGGTAATCAAAGACCGTTTACACGCATCATAAGATTGGGATTTTCTCATGGTTAACTTTCTCCTAATCATGTTCTCTATCACTCTCCCTTAGAACTTGACCCTTCGTTTTTTTCCTCAATGTCCATGTTTTCCTACATGGAACCCTAGTGTGGGTTAACTCGGGTGACCTTTGTACTTCCCTTTATTTATTTTAAAGTAATATTTTTGCTGACTCCTTTTCCGATGTGGGACTTTCAATGAAATTTCAAAACCCAATTTTAAAATTGCGAGGACGCAATTTCTTAAGGGGGGAAGATTGTAACGACCCGAATTTTTTTTTAAAATAAATTTTGTTTCTTAATTTTATGTGTTATTGTTATACTCAACAAAAATGTTTCATTTGGTAACATGAGTATAATTAAAATGAGACTGTTGAGTTTTGACTGTTATTTGACCATTGGTCAATATGACCGCTGGAAACTAAACATTTTGACTATTGTCTCTAAATACAAGCAATCTTGGTTAATTAATATAGAAAGAAGATTTGATGGCCTCACCCAGTAGTCTTGGACCGATCGAAGCCCATCTAACAGAACATGGGAAGGAGGTAGCACCACTGGGCTTTGCTCTGGACCAAACCCAAGCTGAACTTCATCGTATAAAGCTAGAACAGGATCGCCTTCGCGAGAAGTTCAAACTGATAGAAATTACTACTCGTGCGATGTTGGCCGAGCCTCCCTCGGATTCTCTCACCTTAGCTCACCTTACACTTAGGTCCTATGCTGGTGTGATAAGGGGCTATGTAAGGAGACCGTAACTGTCTTGTGTAATCCTTTGTTTTAAATAAAATTTCGATTTCTTTTATGAATTTTCAAATGACCGGATAAATATAGTATGCAAATTTTTGATGAATTTTAGAAAAAGGATATTTTAAATATGTTTATGTAAACCCTAAATAATTAAAAATGTGTAATGATTTTCAAAAAATGGTCTTCTGCAATTATGTTCATTACTAAATTTAGAGTCTAATAAGATCAACTTGATTTTTGATGAATAGTAAATTATGAATAGTGATTTTATGATTAGGATTAATAATGTGTCCAAATGGATTAGTAATCTCACTTAAAGAAAGTATTAAAATAAGCTAGGCACTTTGATTAAGTAATGTGATTCAATAAAATGGTTAAATAACGGTTTCATAAATTATTATTCAAGTATTAGTTTTTTCGGATGAATAGTGTTTTTTAATTAAAAATAATTAGAAAATTATTTTTATAAAAATGACTTTATTTTTGAACTCAGAGCATCGATATTATGTTAAGGTAATTTTTGGGGTTTTTTCTGAAAAAAATGAATTTTCGATGAATAGTGTTTTTATTTAAAAATTAAATTAAAAATATTTAGAAAATTATTTTCATAAAATGGATTTCATTTTTGAAATCAGAGCATTGATATTTGGTTAATGTGAAATTTTGGGATTTTTCTGAGAAAGTTGAATTTTCAGTGAATAGTAAAAATACAGTTTTAGGGTTTCGGTATGTTTAATGACATCATAATGGTGTCATGATGATGTCATGAGATATTTTGAGGGTTGGCCGGCCAAGGGTGATGAATTATTGTTTTTGGGGCCCCATGTGGCCTAACTCAATGATAAATGACAAGGGAGAGCACATGGGTTTGAGAAAAGCACATGTGAGGTGTCCCTTGGCCATTAATTCCTTGTCCCCTCACTTTCCCTATAAATACCAAGCCCTCCTCTCATCCATTCGACTCCCCACTCATTCCCAACGAATTTCTGGTCTCATTACCTCCCAAGGAGTCCTCCCAAGGTGCCCCGAAGCCCTCAAGGTCCCAACCTTTGAGGTTTAAGAGTTACATTTTAATGTAAGGGATCTGACCTCTCTCTTTCTTTTCAAGTAATCTCTTTTATGTCATTTCTTTTATACTCCATGTTCTTATGTTGGAGGATGTTCTTTTAAATTCATCCTACTACCTATTTCATGTTCATATGATGAGAGACCCCCCCTTTCTCTCAACAATTCGTTTTAAGAATGTTTAAGTGGCGCCGTTAGGCTGCCGAATTTTTAAGGGATTCTTTCACCTTCCTCGTTTTCAAGTTCTATTTTCATTCAAGTCTTTCATATTCCTTTTTATTATGTTGGGGTATGATCTCTAAATTATCATACTGATATTTTATGATCATATGATGAGAGACCCCATTTGATCTCTTCAATTTAGTATTTTGAAGTTTTATGTTGCGCCGTTAGGCTGCCGAATTTTTAAGTGGTTCTTCACCCTTCTCATTTTGAAGTTCTACTTTCATGTCAATTATTTCAAGTTACTTTTTATTATGTTGGGGTATGATCTCTATATATATCATACTGATCTCTTATGATCATATGATTAGGGACCCTATTTGATCTGGTCAAATCATTTTCTTTTGAAGTTAAGTGACGCCGTAAGGCTGCCGAATTTTCATAAGAGAAATCTAATCTCTTTTTCCTTCCATGTTTTTCATTTCAAATGGTATGTCCCTAAAATTTCATTACCATGTCCATATGTCCTTCTTTTTCTTTCACCCTACTGTTTTATGGATCATTTATGAGTGGGTGACCCATGTCCCCTCTCATTTCAATGTTTTCTAAAACCCCGAAACATAGCCGTTATGCTGCAGAATTTTCCCCTCAAAATGTCTCTCTCTTTTCTCAAAAATTATTTTATGTTATAAAGTGAATACTCAAAGATCTTTTTTCTACAAGGGTATTCACATATATATCAAAATGTTCCATTTTAAATTCTGGGATTTACATACATGAGACCCGCTTTCCCTTTCCGTGTGTTTAAAGTGACGTAAAGATCATGTCTTTAATGAAGTTTTTAAAACTTTATGATTATGAAATGAAACCCATTTATTTTATGCTATGTGGGTTATTTATGAAATGTTTGATGATGATATATGTGGCTCACATGATAATAAAGGCAAATTTAAGGGTGCGCCCTGATAGCGCTCCAATGCATTGGGTAATGATGTAACCACTAGAGATTACAATTTTCACGATACCTTGGTGAATAACCTTGGTAATTTTCAAATGACACCTTGGGGATGGACCTTGGTTATATGTTCATGATTGTCTATGTTAAATGATGTAGCCACATCTTCAAGTTATGAAAAATTTTGTTTTTATTATGAAATGCCTGATGATTTCTTTCTCATGCCTTAAAGTTCTTTTCATGTCCTTATTGAAGTATATCAAGTTTACATGTAAAATGTTCCTCTTGTTTCCCTTACTGGGCCTTCTGCTCACCCTTTCTTTTGATGTATGTCCCCAGGTTATGAGATGCAGTAATGAACCTAGAATGAAGTTAAGGAGACGGCTTTCAAGTGTTTAAGAAGAATGTTTTATATTGTTTTCATGTATTATGTTCCTGGTTTCCAAGACACTAGACCTTAAAGATCCTCAATTTTGTGTAATGTAATGAAAGTTTATGTTATAAAAAGGCGGGATGCTATATGTACTTTTCAGTTGGGCTTGTATTCTGACCCCATTACATTCAACACACTTTTAGTACAATAGTTTACTTTGTGGTTCCTTCTTTTTTTTCTTGGACTGTGTTTCCATACATATTAATAGGAAATTCCTTCATGTTTTAGGGATACACCTCACTGGTGATGGTCGCTAGCCCCTGGCATATGGGCTTGGGGTAGACACAGCACAAGACCCAAGGGACAGGTCATGACAAAGTGGTATCAGAGGATTCAGTTCTACCAAAGAACAAGGACTGTGATCTGCTCAATGAGGTGACAGTGTTAAGTGTTTTGAATTTGGTTTTTAGTTTAGGGAATCCAATGTTTGTGCAGTGGATGATGTTTCCATACACCAGCACAAGGAATTCTGATTTTCGACTCAATACACGGAAACACTAATTTCAAGTGTTTTTTTATAATTTTTCTTATAATATATTTGATTCAGCTCACCAGGTATAACTTATTGATCGTAGAACCCCTATTTTCTTTCAGGATGATCACAAAGATATCCAACCCAGATTCCGGAGAGGGTATGCGATGATGACCCTCCAAGCGATTATGCCTTGGTGTAGGGCCCACTTACATTGTTAGCACCTTCAGTTTGTGTTCAATAAACACCACTACCCATTGGACAACCATTTCCACTAGCTCCACCACCAGAGGATGCACGCTGATTGAGCGTGTTGCATGAGTTTCAACGGTTGAGGCCTATGAGGTTCTGAGGCGAGACAGGTGCATATGCGGCTGAGGGATGGCTATAGGCTGTGCCCAGAGTTTTTCGCTTAGTTGGGAAACCAGCTGATCTGATAGTGATCCTAGCATCAAGTCTCTTCCAGGGAGCAGCTGGGAAATGGTGGGTTATGACACTCCAGATACACGACATGGTTCCCCTCACCTGGGCAGACTTCAAGAACCTTTTTATGGAATAGTTCATCACATCGACTCTATGCTGAGTGCATATACATTAGCTGATGCACTTACCGCAGGGAAGCAATGACTGTGGCCAGTACTCGGTGTGGTTCACTAATCTCTCCCTCTAGTACAACGACACTATACGATAAACTATTTTCAGGGATTCGACCTTTGAGTAGTGTCTCCTATGGTAGAATAGAGCATCAATGATAACAATCAGCATTCTAACGCATGCTAGGGTACTAGAGCGAGTGCTTTTGGATGAGAGATTTCTAGCTGAGAAGACACCGACAGCGAGAGCCACCACCGGACATCAGGTTGCAGTTTCATATACAATAGGAAATAGTTGGATGAAGTAGGGGCCCATGCGAGCCATACCTTCTGGTAGACGACCTCAATAAATAGGTTTGGTGGGGCAGGGCTCACGGGACAGAGGAGAATAGATTAGGAGAAGGAAGTGATGCTCGTGCGGCGGGCGGGGTCACATGGCGCATGACATCCCAACCCTCTATACGTATGACCATAAGATGGTCAAGGGACTGCCAAGGCAGAGGTATAGGTTCTATCGGGGAGCTCCACAGTTAGTAGGTGGACGTGGCAGTAGAGATGGTTTTGCAGCAAGTGGTATGAAATGATTCGAGGTTCTACCATTACCACCTCAAGGTGGTCCACACTGACCAAAGGAAATAGCTGTACCGGGACGAGCCTAGATCTATGAAGATGAGGCCTAAAACCACAACACTCTAGAGATTATTAGAGGTAAGATTTGTGTCTGCTGCACCTTAGTTGTAGTAGTTATAGATAGAGGTTCCATTCACTCTTTTATTGCCACAACCCTCGTTCAGAGTTCTAAGATTATAGTGGAGCCGTTGGCTCGATCCTTATGAGTAGGTACTTCTATGGGATGGGATTTGATGATTAAACACTAGTTCCAACAGTGTGAGATTACTCTAGGAAGCGAGAGATTTATATAGGAACTTCTAGTAGTGTTGTTGAGGCCTTATGGCGTCATCCTAGGAATGAACTGGTTATCCACAGTCCATATCCAGATTGACATTATTAGGAGCAATGTGCGGTGTGTCCATGAGGATGGGACTAGGTTTTCCGTCAAAAATGTGAAGGAAACCTTTGCAGTACTGGGTGCACTTACCCAGAGGAGGGTGTAGCCGATCACACATTAGTTGGATAGACTTACCCTCAGAGTAGTAGATGTTGAGAGTCTGTGATATGTTGTAGTGGTGGATCAGTATGCCGATGACCTTCTTGATGGTTTTCTAGGACTACCTCCACATAGATAGGTAGAATATTACATCGACCTATGCCCGGGGTTGACACTGATACCTATGCCAGTATATCGGAAGGCTCCTGTAGAGTTTCGGGAGTTACGGGTATAGTTGGAGGACATGCAGAGTAAGGAGTTCATAAGAACAATCATTTCTCCATGGGAAGCCCTGATTTTGTTTTCGTAGAAGGCATATGAGAGTTTGGGACTCTGTGTGGACTATCAGCGCCTAAACCAGTAGACCATGGATAAGAAGTATCAAATCCCGAGGATTGATGACCTTTTTGATCAACTAATGTGATATAATTTTTTTGATGATAGACCTCAGATCAGCCTATCATCACCTTAGGCTACGAGTTGATAATGTGGAGAAGAAGAACTTCAGATGTCGGTATGGCCACTGTGAGTTCTTGGTTGTGCCATTCGGCATGACCAATTCCCCAAGAGTGTTAATGGGACTCATTGAAAAGATCTTTTAGCCATTCCTCAATCTCTTTGTGGTAGTATTAATTGATGACATCTCGATATTCTCGACGTTAGAGGAGGAGCATGCCTATCATATGCAGATAGTTATGGATACACTCCGAGAGCACTAGCTTTTTGGTAAGCTATCAATGTTCTTGTTCTAGAGATGAGAATTCTACTTTTAAAGGCATGTTATCTCGGAGTCCAAAGTTGCAGTGGATCCGACAAAGATAGAGACTGTGTTTTCTTTGGATCCACCCATGAGTGTGACTGAAGTGAAGAGTTTCATTGGGTTGGCTGGATACTACCTGAGATTCATGCCTAACTTTTAAAGAGTTTCTTCACCCCTTTTAGAATTTACAAAGAAGGAATAACCCTTCGTGTGGACAGAGAGATGCCACCAAAGTTTTTAGGAACTGAGGGAGAGACTGATGAGTGTCCCCATCATGAGGATACTAGAATAGGGCATTGGGTTTTTAGTCTACTACAACGCATTAGGGACCAGACTTGGATGTATCATAATAGAGGAATGATTAGTGATCAATTATGGTTCATGAAAACTTAGGAAACTTGAGCAGAACTACGCTACCCATGACCTAGAGTTAGCAGTAGTGGTCTTCACCCTGAAGATGTGGAAGCATTAATTGATGGGTGAGCGTTTAGCAATATACTCTGATCACAAGATTATCAGGTATATAGTCTCTCAGAAGGACCTGAACCTGAGACAGTGGAGACGGTAGGAGTTTCTCAAGGACTATGACTTTGAGATAGTCTATACTCATATGAAGTGGAATTTGGTAGCCTATTCACTCAATAGGAGGTATGTTCTGTAGTTTTTGAGTGAGTTGAAAGAGAAACAAGCCACATTATAGATATCCTTCATGGATAGCGATGGAACAACTTACCTCCAATCTATAAATATCACTCCCCCACTAATTCAGTGAGTTCGTGATGCACAGCATGGGGACATTGACTATGGGGCTCGATGTGATTAGATATCGTCATGTTAGGAACCCCAAGGATTTTCTGAAGGTGGGGAGCACATCATCCTCTTCATAGGACGTACCATGTACCAGTGGCACTAAGGGAGGATGTGTTGAGGGAGTTACATACATCCCCTCTAGAGGTGGATCCTGGTGTGGGGATGATGTACCAAGACCTCCAACATCAGCACTGATGGCCATGGATGAAGAAAGAATTGCCATAGTTTGTTTCCTGATTCCTCACTTGTCAACAAGTGAAGGATGAGAATTAGGTTCCAGAAGGCTTAGTAGAGCCACTAGAGGTTTCGTAGTGGCTGTGGGTTGGAATATCCATGTTCTTTGTGACAGGGCTTCCACGTATGTCCAGGGGACCTGATTCCATCTGGGTGATCGTTGACCAACTCACCAAGTTGGGCCACTTCCTACCAATCTAAGAGCACGCATCAGTAGAGGGCATATGACACCAATATGTATAGGAGATTGTGATAATTCATTGGGTTCCATCGATGACATCTCTAATCGTGAACCACATTTTACATCGTGGTTGTGGAAAGGATTACAGGATGCATTCAGGACACAGCTACATTTGAGCATCACCATTCATCCACAGATGGATGGTAAGACGGAGCGAACCATTCAGACATTGGAGTACATGCTAGGTGCTTGCATCCAAGATTTTGGCCATTGTCTGGAGGATCACTTTCCATTGGTAGAGTTTGTATAAAACAACAACAATAACTCCACCATCGGTATGGCACTATTCAAGGCCCTATACGGTCGACCTTGCAGATCAACTCTATGTTGGAAAGACCTTGGGGAGTCAGCATTATTGGGTCTCAAGTTTGTACATGATACCACTGAGAAGATTCATATCATCTAGTAGCAGATGAAGAATGCAAAGAGAAAACATAGATCTAATGATGATAGGCGCTAGAGACCTTTGGAGTTCGAGGGGGAGACCATGTCTTCTTATGGGTCTCACCTCGATGATGTTTATAGAGATTTGGTCGAGGAAGAAGTTATTAGTGATGTTTATCAGGCCATTTCTGATACATCATAAGAAAGGCAAGGTGGCATACTTCTTTGCACTTCCACCGCAGTTGGAGAGGGTGAACGACCTCTTCCATGTATCCCAACTGAATATACATGTGCATGACCCATATCATGTAATCGACCATATAGGGCTAGAATTTTATGATGAGGTGATGTTTACGGATTTTCTAGTGTAGATTGAGGATCAACAAGAGAGAGTCCTTCATGGATAATCGATACCTCTGGTGTAAGTTTTCTGGCAGCCCGAGAACCTTTGGGAGAGCACTTGGGAGGGGATTATTAGATTCATGCTCAGTACCCCAATTTTTTTTCTTAATTTATGTTGTGGATTTCAAGGACAAAAGGCCATAAGTTGAGGAGAATGTAAAGACCCAGATTTTCTGTGTAATATTTTTAAATATATGGAATTATTATGAGTATACTAAAATCGACGACACATGATTCTGAGGCCCGATGTTACCAGAATGAATTTCTGAACTTTTATTAAGGTAAATTTAGTAAATTCGTGAGCAGCATTTTCAAACTTTGAACTAGTTCTTAGATTAAATAAAGTTGTGCACTGTTGAATTCGAAGCATCGATATTTTTTATGGAAGGCTTCACTTTGACGGTATTTGGTTTGGATAAAAAGTTAGATTTTGAGAATTTTTTAAAGAATAAATAAAATAACTTTGTTAATTTAATTATTTCATTCCTTTCATCAAACAGATAAGATGCAACGTGTGACCGGCGACGTGTCAACCCATTCAATTTCTTTTCCCTTTAAATCCTATGTAACAACGTCATTGGAAATTGGGAAGGATCCTATTGAATGAACCCCCATAAATGCACGAAATTTAGTCACCCTCCCTCTCAACTGTTTATATGGAGCATGGGGAGAGGTACCAACACTGATTCACCAATGGATGAAGTGATGATAGAGTGTCGCGACACCCACCATAAAGGAAGGAGCCAATTCTAGCAGGCGGTGATGAGCGCCACCGAACGATGAACATCGACTCTTCCTCAAGAGCGGAGGCACTCCAACAATACCAATGTAGGAATTTTTTTTTAATTACAATTGATTGGTAAATCCTACCCTCTTACTATCAAGCATACATGAGGGAACTAGCCAAATGAATAAGGATTAGACCCTCTTACCTTGTTTAAATATTGGTACATTCATTGAAAACATTATCTTTGGGTTGGATGAGATACTTGATGGTAGATAATGGCAGCGACTGGAACTGGCCTGCTGCGAGGTGAAGCGGGGCATCGTCACACGCCATTGTAGGAGATGATCTGCAGCATTCCAGATGCAACGGGGTCAAGCAGTGAGGACAACAATGGCCAGCCGTTGGTGGAGGTAGGGGCGCGCAACGGCGCACAGCTTGATGAGCCTCGGCTCGGACCCCACGACAGATGGACCCACAGTGGATCTTTTAGGTGTGATAGAAATTCCAAAAGGCACATCCACTACAACCTCCAATTAGGGTCCCCCCAGTGCTAGCTCGGTGGACCATGCATTTGTGGGCCCCGCATGCTAGCAGGCCTCACGAGCCCAGCGGGCTGCCCCGATGTGGGCTTGGCCAAACCTCAATTAGGGCTGGGACGGACAGCGGCCCAACCCAACTGGGGAGGACCGAGTTCGGGTTAGGTCAACCCAAACTGTGTCAGCCCATGTCGGTCTGATCGGGTCAGACTGGACCCAGACCCAACCAGGCCCATTTCCATTTAAAGAGCCATAACTTGAAATCCACACGTCTGTTTGATGAACCATCTATGGTGTTAAGACCCTTGGAAAGAGATGGTCCTTTTGGTATATTCTTTTGGAGTTTTATAGATTGTTAGAATATGGATGGGTTGGATCGAACCCGAATCAATCCAATCCCTCGGAACTAAAATGCTTATAACTCACAGACCGGTCGTCTGATTGATGCACCATCTATCGTGTTGTAACCCTTACGACATGGAGGTACTTTTGGTTTTTAAATTGTGGAGAACATTGGAAGTAGAGGTACGACTGATATCTTGAGGGGAAAATTATATGGAACTGGATCGTACTGAGTGAGAGAAATATTGTGGCTGGTTGTAATGGGAAGAATGAACATCATTCATAAGTGGGTCAGCATCTATCGATCCTAGGTGGGTCAGCATCTATCAGATCCTATGTGGTTCAGCACTCAGCAATCCTTTGTGGGTCATTGTATACTGATCCTGTGTGGGTCAGATCCTTTGTGGGTGAGTGGGGGTTATTATCTATCGATCCTGTGTGGGTCAGAAGTAGTGCCTTTTAAATGAATAAGATGATCTAGCTTTGGACTAATCATCTGTAATACTATAATGAAGTTATACCTGGTGTGAGATGAGTCTTTTATCTTCATGGTGTTACCTAAGTGGTACTTCTATATTCAAGGTTTTTCCTCAGTGTTATTTATACCTTGGTTGTGTTGTCTTCGTGGTGTTACCTGGGTGGTACTTCTATCTTCGTGGTGTTACTTGTGTGGAACTTATATCTTCGCGGTGTTACCTTTGTGGTATTCTTCCCTCATGTATGGGATGTATATATCTTGATAACATAGGTATATGTATGGCCTTATACCAAAGTAGAGATGATGTTTATCACTTCGTGGATTGAAATGGAGGTCTTTCTTTATGGGTTTTCAATACTCTAGGAGACCTACGGTGGTCTTGAGGTCCCTACTTAGTATCGTTATACTCACACCTGCATGGGCTACGCCCACACCTTATTATTTCTTGTGTAGACGACGTACAATGTTGATCGAGGATGAGGGATCTAGGACTGGGCGGTGCTCAGAGGTGGATCTTTTGGCATGACATGATGGAAGGACAACTGATCGTGATTTGTACCAACCCTTCAGGTAAGATCCTTGATGGATGATCCATGAGTTGTTTGTTCATTTTGTAGTTTTATTTGTACTTATCAGTTGTCATTTTACTTTTCATTTGATCTTGCATTCTGGCACCTTTACTTTCAACACACTTTTACTACATCAGTTTACATTGTGGTTGCTTCTTGTTTGGTTCATGGATTGTGGGTCTGTACAGATTAAAAGGCAATTCCTTCCTATTTTAGGGATATGCCTTTCTGGTGCTAGTCTCCAGCCTCTGGCCTATGGGATGAGGGTTTGGATTAGTCACATCATGGGCCCCGAGGGACAGGTCATGACAATCCCTAAGAGCATAACATATGAAATGTAATTTTGGAACAAACATAAGCATAGAAAATAATATCCTTATTAGTCAAGTATGGATTTCATAACCATCATAATTGAAAAATCCCTTTACTGAACCATGTTCATTATCCATTCTAGAACTATCTTATTGAACTGTGTCTACGACTCATTCCATCCCTATCATATTGAATTTTTTGACTCCCTATTCTATTCCTATATATATCATGAGATATATATCATTACCCAATGAATTTTATGGAGATATATTTTCAATTAACCGCTCAATAATATCATACATATGTGTTCCACAAGAACATAACCAATTCATTATTTTAGATCCCTTAAAAATAATTGGGTATCATAAGCATTTCATAATAATATAACCAATGGAAAAAATTGGGATTCAAATTTTTTTTATCATTTACTTATAAACACAATCCATCTAGGGAAAAATAATGATTTTATCATTATTTCATATTCCCATTAAAAAATAATTAACATCAAATAATGACATATTATAAGGAAAATGAAGTTGAATGATCACATTGAATAATTATCAAGAAAAAATCATTTCCATTTTAAAATAACTTCTCTTTTTAAAAATATTCTCACATATAAATGATAAAAATCTCTAAAAAATACACTTTTAAACATGTAAAGGATTCTTCATATAATTTAGGGATCATGAAGGAAAAAAATACACTCATTCCATATTGATTAAGGAAAACATTCCTTTATACTTTTTCATTAAAATCAAAATGTACCTTGTTTGGAAAATGATAAACATATTCCTTTAAATCAATTATTTAAAAATTTAAACATTGTTAAAAATAATTTTATAAAATAGTAAAAACCATTTTGAATATTTTTTTTTGAAAACATGGACATTGAAGATAAATTTTCACAAATGGAGAATTAAGTATAAACAACTAGGAATAATTATGATATTGTGAAATAAACCCTCATGACTATGTAACTTGTTGAATCATGTTCCCTATGAATGAATAACATTTAGAAAAAATTTAAATATAATGATAATAAATAATTTCATGATATAACATGTTAAAGGGAGTTATCAACACCTCATTAATGAAGGTTGTTGTGTAACATCAACATATATCTGAATAAAAGAAAATTGTGATTAAGTCCCATACAAATATCATATCATTGAATAGAGGGTTGATCAAATGAATCGACTATGTGAATCCATTGTAAATCCATATAAAACAAGTGGAAATATAAAATAAGATAATAAAAAATCATTTTACACTTTATTACATTTAAATAAAAAATGAAGTAGGATTTTAGCATAATGAATATAAATTTAATTAATAAATTCGTGACCTTAAGTCCAAATTGTCACGTATGTTCTTTATCTTACTCACCATTATACAATCTCTTTTTCTTAACACCTTAAGACCTATAAGGGTTGTATTATACCTAAAATAATACCTATTGAATATGGATTTAGATTTTAGGATGTTATTGGTTGGGTATTGGACAAAACAAAATAGTTTTTAAGAGTAAATAAACGAGAAAAAGAGGTTCCCTTTAACAATTGAGGATATGGGAACTCATAAAATTTCCCAAAAATATTAAATTAATATAAATTGATATTCAATTCTAAATGACCCTAAAGTGGATTATTAAAAATATACAATATGTATGGGTAACAATAACCTATCCAATAAAATGTAGATACTTTTTTACAGTAGTTATACACATATCTTTCGTTTTTAACTCTTATTTAACTCATTTAACTCTTACCACAACAACATGGATTTTTATGCATTGAGGTTTAATATAGTTGCTATAAAATTAAAAAATAACCATAAATAGAAAATATATGACCTGTTAAACCATATCCAAATCCATTAGACAGATATAATATTTTAGTAATTTTGTATTATTTAATAAAATATTTTTTACTATATAATATTCATAATGTCAATTTTATTGGCTATTCATTACAATGAATTTTATAATATGAAATATAAAACTTATAATTAGAATCATAAATTACTAAATCACTAAAATTTAGTGGTAATATTTAAATATAGTTTATCACATTAATTATCTCAGATTATATGTATTTTATTATTTTTAATAAAATTTATTTTATATTTCAATTAATAAAATAATTACTACATCAATGTTCATAAGCATTTAATGTAATTTTTTATTTACTAAAATATTAAAAATCATAACCATAATGAATATAAAACTATTTTATTTGAAATTAATAATTATATTTGAATAAATCCTCTTGATCACCCCATATTAAAAAATGGTATTGTTATTGAAAACATTATTGTATCATCTTTTACTATTCTTTAATGAAAATATTATAAATGTCATCATCACTAAAAATTTGAACAAATGTCCATATATTTGAACAATGGTCTACTATGTACAATTATTACTCAAAATAAAAAATTGGTGCCAGTATAAGGTTTATTTTATAGTCCTTATCAAATTATTTATACTCTTAATTACAGGATTTACTCGTCACCATGGTAAAAAAATTTATCAAGGTTGCAATTAATATTGTAAAAAAGTTAAAAGGGTATTGTTTAATATATATATACCACATTATTAAAAATATAAAATCCATTTTTTTAAATTCAAAACACAGATGTTTCATAATTTAAATTTAAATCCAATAGATAAAAACAATTAATTTTTTTGGAAAGATTCTTATTTTAAATATAAAATAGTTTTTTAATAAATTAAAGTATAAAATCTATTTCATAAACCAAAATTGGAATAGGTTTAATAAAATTTAACTATTTATAGTTTAAAAATAATCCAAAATATAATTATACCTTATAAATACACGAAAGAAATAGTTTTTAATAAATATCAGTATTTTCCCATATTTATTGAAAATTTTAATTGCATAAAAATTTATAAACATTTCACCCTACGAAAATTTTCATATGATAATTTCAATAATGAAATTAATTTTATCAAATAATGTTTCTAAAATATCTTTTAATTAATAATAAAATTCAATAAATATTATTTTTATAGAAAATATAGTATTTTGGAAGAATAAAATAACTTTTATAAATTATATTATTTTTTAATAATAAATTACAAATATATTTATATTCATTAAGAACTATAAATTTATTAAAAAATTCATTTAATCTTATTTATACCCACTAATTAAACATCTAGGTTATAAGAATCATAGAAAATTATTTTTTTGTTTTTTTAAACATACAATTAGTTATATTGTAAAGTATAATAAATAGTTTTTCTTTATAAAATATTAGGATGTTACATGTTTGAAGGAATATGGATTTATGTTAGGGGATTATCATCTCAATTTTATTTTTTTTCAACGCATGCCTTATGCACCACTTTTTTCTTTTATATAGGGTATATACTAGTCATGAAAGTATTTTATGATTTGTTTCCTCAAAATTATGGGATATACATATCCATAAAGGTTAATTATTTCATGGGAATTATGATTAATAAGTTATAAATTTAGTAAGGGTTTTGTGTCACAATATCATTGTTTATTGGGATTTTTTGTTTTTATGTTTTAATGAATAATTTTTATGGAAAACCAGTTAAGAGATTCGGGAAATTTATTTTCCTCATGTTATTTCATGAAAACAAATGATTGCATTTCATTTTTATCCCCATAAGTACCGAAGATATATAAAATATTTTGGTTAAGGAAAACCAAATTCATTGGTCCCATCATTCTAATATATTTTCTCTTTCATGTCCATGTTTTTTAAAATTATTTTGATGAATGTTTTCATGCTTCTTCTATAATTGTTTAATGACATTTGTTAAACATATTTTTCTTTTAGAAAAATAGTTTGAAATGAATATTTTTGTAGTCTTATAAATGAGATAATTTTTTGTCAATAAATATATTGACGAAATGGTTTTTTAAATTATAAAGAAAAAATGGATTTTCCAATAGTCAAGATTATTTTATATATTTGAAGCTTACATTACAAGTTTACACGGATATTTCTAATGGTATTTTCCTTTATAATTGCACTGTTTTTGAAAAAGTTTTTTAAACCTAGAAATTATGTTTTCCTAAAAATTGTTATCATGTTATTTTAATTATATTTATGTTAATCAAATATAAATCCCTTTATTTAATTTATTATATAATGGGAATGTGATCAAAGGATAAAAACCATATTCATTCTATGAATTTTTTATATTTATGATGATAATATATTAGTGATACCCATTAGTTTTCTATGGGTTATGTAATGGTAAAATTATTATGAAGCCCATTTATATTCATGGGTTCATATTGGTTAATGTTTTATGATATTATAAAACAAATTTTTGAAATTTTGATCATGTGATTATTGTAACCTATATATAACTATAATTCATTGGTTAAATATTATTATATCATGATATAAACAAGATTATAATGGTGAGTGAACCATGTTCTGTAAGGGAATTTTCAAACTATGATAGTATTTGAAGTGGACCTTGACTAATGAGTTGGTTTTTGGGAATGAATCCATTCAAATGTGAAATTCTTTTAAATGAGCCACATGTGTCAAGGAAATGATTTTCTATGTTTATGTGTATGCCAAAAACATTTGTCTTATGCCAATGTTATGTTATCCAGGCACATGTACATTAATTTTTTATAATTATTGTCTAATTAATTTCCAAGATTAGAGTCATGACTCTGGATTATGATTTATGATATTCAAGGTATTATTTTAAAATCTAGTTTCATGTTCTTATAACCATATGTTCATGTTTTTCTCATGTGATCTTTGATATCTCCCTATTTTATTATTATTGAGCATACGATCTCACCCTTTCTTATATTTATTTTCCCATGGAAATGAATATAATTAAAAAGTATTATTTGTCTTAGAAGGGATATAGTTATGAATAACATAATGTGATATGTCGTATATATTTTATGAACCAGCTATTCACATATCTACGTTTTCAAGGGAACAAAATTTATATGTTTCTCTAGTCGATCATTATGTTATGAAATGAATAATCATTTATAAATATGTGATATATTTATGAACATTATGGGTTGATATTTTTCCTAGATAACCTTAGGAAATCTATAAGCAGTTAGATGACATGGAATAAAAATATTTTATATGGTCTATTACTTCACCATGGGGTTCATTTCAGGTTTTCACTAAGAAGGTGGATGTAACCCTTAAACTATATGTGTATTACCAGAAATTGAATCAGATTATACGTCAAAAATAGTACCATTTATCGCATATATAAAGCTCTTAGAACAACACCAAAAAGCTATGTTCTCCTAAAATATTGTTTTGAGGTCAAACTATCAACAATTATGATTCATTCCTTTAGATTTGCATTGTACAACTTTCCAAACCATATATGACCTTTAAAAGTATTTGGTAATGTCGTTTGGTATGATGAGAACACCAATATTCATTGTATCCTTGATTTTAACGACCCACACTTTTCATGCATACATAAAAACTCTTAATATATGATTAATCATTACATAACATAATGATCGACGCTAGAATCGTATAGGTTTAATTCATTTGAAAGTTGGATACATAAACAAATGGTTCATAAGATAACTACATTCTCACCCACATACTTCTTGATCACTAGAACCCTTATTAATAATATTATATAGAATAACTTTCTTCATAAAATACATCAAGGAAACATAAAATGTTGAGCTGATATGGTAAATAAAGGTAAAAAGGGAGATATCAACATAAAATATGCATAAGGGCAAGAGAACATGAGAATAACAATTGATAATGATACCCTACATATCATAGATCATAAAAATGGGTCATGTAATAAATCTTGGTAGTTCTTATAAAAAAACCATAAATTAATCAAAGAGCATGATCTATGAGATCATATCATTGGCATAATACATAGATTTCTGTTATAAATACAAGAATAAAAACCATTATATCTATGATATTTACCATGAAATTCATAACATGTTAGGGTTGGGATAACCACTCAGGTACCTACTTTAGGATAGGGATATCCTCTAGTTTACCCGCTTTTTCATTCATGGGATAACCTCCCATGTACTGGATTTTTAAGGCTTGGGATAACCTCTCGTGTACCCAATGATCTTATAGAACATTAATAATTATAAAAGACATTTTATGTAGATATAGGTAAAATCAGAAACATAATAAATGTAATTTTCTACCAAAATATTATAAAATGTTAGTAATATAACATTCCATATAAAGAAAATGGGTTTTTGAATCATTTCATCATATCATAACCCATATAAAGGAAATGATTTTCAAAATCATCTCATCAGTTCGTTCTAGCATAAATTATAAAAAAGGACCAAGTTTCATTTAAATATATTTATCATAATTATAAAACATATACAAAAAGAATAATAATGTTAAAATTTGATCATATATCTAAAAAAATAAGAACCACCAAAGGTTATTTCCTTTTATGAATAGAAATTCCATAAAAATATAATTAAAATATTTTAGCAGAAACTATACTTCCCATTTTTAAAACACATCATTATAATATAAAAAATTAAAATATATTAAATGAAAAATTAATTTAATTTAAATTTTAAATTTTAAAATTGATTCTTTAAATGATTTTTTGGTCATAAGAGTGGAAAATATTTTTCATTTCTTACACGTTAAAATGATAATTCCTTTATCATTTTCAGTAAATATTAAATAGAGCCTTGTTTGGAAAATAAAATGATGAATATTTTTAATCCATTTTCGAGAATCTCAAAAATGGGAAAAATTTGCTTCAAAATCAGTGGATAATAGTGAAAATATTATATAAATCATTTTTAGAAAACATAGACATGGAAGACAAAAGGTGTTCTACTAAAGAGAAAAATAAATACAATTTTTCATTAAAAATGTTATTTTGAAATATTTAGCATATAAAGGGAGGAAAATGAGTGAAACAAAATTAAACTACAATAAATAAATATATTATAAGGAAATTCATGAATTTTCTAAGAGGTAGACCATGATATTACATCATTGGAATCATAATCATAATCAATTGTGATAAACAATGACATTATTGTATAAAATATCTACAACATTGACATTTTTTTAATTTTAATCCACATGAAATAAATAACCTTAAAAGGATATTTATATGTCATAATAATCAAGTGTATACTTATAAAATATAGTAATGGAATGTATATACACCACAAAAATTATACAAGTGGTGAATACAGTATTTGTCCGACATAATAAAGGAGATGAAAAAACCCATTGCCCTAAGTCTCGACTTAATTGGAACATATTTAAACCTCCGGTATAAAAACCACGTTTATTATACATATATTTCCAAACCATATTGTAATGTCTCAGATTTTCCATGTATTATTTTTTGGATATTATATGGATTGATTTCGAGACCAGGCGCTGAGATGGAGTGAGATTCCAAGGCCCAGTGTGACCGAAATAAATATTTAAAAAATATAAAAATACTTAATATCACAAGAATGAAATTTTCCTAAAAAAGTAAAATAACTATTAAAAGGGACCCCATATCAAAAATATTATGGCACCATTGTGTTCAAAACAATAAATTTACCCTAGGGAGGACCTAACATTAGTTGGCATAGGTTATTTGTGGAAAAAGCTATTGGAGACGTAAAATGAATAAAATAGTTTATAAAATATTATTTTTTTGAAATGAATTTTAATTAAAATTTATCATTAGGTTTGATATATAGGGTTATCCACATAACAATATAGACACTACATGACAGTTTTAGAGAAAATCATTGATTTATCTCAGGCAAACAACAACTAATCAAGATCATATCCTAGATCATCATGCCAACGGAATATGTGGAAGTCGTCAATGATGGAAATGAAATATTTCTTCATCGATGATCATTAAAAATTTAGGTAGGGAATATTATTTATTGGTTCAATTACCCATTCTTGATTCATAAGTTGAAAACATACTAATAAACAAATAAATTAGCTTGTATAATGACTGTATCAATTAGATGGGATTTTTTATGGCTTATCAAGATTTATTTGATGTGGTTTTCTATCCCAAATACACTGATCATGATAGTGGTAAAAGATGAATGAAAAAATATGATACACATTTTCTCATTTCATTTCTCTATCCATTCTTCACATTATTCGTCATTTGAACCCTATGGTTCCCAGCTCGACATTTCATGGTGGATTCGAATAAAATCGGTCCGCCGAATTCAAGGAGAATCAACAAAAAAGCCCATATTTGTGTAGATCTAAACCAAAGATCATCATATATGATACTGAATAGTTTTTCAAGAATTTGAATATGTGTGGTGGTCCATGGAAGGGACCACAGTCGTGACAACAGTGTGTGGAATCAGAGTTTGTACAGGCGACGGTGACCGGCAGTGAGGTGGCAACCGAATGTAGTGATGGTGGTGAGACGTTGTGGTGGGATGCTGAAGTTGAAAAAATGGAGGTGATTATGCATGTAACTGTGGCAACATATGTGGTAATATACACGACTTGGAAGTTGAGTGGGCTGGGTTAGGTGGATCAGGTGGGTCAGCTGGGTCGGGCCAGTAGGTTGGGTAAGGCCGTTAGGCTGGGCCAGACCCATGTTGCTTCCAAGGAGACTAAGGCAGAGCCCAATTGTGGTTGACCACAAAAGTTGACGATAGGTGCAGTGACAGTGTGTCCATACTACAAAGTATGTTGATCGACTGTGGTGGTAGGTCCTAAGGCCCCTGGTAGGCCTGCGGGTAGTTTTTCTCAGTAAAGCATATCTCATAAACAGAGAGTCCAATTGACAATATGTATATGGATTTGAGACCCTAACATTGAGATGGTTATTTTAAGGTAAGTGGTGAGTTTTTATTTTGGACTAGTATAGGTTGAGATCCCCCCCTTGGACCTTTACATCATGGTTTAGTACGACATTACATCCACATTATTGGATTTTAATCTCTTATAGAGGTCGAGTCTCAGATTGAGTACGATATAACTCCTCGAAACATGAGTGAGATCTTATATCACTTTAGTGGATTTTGTGGAATTTTGTAACCACCTTGAGTAGGGCACTAGTCCTCCATCTATAGGGCTACATCTATAGGGTCCCTAGCATTAGCCAATGATTCAAGTCATGTTCCCCAACATATAGGGTTGATCCAGATTGGTTATGTGGTATCCCCTTGTGGTTCTGTTCATGATCTATAGTGTCCCCCAGTCAGTTCAAGGTGTGAACCCCTCTCCGTGTATCAGATTTTCCCTTGAACAATGTGTTCTCAATTGGTGTGGACCAAATGATCTATAAATATTCATGGAGTGTCTCTGATGATATCATCGATTGAAGAGTTAGTTCTCCTAGAACAAGCACGATTCAAGTAGAATCCTATGGCTGGAAGTTGGTTGTGACCACCTAATGGTGTGGTGTATCTCATGAGTATATCTGGATATTCTGGTTATATGTGATGTATAAATATTACTATGTATAACGGAATATACTATATTTTGATGTATTTATTTTTATGGCTTCAGGGTGTCCTATTTAGTTTTTTTTACTCACCCTTACACTATATTTTCCAGAACATGTTGTGCCTTGTGAAGATTATTGACCTTTTTATGGAGTCCTAGGTGTACCAGGACCAGACGGTGATTAGTTAGACCAGAAAGACAAACGTGTGTTCCTACGGCGATCAGAAAACAGTCTTAGAACATTCACATTCAGGTTGGACTTTTTTTACATAATCTTTATGGTGGACTTTTATTTTTCCATGTTTAACTACAAATAATTTTAGTGTCATGATATTTTGAGGGATATTAATTGTATGCATTAATTTTTTTACTTAGTTGTTGTTACATTTCAACATTATGTGACTTGGGGATGTGTGTGTGTGTGTAGTTACTTTAGGAGAATGCATCCCTTTTTTTAAGTATTCTTACTTAGTGGTTGTATCCCGCCCCTATCCTATTGGATGTGATCTTTGGGTAGTCATGGAATAGGCCCCTATATGTTGAGTCATGATAGAGTGGTGTCAGAGGGGTTGGTTCTAATTTAGGATTGAGAATCTATGAGGTTGGTGTGGGGTAATAGTGTTAAATGATTCGAGATTTCCCTTTAGGATATGGACCTCATTGTTGGTGCAGAGACTAACATATTCGTACACCAAGACTCTAATTAAATACATTTTTTACTCGGTATATCAAAACACCAGTTGTGGAAAAAATGGATCATTCATCATATAAGAATGGTTGTTTTTTTTATATCCTTCTTGAGTCATCTATATAGATAAAATCTACTGATAGTGGTACATCTTGTTTTATTTCAGGATTCCCTACGTAGATAGCCAACCTAGATTCCACTACATGATCACAAGGGTTATCTGCCTAATAAAGAGAATTCGGTACAAGGGACCGTACCAGAGATAGCATTTTTGGGTGGTTTACCAGCTATACCACCACTTACCAATAAGGAGATACTACCATCACTACCCGCTGAGGATTCACAAAGGGTGAGTGCATTACTCAATCTTCCGAGGTAGAAACCTCATAGATTTTAGGGTGATCTAGACCCCAAGATGGATAAGGATTTGATATAGGCATTCACCCATGTTTTTATCTTTATGAGGACGCATTCCGAAAAGATAAAAGTTCTTGTTTTTAGTCTCCTTAATGGATATTCAAGTCAATGGTGGGGCTTGGCGACTTTGTCACATGAAGAAACAAATCCATCCTAGAAAGGCTTCAATAATCTCTTCAAGGAGGAGTTCAATCTTGAGACATTGTGGTCATACACATATAAGATCATCTGCATCTACAACAGAGCAGTATGACCATGGTAGAGTATTCAACAAAGTTTACTCATATTTTGCGACACGTTTTGGATATTGTATGAGACTAGTTCACCTGGGGTCAAACCCTCATGAAGGGATTATGTCAGGATATCCCGGAATGGGTAGTATACCTTATAATTCCTACCTATGTTGGGGTAATTAATAGATCCCTTCAAGTTGAGAGTTTTATTGAAGAGGAAACACTAGTAGTGGGAGCATGTATTGTGCACATATTATCTAAGACATTAGAAGAAAGAATCCAATGATCATCGCATGGGTCTAAGCAAGTTTGGGGCATTAGGGGAAGATCCCTAGACTCAGGGTCAGTGGTGTAGGTCTCCCAAGGCTAGTCAAATTATCCCATGTAAATATCGTGTTACTCATGCTGTGCTAAGGGACATATGGAACGAGATTTCCCAACCCATCATACAGATGAACGAGAGACGATCGAGGTACCATCGAGATAAATGCAGATATAGGAACATGGTGGTCCATAGGGTGGAATATGTGGAATAGGGGATGGCTTGATACTAAATGTTGGTAGGAAGTTCAACCTATTACAACCAACACACCTAGGTGGTCCATGCCAGACTCAGGGAGCTGGTGGGTATGGATGAGGGTGGCTATAGGTGATCGATGATTATAACCCCATTTGTCTATGGATGATAGGAGGTATGATATGTGCATTTTCAACTATTTCCTTAGTTATGATAGAAACAAGTTCTAGTAATTAATTTCTTTCAACAGACCGTTTCCAGGACTTGGAGATTCTGGTTCAAGCATAAGGTTTTCCATTGCACTGGGACACTCATGGTGAATGATACTTGATGATCACACGATGGTTCTGACTGTGTGACCTAACTATTGGAGGTGATAGTTTCAGTTGCGATCTCTTGTTAGAAGTATCAAGGCCTTATGATACCATTCATCATATAGATAGGTTATATATAATTCATGCTCAGATTTACTATTTTAGGTGAAGAGTGTGGTGTGTCTATTGCAAAGTAACCGAGTTTTTCTTATATCGGTGAAAAGTAAACATAGGAATCATAGGATGGACTCATTAAAAGGAGGGTGCATCCAATTACTCATTAGCTGGCTATAATCTCCCTCGGTTATGTGGATGATATAAGTCCTTAGTTTCTTTTAGTGGTTTCGTAGTATGAGGATGTCTTAACTCAAGATGTTCAAAATTTTCCTCCCCATATAGAGATGGACATCTCCATTGATCAAAACCCTGGTATGGAACTAATATATTCAACTTCATATAATATGGCTTATGCAATGCTTCATGAGCTGAAGTATAGTTTTAGGACCTATAGAGGAAGGGATTTATGAGGCCTGGTGTTTCACCATGGGATGCCCCAGTTTTCTTTCCAGGAAGGTAGATTGGAGCATGTGGTTATGTGGGTATTACCAGGGTCTAAACCAAGCGATTATGAAGAACAAGTATCCACTACCTTAGATCGATGAACTATTTGATTAGTTGAAATATGATTGTTGGTTCTCAAAGATTGATATCAGATCCAGCTATCACCTTTTGAAAGTAAAGGATGATGATATACTAAATATGGCCTTCAAATTGCATTTCAAACAATATGAGTACTTGGTGATGTTTTTTGGCGTAATGAATGCCCAATAGTTTTTATGGGGCTCATGAACCAGATCCTTCAACCTTACATAGACCTGTTCTTGGTGGTCTTAATTACTAAAATCCTATTGTATTTAACATTTGAGGAGGAGCACGCAAAACAGTTAAGGATGGATCTAGACACACTCAGAGAGAACCAAATTTAAGAGATGATCTTGAAGTTCTAGTTATGTATTTGAGAGTTCCATTTTCTAGTACACATCATCTTAGGGGCTAGAGTTGCAGTGAATCTCGTGATGGTTGAGGAATTTCTTTCTTGGGAGCCACCCAAGTGTGTTATCTAAGCATGGAGTTTCCTTGTAATTAAAGTGTAATATTAGAGGCTTTTACTTGAATTCTCTAGAATGGAAACACCCAGGACATTTTTTACATGAAATGGGAATCCTTTCATGTGGATTGAGAAGTTTTAGTAGAGATTTTAAGAGCTAAGGCATAGGTTTATGATCTCTCCCATTCTAATGTTATCATAGGAAGGTGTTGACTATGTGGTTTTCTGAGATGCATCTGGTAATAGGATTGGTTGTGTCCTCGTGAAGAGTAAATTGTTTCTTTACTATTGTTAATTCCATTTGAGACCACATGATAAGAACTATGTGACCAATAGTACTGGGTTAGAAGGGTTAGTATTCAAATTGAATATGTGGCAACACTACCTGGTGGGATATAGGTTTATCCAATACTATGATCAAAAGAGTCTCTGGTATATTTTCTCTCAGAAGGATCTAAACTTCCTATAGAGGAATTGGCTAGAGTTCCTACAGGACTACAACTTTGAGATTGTCTATACTCCTGGAAAGGGGAACGTTGTGGTAGATGCTCTCAAGAAGAGATCTAGTTTTATATTACTGAACAAGGGGTCAGAGAAGATTACATCATTGAATTTATCCTTTGTGGATGGAGATACTGAAGATTACCTGCAGTCGATGGTTGCCACCCATACAATCTTATATAGATTCAAGGAGGCACAACTTGGGGATACTGACAACGAGACCATACATGATCAGATCTCCACATGGAATAATTTTGATTGATATTTTAACAATGGGAAACACGACGTTATTTTCATTGGTTGAACAATAGTACCAGTGGTGTTGCATGAGGAAGTTAAAATCAAGTATCATACATCCTTTTTTGTTGTACATCCATGTTTGTTGAAGATGTATCTGGACCTCTAACGATAGTTTTGGTGGATATGGATGAAGAAATGAGTTTCAAAGGTATTTTCTCAATGCCTTACTTGCCAATAAGTTAAGGATGAGCACTAGGCTCTAGTGGATTTAGCTCAACCCCTTGAGGTGAAAGAATTGAAGTGGTATGAGATATCAATGGTCATTGTGATGGTTATACAATGTAAATCCTAGGGACATGAGTCAATCTAGGTGATCATTGACCGATTCACTATGTCAGACCACGTACTAGCTATCTTAGAGAAGATTCTAGCAGAGATCTTGTGGCTCCTCTATAATGAGGAGATATTTTGAATCCATTGAGTTCCATAGAATATTTTTTTTAATAGCGATTCTCAATTTACATCTCGATTATGGAATGGATTATCGGAGGTGTTTGGGACCCAGATACGATTGAGCATATCATTTCACCCATATATAGATTACCAGACAGAGAAGACCAATCTGGTTCTCAAGAACAAGATGTGGGCATGAATGTTAGACTATGGCCATATTTTGGAGGATCAACTAACATTGGTGCAGTTTGCATACAAAAACAGTTATCATTCCAACATTGGTATGTAAAAATTAGATGCCTTGTACTTGAAACCATATAGGTTACAAAATTTCCATAATGACCTAGGAGAGTAATCACCCATGGTCCCAATGTTTGGGAAAGTTACTATAGAGAAGGTGTAGATAATCTAGGAATAGATTAATACTGGACAAAATGACAGAAGTATTATGAAGATAGGAGACAAAGGCCTTCAGTGTTTGAGGAAGGAGATCACATGTTCCTTTATGTTTCTCCATGATGAGGATTAAGACGATTTGTATGGGTATGTCATCTATCAATGAGGTTCTTCTACCCTTTACAGATACTATGCAGAGTTGATGAGGTGGAACATTACTCGGATCTACCACTAAAGTTTGATAATGAACACATTGTCTTGCACATGTCGAGGCTAATGATATACGTGCATGACACACCACACATCATCAACTGGGGAGAGATGTACATTGAGGGTGGCAGAAATTTTGGTGAGTACCCAGTGGAGATCAATGATCAAGAGGATAGGATCCTTTGTGGGTGATCGATTCCTTTGGTTCAAGTCTGATGGAAGTACAATAATCTCTGGGAGAGAACATGGGAGAAGGAGGAGATTAAATTCATGCTCAATACACTCATATGTTTGAGTATCCCTTGTTTTAGATTTTTGAGGATGTAAATCCCCTATGTTGGTATATTTCAAAGTCTCATATATTTTATGTATTAATTTTTTTAATATTGTATGGACTGATTTCGTGACCTTTCACTAAGAAGTTATGAAATTATTGATGTCTATTGTGCCCAGAATAAATGTTTGAAAAATAATAATATATTTAATATCACACGTGCATGATTTTCCTAAAAAATATGAATAAATATTAAATGGGTGGACATATAAAATATCTGAGGACACTGTTGAGTTCAAAACATCGGCTTTTACCTTAGCGTGACATAACTTTAGTCAGAGTAGATTATTGTCGGAAAAAATTGTCAGGGACAAAAAATCAATAAAATAATTTATTAAACTATATTTTTGACAGAATGAAATTTCCTATAAAATTTTCCATATGATAGGAATCTGTGGTTATCTACAGAAACTTGGAAGAGCTAGACGGCCATTTTAGAGAAATCCAGATAATTTTCTCAGGTGAATCGCAATGAATCAATATCATATCACAGATCGTTGTTCCAACAGAATCTGTCAAACTCTTCAATGATGACTACAAAATAATTCTTTATTGATGATCGATCCAACATGAGTAATGGAATATTATTTATTGATTTAATTCCACATTATTTTTTACTATGATGAGAATATAATAATCCCTGAATAGATTAGCCCGCATATCAATCGTATTTTCTGAATGGGATTTGTTTACGGGTTATCAAGATTTATTTGATGTGGTTTTCTAACCCGAATCCGTTGATCCTGACCATTGCACCAAATTTTTTTTCCAATGATGATAAACCACTGATCATGTTCATTTATCCCTCCATTAATCACATTCTTTTCCATAGTAAACTTGTGGTTCCTGGACCAAAATTGCCAGGGGGTTCTGAACATGATTGGAACCCTAGATTTAAGGAGAATTGATAACTGGGGGTGAATATTTTTATATTGGGACTAAAGGAATTTGGTTCTACGACCTTATAGTCTTTAGTGTATCTAAAGAGGTTAGAAAGTCCACAGAAGGGACTACCAGTGTGGAATAATGGACCGACGACAACATGCGATCATGGAGCATGCTTAGGCAGCAGTGACTGATAATGTGGTAGAGGAGGGACGTAGTAATGGTTGGGGGATACTATGGTGGGATGTGGTTGCATATGAGGAGTGGACCGTGCCAACAGTATGGGTCATGAAGATATTCTAGTTCATGTCAACATGTTAGATCGGGCTGGTGGGTCGAGCTAGATCTAGTTTAGATCCGAGGCAACCAGAGCAGATCTCAGTTACGGTTAACCATGATAGTCGACCGTGATGATTGAACATGGGGACACGACAGCATGTGCTGATGTGAGTGCACCGACCATGCCAGTCGACCATGGTTGATGTGACCACACGAACGGACCATGTGGTATTTTGACCCACCATGGTGTTTGACCACATCGGTAGGTGGTCATACCGCGGTGGTAGGTCCACAGGCCCCCGGTAGGCACGCATGCAGTTTTTCTCAGTCAAGTATATATTTTAACCAAAGCATCTAGTCCATGAGACACCAAGAGAGTTGAGACCCTAACATTCATACAATCATTTTAATATAAGTGTTGAGTTTTTTGTTAGGATTATTATATTTTGAGAGCATTCCCTAGGTCTTTTCCTTGATTGTTTAGTATGAAATTAAATCCAAATTACTAGATTGTAATCCTCTCTAGAGGCCATGTCTCAGATAGAGTAGGTTATACCTCCCGGAGACTAGAGTTCGATCCTATATGATTCCATGTAATGTTTGTGGAATCACGTAACCCCCTTGAGTATGGTGATTATCATTTATCTAGCGGGTCAAATTAGTACGATCAGTGGAATCCCCCCATCATTCTGGGTGTGATCCCCTACGCATCAGGTTGATCTAGACATGGTACGTGGTATCCCCTAGTGGTTTTGGGAGTGATTTGTGGTGTCCCATGGTCTTTCGGGGCATGAAACCCCCTATGTGTATCATAGTTCTCCTTGAGAAATGAAATCTCTTTGGGAAGATCCCAAATGATCTAGACCGAATCATGGAGTATGTCTGATGATATCATCACTTGAAGAGTGAGTTCTCCGAGAATGAGCACGCTTCAAACAAATTCCTTTGGTTGGGAGTTGGTTGTGACCACCTGATGGCATGGTGTCTCTCTTGAGTATACATGTATATTTTTGTAATATGTGATATGGATATATACCTATGTAGATTTGAATGTAATTTAATTTGATGAATTTCTTTGGGTTTCGCAGGTGTCCTACTGAGTATTGTCCTACTCACCCATGCACAGGCTTTTCCAACAAGTGATGTCTCTTATAAAGATGATCAAACTTTTGATGGAGTCCAAGGTGGACCCATACATGGCAGTTCTTAGTGTGTCTGAATATACCAAGGTGTGTTCATACATCTTTTAAATATAATTCCCATTACCTTTACTTTTAGGTTGACTTGTGTTACACACTCTTTGTGGTGGGATTATGTAAGGCCTTATTTACATTACAGAAAATATATTGTCACACTATGTTATTGAATATTTGTGGGATTCATGAATTTATTACTTAATTATATTTAAGTTTTATCATTTTGTGGCATTAATATGTGTGTTTGTGTTGGTACATTGAGATAATTCCTCACATTTTTTGGATATACCTACTTGGTTATAGTCACTAGCCCCTGGCCTATTGGAGATGAGTTTGGGGTAGTCAAGAAACGAGCTCATATGGGAAGGTATATGGAACATACTTATATATACATATCACATATTATTTAATTAATATAATTTATTACTATTTTATTAATATTTCTTGGACAAAACTCACATTTCATGTAATAACGATGACATTTTTCATGCTTGTTTTGGTTCATAATTTTCATTCCTTTTAATTTGATAACGGTTACATCATATCGCAAAATTATATTCATGAAATAAATATCATATATATTCATTATATATATAAATTTTTAATATCCCATTAAAGTGGGATATTTCAATGGAATTTCACTTTTTATTGAGACGGTAGCCCATACATATGCATGAATGATGTATCCAGTTCATAGATATATAGAATGAAAGAAATATAAATATTAATTCACACTTAAATATTCATTTTTTTAAAATATATATCATATTTATTCATTTATTATATCCTTATTACCATCCATGTCAAGGTAAATTAAAAAATGTATCACATCACTTCGTGGAATCGATAATCCACAAGTACATACAAGCAGAAATAAAATTTTCCAAAAAATTGGAAAGAAAGAAGAAATATGTGATATTTTAATTCCACTAATATAATAATTTCATACATATATTAGATAAATATAATATACATCATTATCTCTTGTCTTTAAAGGTGGTGATGGAAAACGAATTGCATCGGTTCACGATGTGATAGTCTGCCGTACACACGATTGGCGATTTTGTTTCCCATTTTAGGGAATTTGATATGGATATAGGTTATTACATTATCTTTATAACATATCTGTACATAATAGATAATATTTTTAATATATCATTATTTTCTTAAGTATTTGGAGGATCTATAAGTATAAATAAAATAAAAACACATGCCTATGTATTTTACCTCTTCATTGGAGGATCTCTTTAGGTTTATAAATAAATACTTATTTGGGTGGATTAATATTAAAAATATGTAATCTCGTATCTGGGAAGCTATGTAAGAAATATATTTTTGTTGGCCTTGGATGAAACATACAGTCTTTGAAGTGTGAAGAGGATACAAGAGGGGCTTCCCTTTTTTATGAGGTGTAGATGACACACTTCATTTTTTGAATAGAAATAGGCGTAACCAAATTTTAAACAAGTTAAAAGGATAAAAAATTGATTATTATAGTATATTATATTATATATAGTCAAAATATCACTATAAAATGGTATTTGGACATTTTTATAGGTCATTTTACCTAATATATTTTTTAGTTTAACCTATATTAAAAACATTATAACCTTAGCCATGGTAACTAATTATTATTTTTTAATATCGTTTAGAAAAAACTCAGTTTAGATTATTCTGAAATATTAATTATACTATTTCCAAAAATTAAATTTATTAAATGTAAAATTTTTTATTTAAAATTAAACCACAGATGTGATGAAAAAATGGTTTTCCAAATAGAAAATATTGATAAGTAAAGAATTTTTTTAATATGAAATTTAAATATGAAATTGATTAAAATAATGTAAATAATATTAATAATTATATAATTTTACTTATGACTATTTTAAAACAAAAATAAAATTAATTTTTTCAAATGATTCAAATTAAAATTTGATTTTTAATAAAAATAAGTATTTTCTATAGTAATAAAAGAATCACAATTTATTGAAAATTATAACAAATTCGTTGAAATATACTTTCAATATTTAGATTTTAAAAATGTATAATATTTTTTCATATGAATTTTAAAAATATGAAAACATAAATTTATTAATTTTTTGAGAAAATTAATACGAACATATTTTGGGAAAATAGTTTTTTTGAAAAATATAATTAATTTACTAAGAATTAACAAACATTTTATCAGTATAAATTCTTTATATAAATAAATTATAAATATTTTTTTTAAAATTTCATTATTATTTTGTTTTAAATAATTGTTATAGAATTCATGTTTATATATAAATGCTAATATCATATTATGGTTCGTTAGAACGTCGTGTTTTGGGTAGCACAAGTTATCTGAGAAATTTAATTTATTAAAAAAACTATATCCTAAAAAGACAGGGTGTTACACGCTACCCCAATAAAATTATATATTTACCTAAAAATTCTCCACTATGTTATAAAAAAATCAGGTCACTTCTTCCTCATCATATCCTCAGGTTCCCACATCGCTTCTTCAAATTGGTGGGTTTTCCACAAAACATTGATCTGGTGAGTGGTCTTTTTTTAGCACATTATCTCTATGATAAAAAATATACATCGCTTTTTATTCATATTAAATATCATATTCCAGTACTATGACCTCTAAGTTTAGTAGATGTAAATGATAATGAATATACTTCTTTTGGAGATATATATGGAACACATCGTGGAATTGAGAGTGTTTCAGTGGAAGTGTCAATCGGTAAGACACTGTCTGAATGTGATAAATAATTTCAAAGGGACTAAAATAACTAGGGCATAATTTTTCCTTATTTAAAAATATCATTACCATCATTCATGGATAAATTCTTAAAAGGACAATTCAACTACTTAAAATTACAAATCACACAGATGATTGTCAACATAACATTTTTTTCTAATTTGGGCTCCTAGTTTTAGTTTTTGAATTTCTATAACCTTTATTTCCATTTCTTTAAATAAATCAGGTCCCGAAATAATTTTTTCTCCAACTGAATCCCAGTATACTGTATTTATAAACTTATTTTTATATAGTTCATCATAAGGATCCATATGAGCTTTCTAGTGAAAGCTATTGTTGTAAGAAAAATTAACTAGAGGAATGTGGTGATAACAACCATATTTAAAATACATAGAATAAGATCTCAACATAATCCATATCATTTGAATTTTTATGTCAAACTAAAAATATATCGAAGGATGATACGTAGTATTGAAACTAAATTATATATCTTGAGCATTCTGAAGAATTCTCCAAAACATTTAGGTAAACCTCATATCCCAAACCGATTCAATAGAATGTGGTACAATATGAAACCTTAACACTTCAACAATGTATATAATAAAAATTTGATATAAAGAGGAATATTATCTAATAGAGATTATGTGTGATGAATTATAATGTGATTGACTACATTCCATATTGGATTATGCCCTTTAGATGTTTTGGGGATTCCAATGAAAAAATCCATTTGATGTTTTCCCATGTCCATTAAAGTATGGGTAATGGTTGTGACATCCCATTATAATTATGTCTCTCAACCTTTACTTTTTGATATACCAATAATTGAGATATATAATTAACAATATCTCCCTTCATTCCATTTCATCAAAATACTCTTTCAAATATCTATACATCTTCTTACTTCTAGTATGAATAGTGAATAAAGAACTATGAGTTTCTTTTATCATCATTTTTTTCAACACTAGTACATAGGGGGCATATAAATAGTTCTTGAACCTTATCATTATATCACACACAAGTATAATTTCATGAATGTATCTAAACTTCTTATGTAGCTCTCTATTATCAATATGTTCCATTTAGTCTTCACATAGATAAAATTGAGAACACTTTTTTGAGAAATATAATATTTCTACCATTACTTTAGGATATACAGATCCATCAATTGAAAATCAAGAAACATTATAGATTTTGTGATCCAAAACATGGATATGTTTTCATGATAATTTCAACTAAAAAAAATATCCACAGTGTACTCCTTCCATGGTTAGTAATGTATTGATCATTCAAAAAATTTAATTAGATCTAACCATCATCCCCATCCCATTTTTAACATCTTAATTGTGAATATATACTTTTAATATTTTTGATTAGTATATATCTCACACATTTATCTATAAATTATATTCAACCATAGTTGTAATGGAAAATTTACCATAGTTAACAATAAAACATTAGTTGGGTAAATATCCTCAGGAATATCAATTTTCATAAGGAAATTGATATAATGCATGAGAAATCATCACAATACCTTCAGGGATACACCACTATAGATTAAAAACCCTTATATACTATTGGGTAAAGTAATAATTAGTTTGTTGAATAATCTTCTCTTTAGTTCATTGAAATATTACTCGAATTCAACTTTCACGGGGAACTTGGTTCCCATTACTATTTAACCTGGTTAGTAGATTAGATTGTCCTAATAAATTCTTCAAAAACCATCAATAATATCCATCCAAACAAAGAATATGTAAGGTCTCAGTTACCATGGTTGGTCTAGGAAAACATTCAATAGACACCATCATTGATGGATCTACCTATACTCTTGATCTTGAGATTATATGACCCAAAATTAAATCCTTTTGTATCCAAAATTACAACTTTTTAAAAACTTCAAAAAGTTTCCCCATCCTTTGGTTATTCAATAAAATTATCAAGTGATCTTCATGATTTTCCTTAAACATGGAATATATAATAATATAATCTATAAATACTACCACAAACAAATCGATCTAATCTTTGGATACTATATTCATTAAATCCATGATGATAGTAGGGCAACTGGTAAAACCAAATAGAATCACTATATATTCATAGTTTCAAGACTTTATATAAGGACCTAGCCTTTAATATTGTATTATTTGATTCCTAGTCAAGAGTGTACACTCTATTACCTTTAGGATTAGTTCAGGTTTATAATTTTAGAGAATAATGATATAACTAATACATAAAAATCATAAAATTCATAGAGGTCACTTCCAAATAGTATCTATTTTTTATATAACATTCAACTCTTAAAATAAGGCATGAATTATTTTCATATAAATTTTCAAAAAAAAATTACTTTAAATCATACATTACATTACCCATCCTAAAACTTTATAATTTAAAAAAAACATGGGTTGAGAATAAAATCTCAGCAACAGATAAAAAACGAAAGGGAATAGTTTGTTCTGTAAAAACATGAAAAACACGTATAACATTTGCCTTTCTCATCATATTTTTTTTTGAATATAAAATGAATCATCTTTACAAGGAAAACAAACACACATTTGGATCAATGATAATAATTAAAACCCTTTGAAATAAATTTAAACTCATTTAGGTCACATAGAACATGAAATTCATAAAACTCTTTTAAAACCCTTTCAAACCCCTTTCAATTAAAATAACCATATGTCTGACATGAAATATAATCATTACCTAATGAATTTTTTAGATATAACAGAATCACCCAGTGAAATATGTGCCACCCCATGTTAATATATAGTGGTATTTCTCAACAATATATTAGACACCCCTTTTGTAGATATAATGGGTTTATCCAAATTCTATCTAGGCCATTACGTGTTAAGATAAAATGGGTTTTCCTAACATTATCTGGGCCAACCCATGTTAGATTGTAATGGGCTTTCCCAATGCTATTTGGGCTGCCACATGGGGTAATGATCTATTAAAAATCATATATAAAACTCTTTCATCTTAAAACCTTTTTAAACCTCTATAAAATTTTATTAAAACAAATTATGATAAAAAAAAATTTTAACCCATTTTCAAGGCCAAAAAATAATTTTCTTTGAAAAAACACTTTAAATACCAAAATTCTAAAAAATTGGAATGAGGGGATTTCATTTAAGAAAAAATGTATGATTTTAAAGTAATATAAAAATAAAATTATATTCATGATGGTGAATAATTCATTGTCTCTCTATTCATTAAGAATAAAACTTTCCTTTTCACGTTTGTCAAATATTATGTACAAAAAATGTAAAAAAGAATTTTTTTTAAAACTATTTAATGAAATAAAACATATAAATAAAATATTCCTTATAATAATTTTATATCTATATAAATAAATTGAAAAATAATATAAAAATTATTTTCATCGAGTAATTTATTTTGGAATTAAATCATAAAACATTTTAAAATAAACTTTTCATTTGATGTTTCCCCCACCACTCTGAAATATTTGAATCATATTCCCCATGAATAAATAATATTTTAAAAATGTTAAATAACACGATAACAAATAAATTTATTATATGATATGTCAATGTGGATGAATATAAACCACATAAAATAAAATGGGTGTATTGCATCAAAATATGCCTCAATGAAAGGATATTGAGACGAAGTCCCTTACCTTTTGTCTGATTCATTATGTTTGTCATTATCTTCCTTTTATTTGGGTAACTCCTTTTGTATTTATCCAAATTACTTCATTTTTTTTATTTATACCCAAATTGAGGCTTATAAGATGATATTATGGGTTTTGGGGTCTTATTTGGGTAGGGGTTGTATGATCTGAGTTCCTTGATAGGTGTGAAGAAGTGGTGAGAGTGAGTTCCTTTATACAATGGAAGAGTTACATTACTGTAAATAGAAAAAGTTAAAAACTATTGGGAGGTCTCCCTTATATCATATTCTTCCAAAATTGAAAAATAAAAGAGTTTTGGAAAAAAATGGAAGATATAAACATACACCACAAAAAAATAATTTATTATTTTCATTTATTCCCTAGTCTATATGTTTACATATTTTTTTCTTTAGAGTTTTTACTAAGGTAACTTGTATCTCTTTATGTACCATGTCAATTTATCCTTTAATAATGTAATAAAAAATATATTTAACTGATATTTTAGAACTAATTATTCTAATTATGAAGTCCAATTAATTAAATAAAAATCAAAAAATTTTGTAAAATTTATTTTAATATAAATCCATGCCATGCATGAAACCCTATTTTAACCTTAATCACACTAATCAATTTTAACTGTTTTCAATAATTATTATAGTGAAAAAATTAGTTAAACTAATTGGACTATAAATATTTTACTGATTCAAAATAAATACAATCTTTTTTTAAATTTCAATTCATTTTAGTGGAAAAAATAATTTTAAATCGAACCCCACATATGTGGTGAGAAAGCAGGTCTTTGTTGTCGAAATTTCATAGAATTTTTTTTATTTATAAATTAGAAATAAAAATATTATAATTACTTAAATTGGATTAATTTATGTTAACTGTATCTAAATTTACTTTAAAACCAATTAATTATATAATTTAGCACTATAAATTATATGGTCGAAAAAATAGAATTCAATTAAAATTCAATGTTTATCACTATTTATCAAAAAATAAAACATCTCCGAAAAATACCAAATAATCACCCAGAGATAATTTTTAAATTACTTTTTAAAAATTGATGTTTTTTTAAAATAAAAATTTAAAAAAATTCTAATTTTTTTATAGAGTCATCCATTAGAAGTTGGTTATATCATTTTTTAGAAAGCTACTTCTTTTTTAGAATAAAATATGATTTATTCTTATCATATTACTATAAAAATATGTTGAATGAAAGCAAAAAATTTATAATAATGTTTCAAAATAATATAGTTTATCCTATTTATAATTTCTAACATAACGACTAGGAAATACCTTGCTAATTAAAAAAATTAATAGTATATTGTTTAGGAATACTCTGTCTTATATGCAACAAATTATTTTAAAGAAACTAATTGGTGTGTTTAAAAGAAGAAAAATTTCATGTTGTGGGTAATAAAATCAAAATTTTATGTTTCATATTACTAATGTTATTAAATATTTTAATTATTTTTATGGAAAATATATTTCATAAAATCTCAGGATGTTACATCCTTCAACCCTTAAAATGGATTTCACTATTGAAATTCAAATTGGTTATCAAAGGTTTATCTTTTTTATAATTTAATTATTGAAACCCATATTATGAAAAATAAATAATGAAAATATCCTATATAAATGGAAATTGAAAAACATAAAGGTCACCCAAAGTTACGCATAACTAGGATTCCACATAGGGAGAACATATGTTAGAAAGTAGGAAAACCTAAATAATTATAAGAGTGATTAAGGTCATTGATCACCAGAAAATGAATGATCAATGGATAGTCAAGGGGATCAAAACCATAAATATATGATGATAAAAAATAACATTGGTTAATCGTAATTAAAGGTACGTGGATAATATTTTTGTTTCAAGATACATTTCCTAGAGTAGAGGAATTCATTTACAATCAAATAATTTTAAGAAATATACATACTTTATAGAATTCTATTTTATAAGAAAATTTTCATCACCCCAACAATCCCATAAAAATTACAAACATAAATATAAAAAATACCCTTAATTTTCAAAAAACATATAAACCTTAAATGTTATAAATACCTTAAAACACACTTTAAATGTAAGGGCATACTTCTCATTAAACTAAATTTTTATGTAAACATAAACAAAAAAACATATCCCAAATAGTAATTAATAAATTTTTGACCACATCACATAGAACCTCATAAGGAGTGTCTAAAAACATGAAATTAGTTATCAAATTCGGAAAATACCATGCTCCCTGGTGATTCCATCACTTCACCAGATATCTCAACATCAACTACAATAGCAATAAAAGGGTTTTCCATACCTTTTTGTTTCCAATGAAGATGATTTCAACCTAGATTAAGTAAATTAAGAATCAAATTAACGTAATGTCACAAACCATTTTAAATATATCACCTCACTATTTTATGGTAATTTGTTACCCATCCATTGGTTGTTCATAGTGATATTCTTTACATTTATGAATCTGATGACCAACCTGACCACATCAGAAACACTTCCATGCTCCCGTCCAACACACTATGAAATATTTTTTTTCCACACTTGGATAATTTTGAGGCCTTACATCCAAAATTATTAGTTATTTTCATAACCATTTTATACCACATTTGCAATTTCATAATATTTTCATCTCATAGAACACAAGTTTCAAAAAACTCAGTCTCAAGTTTCTATGTAAAACAAACCACATTATCATAAATTTTACATTTTCAAGATGACATATAACTTCACTTACTCGGTTTAAATCCTAATTAAAATCCATTTATTTCACATTCAATATATCTATTAAAATATGACACATTCCTAGATAATAATGTGATATTTTCTTCATATGCAGCCATAAAATCGTCAATTTTGACTCAAATCATTGAATTCTATTCTATCGTAAGTTAAAAAATTATAGGGAAATAGTTATCAAGAAAAATATCCATAAATTTTTCTCATTCCATGGCATCAAAATCATATTTATCTATAGTATTATAATCCCAATTCCACTATCTATCAACTACACCTTCAAAATAATACATAGAAAGGGGTACTTTTGATGATTCAAACATACCATGACGTCAAATATCTTTTGTATGGAATTGATCCACCATTTAGCTACCAATAATTAAGATGATCTATTGAATTATGGGGTATGTTGCCTCATGAAATGATCCACTCTATATATATTCTTTTAGGGAAAATCAGGTTCCTCTCTAGCATGAATACCACCAACATTTATAGCTTGTGTCCACTGATCAATCACTAGAAAAAATGATCTATTTCAATTCCAACCATCTCAAGATGTTGATTTGGAAGGATATTTTCCTATTAATTTCTCTCCACTATATATTTCATATTACCTCTGTGAAAAAACATTCTTGAAAATACATACATTAGATAAGGAAAAATGAAAATTATAAAATGATATTTCATTTAAAATTATCCATATAGAAAAATTTTCTGATAAAATGCTATTAACAGTATCCCAAAATCTAAATTTTTCTAAACCTTTCATTTATTACCAACCCTAAGGCATTTACTGTAAAAATGTCATTAACTTCAGTTTTAGTCTTGAATTTAATTTACTACACATTGAGGATCTTATCAGGATTAGTGTTTTCGAGAATTTATCTATAAATCAGACATAAAAACCCATAAAATATAAAGTGTACACTTTCAATTAGTATCCATTATTTCCATCATATACTACTCTTAAAATACGTCATGAATTCTTTCATTTTAAAATTTCATGAATTTTAACTTGACTTCTTCCATTCCCTTACCCATCCTTAAACCTTGTGAATTATTTATAAAAAAATATTATGATAACAATACCTTAATACGGGATTAAAAATAAAAGAAATCGTTTATTAAATAAAAACATGAAAACTAATATAATTTTTACCTTTATCATTACGGTTTTTTGAGAAATTTAAATAATACATGTTCACATGAAAAATAATCAAAAATGTTTCTCAAAAATAATCCTTAAAACCCATATACTGAAATTAAAAGTCTATTATGTTACATAGAGAATCATACAAGTAAAACCATTTCAAATCCCATCAAAAACCATTTTAAAACCATTTCAATTATAAAAACTATACGACCAACATCCAATTTATTAATTACCCAATGCATTGGAGAGCTATAATGGGATGACTTGATGTTATCTGGGAAACCTCGTATTAAGATACAATGGGATTTCTCATCACTATCTGGGCCACCCCATGTTAATCTATAAAGGGATTTCCATGCTATATCTGGGACACATCATGTTAAGCTACAAAAGTCTTTTCGTAAACTATATAGGTCGCCGCATGTTAAGAAGTAATAGGACTTCTTATTCCTATCTAAGCCTCTAAATCATGTAATTCTAAAGTTCCACTTCATTAATAAAAATATTTCACATTAAATCCATTTAAAAAACAGAATTAAACTCGTATAAAAATACATTCAAATAGGAACACCATTTTATTTTAGAACCCTAGTTCCAATGGCATGAAAAAATATTTCATAAAATATTTTCAATAAAAAAATACAAAAAAATGGAAATAGGTTCTTCATATATAAAAAAATAATTCCTAAAATATAATCTAGAAGTAAAATAATAGTCATAGTGGAAGAATAATCATTTCTTCAATGTACATTAACAATATAACATTACTTTGGTAATTTGTCAAAACATTCGATGTAATCCATTTAAAACCTCTTCATTTTGAAAACTATTTAATGAAATTAAAAAACTAAATAAAATTTTATTTATAATCCTTTTATATCTATATAAATAAAAATATAAATATTATATCAAGAATATTTCTTTTGAGTAAAATATTTGGGAATTAAAGCTTTAAACAATTTAAAAAAATTACTGAAAGTACCCCAAGCCACATTGAAATATTTGAATCATAATCCCCCTAAAGAAATAACATTGAAAAAAACATTAAAAAACATGAGAATAAATAAAATCTTGTTATTATTTTTCAAAGGGTTATATATAAACCACATAAAATAATATGGGTGTATAACATAAAATTATGCCTTAATAAAAGGTGATTGAGATAATGTAACATACCTTATGTTTGATTCATTATGTGGGTATTTATCTTCCACCTCGTCAGATAACTCATTTTGGTTTGATATAAAGGACTTCCTCAGTTTGATTTATTGCCAATGTGAGCCTTCAAATATGATATGATAGATGTCTGGAGATTATTTGGCCAGATTTTGGATGATCCAAATGGATTGAAAGGTGTGATGAAGTGAAGATAGTCAGTGAATTTTTAATAGTGTAGGAGGGGGGAATTATTGTAAATACAAAAAAGGTAAATAGTATTGGGAGGTATCCCTTACATCATGTGTTTTAAAATTAAAAAATAATAATTGACTATAGGTAAATGTTTCTCAATCTAAGCATAAACCATGAAAAAAATTAATTTTTATAATTTGTACCTTTGTATTTATGTTTACTCAATTTTATCTTTATAGTTGTTATTAAAGTAACTTGTATCTTTTTATATACCTAGGTTATTAATCATTATGAATATAACTAAAAAGAACATAATTAGATAATTTAGACACTCTGATTCTAAATATGAAGTCCAATTTGCGAAATAAAAATCTTATGTGTGTGTAAACATAATATTAACACAAATTCATATCTTGTAGAGAACCACATTTTATCCTTAATTGCATTAATTGATTTGAATTACTTTCACAAAATACTATGGTAACAAATGTAATGACCTGGATTTTTCATGTATTTTTTTGTTTAATTATAAAGAATGTTACGAGTCCACGAAAATTGACGGCGTGTGATTCTGAGGCCCGGTGTGCCTGAAATGAATTGATGAACATTATTTTTGGGTATGTTTGGAAAATGAAATAGCGGGTTTTTGTAACTTTTGAACCGGTGCTCGGAATGGAAATATGAGGACATAATTGAACTCGCAGAGTTGATATTCTCTTAAGGGGGCTTTTAATCCGACCACAGTCGGTTGAGGGTGAATGTTAGTTTTTGTGTTTTTCGTGGAAATAAAAAAAATACTGGAAAATTGTTTTTATTTTTAACCTCCTAATAAAATGTTTAGTGGTGGGGACCACCAAAACTAGAAAACCCCCATTTTAAATGTTTAATGGTGGGGACCACCCGACTCTTGAACTCACTCTTTAATGAGGCTGGTGACTTTTGGTTTCCTCTAAATCAATTATGCCAACACCATCATAATTAATGGACAATTATATTTTAAATTAATAATACATAAGTCAATATGTTGGATATTCATTTTTTGTGAAATTGGGGAAATTGTTGGAAAAGAGGATGGATTTTTTAGGATCATTACCTCCCAATAAATAACGCCTCTACAACAATGAACATTCTCCAATGAAGAAGGAGGAACCAAGCCTGAGCAAAGATCGGAAGAACCATGTACAGGCAACAAACGCCAATGTTCTCCAACGACATCATCTTCATCCTCACAACTCCTCCATTAGAAACATAAAGGAAAGAAATGTTATTTATATTACCTTTTCCCCGTTTTTGACATCCTTATTGAAATAAGAATGTCAAAACCACTTGTTAATGCTCTATCACAGAGGGTGCGGGCAAAACAAACATGGCCCAACCACTCCGCAAATCATTGTGTTTTATTGTTGTGTTCTTCATGATGGAGGAGGATGGAGACCTGTTCCAGAAATTGGTATCGGTGGGACTCGAGAGAATCATCCGACACCATGGAAAACTCTGAAGATGGCGGAAGCACAACCGCGCTACTAGAGAGGAGTTGCGGCCCATCGACCATGGTGGATCTAGAGTGGAGGTCGTCTACGGCTGACCGCGTGAAGGGGCGGTGGTACACATCTGCGCCTCCCAGTAGAGAAGAGCTGCGACCTTGGGCCCCGGTGGTGAGGGAAGGGCGGTCGGCTCACTGCCGGCCACCGAGGACGGCGTGGTACATGACCATGCCGCGCAGAGGTGCATGCTATCTGGCCAGTCGGGGAGCCGAACAGACCACCCCGCGGCCAATGCACCATGTTCCTCCCCTGAGGGCTGCGCCATAGAGGGAAATAGCACTGCGTTCCACTGCACTATGGGCCACCCAGGGAGCCTCACCAGCGGTCCAGGAAAGACCTTGCGGGTCGGGTTGGCCCAGGCTGGGTCAAGCAGGGTTGGACTAGACCCCGACCTACTTCGCCCCTTTTTCATTCTTTCGGCCATATCTTGAGTTACGAGCATCCATATCACAAACCGTCTCTGGTGTCATAATCCTTGGATCTAGAAAGTTCTTTTTGTATACCCCACTTGAGTTTTGGATGAAATTGGTGGTATGACCAGGTTGGATCTAGCACGAATCCAACCAGGCCCTCGAGACTAAAAGGCCAATAACTTACAGACCGAGCATCCGATTGACACATCATCTGTTGCATTGAGACCCCTTTTGTGTAGAAGTCCTTTAGGATACTTCATCGTGGGACATTGTGGCAGTTGGAGTATAGAATTGTTGCGTGAGGTGCAGATCATCCTAGAATCAAGCGAGCTTAGTGTGGGTACCCTGTAGCTGGCTCTTGCATGAGAAAAAGATCATATGTGGGTCTGTGCTTTGGGATTCTATGTGGTTCTATGCTTCGGGATCCTATGTGGGTCTTTGTTTGAGAGTATAACTTGGATCCAATCTAGGAATCCATGTGGGACTACTCAATGATTCTATGTGGGTCTGCTGTACTAGGATCCTATGTGGGTCTGATGATTTAAGATCCTACGTGGGTCTAATGATTTAGGATCCTTCGTGGGTCTGCCTCTTAACTGAGTAAGATGATTCTGTAGTTACAACTAATTATATTTAATACTATACCTATGTTATACCTGGTGTGAGCTAAGTCATTACCTGTTGATTAATCTTCTGTTTGGCATACCTTCGTGGTACTTACCTTTGTGGTAATATTCTGTGTGGGGTTCCTTTGTGGTACTTACCTTCATTGTGATACCTTTGTGGTATTATTTTGTTTGGTGTACCTTTGTGGTAATTACCTTCAATGTGATACCAGTGTGGTATTCTTTTGCATGACGTACCTCTGTGGTACTTACAATCATGGTGGTTATCTTCGTGATATTCTTTCCTTCGTGGAACAGTTGTAATTTGGCTAAGGATTTGGGCCTTGAGTTTCTTCATGAATGAGATGGGTACACATGAAAACTTAGGTATATGTATGGGCATATACCTAAATAGGTTTTTAAGTTGTTTTCATGATTATTGGTTTATCCTTTGTGGATTTAGTGAGACCATTGAGGGTTTGGGGTCCCTACTGTGTATCGTTATACTCACCCCTGCATGGAATAAGCCGACACCTTGTGGTGTTTGGTGCAGACGAAGTAAAATGATAACTAGGGACGAGGGTACCAGGACTAGATGTGTCTCGAAGGTGGACCTAGATGAGTTGTACAGTAGACATGACCGTTCGAGAGTTGTATCTACCCTTTTGGTAGGATCCTTGGCGGGCCTTCAAAGGAGTTGTTCCAGTTTACCTTTACATTCTAGTTTTCATGTACATTCCAGTTGGGATTGTATTATGTCCCCTTTTACTTAATTTACTCACTATTTTTATAGTTAATTTTACTTGTGTTCGTATCATGTTGTTTTCTTGGTTGAGTGTGTTTATAGGATATAAGGGCAATGTCTTCCCGGTTTTAGGAAATACACATTTCGGTGCTAGTCGCCAGCCTCTGGCCTATGGAAGGCGGGCATGGGGTTGTCACGGCATGGGCCCCAGGGGATGGGTCATGAAAAATTGGTATCAGTGAATTTGGTTATACCATATAACAATGGACTCTTATATTTTAACATCAATAATCTTATGTTTAGCGAGTGTGGTTATTAGTTTAGGGAATCCAGTGTTGGTGTGGCGGCTGACATATCCATACACCAGGACCCTGACTTCTAATTTCTGACTCAGTGCATGAAAACATTGATTGCGTGTGTGTTTGGAAAAGTTTTCACTGATCACACTTTGTGTCCACTCACTGTCTATAACTATTTGACCATGACACACCTATTTCATTTCAGGATGCCTCCACACAGACATCCAGTTAGGGTTCCGGGTAGAGTACCCGATGATAGCCCACCGAGCAATGAGGCCTCGATGCAGGGCCCTTTATCATTAGGGGAACCAGAGGAGGGGCCAAAGGTACCATTAACCATTGGTCCATTGATTCCACTATCCCCAGCAACAGAGGGTGCACAATTCTTGAGAACGTTGAACAATTTCCACCACCTGAGGCCACCTAGGTTCTAGAGAGAGACTGATCCACTGGCGGCTGAGGATTGGCTGGAGACCAAGGTGAGGGTTTTCCGACTGGTAGGGACACTAGCTGATCTCATTTTGAGCCTTGCTGCCAGTATTCTATAGGAAGCTTTAGGTAGATTGTTGAGCATGATGCTCCAGGTCCACTATGTGGTTACAATTCTCTGGGAAGACTTTGAGAGCCTGTTTTGGGCAGAGTTCGTCCCAGTGACCATTCGCATAGTGCGCATACAAGAGCTTCTTCATCTTCAGTAGGGCAGCATGACTATGGCTCAGTACTCAGCGAGGTTCACCAACCTCTCACTCTACTCCACTGATATGGTGCAGGACCTATTATTTAGGGCTTGGACCTTCTATTAGGGACTCATGAAATATATCAAGGCAGAAATGATTTATCTCAGCATCTCGACATATGCTACAGTGTTAGAGAGATCCCTGTTAGTGGAGAGTTTTCTTGCTAAGTAGCCACCAGCAATGAGACCCACCACTGGGCATCATGTAGTGGAGTTTTCTGGAGCTGGCAGCAGACATATGTAACAGAGGTCCAAGGGAACCAGACCTACAGGTGGATGGCTGTAGTATTTAGGGTCGGTTGTGCAGGGCATAGAAGATTGATCCAGTCATGAGAGGAATAGGTAGTGTTACACATGCGGTGGGTAGGGTCACATGTCTCATGACTATATGGCCCGCTGTACAGATAATCAGTAGATGGTAGAAGGACCATTCATTCAGAGATAGAGGTTTGACTGAGGAGGTCTGTAGGAAACAGGCCGATGTGGTAGAGTAGCTAGCCGCGTAGTTGGCGGTGGGCGATGATTTCAGATGTTACCGCCACCACCCCCAGGTGGTCCACCCCATCTACATAGAGCAGGTGGATAGGGGCAAGCTGAGCTCTAGGCAACTGAGGCCTATGACCATCGCGCACTGGAGATGATATGAGGTATGATCTGTGTCTATTATAACTTAGCTTCACTACTTATAGACACACGTGCCACCATTCTTTTATTTCCATGGCCCTCTTTCGGAGATCAGATATTATGATGTAGTCGTTGGCTTGATCCTTATGACTAGAGTCTCTTACGGGAGTGTATTTGATGATTACACAATGGTGTCGGTAGTGTCATCTTACTCTAGGAGGCGAGAGATTCTGCTGAGATTTCTTTGTAGTGGCGTCGAGGCCTTGCGACATCATCTTGGGTATGGACTGGTTTTCGATAGTCCATGATTATATTGACTGTATTAGGGGTAATGTGCAGTGTGTCCACATGGATGAGACTAGGTTTAACTTTACCAGTGAGAAGGGAGACTTTACAGAACATGATGGACTTACCCGAAGGAGAGTGCAGCCGATCACTCATCAGTTGGCTAGTAATACCCTCAGAGCAGTTGATGTGGAGAGTCCGATCTATCTTGTAGTGGTGGACCAGTATGAAGATTTCTTCCCTCATGATGTTTCGGGTCTACCTCCTCATAGAGTGGTGGAATTTTACATTAACTTGTACCCCAGGAAAACACTGATATTTACACCAGCGCATCAAATGGCTCCCACATAGCTTCCTGAGATACGAGTATAGTATGAGGACTTATAGGGGAAGGGATTCATTTTCCCCAGTGTTTCTCCTTGGGTAGCCCCGATTTTGTTTGAAAAGAAGGTAGATGTTGGCTTCAGACTTTGTGTTGAATGTCGGCACCGAAATCAGGTGACCTTGAAGAACAAGTACCCATTACCGAGGATTGACGACCTCTTTGATCAGCTGAATGGAGCACGGTGGTTCTTGATAATAGAAATCAGATCAGGATATCACTAGACCATAGTACGAGAAAAATATGTGCAGAAGACATATTTCCAATGTCGGTATGGCCACTACAAGTTCTTGGTTACGCCATTACATGTGACCAATTCTCCAGTAGTGTTCATGGTACTCGTGAATAGGATCATTCAGCCATTCCTTGATCTCTTTGTATTAGTCTTAATCAACGAAATTCTTATCTACTCGGCTACAGAAGAGGATCATGCCTATCATTTTCAGGTAGTTCTGGAAACACTCTGAGATCATTGACATTATGGTAAGCTCTGGAAGTGCCATTTCGGTATTCGAGAGGTTCAATTTCGGGGACATGTCATCTTGGAGGATGGAGTTGCGGTGGATCAAGTGAAGATCGAGGCAGTTATGGCTTGGGAGCCACCCAGGAGTGTGATAGTGGTACGGAGTTTCTTGAGTTTTGAAAAATACTACCGGTGGTTTGTGCTAGATTTATCCAGAGTTGCAGCACCTTTATCAGCATTGACAAAGAAGGGGAAACCCTTCGTGTGGTCAGAGAGATGTCAGCAGAGTTTTCAGGAGCTTAGATATAGGCGGAATGGTGCCCCCATCTTACAGCTTCTGGAGGAGGGAGTTGGGTACGTAGTCTACTGTGACGCATCAGGAACTGAGCTCCGATGTGTCCTGATGCATGAGGAATAAGTTATCACTTATGGTTCTCGGCATCTATGATTGCATGAGTAGAACTACGCTACCAGTGACCTGGAGTTAGCAGCAGTGGTCTTCGCCTTGAAGGGGTGGCATCATTACTTGATGGACGAAAATTTTACAGTCAAATCTGATCCCAATAATTGCATGTATATATTCTCTTATAATGACCTGAACCAGAGATAGCGACATTGAATTTAGTTCCTCCAGAACTATGACTTTTTGATAGTCTCTACTTCTGGGAAGGGGAACATTGTAGCAGATTCACTCAGCAAGAGATCTGGTATATAACTACTAGGTGAGGCGAAGAAGTAGCTGGCTGCTTTGCAGATATCCTTTTTGGATTGAGATGGATCACCTTTTCTTCAGTCTCTTATAGTCACTCTCCTACTTCTTCAGTGAGTAATGGAGGAACAACCTGGGGACAATGACTGTGAGGCATGACGTGTTCAGATATCGTCAATGTAGGAACCAGATAGATTTTACGAAGGTGGGGAGCACATCATACTTTTCAGCGGACCTACCAAGATATTAGTGTTGCTTTGGGAGGAAGTGTTTAGGGAGTTCCACACATCCCCCCAAGAGTTACATCCAGGAGTGATGAAGATGTACCAAGATCCCCGAAGACAACACTGGTTGTCGTGAATGAAGAAAGAAGTATAAAATTTTGTCTCTTGGTGCCTTACTTGTCAGCAAGTGAAGGCATAGAATCAGGTACAAGCATGGTTAGTTCAACATTTAGAGGACCTAGAGTGGAAATGGGATGGTATATCCAGGGTCTTTGTGATAGGACTTCCATGTACATCCAGGGGTCATGATTCTATCTGGGTGATCGTCAACCTACTCACCATGTCTTCCCACTTTCAACCAATTAGAGAGCATGGTTCAGTGGAGTGCATGAGACACCTCTATGTGTAAGAGATTGTGTGGATACATGAAGCACCCTCGACATTTCTATCTGATTGTGATGTATGTTTCACTTCCATGCTGTGGAAGGGGTTGCAGGAGGCTTTCAGGATGCAGCTTCATTTGAGAACCACCTTCCATCCTCATACAGATGACCATACTGAGTGGACCATTCAAACACTCGAGGACATGTTTCATGCTTTCATCCTCGACATTGGTCGCAGTTTGGAGGATCACTTTCCCTTGGTGGAGTTTTCATACAACAACAGAAATCACTCCACCATTGGGATGGCACCTTTCGAGGCTCTGTAAGACCGACCTTGCAGATCATCATTGTGTTGGATGGACCAAGGGGAGTCAGCACTCATGGGACTAGAGATGGTAAGAGCTACCACGGAGAAGGTGCCTACCATCCTGGTGTAGTTGAAGACTTCACAGAGCATGAATAATTCTTATGTCGATAGGAGACGGAGACCTCTAGAGTTCGGGGATGGTGACCACGTCTTTCTACAGGTCTCAACTCGACGAGGTTTGTGGAGATTTGGATGGGGCGACATGTTATCTCTGAGGTTCATTGAACCCATTTAGGTCCTAATCATAGTTGGTGAGGTGGTTACCTCTTGGATCTTCCACCTCAGTTTCACCAGGTGCATGATGTTTTCCATGTATTCTAACTGAGGAGATACATGCATGAACCATCTCATGTTATCGACAACAGTGAGTTGGACATTGATGATGTGGCGATGTTTACAGAGGTTCAAGTGGAGATTGAGGATCGACAGGAAATAATCCTTCACGGGCATTCGATACCTCTACTGCGCATTCACAAGAAGCACATGCATCTCTAGGAGAGCCCATGGGAGCGGGAGGCTTAGATCCATGCTTATTAATTCCACTTGTTTCCATAGTTTTAATTTTGGCTTACGGGGAAGCAAATCACTGAGGTGGGGATAATGTGAAGACCCAAATTTGCCATGTAATATTTTTATTTAGGCGGACGATTACGAGACCGAAAAAATTGACGACACGTGATTATGAGGCCCGGTGTGCCCAGAATGAATTTATGAACATTATTTTTTGGTATGTTCAGTAAACACAATAGATGGTTTTGTAACATTTGAACTGGTGCACAGAATTGAAATCCGAGAACACCGTTGAACTTGCAGTGATGGTATTTTCTTAATGGAACTTTCACCCCTACCGTAGTCAGACGATGGTGAATGTTAGTTTTCATGTTTATCACAGTTTTGAATACAATATAAAGGACATGTTTTTATTTTATTTTCAACCTCCCAATTGAATTTTTAGTGGTGGGGACCACCCGAAATAAAAAACACCCATTTTGAATGTTTAATGGTGGGGACCACCTTACTCCTGAAATCCCTCTTTAATGTGGTAGGTGACCATTGGTTTACTCTAAATTAAATATACCAACACCATCATAATTAATTTCCAACTATATTTTAAATTAATAAAACAAAATTGAATATGTTTTCAATTGATTTTGGTGAAATTGGGGGATAATGTTGGTAAAGAGGAGAGATTTTGGAGTATCATCCCCTCTAAACGAAGAATACCTATCCAATGAAGAACTTGCTCCAACGAAGAATGGAGAACCCACCCCATGCTCGGATCAGAAGAACCTTGAAAATGCAACAAATGCCAACATTTTCCAATGACTTCATCTTCTTCCTTGCACCACCTATTTCAGAACATTCATGGTATTGAATGTTATTTTGAATACCATTGCCCCATTCCTGAAATCCTTATTTAATTTAGAATGTCTACACCGCTTACTACAACACTAATGCAGAGAGTGCAGGCCAAACGAACATGGCCCGACCACTCCGTAAATATTTGTGTTTTTTTGTTGCATTCTTCATGATGGACGAGGATAGAAACCAGTTCCGGAGATAAGTACGGGTGGTTCTCAAGAGTGTTGGCCGACACAACGGACACCTGTGAAGATGGTGGTAGTGCAAATATTCTTTCAGAGAAGAGATAAGGCCTGTCGCTCACGGCAGAGAAATGGTGGCAGTCGTGAAGGTGTGGCAGCATGCGTCCACGCCGCCTGGTGGAGAAGAGCTGGGGCCTTGTGCCGCAGCGGCGAGGGAAGGGTGGCTGGCTCACCGCCGGCCACCAAAGATGGCTCGGGTCGAGACCGCGCCGCGTGGAGGTGGCTGGCCATTCGGCCAGCTGGGGAGCTGAGTAGACCACACTGCAGCTACCGCACCGTGAGCCACCACACAGTGGGCCACCACTGAGGGCCTCCGCACCGCGGGGCCGCCGCATAGTGGTTCGCCGCACCGCAGGCCGCCGCATCGCGGTCCGCCCAAAGTGGGATGCTCGGTGGGTCGGGTCGTGACGGTGGGTTGCGATGGACACATGGTCGGACCCTGGTCGGGTCAGGTAGACCCGAACCAGGTTGGGTCGGCCAAAGCTGGGTCAGACCGGTCGTGGACCAACTTCGACCCTTTTCGTTCATTCATCCATATCATCAGCTATAGGAGTCTGTTGGACCAACCGTCTGTGGCATAAAAAACCTTGGATCGAGACGGTCTATTTGGTATACCCCAATTGGGTTTTGGATAATGTTGGGGGTATGACCGGGTCGGATCGAGCATGAATCCAACTAGGACCTCGGGACTAAAAGGCCAATAACTTATAGAACGGGCGTCTGATTGATGCCCCGTTAGTTACACTGAGACCCCTTTCATGTGGTGGTCTATTCATATACTACATCATGGGATATCGTGGTAGTTGGAGTATCAACCAGTGGATTTTGGATCAGATCCTCTCGAAATCAAGAGAGCTTAGTTCGGGAACCCATTAGCTAGTTGTTACATGAGAAAAGGATCCTATGTGGGTTTGTTCTTTGAGATCCTATGTGGGTGTATGTTTCAGGATCCTATGCAGGTATGTGTTCGAGAGTCTCACTTAGATCCGCTCATGGAATCCATGTGGGACTACTCTAGGATCCTACATGGGTCTGATGTACTAGGATACTATATGGGTCTGATGATTTCGGATCCTAAGTGGGTCTGATGATTTAGGATCCTTCGTGGGTCTGCATCTTAACAACGTATGAAGATTCAGTAGTTACATCTAATAATATTTACTACCGTACCTATGTTATACCTGGTGTGAGAAGAGTCTTTACCTTTTTGGTAATCTTCTATGTGGCATACCTTTGTGGTACTTACCTTCTTGGTGATACCTTTGTGGTAATCTTCTGTGTGGAATACCTTTCTGGTACTTACCTTTGTGGTGATACCATTGTGGTATTCTTCGGTGTGGTGTACCTTTGTGGTACATACCTTCGCGGTGATACCTTTGTGGTATTCTTTCGTGTGTCTTACCTTTTAGGTACATACATTCATGGTGGTTATCTTCGTGATATTCTTTTATTTGTGGAACAGTTTCAGTTTGGATAAGGATTTGGGCCTTCAGTTTCCTCATGAATGAGATGGGTAAACTTGATAACTTAGGTATATTTGTGGGAATATACCAAAGTAGGTTTTTCAGTTGTTTTCATTATTTGTGCTTTATCCTTTTTGGATTTTTTGAGACCATTGAGGGTCTCGGGGTCCCTACTGAATATCGTTATACTCACTACTGCACAAGCTAATCCCATACCTTGTTGTGTTTGGTGCATATGACAGACATCGCAGACTGAGGATGAGGGTACCGGGAATGGAGGTAGCTCAGAGGTGGAACTAGATGAGGCAAACCTAAGACACGACCATTCGAGATCTGTACCTACCATTTATATAGGATCATTGGTGGGTTTTCATAAGAGTTGTTCCAGTTTACTTGTACATTCTAGTTTTCTGGAACTTTCCTATTGGGCTTGTATTCTGGGCCATTTTACATACTGTACACACTCTTTTTACAGTTCAGTTTACTTGTGTTCGTAACTTGATGTGTTCTTGGTTGAGTGTGTTTACTAGATATAAAGGCAATTCATTCCCGGTTTTGGGGAATACGCCTTTTGGTGGAAGTCGCAAGCCCTCGGCCTATGAAAGGCGGGCTAGGGGTAATCACGGCACGGACCCCGAGGGACAGGTCATGAAAAAAAAATTATGTTTCAATTATTAGAATATAAATATTATAATTATTCAAAATATTTATATATATTTATCAAAATTAAATTCATAGTAGAGGCAAAATTAAATTTAATTCTCATCTCGCAGGCGAGGTGAGAAAGCAGGGTTTTAAAGTGAAAATGTCAAAAAGACAACAATGTTTTTATATCTAAATTAAATATAAAAATATTAAAATGACCCATAATGGATTAAAATATATTCAATTGAAATAAATTTACTTTACACCCAATTTAAAATATAATTTATCACTATAAATTAATTTGATGAAATAGATGTTTTTAATTGAAATTCTGTGTTTTTCACTATTCATCAAAAGAATCATATCAAAATTGGACTAAAAATTCACCCAAATATAATTTTTACATTCCAATTTAAAATAAATTTTTTTAAATAAAACATGTAAAATTGTCAAAAATAATGTTTTAAAACAATTAATCCATGAAAAGGTGGAAAAACTTGTTTTTAGAATATTATAGTTTTAAAGAGTAAAAAAGAATTTATTTTTATATTATTCCAATCAAATATATTTTATAAAAGACAAAAAATTAAAAACATGTGTAAATATAATATAGTTAGTACTATTCATACCCACCAATATAATGGTTATGTGATAACTACCATATTTAATAATTCTATTAATATTATATTATTCTTTGCTATAACTCAGTCTTCTGTGAAGCACTATATTTCAATGAAACTCATTGTTGCAAGTAACACATGATACAATTGGTGTTGTGTATAATTAATGATTTAATTTTTTTCATGTAACTCAATTTATAAATGATTATACATTAATTTGAAATAAAATATATTACCTAAAATATCATGATGTTATACCTTATATATAATGATGTCTTTTCTATTTCCTCCTTCTTAAACCTAAATTAATGATATCTATAAGGAATGAAAATGTTGGAAAAGTATTGAGTTCTACAAAGTTGATCAAACAAGAAATCAATATGGGATAGATTATTATTCTTCTTGATTGTGATCTTATTAAGTTCATGATAATAAATGTAATGTCACATCAAAAAAAAATTCTTAATAAATAAAACAAATTCAACCCAAGGTAACACACTTGGATAAAGGATTAACTTTTAAAGGTTATCTTATTGTTTCTTCTTCAATTCATTCAAATGAGTATGGGATATTCTATAAGAATCCTTTTAAAAATTTGTTTCACCAAGTATGAGTTATATTTTAAAAACAACTTCAATATTTATTTTAAGACAGCGAAACCATTCTAGGAAAACATCAAAAAAATATATTACAATATAAATACCATAGATGTTGAATTTTTCTACTCTAATATGATATAAATACCCCAATTTAATGGGAATCAAGACCCATTCAATTGGTGTGATCTACATCGGAAGTTCATATTTATTGTCACACTAATTAATGATCATAGGTTGGTTTGGAATATAAAATGTTACTTACCATAATATGAAATTAATATGGGAATTATATGGAGAAATAAAATCAATGCCCTAGATAACATTATATTTTACCAGAGGGATAATAATGATATTTTCAGGAAGAATATTCCTAAACATTTCAACCAAATAAGAATATCATACATGATATGTGATCATCATAACATTATGGGGTTTCAGTAATAATTCCAAATATAATCATTAGGGTGGAGTTTTTATGCCCTATGAAAATTCTTTAGATATAAAAGTGTCTGTATATCCAAATTCAAATACGACATTACCATATCTATAGTGGATAGTTAGTGTACCTTTCACCCTATCCTTATCACTCCATTCATTAGAAATAGTGATATCATTATATTTCACTTTTTATCTCATCTATAGAGGTTTTTTATTTTGATCACTATCATTAAACATAATTTTTTTTGAACATTTTAGCATAATTCCCATGCACATTGTATTTCAAACACTAGAGTGTGGGAGGTCCATTATGTAGAGTTTTCACTCAATACACATCATTATAAATCTTCTTCTGATGAACAAAATAATATATTTATCGAGGACATTTCTTTACCCACATAAAATATTTAATAATTCCCTTAATATAGTTTCCTCCAGTTTTTCTTCCACACTTTTTCATAAAAGAAATCTAATCTTCCCGTCTCCATGATTTGTAGAGTTTAATTTAAATTACATGATTCTTTTCCTATCAAAATAATGAGATTCATGAGCAATTATAATCTCCATTTCCAATTTTATAGATTATATAATTATTTATTCATATATAATAATTAGCCTTATGGATAATGCCCTTTGGATACGAGATTTTTAATTCACTAAAGAATTGATCAACTTTATGTACCAGAATATAAACTAGCATGTGTTGTAGAATGATTTTAGAGTATTTTACTAAAGAGGGGATGGGTTAATTGAGTAAATATAAAAATTTCTATTACAAAATTACTGTTTTAAGAGAAATGGTTTTCCCCAAAAATAGATACAGCCCAGTTAATCAAGGTCATATTTTTATAAGAGTTTATCTATTTTAAAAACTTTTTAGAAGATTGATTAATTCCCAGTAATCTTAATATGTATTATTAATATTAAATTTTAAGTTATCCTACTAAGAAAAATCAGTTATAACTTATTTCCAAGAATAACTGTCAAAGTGAAATTAGAGTTTTCTGGATTATGCAATAAAGAAGTAAAACAGAGAAGACTAAATTTAAATAGCACAATGGATATGAAAAAGTGGTTCACTCTTAAGCTGAGACCTAATCCACTCTACTTGGTGATCACCTACCACCAAATAGTTTATATAAATAAACATTTATCCACACACTGGATCGGGGTTAACAATAGCACACAGACTCTCCAGTTCACACAAGGTCCTCTTCCATAGTTTTCGTGGGTAAACAAAAATAATAACCAGGCCACACAGGGACCTCTTCCATAGTTGTCATGGGTAAACAAATGTATAATGATTTTAGTGTAAGGATTTATAAATCCTTCACTTTAGCATAGGATTCAATGTGTGTATGGAATATACTTAGTACACACACTTCTCAAAAGAAAGTAAAATAATCACTAAGAGAGTATAGATATGAGTTTATAATGCTATAGTGATTTGAAGTGAAACTCTGGACTCCTTTGATTATACAGAGATGCTTCTGAGTCTTTCTCTGGTTTTTGTCTTGAAAAACAGAGTGTTGTAATTCATCTTATGTTCATCAGGAGTGTTGATAATGTGAATATGTTCTATGGATTCCAGTGTACTTCGTATTTTCTATAGTAGTGTTATATTTCATGAATGAGAAAATGATTTATTTTAAATTGATGCAATGTGTTCTTCGTGTTCATGCTCACAGGCTAGTTTTTCATTCAGTATCGCGCACTGTTGTGTTTGGGAACTCTGCACTCTTTATCTTCGAATGCTTTTGGTTTAGCCAACAGGTTCCATGTGTTTCGTATCTTGTACCTCATACAATGTCTAAAAAGAAACTTTATTTATGTTAGTGCATTAAATGCATCAAATATGACCGTTAAACATTAAATTGAAAGATGAAAAAATAGTTTAAGAAACGGTTTCATGGTATGTTATGCAAATGGTGTCTTATTCACATGGTGTCTGGGTGTCATGGTATGAGGGTCACGGTGTCTTGTTTACAGTGTCTTTCTCATGGTGTCCTTCTCACGGTGTCTTGCTCACAGTGTCTTTCTCACGGTGTCTTGCTCACGGTGTCCTGCTCACGTTGTCATGCTAACGGCGTCATGCTCACGGTGTCTTGCTCACGGTGTCTTGCTCATGGTGTCTTGATCCCGTGTCTTGCTCATGGTGTCACGTACATAGGAAAATAATAGTATTCAGACATAAACAATAATATATTGTAAATGGATTGAGTTTAACCAATATAAAGCACGAGTGAACTTGAAACATAAATACACATTGTTGGATATAATTTAGAAGTTAACTAGGTTGAATGAGATTTTTGATCATTGATGAGATTTTTGATCATTAAAAAATTATTAATACACGAGGAGCCCAAAAATCATCCACTTTTTGATGATCACAAATTATGCATAGTTGAAGTGTAAATTTGAAGCAACTATTGAGAAAATAACATATAGAAACTTTATGAAGAAACTTCTCCCCATTTTGGGATTATCAAAAAGTGGAAATAAGATAGGGTAAATAGTGCACATTCTATTAAGAGTAAACGGATCAATACATGAAAAAGAATAGATACAAAAATAATGAAATCCCCATCAAAATGGAGTAAGCACTGGTCTTCTTCAGGTATTGGCCTTCTCTTTGCCTTTATCATCAGTAGAAGAGGAAGCCATAGGGGCATTGGTTGATGTAGGAGAAGATAGAGAGGTGGTAGATAGAGAGGGTAAAGGTAGACCTTCAAAGACCGAGTGATCCAAGGTAGGAGAAGTAGAAGATCAAGGTAGTTGCTGATCAAGAATTACAGGCCTGATTTGACTGAGAGACTGGCCAACAGACAAGGTAGTTGAGGCTAAAGAAAAGGTGAATGTAGGCAGTCCAGGTATGAGAGGTGTAGCTGATGGAGCAACAATTGCTGTACTCTGGACATGAAGATAAGGTCTCAAGAGTTTGATAAAGTCAGAAATAATATCTCCACCATACTGGATGGATATTTCAAAGTAATAATTGTTTTCCATGAACTTGTCCAACAATCTGGTAAACTCAGTTAACTTCTGGACTTGATTTTTGTTGGCTTCAGTTACAGTAGTAATTCACAGATTCTCTACAAGGTTTTTGACGTGGTTGGTAATATTAGTCTTGGAGAAAATTTGGTTGAAATAGAAATCTAATTTCTTCGAAATCTTTTGTTGGGAAACATTTTCAATATTGGAATGAATTTGTACAAGGTCATCAACATTATCACTGTTCTTGACAACATCAGAGAAAGAAGCCAAATTAAAGCCACTAAAAGAATTTTGAAGTTCTTCTTTGACTATAGATCTGAGCATGGAACTTTATAAGGAAGGTGTAGAGGATTCACTAGAGGTATTAGAAGCTTTGACAGTTGTGGTCACAGAATTGAGCTGATTCAGTACCTTTTGAAGACAAACAGTGTACTCATTAGTGAGTTTATTTAGGTTCACCACAAGCTCTCTCATTTCCTTCAACAACATTTTGTTCCTTTCCTCAATCTTTTCATTGAAGGATAAAAAATATGGGTGAATCTGAGACACATCATCTTGAGAGATTTGAGAAACAGTGGGTTATAAAGGAGTAGTAGAAGGCTCTGATCTTGAATGCAGCTCCTTCTGTATGTCTTCCACAAGGCTTCTCAGGGTTGTGACTTCATTAATATGAAAATTATTTTCAACTCGAATGTATTGAATTTCATGGAGCATCTTTGGTTGAATTTTCTAGATAATTTTCTCCAAAAGAAGTGAGGTATCTCTCTCACTCAGATTTGTCACAGCATGAGGTTTGGAGTTCATAAGCTTCTCAACTCCAGATAAGAGAGTGTCTCCAAAATCCTTAAAATAATCTTTAATGAAAAAATATAGATGTTCAGGTAAAGGTTCAGGTGCAGAAATTTCTACATGTGTAGGTTTAGGTTCTAGTGTCATTCTCATGTGAAAAGTTAGAAATTGACTACAACTAAAACAGGGAAGAGGGATCAAGCCCAGTTGTAGTAACCTACTGAGACTCACTCACATCATAAAAACTAGGAAATATGTACTCTGTGTCCACAGGACATGACTTAGTTATATGTAAGGCTTCATCAGACTCATGATTTTGGGTTTCCTCCCCCTCAATAGGTGCTTTTTTAGGATTGAGAGGATCATGAGCTTGGTCTAAATCCACAGTTTCATTTCTAAGTTCCTAATTCATCTCTTGTCTAGCAAGCTGAAAGGCTATCTCTATCCTCTCTTCAGCATAGGGTATTATTTCAGGAATAGGTTGTTCATTGGGGAGTTCATCTAGATTTTCTCCTTAAATAACAGGAAGTTCATCTACATTTTCTTCTTGTATAGCAGGGAGTTCTTCTACTATAGAATATTCAATGGCTTTCTGCCTAGATTCTATCACACCTGATTCTTTTTCAGCCTCTGGTTGGATTTCCAGATTAACATCTTCAATATGGGTAATAAATTCTTTTTCAAGAACAATAGGAAGAACAATAGTCCATTCTTCTTCAACAGAAATGTCTTCCCTATGAGGTATTTTAGATTCTTCTTCCTCTTCTTCTGAATACTCACCATGTTCATCTAGTTCCAAAGCAGGATCAGAAATGTCTTTTGGCCTTGATGGATAATCCACAGGATTAAACTTCTCATAAAACTTATCGTTGTCTTCCTCCCATTCCTTTTCCCAAGGATTCTTGTTTATCTTCATTCTACTGATGGTGGCTTTAGAGAGATAGTACTCACTGTCCATAAGCACTTCGTCATTATGTCCAACTATGCCTTTTGCAATAAGCATGGCTGATATCAGCCGATAGTTGAACAAAGAGGTGGACATGGATGCAACCTTGATCAACTCACACATATTGTGAATGATGTACTTGCACAGGTTAATATTTCATCCATTCTTCATAAGATGAATTAAAAAACATCTTGATACATTAATAAAGAAAAGTCACCATTTCTAGGACTGACCATATTTTGAACAAATTTAAACTATAGCCTTGTTTCCCCATCATGTTTAGTATCTATGTCCCTTCTCTTGGTTCCATTTCCGGTTAGGTTTTTCATAGCATATTCTAGGTCAATGAAATCAGTTGAACGTGGAGGTTCTCTTTGATAATTATCACAAATTCCTTCGTGGTGTATCCTAAGGCATACAACCCATAACCTCAATGATAAAGAGCATCTTTTTCCGTTAATCCATCTCCTCACAACATAACTTTCACCAGAGTAAAAACAGAACTATGCGTATTGGTAGAACTGAGCTACTAACCTAAGATATATATGTCTGTTCTCCCTTGAGAACCACTCTAACCAGCCTTGTTCCTTTAACACATTACAGACTAGAGATTTTCTAAACAAAATCCATTCAGGGAAGATTTTTTTCATTGGAACAACACTTTGATTTACCTGATTCGGTTTCAATGTTCCATTGGGCATTAGCATAGGTGCTATCTTCTTCTTCTTCCAGAGGTGCTTATCAGGTGTTGATGATAATGGACATTTCATTCTTGGCATCCACTGAAGGTTCGAGAGAGTGAGAGAAATAGAGAAGGGGTTTCTTGGTATAAAGGGTTCGAAACGAGAGAGTTTCCGAGTAAAGAACTGAGTGAAACTTTTTGTTTTATCATTTGGGAATGTCAAACATCAAAAAAACACGGGAATGTAAAAGAGGATAAATAAAAATTACCGCGATGCGAGTTTAAAGAAAATCATAAATAATTTTCCCAGTGAGATCATGAATGGTTGTTACTGTGAGATAGTGAGTGAATTTTTCAGTATGCTTTATGGTGAGACAGTAAGTGTCAGACCGTAAGTACAAACTGCTAAAGATGAGATCATAAACATGAGATATAATAACTGAGAAAATGTAATCATGAAACAGTAAAGTAAAACATAGTAAAATGTTGAACAGTAAGACGAGTAATATATCTATTTGAGATTTTTTATGCCAAGATCATGTATGATGTAGTCTATTCTCTCAGAATTTAATGTTTTAGTGAATATATCAGCAATTTGATATTCAGTACCAATGAATTCCAAGGTGGTATCACCTTTTTGATAACGATCTCTCATAAAGTGGTGTCTTACATCAATATGTTTTTTCATAGAATGTGAAACCGGATTTTTTGCGATGTTAATAACACTTGTGTTGCCATAATTTATTGGTACATGTCTGAATTGATATCCATAATCTAGTAATCTGTATTTCATCCACAAAATTTGTGCACAAAAACTGCCAGCAGCTACGTATTCATCTTCTATAGTAGATAATGCAATAGAATTTTGTTTCATACTACACCATGATACTAGTGACTTTCCTAAAAGGTGACATGTTCCATAGGTTCTCTTTCTATCTAACATACAGCCACTAAATTCAGCATCAGAATAACTAACTAGTTAAAATGATTGTCCTTTAGGATAGAATAGTCCTAGATTGGGTTTATTCTTGAGGAATTGGAAAATTCTCTTTACAGTATTTAAACGAGATTCTTTAGGATTTTCTTAAAAACGAGCACACATACACACACTAAACATAATTTCCGGATGGCTAGTAGTTAAGTAGAGTAAACATCCAATCATTCCTCAATAATTGGTTTGATTAATATATTTTCCATCGTCATGATGATCCAACTTATAGGTGGTACTCATGGGAGTGTCACTACTTTTTGTTCTATCCAATCCAAAACATATTAGATGATCTCTAGTGTATTTACTTGGATATAAAATAATTCCTTCATTATTTTGAATGATTTGAAATCCAAGAATGAATTTTAGTTCAACCATTAAACTCATTTCAAATTAATTTTGCATCATTTTAGAAAAGTCAAAACATAATGAATTTTTTGAAGATCCAAAAATAATATCATCTACATAGATTTGAACAACTAAAACTTCATTATAAATTCCTTTTATAAAGAGGGTAGGATCAGCTATTCCTTTTGTAAAACCTTTTGAAGTTAGAAAAGTACTAAATCTGTCATACCAAGATCATGGAGCTTATTTTAAACTATATAAATCTTTTTATAGATTGAAATTATGAATGGGAATATGTGGATTTATAAATCCAGGGGGCTGTTCAACAAGGACATCCTCAAGTATATACCCATTTATGAATTCTCTCTTAACATACATTTGATATAGTATGAAAATCATATGTGTAGTATATGCAAGTAGGATTCTGATGGCTTCAAGTCTAGCTACTGGTGCAAAGGTCTCCTCATAGTCAATTCCTTATTCTTGAATATAGCCTTGTGCAACTAATCTATCCTTATTCTTAACTATATTTCCATCTTCATCAACCTTATTTCAAAAAACCCATTTAGTGCCTATGATGAAAGTGTCCTTGGGATTTTCAACAAGTTTCCAATCTTTTTTTCATTCAAACTGATTAAGTTCTTCTTTCATAGCCATTACCCAAATTTCATCATTGATGGCATCATCAATGTTTTTTGGTTCAAGTTGTGACAATAAGGCTTAATGTCCAACCTGATTTCTAAGAGAAGTTCTAGTTTGTGTTCCTTTCTCTAAGTCTCCTACAACAACATATATGGGATGGTTTTTAAGGGTTATAGACTTTCTAGAAAAGAGGGACTTGTGATTCCCAGTTCATCAACATATTCTGGTTCATTATGACTCGATTGTAGAGAATTTCCAGAATTGGAAGTTTTCACAGATTCTTTCATAGTGGAGTGTGAGGATTTTGAGTTAATGTTCAGATTTGATACATCATTCTATAGATTTTCAAGGATGGTTCTAGTCTCATGTGGATATGTTTCATCAAACATGATATGAATAGATTATTCCACACATTTTGTTCCCTTATTGAATACTCTATAAGCTTTACTTAATATTGAGTAACCTAGGAAAATTCCATCATCAGTTTTGGATGGAAATTTGACAAAATTATCCTTAGTATTGAGAATAAAGACTTTACAACCGAAAACACTAAAGTAATTAACCTTAGGCTTCATATTGTTCTGGAGTTAATACAGGGTCTTTTTGAGAATTGGTCTAATCAAGACTCTATTGTTAATGTAGCAGGCTGTATTAACAACTTCAACCCAAAAGTAAATAGGTAAGTCATATTCACTAAGCACTGTTCAAGATTTTTTTTTTCAGGGTTCTATTTCTTCTTTATACAACACCATTCTTCTGAGGTGTTCTAGGGGTAGAGAAATTGTGACTATAACCATTTTGTGAGAAAAAGGTTTCAATCTCTTGATTTTCAAACTCATGACCTTGATCACTTCCTCAAGATTTAATTTTAAGGCCAGAATGATTTTCTACATATTTGGCATAATTAGTAAAATAAGAGCAGTATTCAATTTTGTGAGCCACGAAGAAGGTCCATGTATATCTAAAAAAACCTTCTACCAAAACATAAAAATTATGCTACCCATTTAAACTAGAAACTCTAGATGGTCCAAATAAATCCATTTGAACCAATTAGAGAGGTTTAGAAGTGGAAACTTCTATCATTGATTTGAAATATATTTTTTGTTGTTTTCCCTTTTCAAAAATATTACACCCTTGGTCATTTGGAAACTCAAGTCTGGGTAAGTCTTTAACTAGGCATTTTCTATTTAGTTTTCTAAGGGAGTGAACATTATAGTATCCTAGTCTCCTATGCCAGAGCCAAGATTATATATGAAATACACTTTAGCATAAAACATTTTGAGAATCTAAGGAGTCTAAATTTACAGAATAAGGGTTCTCATTCCTTGATGCAGAAAATACTAATTCATCATTAGAATTAAAAACATTACAAATATCATTTTAAAATTTAACATGATATCCATCATCACATAATTGTGAGATACTAAAAAGATTATACGTTAATCCATTAAAAAATAGTACTTTAGAAATTAAAATCAAAATAGAGTTAACAATATGGATTAAGATAATGATCTTCCCATTGGCATTGTCACCAAATGTGACATGTCCCCCATCTACTTTTATCAAGTTCTTGAAGAATGAGTAGCCTCTTGTCATGTGCCTTGAACATCCATTGTCCAAGTACCATAGATTTTTGCAGGAGCTCATTATGCAGCTTTCCTATAACATGATCATGAAATAACAGATTTCGGTACCCATACTTTTTTGGGTCCATTAATATTAGTTATAAGTTCATTAGGAACCCATATTTGACTCATAGGTTTCATATAATCATTATGTAATGTGTTTGAAAAATAAATTGTATTTAGTCCACAAAAACTTGAAATAGTAGACTATGTATCATGACATAAACTAGTGAGTTGTGTCCAAAATTGGGAACAAAATTATATGTTCTAGATTTTGAAACAAAATTCATTCTACCAAGGTTTCTTTTACCAGGTTGATAACCAATGCCAGTATTATATTTGGGGGATATTTGATTTCATAGCATTTGGGTAAGTGTATTTTTTCCATTACTAAAATTTTCTATTTCACTTTTTAATTTCTCATTAGAAATTCTTATTTCATTATTTTCATTGAGCAACTGAGCATTTTTATCCTTTTCAGTAGTAAGTTTAGATTTGACATTTACAATGAGAGCATGTTGTTTCTTCAATGATTTGTTTTTTTCATTTAATTAATTGCATGTATCTTCAAGCATGTTATAGTTTTAAAACATTTCTTCAATAGAAATATAATCAGAGCCACGTTCCTCTTCAAAATAGTATGAATTATGTACATAAGAGTCTAGTGTTACCTCAGATGTGTTTGTCATAAAACACATATTGTCTTTGGTAGCTTGTTCATAATGTGATGTCTCTAAGTTGCTTGAGCTATCCTCAGAGGCACTCCAAGATTCCATCATTTCCCATTTGTAATTATTATCCTTGTCCTCATATTTCTTTTAATAATTGAGCTTTCGACAGTCTGCCATTATATTTCCTTTGCGTTTACATTCATAGTATACAGTTTCATCAGTGTTGTCACTTCTTTTCCAGTCCTTTTTCCATATTCCATTTATATCATACATTCCCTTGAAGTTATGCTTTCAGAAAAAGTTATTCTTTTTGTAGAATAGTTTGAAACTTCTGGCCAGGTGATCCATCTCCTCATCACTATCTGGTGATGAATGTTCAGTGGTGGAACTTTATATATAAGCTTCAAGTTTCCCTTTGTCTTTCTACTTCGAGAAGGTGGTCTTGAATGCAACAGAATTCATCTTTGGTTCATCCTCCTCTTCTTTGTTGACTTTCTAATATTCATCATACCTCAACAGTTTTTTAATGAGTTATTTCACAGGTAGATTTATGATGTCGTATGATTCTATAATTGAGACAGAGGTTCCCCTCCATCTGTCAGGTAGACATCTAAGGATTATCATGATCTGTTCATTGGCAGTGACTTCTCTTCCACGAGAAATCATTGTGTTGAAAATCTTATTGAACCTAGAATACATGTTAGAAATAGGCTCATAATGTTTCATTTTAAAATTATCATATTTTATAGTATAAGTATTAAGTCTCATTTCATTTACACTAGATGTTCCATAATGTGAGACAGACAAGGTATCCCAGATTTCATGGGCAATTTTACAAGAAGAAATCCTATTTAATTCTTCATCTTCTAAGGAACAGTACAGAGCATTCATGGCTTTGCAATTGTTATTGCAAGCATGTTTTGTAGGTTCATCCCATGTAATTATATTAGTCACAGGGAGTTTGTATTCATCTATAAAGGATGACAGAATTTCAATGCTCATTCTCTCTATATGAATTTTCATTTTAATTTTCCGTTGAGCATAATTGGTTCCATTAATAAATGGTGGTCTATTGGTTGAAGAAACATCCAATATATTATCCATACTAACAAATTACATTGAAATAGATAGAAATTTATAATTTAAATAAATTTAGAGATCTTTAAAGTACAACTACAATGATATTTGAGTAATATTACACAAAGTCCAAATAAAGCATCCTTTGATACCAAATGTTGGTTGGAGTAGTTTACTCAAGAAGAGAGGGTTGAATTGAGTAACATTCAAAATTTCTGTTACAAAAATATTGTTTTAATATAAATGGTTTTCCCTCAAAAATAGATACAGCCCAGTTAATCAAGGTTATACTGTTATTAGATTTTGACTATTTAAAAAACTTCTTATAAGATTGATTAATTATAAGTAATCATAATATGTATTATTAATATTACATTTGATGTTATCCTACTACGAAAAATTAATTACGACTTCTTTCCAAGACTAAGTATCAATGTGAAATTAGTGTTTTCTAGATTATCTAATAAAGAAGTAAAACAGAGAAGACGGAATTTAAATATCACGGCATATATGAAACAAGTGGTTCAGTCTCAAGCTGAGACCTAATCCACTCCACTTGGTGATCACCTTCCACCAAGTAGTTTATATAAATAAATTTTGATCCACACCCTGGATCTGGGTTAACAACAGTACACAGGTTGTCCTGGTCACACATGGTTCTCTTCCACAGTTTTCATGGGTAAAAAATAATAATAACCAGGACAAATAGGGACCTCTTCCATAGTTTTTGCGGGTAAACAAAATTATAAAGAGTTTAGAGTAAGAATTTAGAAATCCTTCAGTTTAGAACATGAGTTAGTGTGTGTATGTAATATACAGATTACACATGCTGCTCAAAAGTAATTAAAATAATCATTTAGAGAGATTAGATATGAGTTTAGAATGCTCTAGTGATTTGAAGTGCAGCTCTGGACTCCTTTGATTAAACAGAGATGCTTCTGAGTCCTTCTCTTGTTTTGGTCATGAAAAATAGAGTATAGTAATTCGTCTTGTGTTCTTCATGAGTGTAGATAATGTGAAGATGTTCTATATATTATAGTGTACTTCGTATATTCTTTAGTAGTGTCGGATTTCATGTATGAGACAATGATTTCTTTGCAAATATTGCTATGTGTACTTCGTGGTCATGTTCACAGGCTTGTTTTTTGTTTAGTATCGTGCACTGTGGTTGTTGGGCACTCTCCAATCTTTATCTTCGAATGCATGTGTTTTAGAGGATAGGTTCCATGTGTTTCGTACCTCGTACGTCATACTATGACTGCAGAGAATCCTTAATTATGTCAATTCATTAAAGGCATAAAATTTGACAGCTAAACATAAAATTGAATGATGAAAAAATTGTTTATGAAACGGCATCACAGTATGTTATGCAAACAGTGTCTTCTTCACACGGTGTCTGAGTGTCACGATTTGAGTGTCATGGTGTCTTGTTTACGGTGTATTTCTCACGGTGTCTTGGACATAGTGTCTTTCTCATGGTGTCTTGCTCACAGTATCTTGCTCACGGTGTCTTTCTCACGGTGTCTTTCTCACAGTGTCTTGCTCACAGTGTCTTTCTCATGGTGTCTTCCTCACAGTGTCTTTCTCACGATGTCATGTAATTTGGAAAATAACAGTATTCTGACATAAACAGTAATATGAATGAAATGGATTGAGCTTAACCAATATAAATCATGAGTGAACTTGAAACATAAATACACATGATTGGATATAATTTAGGAGTTAACTAGGTTGAATGAGAATTGTGATCATTGAAAAGATTTTTTATCATTAAAACATAATTAATACATGAGGAGTCCAGCATAGAATTCACATAATAAGTACCAAAATATTCATCATCTTTCTATTTTAACATAAGGAATTAATTCTCCATATTCATAGGAAGGATACAAGGAATGTAGGTTTTGAAAAATAAGTTCATAAACTCATCCCATTATTAAGAGTGAAATTCATCATGTTGAATAATATTCTTGATATGATTCCACCATTCATCTGATTAACCTTCAAAATGATACATATTCTAAATTGAATTTTTCATTCTATAAATAATGGAGAATGAAAAATATCTTTTCAATAGTACTAATCCATTTCTCAGTAATGATTGGATTATTTGAACCCCTAAATAAAGGTGGGAATTATCTCATGACAGACTCAATAGAACGTTGTTCCATAATTTACACATTTTAATGATCAAAATGATTCACAACTTAAGAATATTGTGTGAGAATAGAAATGAAATTTTATATTCTATCTCCCATAAAAAATTTTTCCTCAAGAGGGAAATCATGGAAATCTTCATCGTATTCAACATTAATGTTATTCCATCATGTTAAGTCCATTTACTAAAACAAAAAAGCTTTGTGTAAGCAACAATAATCAAGTCAATAAACCACATAATCATGAAAAATAATTTATAGGATGTATAAAATAGGACACATACTTTATAATCAATAATAACTTGGGGATAAAATAGGTTATTCATGTCCATCATTTATTCAAATCCTTCTTGATGGTCCATAAAGATTTTGTGAATTTCCAAATCATGTCACTTGGGAGTGTAAATCGAGGTTTTCGGCAAGATTCATTATCATACAACTAGTGATGAATGAGTCCAAATAAATGCACTTTTTTTATTTATTACCTTCATATACAACTATTTTAGTTCCACATCCACTTATAGTATCCAGATATAGATTTTTTAAGATAACTAAACTATTTTATTTAAAAAAATACATTATGTTCTCATAATCATAAGATTAACCTAAGGGGTTTCACTAAATATTTCACATATTAGATTCCAATGTTTAACTAAAACTTTTAATGTACTAAATATTGGTACCCACACTTATCACACATATATAACACATTATAAAAGATGAATATTAATTATATAACATGACCATCCATTCCATTATTCTATGGGTTTAGTTACTTCAAAAAAATTGATACATAAACTAATGGTTCATAAGTAAACTAAATCATTTCCCACCTTATTAATCATAACTATAATGTTTCTTAAACATATAATAAATAATAAATTTCTTCATAACTTATGAAAAGGAAACATAATAAAAGGTTTTTCTTAGAATCTCAGTAATGGTAAAAAAAAGGGATATATAAACATAACATGTGAATATGTGAATGTGAACAATAGAATAACTTTTTAAAATAATACCTTTTATATAATAGATCATAAAATTGATCCATGGAATAAATCTTGGAAGTTCATAATACATTAATTTTAAATGAATAAATAAACATGATCCATGAGATCATAATGTTGGCATAAAACATAGATTTATTGAATACATATATGAATAAAAAAACTTATGTCAAGGGTTCCTGTTAAGTAATTTATAACATGTTATACAAGGGATAACTACCCATTTTCAAACTTCAAGAATGAAATAACATTCCATGCACCCTAATTTTTTTTGGATTTGTATAACCTCCCATGTTCCATCATTTTAGAGCTGAGGATAACCTCTCATGTATCCTCTCAACTCATATAATATCAATCATTACCCAATGTATTGGATAGAGATATGGGTCCCACCACTCACATAATCCATATTTGTTTTGTTCCACATGATCATTAAACATTCATTATATCATTACACATAGAAAATAAATCGGGTTCATAAACATTTCATCATAGTATAACTCAAAGAAAATAGATTGGTTTCATAATTATCTCACAAATCTTTCAAATAATATCCCATTCAAAAGGAATGTGCTTCATAAAAATATCTTCATAATAATAATAAATCATTGAGATAAATAATAATTATGGTAAATGTTTATCATATCCTCATAAAACCTACAAAGAACCAAAGGGTTGTTAATGAATTGAAATTACCTAAAAAGAACATTAAAATGTCCTTGAGTTAAAGAAAATTATCATATCCCCACTAAATTATTCAATATATAATAATTTTAAAATATTAAGAAAAACTTTTTCTTTGAAAATAATAGTGGAAACTTTTAAATTAATTTTTCAATAATTTAGTGGTCATGATGGTGAAAATTACCCTTCATGTAGTATAAATTAAAACAAATATTCCATTCATATTTTCAATAAAAATTTAAGATATCGTTATTTAGTGAAAGTCATAAAGATTATTTTCTAACCATTATGTGAAATTTCATACACGTGTGAAAATTTATCAAAAAAAATTTTTAGAACATCCATACATTAATTGAAATGTTTCTAGAAAACATGTACATATAAGAAAAGGGTTTTTAATCAAAGAGAGAAATAAATTTGGTTTCCCCTTGAAAAAATTAACTTCGAATATCAAGTACATAATGAGAGTAAAAGGAAAGTAAAACATGTAATTTCATCGAATAGACATAGTATAAAAAAAATCATAATTTCATTTAGATATTGATCATAAAATATCATCCTTGTAAGTAAAATAATATACAATCCAGAAAAACAATGAGATTGTAACATAACTCTTTTACCACTTTGGTAACTTTTAAATTATAATAACCATGAAAAAAATAATCATATATATATACCATAGTTATTGTGATAAAAACCATAATAGAAATTCATGGGAATTATATACCCCCTATAAAATAAACAAGTCATGATTATATAATGCTTCTCCAAGAAATAAAAGTGAGATAAGAAATCCCTTACCTAAATTATTGAATTATTTCGTATATATTAAAAACTCACAAATAATAAATATATTTTTATTATACATATATTACATAACCATAATTATATATAAATATATATACCATATATCATTTATATATGACCTTTTATTAATCATTTATTTATAATTCCTTATTAAAATCACATTTCGGGTAATTACTACTTTTTTTCATGTTTGTTTTGGATTTTTATTTTTGTTCTTTTTTCACTGATCTTGGTTCCATAATATTAAAAATGTTAAAATTAACTTAATTTATTATATATTTATTTATATTAATCCATTAATGTTATATATTGAAAATTAATTACATCATTCTTGGGGACGGTAGACCGTACTAACGAATGAACGTTTCTTCCATTTCCTTGAAATATGGAAAGAAGGAATCTGAAATAAGAATTGTGATTTAGAGAATATTTTATATATAATATATAAAATATATATAAGGTAAATATATCTTTATTACCATCAATGTCAAAATAATATGAAAATTGTATCACATCACTTCGTGACGGTGGTAACTTACATATACGCACGAGCGATGTTATCATTTTCAAATGTATTGAAATGTGAGAAGGTATATGTGATATTAAATTTTAAAAATGTATAATAATGTGATCAATACCATATAAAATCAATAAATTCATCATTATCTCTAGCCATGAGAGGTGGTGATGGAAAACGAATTACTTCATTTCGCAATGAGGTAGCCCACTGTACACATGATCGACGATTTCATTTTTTATTTAATGGATGAAGATGTGGATATTGGTTATGAAATTAAAATAATAAAACCTTATTATATTCTAAATATTTTTTATGTCATAAGAGTTTAACATGATTTTGAAGGGGTGGACTAATAAATAATATAATAACATAAATTTATGAATTTCACCTCTATATCGAAAGATATATTAAGGTTTATACCTAAACCTTATTGGGAATGGTTAATAAAAAAATGAATCTATGATGTGGGGAGGTATTTAATGAAAAAAATTAGTAAGAATTTTCCAAATCAAATGGTTCTAGAAGCATGAATATGAGAGGAGAGGGAGTTCCAATTTATAAGTTGTAGGAGGGGACACACTTGGAATATTTTTATAGAAAATGGTGTACCCACATTTTGACCATTCTATAATTCTCCAAAATGGCTCATTATAAAAAATTAAATGACATAAGGGTCAAGTATTTATGTAAAATCAGATTTTAACAATTTTATAGGTAAATGTATTCTATATTTTTTATGTCTAACCCCCAGTAAACCTATTTTAACCTTTACTAGGGTATTTTTTTTATTTTTACTATTAGTTTTAAATAGAATTAAGCTAAAATTATTATATATTATTTATTACTCTAACCCCAAATATAGAATCCATTTTTTAAAATTCCTTTCATTGATGTGGAAAATTTTGATTTTTATTTAAATCCATAAAAGCAATGAAATCATTTTTTCCCAAGTGAAACCATTCATAAGTATAAATTGTTTTAATGTCAACAATCAATATGAAATTGATTTAAATTAAATAAAATTAGACAAATAAATATATAATTTAAATAATTTAAATTCTAAAACCATTATAAAATAAAATGAATCATGAAATTTCATTAAATATAAAAGTTGTTTAATTCAAAAAAACTGAACTTCTTACTTTTAATAGAAAAAATAATCTTTGGATAAAATTCATGAAAATTAACCCAAAAATAAATTTGACAAATAAATTTAAAAAAAGGTGTTTGTTTTTTCAAATAAATAATATAAATGTGAAAAAAAATACTTTTATTTTTTTTAAGAAAAATAAATAAAAACATTTAAAAGAAAAATTATTTTCAAAAAATACAAACACTTTACTAAAAATTATGTTATTTTTTATCAATGTGGTTTATTTATGTAGAACCTCTATAATTAAGTTTTTAAATGTGGTTATTCCTTTTCATTCCTTCAATATTAACAACATGGTTATAAAATTTATCTTTTAATCATAATATTAATAGTATATTATTGTTCACTAATGCTCTGTGTCGAGTGTATTACAAGATAAAAAGAAATTTATTTTATTTGAAAACAAATATTTCATAAACAATCGGGGTTTTACATTGATGAGTATGGTTTTACACTCATTTATGGATTATTTTTCTAATATTAATCGATGATATCTAGGTGTATTTTCAAACTCAAAACGATCGTGTCAAATAACAAGACATAACGTTGAATACATTGAGAGATCACCATCAATATGATCAGATCACAAAATGAAACTTCTAGATAAAAAATTTCTTCTATGTTCACATTATATCATAGTCAATAATATCAATGGATATAGAGAATGTGAGATCCAAGTCTATTAGGAGAATCCAAGGAATATCTTTTCTATTGGGAGTTTCTTAGGGCTAGTTGAATATTATAAGCATTAAATTCTTGTCTCCTCATTCCTTTATGAATATATTAAGGGATTAATAATTACGTGCGTTAAATTCTCATGGTCTAAATCCTGTGATAAATAGTTTTAAGAGTTTAATATAAGACATTACTCATTAGAAATCATGGTATTACATAATCTAAAATAGGATATAACATATATTGTGATGTGTCATGCATCAAGCTAGGAGACATTCCAATTTAAGAGGATGAAGTCATGGTGTATGAATTTCAATAGTTGGGGACTAAATAGAAAAGTTACATGAAAAATGACCTTAAGCTGGAGGAATTTTTCTTTTCCTTGCATTGTTTTATGAACTATTTATTGGGTGAGTAATTCATTTAATACACCAGTCCAAAAAGTATCAAAAAAATATTTACTAAACAATAAAAGAATAACATATAGTGAATGTTGGTTTAAAAAGTTTAGTATCATGACTTCAAACTTGCTTATAATTCTGGGAACGGAAATTCAGTGGTCGATGATCTGATTCAAAAGACTCAAAAATGATGAGTTTATGAGGAAAGTAGTGAATGATAGTTGATAGAAATTATTTATGAGATTCATATGATGATTTTGGAGAGTCACAATCATCAATTTATTATAAAATTGACAATGGATTCTTCAATTTTCAAACCTTAAAAGATATATTATATTTATTATCTTAGAGTATTGATCTAAAGGGAGGGCATATCAGATGAGGAACCACCTCCAGGCTGGGACGTTGATGATAATTAGATCTAGAGTATCTACAGATATATTTGGGTATCCACATGCATGTAATAGGACTTGATGAAAAAATATCAGGACCCCAAATAGGTATAACATATTGAACTCACCATGATGTATTGGGATTTATGACCCCATTATTTTCAGAGGATGATCATGGGTAAATATTAGGTTTTGATACTTGGTGTTCCTCCTATTTATAGCACAAGGTAGATCACGAGTGGTCTAGTAGTTTTTTTATATCCCTTAACCATTCATTAGTTGAAATGGGATAATACCACTATTTATTTCATTGATAGGATATCTAAAATCCCTTTATGGAAGTGATGTAGTATGGGTGATCATGTATATCCTAAAAAAGGTCGCCCATTTCTTAACTATCAAGGATACCTTCTCGTTGATGATCTTGGGATTCTATATGCTTATGATATTATATGCCTCCGTAGGGTTTCATGAACTATTGTATCAGACATGGATTCTTATTTTACATCACAGTTCTGGAAGGGTTTGAAAAATTCACTATGTAGCAACACTGATCCCAATATAATGGAGTCAATGATTAAGTTATTAATCTGGAATATGATATAAGATATTACATTCTATAAGACTGGATAGTTTACAAGTCCCGGTAAACATGATATATACATCAGTATAATAAAAACTTTGAATACTCAAATTACAAGACATTTATTTCACGAATATAATCATGCCTTCTACAATATTATTATATATATTTTATATTACAAATCATGGATTACTATGAAAGGAATAAAAAGAAGTGTGAGTTAAAATCCTCAGAAAGTGTTAGGAAAAATGATTTCAATTAGAAATCAATAATAATAGTGAACTTTTAAAGGTAAATAATTGACACACATTCCATTTAAATAACTTTAATAATATGATACAGTAAGGCACTATCAATATGGAAAGGTAAATAATGGACCCCACAATACATTTAACAAATAAAATGAGGTTTAAATTCATCTAAATATAAAATCATTTTTAAAATCTCATGGATAATAATTACTAAATTCTCAAAGAATTAAATTTTTAATTAGTTTACAACATTATCTCAAGCATCATGATATCTCTACCATAGTACCTTTCATAATAAGGTTTAAAACTATAGGTTCAAACCCATTTAATGATTGCCTAAATATTTTAATAATGATACATATAGATGAATTTATGGGATATGTAATACAATTCCACACCCATAACATTCTGTCTAAAACATTCCTCATATTTTGAATAATTTATTTAATTCATGAATCAATATGATCTATCACTAAATATCTGTATTGAGAAAATGATGATGATATTTCTTTATTTCCTAGTTAACTAAATAACTATAAATGTCAAAAAAATATGTCTAAATAGTACATGGTTTTGGAAATAATAATATCCATGTTATAATGAGAATGGATACTTATTATAGATGAATTATACAATGATCACAAGAGATTGAATTTTTCAAAAGAAATTTAAGGACAACAAAAATGAATCAAGAAAGTGAATGTCAATACATTCCTTGTCCAAATTGATCATCAATAATTCATATAAAAAATAATATTGGTATCAACAAAACATATATCCATTGGTGTAAAAATAAATTCTTTTTCTGATTGATGAATTGAAATACCATATAATGATATTTAAAAACATTCATGAGAAAAAATTATTTTGTTTTTAAAAATAATTTTTTAAAGATAAAAGTTCATATTTTCTTAATATAATTATATTTGAAACTAATCTTTGAAATTTATAAATAAAAATTACAAACATTTTGGTGGTCATGATAGTTTAAAATATTGTTCATGTGGTACACATTAAAACAGAAATTACATTCACTTTTTCAGTAAAATAAAAAAAACATTATTTTGAAAACTACATGATGAATCTTTTATATGTTATTATAAAAATTAAAAAATTAGTAATGTTTACTTAATAAATATTTTTTCAATTTCTGCAAAAATTTTGAATTCATTTATAGAAAATAGTGTTCTATGTTGAAAATTGATTTCCAATCGTAGAGAGAAATAAAGTTGGATTTTCTTAATAAAATCCAAAATATATTAAGTAAAAATAATGGAAAATGGTAATATTAAATGAAAATATAATGAATAACAATTCGATAATAAAATTTAAAGGATTTATTTTTATTTGATCAAAACATTTACTTCAACTAGAATTCATGAATAAATAAACATGATTAATATAAGATTGTGAAGTTAACCATTATACTGACTGTTATATTGAATGGATAATTGACCTATTAATCAATTATGTGTATCAATTTTAAATCCACATGGGAAATTTTGAAATAAAAAAATATTTCATAAGTATATAGAATCAAAATCTTATAATATAATTGAAAATGAAGGTGTAATTTAACCAAATGAAATGAGATTGGGTTATGAAATTCTTTACCAACTGGTAACTTTTATGTCTATACCAACTTTGGGAAATATTTCAAATTAAAACTTAAAATTCCATGAATAATGAATTATTCATGATATTAATTGATAAATTGGAATTATATACACTATATAAGAGAAATTTGGTGAGATACATTATAATATAACTCAATGGATAGAAAATTAGATGATGTCCTTTACCTCACACTTCCTTTAAAAAAAACGATTTAACATCATGTATAGTTGGTTTAAACATGTTATTACGTTAATAATGAGTCATATTAATATATGTAATATCATATATGATTTTTTATTAAATAGTTTTACATTTTTATTAATTATCTTTCAATATTTTTAACATTTCGGGTGTTAATTGAATTATTTTCTTATTTTTGTTTCTTCATTAAGGATATGGTTATTTTAAATGTTATATAGTTATATCATATAAATATTAATATCATGAATTAATTATCACATTTAGTCATAAATTTTATTTTTAAAACCATTCATGAAGTACAGTTATGAAAAATAAAGGGTGTTAATATCATGGAGTTGGTAGGCCATAAGTAAGAATGAGTAAAGTTTACATTTTTAAAATATAATTATGTAAAAAATATGGGTAATATGTTATCATTACATAGTGATAATAATATCATAAATAAAAAATTATATAAATATAAATATCATCCATGTGGTGTAGTGATGGAAAGAGAGTCACGTCTCTTTTTGAAGGAACTTGTCTACAGGTACATGCATGATCTTATCATATATAAGTGAGTGAATAGTCATGAAATGATGTTATATATTATCTTCAAATAACGATAAATAACTCATTAATATGATTATTATTTCATTTATATCACATATGATCATTAAATTTATCATTATCTTTATAGTTCAACCCTCGATAAATCCATTTTGACCATAACCACGATAAACAATTTTTATTGTTTTGAATATTCATTTTGGTAAAAACTGAATTTGAAAATATTTTTTATTATAAATTATGATTATTAAATATATTTAATATTTTTTCAAACTTCAATTCACATATTTGGATAATTTTAATTTAAAATTAATCATATAGATGCGATGAGAAATTGAGATTTTAATGAAAAATTGATCAAAATTTTATAATGTTTTAATATCAAAATTAAAATTGAAAATGATTAAAATGACAAAAATTGGAATAAATTATACAAAATTGAACAAATTTTAATTTAAAGTAAATTAAAAATATAATTTTACATTATAAATATTTTAATGAATAAGTAGTTTTCAATTAAAATTCAAAATATTTCACTAATCATAAAAGTGAAACTTTTCAGAGAAATCCAAAAATTCCACCCTAAGATAATTTTGATATTATTATTTTTAATATTATTTTCGTTTTTTCAAATAAAGTTTATAGAAGTAGTAGAATGTAACATTATTTTACGTTTAAATAACGTGTTTAAACTGTATTTTTGAAAAAAAAAAGTTTTCTGAAGACAATTCATTTTTCTTTTAAATTTTTTTTTCTTAATCAATTTATGAATGTAATTTTCATAGTTTATTTAGTACTCTTAAGAATAAAAATTTAACATCTAGGTTATAAAAAATATAATAAATAATAATTTTTTAATAATATTTTAGATTTTATTTAAACACGGTGTTTCTTGTAACGCAAGCCAAACTCAGTGTTACCTATAACGCAAGCTAAAATCAGTGTTCCATGTAATGAATTATATTGAAGGGAAAGAATTTATTCCAATATATTTATATCATTATATCTCAAGGTGTAATATTTTCCTCTATTCTTTTTATTTTGTGTGACACACACTATCAAATATAATATTACAATTTTATAATTTTAGGTAGTTAAATTTTCCCCACCTTGAATGAATTGTATTATTATAATTTAAACATTATCTCATTAATAAAGGGATTTAGATTTGGAAAATCCAATGTTTAAAAACCCACATTGTTAAAGGTATAATAAAATTTCCTCTTAATAAGAGAGAAAGGAATGTAAAAAGGTCATATTGAATAAAATATAACTATGTTTCTAAGTGGGTGAAAATTAGTTGTATGTGAAGATATAGACAAGGAAGTAAACCCTAAATAATTAAAAATAATGATAATAATCATTTTTCCCTAAAATTTAAATGATCAACATAATTTTAAGGGCCTAGAAAACCTTATGTTTTTTATTATTTAAATTACCATCTGATTTATCATATATGAATATAATTAGATAATATCATTATTTCATGATTATTTTCCTAAATGTGATGAATTTTTTTATTGTCTATGAATATAAGAAAATATACATACTTGATAGGTTTCTATTTCTTAATCTCAATTTAATCATGCGATATTTCTTTAATCAATGTCCAATTATACACATACTTGAAGAAATGAATATCCAAAAATGAATTGTTTTAAACCCCAAGTACAAAAATGCACTTTTAAATGATCATAATATCCATAACAGAGTGAAATGTATTTTTATTCGTCTCTAACCATTTTCCAATACCAATATGGTTAGTACAAGTTATCCAATATAATATATTAATCTTTAAACCTAAAAAATTGACACTATTGGTTCATCATTAATAATTAATTTTCAAATATTTTAACGAAAAACCATTACATACTAACCAATACATTTACTAGGATAGTGGTACGTGTTAAACCTTTGATATCATTCATTTGTGGGTTTAAGCGCTATGGAAATTCTAGACATGATGGTTTGTTACCCAATATGTGGATTTTCTTTTTTATCAAATTATATTAATATAATTATTATAATGATCCCAGGAAAATATGATGGACATCGTTAAAATAAAAATACTCATTAAATAAACTTTTTAATATGGTCTTCAACACAATTTATATATTCATTTTTTGTTTCTCATAATGTATAATAATATTATTTGACTATTTTTATAATTTATATAATGATAATATTAACCCTAAATGTTTTCAATACCTCTAAAATTATTTCTATAGAATTTAATGTCCATATCCATCAAATAACATTTTCAATAAAACCTGAACCATACATTAATTCCTTAAAAATATTGGTATACTCCGATCACAGAAAACATAAAAAGATATGTTTAATACTTTGAAATAATGATCAATATTTTACACATACACCTTATGGCATCCAAAACTATAATTAATGGAATAGACATGTGCCTCTAAATTTTAAATAATCTTTATATGTTTCAAGATTCTTATAAAATAAATACCATTGGTAAAAACATTACTTGTATAATTTTATTCTTGAACCAAAATATATATATATTTAATCCATTTTACTTCTACATATGTCCTTCATTTGTCTAGGGTTTATCATTTAGAAGAGGAAATTGAATTGGATAATTCCCCACTTCTCCACATTTAAGAAAAAAACTATAAATTGATCCCTAGTATGGTATTTATTTACTTCAATCATATTATTTTTTTTACTCAAAAACTCATTTCTTTACAACCTTATTTTCAATAAATAATTTATTTTTTTTGTTTCTTTTAAATACATTATTTTCAATGGAAGACTCTATAAGTTTAACATTAATCATTCATTTTCATCATAAATTAAATTCCTTAAGAATGGTTTATAAAGAAAATGTGAATTATCCTAAGAATATCCCCCATGAGTGTTTAGCCAAGTACACATTAAGTCCCATTTTAATAAACCAGGTGATGATCAATTTAAGTAAAATACACCATTTTCAGTGTTATTACCCCTAGGCACCTCTTTCCCAGAACCACATCCATTAGGAATATCCATAAATGCATATCATTAAAGGAAAACCATGTAATATCACCATTAAAAAAATTTGTATTTTCTTTAATACTTATCCTCAAAGTCTATCATAAGGATATGATCTCTAATATATGTTTTACTAAATCTACTTGTTAATATGATTTCTAAAATTATTATAATACTGACTATAGTGACCCCGACTATAGTATCTTAGAGTTTTTTACTTATTTATTAAATAATCATAAGATACAATGAATCATATTCCAACGGACCAAATGCTTTAGTAGTAATGGATAGTTATATGTATTCTTGAGTGTTATATTATATTTTTATAGAAAAATTATAACATTTTTTTTTCTAGAATATCATTATTCCCTCTAGAATATTATTTCTTATATTTCATAGTACACTTCATTGATTCCAATGAATGCAAACAAGATAAGGGTGAGATAAAATGCTCAGTAATGGTTAAGTAAAGTGGAAGCTATCACAAATCCACAATCATAATCAATATGGAATGGTATATAACTTAATACAAATGAAAACTAAATAATTTGAATATTGTGATAAGAAAAGGAATAATTAATATGGAATTGTAAATAATAGAACACAAAATCCATATAATCTATAAAATTAGGTTGAAATTCATCTAGAGATAATACCATTATGAAAATATCGTGGATAATAATAACTGAATTCATAATTAAGGTAATGGATAATTATTTTATTTCATTATCTCAAGCATCGTGATAATTATACCATCAAAACGATGTATAGGATAGTTTAAAACTCCTGATTGAAACCTGTTTAAGGATAACATACTTATTTGTATTATTATAACTATCGATTCCTCAAGGGGATATATAATTTCGGGTCCTATCCATCACTGTTCATCCAAAACTTTCTTTATATAATGAATCATTGATTTAATTCATGAATCAATATATCTTATCCACAAATAACCTTATTCAGTAAATTTGATGGATTTATCAATATTTCATATTAATAATATAATTTTCCATGAAAAAAACCATATGTATATGTGGAATAATGTTTAATAAATAATCTTATCCATGATAAAAATAGTGTGGATATTTAAGAGAGATGAATTCTTTAATAATCACAAGAGAGTTAATGTTTCAAAGGAAAGTAAATGAATACAAAATATGAATCTAGAAAGTGAATGTAAATATTTGTTTAGATAAAATGATCATTAACCATGCAATGCAACAATGTTTATGATATAAAAAAACATATAACTATTTAATTAAAAATAAAGTGATATCTAAATAATGAAAATAAATAAAATAAAAATATATATGAAAGTATTCGTGAGGAAAATATTTTTTTATTTTGATAACCAATTTTCATAAAAACTAAATTTTAAGAAAAAAAATTTAAAATTATTTTAATTTAAAATAATATATTCAAATTATATAGAAATATTTAGATAATTTTATTGGTAATGAAGTTTGGAAATTTTCATCATTTCGTACAAGTTAAAACATAGATTTCTTTCACTTTTTTTGGTAAAATAAAAACATGCAATATTTTAAAAATGAAATAAAGATTAAGTAAATTATTTCACTAAAATATAAATATGTGTAAAACTATCTACAATATATCATTTTTAAATTTTCAAAACAATTTTTATAACATTTCATGAAAATAGGGTTTTCGTAGAAAAAAAATTTTTGATCGAAGAGAGAAGTGAAGTCATATTTTATTAGAAACATTTTCTAACACATTTTAAGGAAAAAAGAGTGTAAAAATGGCAGTATTACTTGAAAATATCTTTAATATTATCAAGAGAATAAAATTAAATGGGTTTATTAGATATTGAACAAATAATTTCCATCAACTGAAATTAAATAATAAAAATTCTTGATCCTAAGGAGATTACAAAATAAACACCAATAACAATCATAAATGAATCTCATATGTGTATCAATTGTAAAAACACATAAAACTTTTTCCAATAAAAATATATAGTAAAAATTAAATACACTCATACCCATATAACATCAAAGACATTGAAGTGTTAATATAACCCAATGAAACAAAATTGAGTTATGAAATTATTTATCACTTGGAAAATTTTATGTCAAAACCCCAATGAATAAATTATTTAAAATTTTAACTAAAAATACAATGGATAATTATATATTAAGGATATTACATGTTAAATGGGATGTATATATACCATATAAAAGAAATTAGTTTCATAAAATTATAATATGCCTCAATGGATAGAAATTGAAATGAAGTCTCTTACCTCACGCTTACTTTTGGTTGAAAGTTATTTAAAAAACCGATATAGTGGTTTTAAACACATTATTAATTTATAAAAAACATATTAAAATTTATAATATTATATATTAACCTTTTATAACATCTTGTCACCCTTCCATTAATAATATTTCATTATTTTCATTATCCCAGGTGTTAATTTCCTTGTTTTATTATTTGTGTTTCATCATGAAAGGTCATATTCTTGCACAAATTATATAGTTATATTATATGTCGAACAATAATAATTACATACATATTATATTTATAAACAAATTATACTTTTAAAACCAATTATGAAATATTCTTTTGAAAAATAAAGTAGCCTACCATCATATAGGTGGTAGGAAATACATATGCAAGAGTAACATTTACATTATTCAAAAATAATTATAGAAATCAATTAAGTACTATTTCATCAATAAATAATAATAATTATATAATTAATACCATACTAAAAACTTATATATATATATATATATATATATATATATATATATATATATTATCCATGTGGTTTGGTGATGAAAAGAGATTAACAATGCTTCGTTAAGCCCTTAGTCCACACGTACATGAATGATGTTATCATCTTTAAGTGAGATAAAAGGTAAAAAATGTTACATTCTCTTTACATAATGATAAATATGTCATTAATATAATTAATTTGTTTTTTATATCACATTTATCCACCAAATATATCCATATATTCATAGTTTAACCCCTAGTAAATCTATTTTATACCTTAGACGTGATAAATATTTTTTACACATTTCACTATTCATTTTGGTTTAAATTATGTTTGAATTATTAGAAATTAGATATTATTAATATTCAAAATATATAATATATTTTAAAAAATTAAAGTCCTATAATGGAAAATATTAAATTTAAAACTAATCTCATAGACGGGACGAGAAAGAATTTTTTTAAATAGAAAATGTTCAGAAGTTTATAATGTTTTAATATATATATTCAATATGAGAATGATTCCAATGACCTAAATTTGAATAATTTTTTTAAATTTAACTTATTTTACATTAAATAATATTCAAAATGTAAATTAACATTATAAATAATTTTTTTGAAAATTCATTTTTCAATTAACATTCAGTATTCTCAATATTAATAAAAAATGATACTTTTTCAAAAACTCCAAAAAATTAACCATAAGTTAATATTTATATGATTATAAAAAATTGAATTTTATATTTTAAAATAAATAATCTAAAATTGGTAAAAATTCGTTTTATTTTATGTTCACAATGTGTGATTAAACCACCATATTAAAAAAAATTAGATTTCAGAAAACATTTCCTATTATTTTAAATGATTATTATTTTTATTCTTAATTAAATTATTTTAAAATAAATTAATAATTTAGTTATTAATATTATTTACCAATAATTTAATATCTAGTTTATACCTATTATAATAAATAATCCTATTTTAATAGTATTTCATATTTTGTTTATACTCAATGTTGGATGTAATACACGACACACCCAGTGTTGCATGTAACTTTAGATAAAATAATTATTGTGTATAGTGAAATATGTTAAATTTATTGAATTTATTTGAAAATATATTTATCATAAAATGTTGTGGGTTATATTTTCTTTTAATCCTAGAATTGTGTTTCACCTATGTTATTAAACATAATGATATTTTAAAAAAAAAATAGTGGTCTTAGACACTAGGATCAGAAGTACTGTTTAGTAAAACCTATCACCAGTAGACCGATGGTCAATTTAATAATATGATACAGACGGTAAAGTATATTCTCTGAGAGTTAATATTTGAATTTTTATTTTCTTGGGAGAAACAGCTATCGCGTCCTGAATTTTCTTATAATAACATAATTTAGGAAAATAAATTGATGACTCATTATGAGGCCCTATATGGTGGGATATTATGATCAACTCTTTAATGGTTAGAAGCATGGGAGGTAGTGCTAATGGGACCACATATTTTATAGTAGACATTAGAGTTTTAAAGTATATCTGGATGTCTGTGGATACAAATATATCTAGGAAGAAATATTATGTTGATCACTGTTGATGACCATTATAGTTCAAGGTCAGGGATTGTGTATTCTTTCATGTTTCTATTTGATTACAGAATTTATGGTTAACAAAGTGATGTGTGTTATCACCATGTCTCATCAGACCTTTTAATATTTTCTATAGGGTATGAATAACTGCTTATCAGATATAATATCCTCAAAAGTATAGGGTTATTCATGATGTTTCTCAATATTCTCAGTTACATCATTATAACTGAGACCATTATCATTTTATTCATCAAGTTGAGGTGGAGTTGGATGTTCATGTTTATTTTTAGGAGTATCAGTTGTGTATAATGGATTTGGTCTTGAAGGATCTTTGGATAAGGTTAGATCTTCGTGTTCAGGTTCTATGGAAACAAAACATTGTATATTATTAGGCATGGTAGTGAGAGTCCGACATAGGTTCTCAAGGGAAGGATTTAGTCATAGATGATGTTAAACCACCATCCTAAAGGAACATTGGGGAAACATTTTTTTAAAAGAGGGAATGTTGTGAGATCTTGAATTTTAGATATGTACATATCCTAAAATGTAGGGGCCCTAATCCCATTATCCTAGAGCCAGTTGTACTTTATTATATTTTCATAAGCTATAGGTAATTGAATCCTAGAGGACTGAGTAGTTTAGTAGTCTTGGTAAACTAGATACATACTTGAGTATTGAATTAAAAATGAACACAAAAATTATAGGATTGTTTTTATAGAATAACATTATTCCTCATAGAATATCCATGCATATCATATATAGTAATCTTCATGGAATCTTGGTGAAAGGAAACAAAATAATGGCGATCTCAAATGAGTATTAAGGGTAAAATACAATAAATTATATCATAAATATATATATAATAATCAATATATAATGATAAATAACTAAAAAAATTAAATATATAAAACATGAATATCATGATGAGATAAGGAAAAATCAATATGGAAAGGCATATAGCAAAAAAAAACAATCCATTTAATCAATAATGAAAGAATGAAATGAATCTAGAGGTAACATCATGGAGAAAATATGATGGATAATAGTAATTGTTTTTATAATGAAAAAAATTATTAATAATCATAAATCATGTCTCCCAAGAACATGATACCTTTATCATCATGATCATTCATAATATGGTTTAGAACATACTTTTGTCAAGACCTTTAAAAATACAAATTAAAAATGTTGGTTACAAACATATAGGGTTTGAACAACTGATTTGCTTTATAAGGCTACTGATACATCAAGGGGATTGCATTAACCATTCACTAAATTTTGTGTTTCATGTCCAAATCATTCTCTATATATTGAATACATAATTAAATTCTTAAATAATGTTCCTTATCAAATATATCAATTGATTAAAGGATTTAGATTTTAAAATATTTCCCCCAGTTAATCAAAAAAGATTATACAGTAAAACCAATATGAATAAATTGTATAAAGTTTAATAAATAAGAATATCAATGATAGATAATATAGCAATTGAGGGAAAATTTAATGTCTAATTACCATAGGAAACAAAATATTTTAAGGGTAACATAATTACTAAAAAATGAAACAAATGTAGGGAATCTAATATTATCCTTAGTAAAAAGAATCATAATGTAAGAACCCGTTTTTTTCTGAGAAAGACTTTGGAATATTCTTGATAATTTTCTAGAGCAGTGCCTTCAGACGGCGTGCGATTCTGAGCCCCAGAGTGACCGAAATTAAATTTTCAATGCGTTCACACTCGAAACGCTAAATAAATGCGATAACTCCAAAACGGTGACCCGGATCAAAGATCCGAGTGTACAGATGGGTCCGTAATGGGGTGTTTACCCTAGGAACGACATAAAACTTGTCGGTGCGGGATGTTTGGACCCCTCGCTCGCTTTCGGAACCTTAAACGGATTAATTAATTAATTTGTTCATTTAATGTTGAAACAAAGGTATCTCTTAAACGATGGTTCGGATTTGGAAACCGAGGGCGCCGTTGAGTTCGGACCTTTCCTTTTACCTTAGGAGGGGTGTAAGTTTTGCGGGCGCAGCCCGTCTGTGAAAAAAATGGCCCAAGGGGAGTTTTCTTAATTTGCCGGCTTCGAGCGCTAAGTTTATTAACTCTTGAACGGGGTCTCGGATTAAAATTATAAGGCCACCGTTGTGCTCAGGAGGTGATTTTTACCCTAGGGGAGGTTTAATTTTTACCTCTCCAAAGGTTTCGGATGCAGGGAAAATTATGGGTTTAATTAATTAAAATTATTTTAAATTTATTTAAACCCTCCCCCTCCCCCTTCTCCCTTCAACCCCCTGGCGAAACACCTCCCCTATCCTCCTACATATCCGGCGAGGCGGTCCGGAGAGGCGACTTGGGCGAGGTACGGTGATGTCGGCGGATCGACGCGAAGCTCCGGGCGAAGCCCAGCGAGGTTGGGTTGTGTATTTGCGTTTTAATTCCCAACCCTCCATTTGAACCCCAATTTTAGCATCTATTTGCTGATTTATCTTAGAGAATATTCCTTGGTCGTGTAATACACATTTTATTCTTTCAATAGCTTCTTTCGGAATCAAAATTTGAGTTAGGAGGAGGCCGGGGTTGATCGCCGATGTTTGCGGGAATTTTGGGTTGCTCCGGCGGTTCCCGACCGGTTTGGGTGCTCCGGCGGTACGAGGCGCGGTGGCAGGGGCTTCGGCGGCAGTCGACGTTGGTTCTTGGCAGAAGGGTAGCGGGACGGAGGCGGCTACGGATGGTGGCAGTCGGCGGGGTCTCGGGCGGCACCGGCATAGCGCGAAGGGGGGGAGGAGCCGCGGGGTGCGCGACCCCGAGCTGCGCGACCGCGACCCGCTTAACGTGGGTCGCTGCGGGAGATGCGGAGACCGGCCTTGATGGCCGGTTGGTGGAGGCAGGCCGCAGCCAGCTGGCTACAGTGGGGCGAACCGGACCAGCAGCTGGGCCGCGGGCCGGCTGTGAGCGGACCGGCCGGACTGGGCCGGTCCGGCCCAAGGGGGCTGCCCCCCCCCCCCCCTTTGAAGTTTCGTCGCCCGTAGCATTCGCTACGGGCGTCCGTTTTGCGCGGAATCAGAGGCAGTGCGGACCTTGCGTCGTGGGGAATGTTTAGGGATAGTTTCTGGAATTTTTAATTCCCGAAACGAGGGGATGCGGAGGCATGGCGTGTCTTTATGTGGACGAGCATATTCCCCGAGAATCTTGTTTTGGACGGCGGGGACGCGTCCGACCTCTGTTTTGAGCGCCGTCAGTGGTGTTGGGACCCTGGCATCGAGGTGGAGGTTTCCAGGGTGGTTTCAGGCGTTGAGTCTGGAGTTGAGGCATGGGCCCCACGGCCCGTCTTTTGAGCTGCGTGCAGCTTTTAGTGACATTTTCCTCGTATGTCTGTTCGGGGCTTGCGAGTAGCCGATGTTTGGTGTTTTTCTGAGGGCATCGCATTGGCATAGTCTGCCTGTTGTAATTCCGCCCGATGGTGCGGGCCCCGCGAGGGCCATTTTGGGAGTTGACGGTGATTTCCATCTTTATCACCGAGCGACTGTTTTGGACAAGTGAATAGTCCATTTCATGTACTTTTTTGAGAGGATCTCAATAGTGCGATCTGTTCGTTGAGTTTTGGGACCGGGATGCGGGTCCCACGTGGCATCGCTCATGTGCGGTCTGCCGGAATGCATCTTTTTCCTTGGATATCCATGGCACTCAAGTGAGTAGTGCTTTTGACGTGTTTTCCTAAGGGGATCGCAATGGTGCAATGTGCACGACTGTTTTCAAGGGCGAGGATCGGGATCACGGGGCACCGTTCGGGCGTGAGACAGTATTGGTGACTTTTCCGTTGGATATCTGTTGGAAGCAAGTAAGTAGTCGATCTCGCGTGTTTTTTCGCGAGGATTACAACGGTGCGATCCATTTGGTTTTGCGGAGCCTCTTGCATGATCTTATTAAATGTGGAAGCATGGAAGGTGCTCCAGTGGTGGTTCGTCCTACCTTATTTGTAGCGGACCCTTGGCATGTCATCGCGCACTCTTGGGAGAGTGGTATAAATGATTCACAAGATGTGGTTGGTTGTGCCTGGGCCTTTGAGGTGGAGTTGTTACATCACACCTTCGCGTTGACGTTGGGTGTCGTGTGCACGATAGCCCTTAGGCTGGAGACGTGGTATACTCTGGGAGTATGTGAGAGCACTTGGAGGTACGTGTGGTTTGTACCTGAGACGTTCGTGCGCTTGGTTGGGGATGTGATGGGGCCACACGTTGTGCGGGCCCCACGTGCGTTCCAAGTTCTTCTTTTCGTACTTTGACCTCTCGCGACATAGAGGGTCCCGCTGTGTGTTTGTTTGCCTAGCAGGGTGGAGTTTTTCCCCTACCTCGGTGCTCGTTTGTTGACCAGCATGGTTGAGTGGTCTCCCCCTGGTTTCGTTCTCGATGGATTGGCCGGTAGTGGTGCTAGTGTCACCACGTGATGGAACTAGCGCTGGACCTCTTTTGGTAGAGTTGTTTTGGAGTTGGGTGGTTGCGTGATACCCACTCCGGGTTCGGGTGGCCAGTGTTATACTTTATAGTAGATATGGCGAGAGCAGTTCTGTGTTTTACCCTCCAGCGGGGCTGGGCAGTGGGCTACTCATCGACTTCTTCGGGTTTAACCTCCAGCGGGGCTGGGCAGTGGGTTACTCGCTGACTTCTAGGGTTTACCCTCCAGTAGAGACTGGGCAGTGGGTCACCCGATGCTCTTAGGGTCTACCCTCCAGCAGAGACAGGGCAGTGGGTCGCCCGACGCACTTATGGTTTACCCTCCAGCAGAGACTGGGCAGTGGGTCACCCGACGACCTCTTAGGGTCTACCCTCCAGCAGGGCTGGGTAGTGGGTCGCACGTCGTCTAGTTCCATGTCTACCCTCCAGCAAGGTTGGGCAATGGGTCACCTGTCAACTTATTCCAGGTCTACCCTCCAGCAAGACTGGGTAGTGGGTTGCCTGTCGACTTATTCCAGGTCTACCCTCCAGCGGAGCTGGGCAGTGGGTCGCCGGATGATGTTTTATGGTCTACCCTCCAGTGGTACTGGGATGTGGGTCACCGGATGATGTGTTATGGTTTACCCTCTAGTGGGACTGGGTAGTGGGTCGCTTGATGATGTGTTGGGGTTTACCCTCCAGCAGGGTTGGGCAGTGGTTCACCTGATATCTGGTTATGAACTACCCTCCAATGGGGCTGGGCAGTGGGTCATCCGTCGGCATTTTCGGACTCAGTCCTTCCTACTAGGCTTGTCTGTGGCTTTCCTCCGTGGTTACCAGAGCAGGACCCTTGGTTGAATGGGTCAGTGATAGAACAACTTTGACTTTGAGGAGACCTCTCGACTGTAGGGTAGTGACGAGGTGTGGTTTTAATTTCCATAGAACACTCAAGTATGAGGGGCACTGTCCCCACCGAGACGCGTTCTTGTGACACGATCTAAAACCGTGTGGGCGAGTCAGTGCCGCCCAAAGCGGATAGTGTCAAGGTGCGGTGATTGAGCCCCTTGGCTTGCGGTTCAGGGCAGACGTGCGAGATGTTGGGCATCGATGATGGTGTTTCTTTTTGGACTGTTGGCGACTCATTTTCTTGGGCTGAGCCACTGGATGGAGATCCCCGTACGACATTGTTCGGGCTTATCGACAGAGCATATGGATTTGTATATACCATGTTTCGAGTACCCACTCCTTGGGTTTTGGCTACTCTCCTTCTAGGAGAGTCGAAGACGCGTGGGGTATGCCACATGCTTTCCGTGTCTAGCTTCTAATGGTAGGATGAGTCTACTCTCGTGCTATAGGTAGCAAAGACTCGACGAGAAGTTCATCTTCTCACCATTTCCAGCTCCTTGCGTCTGGACGAGTCTACCTTCTTTCCTCTTGTTGGGTTGAGCTGGACTCTCTGTTGTTACTCTTTACTGCACCCCCAGTTGGACTCCTTTACCTTTTCCTTGTTTTCCCTACTAATCACCCTTCAGTACCTCCTTTTGTTGCTCCCTCGAGCCTTCAGGGTATCCTATTGAGTATATTTATACTCAACCGTGCTTGGGCTTTTCCCGCACTTGGTGTGCCCTTGCAGACGACGGACAGGTGGAGCGTGACATCAGTGGAGCGTATGAGCATGGGAGATTGGACCGCGTGCGGTGGTCGTGGCCGGGTTTCAGGTGGCAGACCCGTCAGCTATTTCTTTTCCTTTACCTGTTGCCGGGTTGTGGCACTTTTTGGTTGGGCGCGTGTTTTGCTCCTTTTCTTTTCATCTTGTACCTTGTACTGTTTAGAGGTCGATGCACATTTGTGGTATTTATATAGAAGTTTCCCTTTTTCTTTACTTGTATATCCATTTACTCTACACTTTGCATTGAGTGTGCTATGTGTGGGCGTGTACAGGTGCTTAGGAAAAGGCCTGCTCGAGTTATTGTGCCTTTGGCGCTGGTCGCCAGCCCCTGGTATATAGAAGCGGGGTTGGGGTAGTTGCGGCTTGAGCCTGGGTAGGGTCAGGTCGTGAAAAAGTGGTATCAAAGGTGGTTCATTCCTTGGGACGCTGTTCGGATGTCCTTAAAAGAGGAATTGGTTGGGATTTAGGGAAAAAGTGTTAACGTGTCTCAAGAACGGCTCTCAGGCCAGGGAGTGCAGTGATGGTGCGGCGGCCGACGTATCCATTCACCAGGACCCTGATAACCCGCTTGTCGACTCGGCATGATGGGACACTTGTTGCAGGAAAAATTGGTTTGTGCATCACATAGGATCGAGTCTTTGACTGTCCTTCTTGAGTCAGATCCCCATCTTTGTTGTGGTTGGTATATACATATATTCTCATCTGACCGCATCACTCCATGATTATATTCAGGATGTCTCCGTGAGGACAGCCAGCCAGGATACCAGCTTTGGTTGGTGACGACGATCCAATGAGCTACGAGGCAACAGTCCCAGACCCATCATGCAATCCCATTCTCTGGGTGGGCTAGTAGCAGCACCCCCACCTGTTGAGCATCATATAGTTTCAGCAGAGCAGGCTGATCTTGAGCACAGGTTGAGCGCGCTACGTGAGTTCCAGCGGTAGAGACCGCCGAGGTTCAGTGGTGAGCCAGACCCTCAGGCAGCAGAGGCTTGGCTCGAGATAGTGGGTTTCCTTTTCAGGCTTGTGCAGACACCGACAGATCAGAGAGTGGCTCTGGCAGCCACCCGTTTTTGTGGAACAACTTGGCGTTGGTGGATTCTGGTGACTCAGTTTCTTGGAGAGTCATCGCTTTCGTGCGGTGACTTTTAGTTGTTGTTCCGTGAGAAGTTTTCCCCTCCTTCTTGTGCTTCTTTCGGATTCAGGAGCTCCTGCGGTTTCAGCAGGGAGGGATGACTGTAGCTGAGTACGCGACTAGTTTTGCAGACTGTGCATGCTTTTACCCGGACTTGGTCCATGACGACAACTTATGAGCACGGAAGTTTGAGCAGGGTCTCCGCCGAGAGATTCGTGTTGTCATAGTACCCTTGGGAATTTCCACATATTCCAGGGTGCTAGAGCAGGCGCTGGTGACAGAGGGCTTCCTGTCATGTTTTGCGGTTGGTAGTGGCAGTGGGCGCGACGGAGCTGAGATGTCTGCCATAGCTAGCAGGCGCCGGGGGACAGGACCGTGATGCTGGTGGCCTTACCACTACCAGTTTCGGAGACATGGTCGTATACCACTGTGGCAAAAAGGCGTAGGGCCTCAGCCAAGGATGCCCTTCTGTAAGTGGATTTCGGGCCGTTTTTGTACACCACAGTGGCGCCGAAGGGAACCAGGGCAGCCCAGAGAGCGCTAGTGCTATGCTTGTGACGGGCGAGGTCACTCGGCACGAGACTGCCTGACCCGAGTTGCTGAGAGCTTCGGGCAGGCAGTAGGCGCACCACCACGGCAGAGGCACCGCCGTGATCAGAGTAGTGGCCAGAGAGGTGGTGCTAGCAGAGGAGTAGGAGGAGCTGGAGGTGGGGGATGACGTTACGAGATCTCCCCATCACCACTTTGCGGACCACGTCAGGCTCTGGGAGCTGACGGTTGGGACCGTGGGAAGCCGCTAGCATTGTATGTCTACGATCCTGCATAGCATGGGATGTTGAGAGGTACCCCTTACGACTCTTCTACATTTTGCAGTAGAATTGTTAGTCTCTGCGTGTGAAAGGCTTTTCTCCCTGATCCTTATTTGAGGTGTTACTAGGGTGACGTAAAGCGTTGGATGTAACCCTGTGTTGGTAAGGAAAAGATGTGAGACCTTTTCCTTTAGTCGATGGTGTTGAATCGTTCGCCTTTTGAGCGTGTATGATAGCATCGAATGTGAAATCTTGCGTGACCAGATATCCTTGGGTGCTTCACCATATGGATATTCTGAAGGATGGAATCACCTGGCCTTGTTCCAGGTGCGGGCAGTGATTCCAATCGCGGTGTGCGACGTAGAGGATTGACAGGGGAGGTGAGCTACCCCCGAGAGCCTTCGGGTCGTTTGAAACTGTGAAAAGGGATGGCGAGGTACCCTACCGCCTTTCCCTAACTCCAATGTCTGGAGTGCGTGCATGACATCGGCAAGGGCTGACCTCGCGTGAACAAATCAATCCTTTGGTCTTTGTGTGGTGATGCAGAGCTATGCGTGGGTTCTTTTGGGTATGGGAAAGACAGGTGTGGGCTTAGTACCCTGTGTTGCTCCCTAGTTTTTCTTTTTAGGGACGAAAATCATGAATGGGGGAATGATGTAAGAACACAGTTTTTGCAGAGAACGACTTTGGAATATTCTTGATAATATTCCAGAGCAGTGCCTTCAGAAAGTGTGCGATTCCGAGCCCCGGAGTGGCCGGAATTAAATTTTCAGTGCGTTCACACTAGAAACGCTAATTAAATGTGATAACTCTTAAATGGTGACCCAGATCAGAGATCCGAGTGTACAAATGGGTCCGGTATGGGGTGTTTACTCTAGAAATGACATAAAACGTGTCGGCGCGGGATGTTTGGACCCCTCGCTCACTTTCGGAAACTTAAACGGATAAATTAATTAATTTTTTCATTTAATGTTGAAACATAGGTATCTCATAATTGATTGCTCGGATTGGTAAATCGAGGGCACCGTTGAGTTTGGAGCGTGCCTTTTACCTTAGGAGGGGTGTAAGTTTTGCGGGCGCGGCCTGTCTATGAAAAAAATGGCCCAAGGGGCGTTTTCGTAATTTGACAGCTTCGAGCGTTATGTTTAATAACACTTGAACAGGGTCTCAGATTAAAATTATGAAACCATCGTTGTGCTCGGGAGGTGGTTTTTACCCTCGGGGAGGTTTAATTTTGACCTCGCCAAAGGTTTCGGATGCGGGGAAATTTATGTGTTTAATTAATTAAAATTCTTTTTAATTTATTTAAACCCTCCCCCTCCCCCTTCTCCCTTGAACCCCATAGAGAAACCCCTCCCCTATCCTCCTCCATCTCTGGCGAGACGGTACGGAGAGGTGCAGTGATGCCGGCGGATCGACGCGGAGCTCCGGGCGAAGCCCAACGAGGTAGGGTTATGTATTTGCGTTTTAATTCCCAAACCTCCATTTGAACCCCTATTTTAGCATCGATTTGCTGATTTCTCTTCATGAAAATTCCATGGTCGTGTAGTAGACATTTTATTCTTTCAATCGCTTCTTTCGGAATCAAAATCCGAGTTAGGAGGAGGCCGGGGTTGATTGCCGATGTTTGCGGGAATTTTGGGTTGCTCCGGCTGTTCCTGGCCAGTTTGGGTGCTCCGGCGGTCCAAGGCACGACAGCAGAGGATTCGGCGGCGGTCGGCGTGGGTTTTTAGCAGTGGGGCAGCGGGACGGAGGTGGCTACAGATGGCGGCGGTCGGCGGGGTCTCGGGCGGCGTCGGCGTAGCACGAAGGGGGGGGGGGGTGGGGAGGAGCCGCGGGGTGCGCGACCCCGCACGGCGCGAACGCGACCCGTGTAACGCGGGTCGCTACGGGAGATGCGGAGACCGGCCTTGACGGCCGGTGGGTGGAGGTAGGTTGCTGCCAGCTGGCCGCAGTGGGGCGAACAAGACCCGCGGCTGGGCCGCGGGCCGGCTGTGAGCGGACCGGCCGGACTGGGTCGGTTCGGCCCAAGGGGGCTTCCCCCCCCCCCCTTCTGAAGTTCCGTCGCCCGTAGCTTTCGCTATGGGCGTCCGTTTTGTGCGCCGTCAGTGGCATCACGGATCATGAGTCGTGGGAAAAGTATATAGCTTGTTTCAGGAATTTTTAATTGCCGAAACAAGGGGCTGCGGAGGCACGACGTGTCCTTAAGTGGACGAGCGTATTCCACGAGAATCTTGTTTTGGACGGTGCGGACGCGTCCGACGTCCGTTTTGAGCGTCGTCAGTGGCGTTGGGACCCTGTCATCGAGGCGAAGGTTTCTAGGGTGGTTTCAGGCGTTGAGGTTGGAGTTGAGGCATGGGCCCCACAGCCCGTCTTTGGAGCTGCTTGCAGCTTTTAGCGACTTTTTCCTTGGACGTCCGTTCGGGGCGTGCAAGCAGTCGATGTTGGGTGTTTTTCCGAGGGCATTGCGTTGCCACAGTCTGCCCGTTGGTGTGGGCCCCACGAGGGCCGTTTCGGGAGTTGACGGTGATTTCCACCTTTATCACCGGGCGACCGTTTTGGAAAAGTGAATAGTCCATTTCATGTACTTTTTCGAGAGGATCACAGCGGTGCGATCCGTTCGTTGAGTTTTGGGACTGGGATGCGGGTCCCACATGTCACCGCTCATGTGCGGTGCGCCGGAATGCATCTTTTTCTCCTGATATCCGTGACACTCAAGTGAGTAGATATTTTGATGTGTTTTCCTGAGGGGATCGCAATGGTGCAATGCGCCCGACTATTTTCAGGACCGAGGCTCGGGATCACGGGGCACCGTTCGGGTGTGAGACGGTATTGGCGACTTTTCCGTCAGATATCCATTGGAGGAAAGTAATTAGTCGATCTCACGTGTTATTCCGTGAGGATTAAAACGGTGCGATCCGTTTGGTTATGTGAAGCCTCTTGCATGATCTTATTAAATGTGGAAGCGTGGAAGGTGCTCCAGTGGTGGTTCGTCCTACCTTGTTTGTATCGGACCCTTGGCGTGTGATCACGCACACTTGGTAGAGTGATATAAATGATTCACAAGATGTGGTTGGCCGTGCCTGGGCCTTAGAGGTGGAGTTGTTACGTCACGCCATCGCGTTGACGTTGGGTTCCATGTGCATGATAGCCCTTGTGCTGGAGACATGGTATACTCTGGGAGTATACGAGAGCACTTGGAGGTACGTGTGGTTCGTACCTGAGATGTTCATGCGCTTGGTTCAGGTTGCGATGGGGCCGCACGTTGTGCGGGCCCCACGTGCGTGCCGAGTCCTGATTTTCATACTTTGACCTCTCGCAGCGTAGAGGGTCCCTCTTTGTGTTTGTTTGACCAGTAGGGTGGAGTTTTTCCCCTGGCTCGGTGCTCGTTTGTTGACCAGCAGGGTTGAGTGGTCTCCCCCTGGTTTTGTTCTCGATGGATTGGCCGGTAGCGGGACTAGTGGCACCCCATGATGGAACAGGCGCTGAACAACTTTTGGGAGAGTTGTTATGGAGTTGGGTGGTTGCATGATACCCTCTCTGTGTTCAGGTGGCCAGTGTTATACCCTCCTGTAGAGATAGCCATAGCAGTTCTGAGTTTTACCCTCTAGCGGGGCTGGGCAGTGGGTTACTCATCGACTTCTTTGGGTTTACCCTCCAACAGGGCTGGGCAGTGAGTTACATGCTGACTTCTAGGGTTTACCCTCTAGCAGAGACTGGGCAGTGGGTCGCCCGACGCACTTATGGTTTTCCATCCTGCAGAGACTAGGCAGTGGGTCACCCGACGACCTCTTAGGGACTACCCTCCAGTAGGGCTGGGCAGTGGGTCACCCGTTGTCTAGTTCCATGTCTACCCTCCAGCAAGGCTGGGCAGTGGGTCGCTTGTGGACTTATTCCAGGTCTACCCTTTAGCAAGGCTGGGAAGTGGGTTGCCTGTCGACTTATTCTAGGTCTACCCTCCAGCAGGGTTGGGCAGTGGGTCATCGGATGATGTGTTATGGTGTACCCTCCAGCGGGGCTGGGCAGTGGGTCATCGGATGATGTGTTGTGGTTTACCCTCCAGCGGGGCTGGGCAGTGGGTTGCTTGATGATGTGTTGGGGTTTACCCTCCAGCAGGGTTGGGCAGTGGGTCACCTGATATATGCTTATGAACTACCCTTCAGCGAGGCTGGGCAGTGCGTCATCCGTCTGCATTTCCGGACTCAGTCTTTCTTACTCGGCTGTTCTGTGGCTTTCCTCTGTGGTTACCAGAGCGGGACCCTTGGTTAAAAGGGTCGGTGATGGAATGACTTTGACTTTGAGGAGACCTCTCGACTACAGGGAAGTGACGAGGTATGGTTTTACATTCGCTAGAACTCTCATGTATGAGAAGCGTTGTCCCCACCGAGACATGTTCTTGTGACTCGATCTAAAACCATGCAGGCGAGTCAGTGCCGCCCAAAGTGGATACTGTCAAGGTGCGGTGATTGAGCCCATTGGATTACGGTTCAGGGCAGACGTGCAGGATGCTGGGCATCGATGATGGTGTTTCTTTTTCGAATGTTGGCGACTCATTTTCTTGGGCTGAGCCACGGGATGGAGATCCCCTTACAACGTTGTTCAGGCTTCTCGACAGAGCATATGGATTTGTGTATACCATGTTTCGAGTACCCACTCTTTGGGTTTTGGCTACTCTCCTTCCAGGAGAGGTGAAGACCCACGGGGTATGCCACGTGCTTTCCGTGTCTAGCTTCTCATGGTTGGATGAGTCTACTCTCCTGCTATAGGTAGCGAAGACTTGACGAGAAGTTCATCTTCTCACCGTTTCCAGCACCTTGCATCTGGAAGAGTCTACCTTCTTTCCTCTTGTTGGGTTATGCTGGACTCTCTGTTGTTACTCTTTACTACACCCTTGGTTGGACTCCATTACCTTTTCCTTGTTCGCTCTAGTTCTCACCCTTCGGTGCCTCCTTTTGTTGCTCCCTCGAGCCTTCAGGGTTTCCTAATGTGTATTTTTATACTCACCCCTACTTGGGCTTTACCCGAACTTGGTGTGCCCTTGCAAACGACGGACAGGTAGAGCGTGACTTCAGTGGAGCGTAGGATCTTGGGATCTTGGACCGCATGCGGTGGTCGTGGTCGGGTTTTAGGTGGTAGACTAGTCAGCTGTTTCTTTTCGTTTACCTATTTCCGGATTGTGGAACTTTTTGGTTGGGCACGTGTTTTGGCCCTTTTCTTTTCAGCTTGTACCTTGTACTGTTTAGAGGTCGATGCACATTTGTGGTATTTATATAGCAGTTGCCCTTTTTCTTTACTTGTCTTTTCTTTTACTCTGCACTTTGCATTGAGTGTGCTGCGTGTGGGTGTGTACAGGTGCTTAGGCAAAGGCTCCCTGAGTTTTTGTGCCTTCGACGGTAGTCACCAGCCCCTGGCCTATGGAGGCGGGCTTGGGGTAGTTGCGGCTCGAGCCTGGGTAGGGTCGGGTCGTGACACATATACCTTCTGGAAGATTTATAAGGATGGAATTAAGATATAAACATTGGAGTAAGAATAATAGTTTTTATCATTTATGAATAGAAATACCATAATAGGACTTTAAAATCATTATTGGAGAAAAATACCATTTTCATTTTGACAAACATTTTGAAAATCCTTTTATTTGAAAATCATTTTAAAAAAAATTATTTTAAAATGATCCTTGAAAACATTAAAATAACGATTCAAATATATGACCATCATGATGGTGGAGAATTCCATATGTTCTAAAAATGATAAAATTACATTATTTTTTTCTCTATAAAATGGGTAGGAAAAAGACTTATTCAGAAAAGGACAACAATATTTCTTCAGCATTTTATGTATATTGCATACAAAATTTGATTAAAATAATAATAAGATTCCATTTATTTTTTTTAATATTGATAATGGAAAAACAATCCTTTGGTAAATCATTTTGGATATATAAATATATTTTTAAAACATATTTAGGAAACATGGATTTTAATGAAAACTGATATTCGACTGAAGAGAAAAATGAGGCCGAGTTTTCTTGAAAATAATTTAAAAAACATTTTAATTGCCAAAATAGTGGATATTTTTTAATATTACATGAAAATATCATAAGTAACTAGAAGTTACTAAAATTAAATGGTTTTATATAGAAATTTTCATATAGTTTTTTTATCTGATATTGATGAATAAATAATCTCTATTTGAATAAGATTGTGAAATAAACCATTAATATAATCATAATGTTGAACTGAGAATTAATAAATGGATAAGTTATATGTATAAACTATAAATAAACATTAATAAATTTTAAATATAATATAATATAATCAAAAATTTATTACACTCAAAATAATATCATGGAATAATAAACGATGTATATGTTTAACCCAATGAGTGGAAATTGAGATAGAAAATCCCTTACCTTAGATTCCATTTTGGAAGAACATGATTTAAACTATTTAATAGTGGTTTTATAATATTTTTAACTTATAAAATAAATATATTAATATTTATTATATCTTATTCTATCATTTTAAAATATATTAGTACCCATTCCTTAAAAACCATTCATTATTTTCATTATTTCAGGTGTTAATTGGATTATTTTCTCATGCATGTCCCGTCATGAATGATCAGGTTCTTGAAAATTTTATATTATTATATAATATATAAAATAATAACCATAAAATAATTATCATATTTACACATGATTTTTACCTTTAAAACCAATCATGAAAGATAGTTATGGAAAATGAAGCGTGGTACGATCATTGAGACGATAGACCACATATATGCATGAGTAATGATTAAATTTTCCAATGATCAATATAGAAATAAGATAATAAGTATAATATCATTAAATAATGATAATAATATCACATATATAATATTATATACATAAATATATCATCTATATGGTTTGGTGATGAATATAGATCCACATCGCTCTTTGAAAGTGGTAGTACACATATACACGAACGATGTAATCCTCTTTACATGAGTGAAAAGGGAAGAAATAAAATGATATATATTATCATTTCTCAATTACAAATATATAATTAATATAATAATTATATCATGTATATTTCGTATAATATTTAACTTAATATTTATCACCTTCCATGTGAAGCGTTAGTGAAAGACAGATTAAATTGCTTTGTGTGGTGGCAGTCTGTCACACGCACGAGCGACATTATCATGTCCCATAAATGATGGAAGGTATATATATATATGATATAACAACTCAATAGTTATAAATATTTATAAATAAAATATATATACATCATTTACTTCTTTATACCAAAACTTGATAGGTGGAAATGGAAAAAAATGACATTGGTTCGTGAGGATGTTGTCCACAATACACACAAACCGTGATATCATAATCCATTTGATGGAACTGGAGATTGTTTTATATTATAAAAAAAATACTATAATATGTAATATTTTGAATTTATTATATAATATTTTATTAATAAAATATTAAGGAGTTGTATAACGATGTAAAATACAGACGGTTGTTGAAGAACATTACCTCTTCTCCAGGTGTCATCCTTAGGTTTACACTAAAGCCTCAATTTGTTGGATTTATGCCAAAAATAATGATTCTAGTATTAGGGGAGGAATATTTTAAGTGATATTGTCATGCCTTGTCCCAACAAACATGTTTTGAATTTGTGAAGAAGATCGGATAGTTGGTTGCCTTTTATATGAGTGGGAGAGGGCATAGTTTGTATTTTTTAAAATAATTGAGTGATCACATGTTATTCATATGTAAAAAGGGTAAACATAGACCATTACCGAACCATATATGTGTAATAGTAAGATTATTTCGTGAAATAAGTTTTTAAAAATGTGTATATGTCATTTTTAACATTATCATTTTATTTTAACACCCAATATATCAATTTTTTTCTTTAACTATGTAATTCATATTTACTGCAGTTACTATTCATTTTGGTAAAAAATTACTTTGATAATATTATAAATTATAAAGTATGTAGATTAAAATTATGGAATCCATTTTTCAAAATACAATTCACATAATTGGAAGAACCTAATAAATAATTAATCATGTAGAGGCGATGATAAATATGGGTTTTAAAGTGAAAATGTACAAAAGGTTACATTGTTTTTATATCTAAATTCAATAAGAAGATGATTCAAATGTACTAAATTCTATTAATTCATAAAAAAATGATATCATTTTATAATAAAACAAATTTAATATATTATCTATCTTAGTTAATAATTTAAATAAAAAGTCATTTTTCAATTAAATGTTAATATTTTTCATTAATCATAAAACAATTAATCTTTTTAGAAAAATAAAAAATAGACCCAACTATAATTTTCGAATAATAATTTACAAAAGTATGTTTATTCATTCAAATAAATTTACTAAAATTGTTAAAAAATCATTTTAAATTACGCGTGAAAAGCATAACTAAACCATCTTTTATAAAATATACAATTTTTAGAAAACATTTCTTTTACTTTCAAATGATTCTTATTTTATTTATAATAAATAGATGATTAATAAAAAAATGAAAAAAAATAATTTTATAATTTTGTTTATCATATCAAGACCATTATTTCCAATGGTTAGGTGAAAACTCTCATATTAAATTATAATATTAATATTATATTGTTTCTCTATAAAACGTGGTCTGGAATGTAACACAAGCAATCAAAAAATATTATTACTCCATGTAATAAATTATAAAATCAATGTTTCATGTAAAATAATATATTGAATAAAATTTTATTCTCTTTTAATTTCATGGTGTTACACTCCCCCAACCTTAACGAAATTTCATCCTTGCAATTTAAACTTGATCTCTATAGACTAATGTTTGATATTTGAAAACCCTTTTATTAAAATCTCACAACCTGATAAAGGTTGATAAAAAGTCCTCTTAAAATGATAGAAAGATAAGAACCATGGTCAATTACAATACCACAAAAATAGGTTTTATAGTAGGATAACATCGGTGGAATGTGAAGATATGGACATGGATCGAATGTGTAAATATTTATAGAGTGATAGAGGTCATTAATCCTGAAAAGATGAATAATAAATAGAAGGTTAAGAGCCTCAAAACCATAAATCAATAATGATTCAGAAGACCGTATGATAAATTAGATATGAATATAATAGTATAAATTTTTTGTTTAAATATCCATTTTCTTTTGTTGAATTATTATTTTACTATCCATGAATATAAAAAAATATACATACTTGATGAATTTATATTTCATATAAATAATTTCATAATTTAGTTGTGCGTTGATAAAATTTTAATTAATATCTTACTATAATAAATGAATTAAAAAAAAATGAAATTCTTATTCAATAAGCACAAATATTTACTTTTAACGTATCATAAGATCCATAAAGAGTGAAAAATATTTCTATATATCACAAACTATTTTCGAAAAACGAATATGGTAAGAATAAGTGAAGGTAAATTAATCTATAAAAAACAATAGTGACTCCACTGGTTCTTAATTTATATTTATTTTTCGCATTTTTTAACTAAAAATGACAAGATATTAATAGGGTCATCACATAGGTCGGTGGTAGGCAATAATAACTTATCGTCCTTTAGTCATTAAAGCCCATTGCCTTTCCAAATGAAATAGTATTCCACCCATCACACATGTTATCCTCTTTATAAACTATATTAATATAATTCAAATAAAATTACAAAAATTATATCATTGATATCCTTGAAATAAAATTAATCATTATATAACCTTATACTAGAATTTTCAATATTTTTTTATAAATCCTAATAATCTTATTTGATTATTATAAAAATGTCATTAATGATCCTATTAAACCTAAAGGATATCATTAACATTAAAGTAGTGTTTATTAAATAATGAAAATATTCCTTAAATATCTTTTCTTCTAAAACAAATACTAAACTAATTGGTTTTCTTTCCAAAAATTTCTCCCAAAATATCCTTAATTTTGGTGGACTCCAATAATATTAAATCGATAATATGTGTCTTAGAATTTGAACTTATGAGAAACCATAAAATCATATCCCGATGATGGGATCCATAACTCTTAAGGTAATTAAGACATATATTAATTTAAGACATAATAAAATCCATATAAATTTCTTGATTATTATACTAAAATACCTCTTGTAAAAATACTTATACTCTTTAATTATTGAATCCCAATACAAAAATAATTCATCGTTTTTATCTCAAAATAAGCCCTTCCTTATTCTATGGTTTAACCCAAGTTATTCACTTTCAATATCTATTAATATATTCCATAATAGTTTGTAATGAAAATGTTAATTATCCTAAGAATATCTTAGTAAGGCCCATTGTAATGCACCCGGTGACTATTGGGTTAAGCCCAATATTCCCTTTTTGGAATTATTGTCACGAACCAACCTGAGTACCCTAGTTTCTCAATATCCAAAATGACCCTCACATATCCCTAAAGGGAATTAACAATCCCCATGGGTCAGTGACTAGCACCTAAGATCATAGAAAAAGACGATGGGAACTAATTTTACACCAACAATGTGGAAGAATGATTACAAATTAGAGTACATATAAATGAAACTCCAATTGGAGGTGGTTGTAGCTATTGAACTGTGGACATGGTGAGTTGAGTATGAGTTAGGACGTGGGATGTTTTTCATGACATTTGGTACTAGGTTGTAGTAATTGGGATTGTTTGTACATATTTTTATTATGGTACATAACTCCCAATGGACTTTATTTTGATATGTATACTTTTTTGTTTCTGTTACATCTACAATGATTTTGGTAAAAAAATTCCCTCTTTCATTTTGAATGATGCCATGTGGTATTCACTGACACTTGGGGATCTGGAATACCCTTTAGGATATGTCTAAGCCAGATCATTTATCTTGTTACTAGGATACCTAGGATGGTTCCTAAGAAAGTGGTATCAGAGGGTTTAGGTTGAACTCCTTATCATGATGTCTGTATTCCGTGAAAAATATTTTTGGGACTTAGGTGGTAGTTTTTAATGATTTCCTATATATACCTCAATTAAATGACCCTTGAGTAACTAGCGGTGGTTAGGGAAAATTTTATTTTGGATTAGTTCATGTATGTCTTCTATTAATATTTGGGTAAAGATAAATCTAACTATATTTTGGCTTGATCTATTGGGATTGAATTCCCTTGTTGCTCTGTTTCGGTGCAACCAAATGTATTTGTTATTTTATACTAATGCTATGTAACATCATGCCTCCAATACATTGTTCAAAACAGATCTAGGAGGAAGCTGCTACTAAACCACACCAAGAAACTCCTCTTGTGAATCCTTGTCTTGTTGAGGTGATTGTGAGAATTATCCAAGCATTGTGATTGGAACCACCTACAATTCATGTTTAGGATATGAATATGGAACCTCAAAGGTACACTCTCAAGATTACTTTTCAATAGTTCCTTCAGTAGAGAAAAATGGGTTTCAGAGGTTAAAATGATCCTGAATAGGCTGAAGAATGGATGATAATTTCGAAGAATTTGATTTGGTTCTTGTAGATACCTGATGAAATCAATGTGAAGTGTTCCACCTTCCTGCTGGAAGGACCATGTAGAAGCTGGTTGGAAACTTTGGTGATGGTGATGATGCATGAGGTATTAGAGTTGAAATACATAAAGGTTCTTTTCAATTCCTATTTCTTTCCAGAGTTGGTGGTTTTGGTAAATCCTATAGAGTATTTAAAACATGAGTGGGGTGAAACAACTATGAAATAGTAAGAAACACATTTTTCTAAGCTCATGCACTTAGCACCAGATATTGTATCGAGTGTTAAGACTATGTTTTAATGGTTTGAGTTGGGAATGTTTTGGGATATTATCCCTCAGGTTTTCTTGCTGAAACTACCTTCCAATACTAATGTAGTTGAAAGAGAAGTGATGGTTGAGATGGACCTGGATGACAAGTCAGGGTTCTCAATATTTTATTTCTCCTCTATTGGATGTGTTCATTATTGTAATGGAAAAAGGATGTGCGGTGATTCTAATGGTAGTTCTTGATAGGAGTATAATTCTATACCTCCTATAGTTCATGGAATATTTCCTTTATTTTGTTACAAATGTGAACATTCGGGGCATTCAAAGGGGGTTTTCACTGAGACACCAAAGAAATGTGGCTCCTGTAGATGATCAATTCACTTATAAGGGATATGTCATGTTTCTTCCACTCCATATATTATCATGAGGACATATAAACCTTCTAAAACTGTTTCCTAATTATATGATTCAGGTGAAATATTGTTCCAGCCATATGAACCTGGAATGAATATTTTTTCATGTAGTGGAAGAGTCTCCAGTGGAAGCAGATTTGGGTCCACTGATTATGAGTTGTACCATTACTATATCTTTGTCACTAGTGAATACTCAATTTTATATCAATGGTTCTTTTTATTTTATTTCAACTTTTATTGTTAATATTCTAAACCATACTATGGAGACTTTATCTTGGGCAATGTATATTACTACACCCCTTGGTATGAAGAGAGATCAGGGTCTCTGTTGTCCCTCTTATACTTTCCCTTTGTCAAATTTCAATATTTCTCTTAGTTTTTTAGTTCTCTACATGGATCCTATTTACATCATTAATATGAAGGATATGATCATTTACAATAAATCTGAAATTGATTGTTTTCTTTGATGGGTCTCCTTTACTACACCTGATGTTGTGTGCATTGTCTTTCTGAGAGAATGAGACCAAAGGTCTATTATAGTCATACTGTATTATATACAGTTGGGAAAATTAATATTGGTGTTTCCCTTTGATATGTATTGGGTTAATTTGATTGGTGATATCCATCTAGTTTTTATCTAGTTTCCTAATGTGTTTCCGTCAGACTTCAATGGTTTTACCGTAGTGAGGGAAGATGAGTTTTCTATTGAATTAATTTCTGGTACTCAAATAGTATTTGTTCAATATTAATACATATATCCAAATGATCTAAATGAGTTGTTGTCCCGGTTGGATGATCTTATTGAGAAATGTTTTATATTCCTGATTGTGTCTACTTAGGTGACACTAGTTCTCTTTACTAAGAAGGATGATCGATCACATCAACTTTTCATTGATTACTGAACGCCCAATCAAGTTATAGTAAATAATATGTATATGTTACCATGGATTGGCGATCTGTTAGATCAGTTGATGGGGGGGGGGAGTGGTTATCAATGATCAAGATTTGATCTGGATACCATTAGTTTAGGATGAAATAATCTGACATAAAAAAACTCCCTTCAAAGAATGTACAATCATAATGAGTACCTTTTTATCCACTATTTTCTAACCAATTATCCATAAATTTTCATTGAATTAATGAAAAGGATTTTCCATTAGTATCATGATACCTTTGTGGTAGTCTTTATTGACGACATCCTCGTTTAGTCTACATCTGAGCAAGATCCTTTGCGTTATCTGGGAATAGTTATATGATTGTTGAGAAATCACCAACATTATTGAAGGCTTTTTAAATGAAATTTTTAGATTTAGGAAATAAAAATATTGGGACACATAGTAGAAAAACATGGTATTTCAGTTGATCCTAAAATAGTGAAAGATGTTATGTCCTCAGAACAAACAGAAATGGTTTTTGAGATTTGGAGTTTCTTGGGTGTATCTGGGTATTATCGATGGTTTCTTAAGGACATATCAAATTTGGATTCTCTAATGAATTCTATAACATATAAAGGAGTAATGTTTTCTTGGAATAAAAAATGTTAGAATTATTTTGTTGAGATAAAACATATTTTCAACACTATACTGATTTGGACTCTTCATGAGGTCGGGCAGGGTTATGTTTTCTTTTGTGATTCATTGGGTTTAGGTTTTTGTTGAGTTCTTATGATGGGTAGTCATGTTGTTACTAATGGATTTTGTTAGCTTCATAAACATGTTAATAATTATCTGACCCATGAACATGAATTTTCAACATTGAATCACATGCATAAAACATGGTGGCAATAAATTTATGGATAAATATTTATCATGTTTTTAGACCAAAATATCATGAGTTATATCATCTATATAATATATTTTAATCTCGACCAGAGGATTTGGGCGAAATAACTACAACACTTCAACAATGAAATCACTTATACCAAGGAGAATGTGAATTTCATCAAAGATTCTTTGAGTAGGAAATATATTTCCTTGGAAGTGAAAGAATCATTAGAAGAGTGGAACATGATGGCTATGTTTTCATAGTGGCATATAAGAGACCAAAAATTAGGGGTCAAAGATTATTTGGATTCTATTAAGTTAACATATTCTCTTCTCAAATTAATTCTATAGGAACAACAACTTGATGATGAGTTTCATTGTATTAGAGACTCTATTAATTATAGGGAGACCATTCTTGAATGTTTATTTAATAAAGCGGAAATTCTATGAATTTATAGGTGTTTTGTGGTACCATATAAAGTGGTTATGGGGAATTTCCATATTTCCATTGGGCTGTGCACATAGGAACCATGATGATGTTCTATAAAATTCAATGGATGTTATGGTAGAAGGTATAAGACATAGAATTTGTGAGTTTTTATCTCACTGTTATACAAGACAATAGGTTATGGTTGATTACTAGAAACTTCCAGGTTTTAATTAGTCCCTTAAAGTACCTACATGGATTTGGGATGAGTTATCTATGTACTTTGTGTTTTGGTTAGTGCACACCAATAGAAAGTAGAATTCAATATGGGATTCAATTGATAGGCTGACCATGTTGGAAGACATCATACCCATTCATGATACATCCAATGTTGAGGAGTTGGGAAATATATGTTTGAAATAGGTTGTTAATTTTCACGGAGTTACATATAATATAGCCTCTTATAGGGATCCTTAGTTCAATTTTTATTTTTGGAGATGCCTTCATGAGTCACTGTGATTTAACATTCATTTGAGTACGACATACCATCCTTGGTTGGATATCCATATAGAAAGAGATATACATATTATTGAGGGTATTATTTGTGATTATGTTCTAAAATTTGGTGAGTAATATGATTATCATTTGGGGTTGGTTGAGTTTTCTTATAACAATAATTAACAGTCCATGATCATAATTGCTAATTTTCAGGCATTGTATGGCTGGCCATCTAATTTTCCATTTCGTTGGTCAATGAATGAAGAAGGTTATGTGGTTGGACTAAGCCCAGTCCAAGATACAACATCAAATATTCCATTAATTAGTTAGATAATGGTGATATAACAAATATGATATAAGTTTTATGTTGATCTTATCCATATAATTTTGGAATTATAAGTTGGTGACCAAGTGTTCTTGAATGTTTCACCCTGATTTTTTCATATCGATGGATTGGGAGGCAAGGGAAAATTTATCCCCATTTTGAGGGTCTTTTGTGGTTTTTGGGAAGGTGGGGAATGTTTCATTCCATTAAAAACTACCACCACAAATACTTTTGATACAAAACATGTAACATATATCGTAGTTGATAAAATACCTATCTGGTCCATATCACATTCTGAGCTAGTAGGATCTTGATGTTAAAACCGATTTATTTGTGAGTAAACGGACAATCCAAATAGTTGATTCTAAATCCAAGGTACTTCATGGGTGGAAGAGACCAATGGTTCAAGTTAAATGGTATCAAATTTATGATAGTCATGAGTCTTGGTAGAGGGAGGAACTGATGAGAGAGCAGTTGCGTCATTTTTTATTATGGATACTTCGTAGGATTTCTGGGGATAATAATTTTCTACAGTGGGGACGTTATAACATCCTATTAATATATTTTGGTATTAAGAAACCACATATCTTTACCTTTATTTTCTTTGGATTCATTTTAGGGAGACCCTGGCGAAATTTTAAATGTGTTGTATGTTTCTAGGCTATATCACTGTTATCACATGGTTGATACATTGTTTCCCAAACTGTGTTCCCTCTAAGAGAAAACAAGCAAACCATGTCATTGGTTACTTCATAGTTGGAATAGGGATTTTAAACCATGAAACATATTATGAAATAATTGTGTGGAAGTTTATAATTATAACATGTCCTGTGCCCATTTTCCATAAACTATGCACCTCTTCCCAATGAGTCGTCCAGACATGATTATAAGTGATCTGATTTTTTTTCACAATTCTCGAATCCGTCATTTATGTCCCTAATAGATCAGTTTGAAACCAAAATAGATAATATCATCCTTAAAGATTCCATGAATAATTTTTTTCCCATGGTATCCCTCTTAGAAGTGATTTTAATCTTGAGGGAAAACCTTTGATCTTCACTTGGTATGTTTCCTTTTTCCGTTATCAATCTCGCATGATCTCTTTTCTTCTCTGTAGGGTTTCATGGATCCCCTTCTTGATTTTTGGATATAATACCTTGTGTTTTGTATCTAAACCAACGTTTTATTTTTATATCATTGTTTATGTCATTCTATGTGGGAGTTTTTCATTTACGATATTTTGATTCAAGATTTGTTAATTCTAAGGTAGGTGGTTCCATTATGATTCCCAACCTTTATTAACACTAATTTTCATTATTTAATTTCAAATTATTGAATTCAATTAAATTTCTTGGTTCTGATAAAATTTATTTCATTTTTTCTTTTGGAAAAAAACCATTTTCAATAAATTGGGATTTCTAAGAAAAATGGGTTTTTTGCATGAAATTGGAAAACCCCAATTTCAATTGAATTGGGGTTTGTTTATAGAAAATTTCAAAATTTAAATTATATATTTTAAATTGTGGATTTGATGTAATTTTTTTCCATTAACATGTTGAATTATATTATAGAAATAGTTTTAATTGAAAATTGAAAATCTCCAATTCTGTTGAATTAGTGGATTGTGAAGAAATTGATGGAATTATTTGAAAATTAAACTGCATAATTTAATTTAAAATTTTATTGTTATATTAATTGGTTCGTTGCCATTGATTTTCTCAACTAGTTAGGCACGTCTAGGTGCGGCCCATGTTTTGATCTGAAGTGCTCCGGAGGGGGAGGACATTTTTTCGGCCACATTGAGTTTTTCTAGGATTTGATTTTGTTGATATTGTGATTTTTTTCCACTAGTTAGATCTGGTTTGGGTTCTTCTTATTCATCGTAGTTGGTCCTTATTTGTGTTCATTTCACCATGTGGTTTGTTCCTGATCTGGTGAGGGTGTATCAACGGTTCCAATTGAAGAAGATCCAAGCCAAGAGTGGTGTTTTTTGTTCATGATGACCCAAATTCCCTGATCAGTAACATTCCATTGGCATGGGGTTGGGCCATCTAGTCCAAGGTGACGATGGCTTGAACTCATGTTCTTTGTTCTATCATCTGAGCTTTTGTGACCGCGGTGGAAGGGGTGTCTAGAGGAGGATGGTGGGGTTGTCAAGGATGGATGTTGTTGAGGATTTGTGTTTGCGAAATGGTTGAAGGGTTTCCTGTGTAAGGTCGATTGGTTTCGTGGTGCACCGGGAATCGAATATGTGGATCAGTCCCCATAGGAGGTTTTAATGCTTGATGTTCATCATTGTATTGCTTTATGGATTTTGATATTGAGAGCGTAAGGCATCAGCCATCAGATCGGGCCTATGCTTTGACATCTGACACTTGCTTGACATTCATCCTTTTTCCGGTGGATGACTCACGATCAAATGTTGGGGAGGGGTGCTTCATGTTGTCAGTTTGGTTCATCTCGCTAGACCTTTGGGTTTTTATTGTTTTTAGTTGATGATTTCTATTATGGTTTCCCCCTAATTACCTTAAAAGGGGTTTTGCTTTATATAATAAAAAATATGAAGGCCTTCGACCGTTGGATGGTAAAGAACCCATTTGTGTGAAGGTAATTCCATCCTTTTAGATTTATTTTTATATTTCAAAATATGAAGCATGAGTTTCCATAATGTTTTCATCCTTGAAATGTAAATAATGATATGATATATAATCTTTTTAGATGAAAAACCTACTTATTTTAAAGTTAATTTGATATTGACATCTTGTTATGGAACCATTGGGTGAAATGCTACTGGGATTCATCTTACACCCTACTTGTGCCTTCTAGTGTTTGTAGATTACATACTTTTAAGATTGGGAAAGGGAAAATGATCACTTGGAGGTGGTTCAACTGTTGATCCATGGACTTCATGAGTTGTTTCAAGGTTAGTGATTTAGGATTTTTTTATATATTCTAGTACTTGGTTGTAATACTTGGGCTGGTTTATGCCTGTTTGAATTTTGGTACAATACTCATACTAGAGTTTCTTTTAATACGAATATTTTGTTATTTGTTTTACATTATAAATATTTGTGTAAAGACATTCCCACTTTAATTTTTTTGATGCCATGGGCTAGTGGCTAACCCGTGGGGATCAAGACCGCCCTTCGGGTTATGTCAGGGGTGGCTCAGTAATCACATTATCAAGGTACTTGGGCTAGTTTGTGAATGTTATTACCGCTAGGTATGTATTTTATACAACCTAATTCACTTTTATTATATTGATAGTGATTTATTTACAAGAAAAACTACATAATCTATACCTTAACAAAACATTTGTATGTTATTTTATACATATTAAATCATAGGGTTATATTATGTAATATATTTTTCCTAATATTAATTTCTAGGGGTTCAAATAAAATTTACATGAAACAACTATAGAGCCTATAACCCTTATTTCCCATAGATGGTGTCATAATTATTATGTCTGCATACGATACAAGGAATCACATACTGAAGGACTAAATATTTTATAAGTCATTGAAAAATAAATTCATACATGAGTCATTAATATTGAACTCACAAATTAAAACCGGATTTTTTAGAGAATAAAATTATTCCCTAGAGTATATCCTTGAATATCTAACATAGTACTCTTTATGGAATCCTGGGGAATTGAAACAAAAATAGTTGAGCTTAAATACTAAAAAAGGGTTAAGTGTAGAAGAGGATATAATAAATGTATACAGAATAATAAATATGAAATGGTAAAAAATGAAGACAAATTCCATTTAAATAAGATGATTATCATCTTGAGATAAGCCATAATCAATATAGAAAGTTAATTAACTTAACACGCAATCCATTTAATCAATAAAATGATAATTAAAGTCATCTAATGATAATATCATTGTGAAAAATATCTTGGAAAATAATAATTTATTTCTGAATGAATGAAATACTTAATTATAAAATTTCATTTTTCCTAGGAACATGATTCATATACCATCAACACCATTCAAATGATGATTTAAAAGATACTACTATCAATCCCAATCAAAGGACAGATTAAATCTACTGGTTACAAACTCACTGGGTTTGGCCATCATATTTTACCTTATAATACTACCAATGAATCAAGGGAATTACATTATCTAGTCCCCAACCTATGTATTTCATCTTAAATTCATTCATCAAATACTAATTAATTTATTTAATTATTAAATAATCTCCCTTTTAAAATACCAATATTGAGTAAAGGATACAAATTTATCAATATTTCCCCAGTTAATCAAATAACATTAAAAGTAAACACCATATGTAAAATTTGAATATCATTTATGAAATAAGAATACCCTTGTTAAATAATTTTAATATTTACGGTAATTTTAATTTCTAAGAACCATACGAAAGTTAATATTTCAAGGGAAAGAAAATGACTTCAAAATGAAACAAGGATGTACATGTCAATTCTATCATTGTTTAAAATAATCATAAACCATAGATATTAAGAATAATGGTGGTATTAATATACACCCATTTGATTAATAATAAAGGATCATTGTCATTGATGAATATAAATAACAAAATAGTATCATTAAAAAAATTCTTGAGGAAATGAATCATTTTATTTTAAAAAACATTTTGGAAATATTTTCCTACCAAAATCACATTAAAATAAATTGTTTAAAAAAATTATTGTTAAAAGTAAAAGGAACATTAAAATAAATGATGATCATTATAGTATCTAATTCTGTAAATGGTTAAAAAGTTAAATAAATTATCCATTTTCACTATAAAAAGTGTAGTAAAGTGCGTTGTCTATAAAAAAATGATTCCTTTCACTTTTTTTGGTAAAATCCTAAAAGGAATTATTTTAAAAATAAAATAAAATTCCATTGAATTTTTTTGGAAAGAGTAATTTTTTGGAAATTTCATTCTATAAATCATTTTGAAAATGTTATCAAAATTGAAACCATGTTTAGAAAACATGATTTTGTAGAAAAACATATTTTCAAAAGATTCGAAAAATGATGACAGGTTTTCATAAAATTATTTTCTTAAACTTTTTGAGTACCATTGAGTGGAAATGTTGCAGAAAAATATCTTTAATAAAAATATTAGAATAGAAAAATGGATATACTATAAAAATTTCATGTAATTTCCTTTAACTGATATTCAAGAATAAAAAATCTAGATTAGAACGAGAGTGTGAAATACACCCTTACAATGATTATTACATTGAAGGGATTATTAATAAATTGATAGATTTTTTTTCAAATATTAATCCACATATAAAAGTATAAAGAAATAATAAAATTATATAAATTCATTAAACATATAATCTTATCATGACATAATTATCAAATTTTAAGTTTAACTAAATCAGAGGAAATTAAGTTAAGAAATCACATTCCTTTGGCTCCCTTTTGGATAAGATTCCACTAACCTCTTAATAGTAGTTTTAAAAATGTTATTAACTTATAACATAACCATATTAATTATTATAATATCATATAGTTTCCTTTTATAATATCTTATTACTTGTTTCCTAATAATAATTCGTTCTTTTCATTGTTTTGGGTGTTAATTGCCTTGTTTTCTCATACGTACTTCCCTATGAATAATCTGGTTCCTCAGAATATTAAATAGATATATCATCCAGATAATAAATATAATAGAATATTTATTATATTTTGACATAAATTTTACATTAAAAACATTAACTATGGTTAGGGAAAATTAAGTATGTTACGATCATGGAGAAGATTGGTTGTTCGTATGCATGAGTAACGTATCCATTGTACAATGATCATTATAGAAAGAATATAATTTAAACCTAATATTTATATAATGATAATAATATAATATATTCCATATTATACACTTATATATATCAGTCATGTGGGGTGGTGATGGAAGTAGACTCACATTACGTCATGATGGCAGTAGTCCACACGTAGAAGAATGATCCAATCATTTTACATGAGTAAAATGGAATGAAAGAAAATGATATATATTATTTTTAAATAATGGTTAGTATTTCATTTTAACACTATTATGTAATATATATCAAATATAATCATTAATAAAATCTTTTTCACCTTCCAAGTTAAGAATTTGTGAAAAAAAGACCACATTGCTTCTCGAGGAGGCATTTCACCGAATGCACGGGTTCCATTATCATATCTCTTATGAGATGGAATGTAAAAATATATATAATATATAGTGACTATAAAGGTATAGTTATTTTATAAAGACAATATATATAGTTTATATCCTTCTTCATAGCCGACATTATGAGATGTAAATGAAAAAATGAACGACATTTGTTAACATGGTGGTAGTCCATCGTACTCACAAATGAGGATTTTGTAAACCATCTGTTGGAAGTAGATATGATTTCAATTCATGAAATTTTTATTAAAATATATCATCATATTAAATAGAACTATTTTTATATCATTTTGTTTTAATAAAAAATTATTGAGGTTGAGAAATAAGTAATATAAAGTTGCACGTTAATGAACATTACTTATTCTTAATGTATCCTCCTTATGATTTCACTAAATCCTTACTTGGTTAGATTAATTCCCAAAATAAATATTCTAGGATAAGGAGAGAGATTTTTGTATGTTATTGTTTCCTGCATGGGTAGAACCAACGTTTTTTTAAGGAGTGATATAGAGAGGAGATGGTGTAGCCTTTTATATGAGGGGGAGATTACACACATGGTATTTTTAAAAATAACTGAGTGCTCCATATTTTTTTATATATCAAAAGGGACCAAAATGGAAAATTATATAAAATTATATGATTAATGAGATAAATATTCATATAAAATAGTTTTAAAGAAGATTATAGGGAGTTTTTACCATTATCTCATTAGTTTAACCCCCTTTAAATAAATTTTCACCTTAACTATGGTAATTAAGTTTTACTAGTTTCACTATTCAATTTGATAGAAATATTAAAGTGAAATTATTTTAAATTTTAAATTATTATAATTATAAATATTTAATCCATTTTTTTTATATAAAACTTATATAATTTAAAATATTTAATTTAAAATTAATCCCATAGTTGTGGTGAGAAAGATGGTTTTAAAGTGAAAATATTGAAAAGTCTTCCAAGATTATTATTGATAAATTCAAAATGAAAATTTTTATATTGATAAAAATTGGTTTAATTGATATAAAATATATCTAATTTTACCTTAAAAAAATTTACAATATAATTTAACTTCATTAATAATTTAAATGGAAAGTAATTTCTCAATTAAAATTCAGTATTTTTCACTAATTGTTAATCAATGAAACTTGTCTGAAAAATAAAAAAACAACACCATATTATAATAATAATATTCTGTAATTAGAATTAAATTTTATTATTTAAAATTAGCTAAAATTAATTTTTCTTATGTTAAAAAATAATTTCTAAATATTCTTTTAGAAAAAGTATAGTTTACAGATTTTTCCCTTTAAAATGATTATTTTTTTTAAATTAATATAAAATTAATAAAATTATGTAAGATATAAAATTTCCTAATTTAGATAGTCATATTAGTACAATCCATCCCAATTTCAAAGATATAACATTCTTATTAAATAATAATTCTCATATTATATTATTGTTTGGTAAAACATGATCTTTCATGTAAGGAAAGCTATCGAAGAAACTCACTATTACTTGTAATGTATGATAAAATCATTGTTTTCTATAACATATGATATTGATTTTAATTATATTATTTTATAATTTTCGTGATCTACATTAAATTTTCCACTGAAATCTATATATCCTTATATTAGTGATTCAAGGATTAAGGATGGTTTAAGGAGAATACATGGGAATGTTAAGGAACTAGAGATTTGGTTTTTAGAGAAACTGGTAGAAGTACATGATTGGTACACTATTAGAAGTAACCATGTAGTTCAACTATGGGGACTAAAAATATAGTTTCATAGTTAGTTTATAAGTGTGGGGGGATTCATATGGTCATAAAAATATATAATTTATCATACGTTTTTTTTACAATTATTAGTGAAAAGTTTCGCATAGTTGTGCGCAAAGAATGTGAGGTGGTATGAATATTAGATAATAATCAAGCACATGATATATATAGTTTCTCTACCCATGAACCTATACAATCAAACGGGTGAAACCAAGCATAGTAGTTTCCAAGAGTTAACACATTGTTTGGAAAACCGTGTTTCTAAACTGTTCTCTCATAACAAATGTGGGAATTTATAATTTATTCCTCCATCCATTTAACCCTATAACCATCTTCTACCCCCATTAAATGCATAACACCTAACTCATATTGAGAGGTATCCTCCACTATCAATCTTGGATATGAGCCATCACCTTTATATAGACGCCACATAAATTATCATCAGCCCCATTTAATCACCCTCAGTAAGACAACAAACCCTCTTTCCTCTATTGATAATTTAATTCACTTTATCAGATATTATTTCCCTGTGAGCTAATATTCCATATTTTAGGTCATTTATATATCACATTTATTTATACTATTCAAACCCATATTGGAGGCTTATACTCAATTATGAGTCGATTTCGGATATATGGTATGATTTCTAGATTATTTACCAAAAATATATGATGTTTATATCATGCATCATTATGTTGTGCATCATAACTTCCATGTCTCACCTTTAAAATGTGAAAATAATTTCATTAAATTGTTGGATGCTGATGAGATAAACCCTGATACCCTTGATAATATTGGTGGTTTTCCTCCTCATATAGTAACACCACTTATGTGTGTTAATTATGTTCCCTAACAACATTGTCAATTCCTCTGTGACCAAACAATATTCCTGGTGAATTTGTCTTATTAATTATGATTCAAATGAGTAAATCAGATTAACTGAAATGTTGCATGAAATGGACAGAATGTGAATGGAAAAGCCATATCACATGACCCTTGTATAAAATATGAATCGTTACTATGCCAAAAGGTGTTAAATAAAATCTAAATGGAATAAAAATTTCACATAGATCATATTTATTTATGATGTTCTATTATGGTTATCATAATGATTAAGGGTACTTGATGTCTTTTATATCATTCATGAATATGGTCATGAACCCAAATTACCTTAGAAGGTGTTGAATAAATTTGGTGATACAAGGATTCCTATTTTGGTTCTCCATGGAAGAAATCATGGGATTCCGACTGATTCATTGATACATATTCTAAGATAAAGACCACAAATGTATTAAATCTTTTTCATAGATTGTTAATACCCCATATTAGCATCGACGATTCCCATTATTTATAGAAATTAAATTGAATGCCTTATTTTATTATCTATTTTCTAGGAATGATTATTCTAAACATATTTTACTATTAATTGGGATACATTCAAGTATTTCACTAAGGCATCCTAGGATGTGATCTTTGGGATCAGGTAGTACTTCCCCCACAAGGTTAAATTTTAAGGGTACACCCTTATGAATTTCTCATTGATTTTAGAAATTAAATTCCATTGAAAATTATTGTCCCTCAATTTTTTACCAATATACATGGATTTTTTGTTTTTATAACTTTAGTGTCATCAATATAAATTTTAATTTTAATTTTAATTAACTAGGGAAAGTCTAACATAGGCTAAATAAGTTTGTTGTGGATGAGTATCCCATGAAGAATCTAGAAAAAAAAGTTTTATTTATTTATCACCTTGTTGATTATACCTGCACATCAATAATTATATATTTATAGTCTAGACAGTGTTAGAAACCAATGGGGGTTGGATACTGAGTTTTACTCACACCTAGTTCACGTCACCTATTCGTACCCAGAAAGAAGAAATGGATGAAGGTAGGGATAAGGGGAAGCAAGCAGTTTTGAATTATTTATTTTCTATACATGGATGGATTATGGGAGAAAAGGATTGATCTTCTTCTTCTAATTATATTATAGTATGATTTTAATTTTTTTATATATTATCTAGAACATGTAATATATTATCCCTGATACCTATTTTCTTTACTCATAAATTTTTATAGAATCATGACATTATTATTTTAAAAGTGATACTAGTTATTATTGATGTTGTTTATTTTTTATTATTTTTATGATCTATTTCCAACTGATTCATTATTATTGATCCATTCATTTATTTTTTTATATTTTTTTCTATCACTCTGATTATGAGGGGATATTCTTGTTAATGTGCCTCTAAAGACCTTTGTTGTCTCCAATGGAACCCCCTTTCCATTAGAATCACCGAACTATTTGGTGGGAACTTTTTTGTCTAAAAATAATGATAACACCTCCTATAATAATGCAAATAGGGAATTGAGATGGGGAGAGTCTCGACTAAGAGAGAATAATATCTATTTTTTTATTGAGTCTCTAAAATTATTTTTGAATATATCACCATTATTCAATAATAAATCCTATTAAAAATAAGAAATAAAAAAATCTTTGAAATGTAAAATCAATGTTGTAACTCTAACAATATTAAGATCATTGATTAATATAATTATTAAAATAAATTAACAATAAATTTTATATATATACATCATATCAAAATGTGTTTAACGGAAGAAGGAATAAGATATCTATCATTTCATTTAATTATAATTATATCATGTATCATTCAACAAGATAACTTAAACATGGTATGAGAAATATTGAAAATGACATATTGATTTTCACCATTTCATGGAATGTTATTTATTACCTAATTAGGAATATTTTAATAAAAAAATTGATCGATACACTATGGTTTAATTTTAATATCGATGTCCTAAGTCACCTCATGGGTCAACCTATATTCCCATAACACACATACCAGTGGAATATTCCATCATTTGAGTATATTTTCTCGATGATCCACCACTTTAATATGATATTCCATATAAGAAGAATTAGGTTTTAACTCAATATACTCACAAATAAAAAAATAATTTGAGTCTGAGTCATACTTCTTCAATCAGAACAAATGGAAACTTTTATAAAACATATGGAAAATAAACTTTTAGGCCACATGGTAGATCCAGTCAATGATATCACATAGCCTCACAAAATATGTATTTTTTGGTATATTTCCCTAGAAACAAATGACCTAATCTAAGATTCACTTTCAAGGATAAAATTTTTTTAACATCAAATATAAAATTTAATCATTTAGGATCAGTATAGCACTTCAAATTACTCTAGGAGGAAATGAAATTATTCAAGACCATCTTATCCCGCTTAGTAATCTCCTACACCAAAATAGATCCAATAAGGTAAATCTCATTTATCTTACCCTAAATCAATGGTGACCAATATGTTAATCCATAAAAACATAAAATTATACTAAATGAATCAGTAATTAATAAACATTACTATACCCAAACTGAAAAAATATAATATGATTATCCCGGGATCTTTAAATATCAATTTCACATGCCCAAATAATATCTTCTAGAACCTAAATGATATTCTCTATCTAACCATGTTTTAATTAAAGATATATAATATTCTACTTCAAATGTGTCTCGATAAAATTTTGGAGTCCTCTATAGAATATTTATGTAAATATTATTTCTCTATCCTATATGATCATATTATTAACAATATTAAGTTTAAAATATTGTTTGTATAAATATTTCCTTGATCATTAACTAGAAATGTTTCATTTATAGGAAGTATATGTGCTAAATATTTTATCAAATCCACTATAACCTAGTCACCATCATATGTTTGTGGAGACCCTGAAAAACTAATCACAATGTCTATAGAGATGTACCCCCATTTATAGGTCATAGTTTATATATAAATCAATTGTTTGTTTGTAATATCTAGGGTCTTTTAAGGAGGTAAGGATCTGTTGAATTTCGGTTTTATTCTTTGTTTTGGCCAAAAGTTAGTGCCTAATGACGTCACAAGATATATAGTGGTGTCCAATGATTCTTTGGAGCATAAAGACTCAGTTTTCAGAAGAAGAATCTCAACCACAATATTAGGAGAAACTATGTAGCCTAGGAAAAAAAATTACTTCTAACCATGTGAGGTGATATAAGGATTAAATTTGGGTCAAACTATTTAGTAAAACTGCACAACCCAAGCAACATGAACATTTGGGGATATGTAGTTATAAAAGATCCTAAAACCACATATTTCACATGGATTCCCAAACCCTACACATGAACCCAAAGAGTTCCTTCCTTGGATAGTGAAGGGAGAACAATTGGGACACAGATTAGACAACCATGTGTCCTAAATATGAACCCCCATTAATTTCATTAAAATGACCATTTTTCAACCATTTTATTTAAGAACCTATTTCATTTTTTCCTCCTCATTCTAACAGAAAAATTCTTCTCTCTTTTTGAATATCTTTTAATGTACAATCATAAACATTATCATATCTTTCAAATCGAGACACCAAATCACTCTCCATCCATCTAGTTGGATGCACACTGATGTGTTATTTATTAATATTTCTTATTTTTCTATTTTCCATGAATTAATTAATGCTATTTTAGTGTAGGATATTAGTCTCTATTCTAGGGTGTTCACTCATTCTTACATATTCCACAAATCCCGATCAAGTTAGGAGACCATAGAAGATGACTATCTAACAAAGGAATATTATAGTTGGTCTATAACTTTACTATAAAGTATAGTGTTTTTATAAATAGTTTTATTGTTTTTAATGTCATAGCTTTCAGGAATTTCTATTAAATTAAACAATTAATGAGGATAAATTATTGAAACCTCGGTAGGTTTCACATATATCTACATGATACAATTGGATGTTTACAACCTCAACTCATACCACCTATGATGAGTGTTTATATATCTACTGCCTGAGATACCACCCTATTGGGTGTGTGTGTTAACTCTCCATCATATTGGTAGTCATAATGAATTAAATGTGTTTTTGGGAGATGGTTATACATTTTTATCCTGTGATTACATGTTATTAAAATGATTAAATGGATAAACTAGAAAATATGGAATGTGTTAGATAAACTCATGGATTCTATATAATTATGAAATGGGTTATAAAAAAATTTATGAAATAGTTATGATTACTTTGGATTCTGTGGTAATTTCTACTCCCTAAATCAAAATTTTATTAGATTCCATGGAGATTTTTACTCCATGGAACTTTATTACATTGGATTTCATGGACTTTTAAACTCAATGCATACTAATTACATTGGATTCAATAGAAATTTATACTCTATGGATCATGATTACGTTGGATTCCATTGTCATTTATAATCTTTGGAACCTACAAACCTAGATGACCTTAGATATGCTCTATGGACATGCTCTTTGGTCTCCACACAAGTCTTTACTGGGTTTTCTATAGAGATGCTTCATGGACATGAGAATCATTCCTTTTTAATTTTATACCTTGGATCTATACCATTGGTTATTACATTAGATTACCCAGAAAAGGCCATAGGTGTTTTGTATCATTCCTTAAATGATATCCCTTCTTATGGGTTCTTGATAAGAGTTATAAGAAATGGAAATTACCTGTCCTATTTTATCATTACTTATAGTTATCCCATTATTGAAGTAGTTTTTTTTCTCTAAGATTTATTGGATTGACAATATCTCTAATGTTTATTCTTTTAAATTACTGCTATATGTTGTACAAAACCTAAATTATATACAAATACTGGAATTTTATAGACACCTTTGGTGGTGGATGTTATTTTATATCTCACACCCTGTTCATGCCACCATTGGGTACCTGAAAGGACGTCCTGGACATGAGAAGTATTTATTTGTTTTCTTCTGCTGTAATCTATATGTTTTCCTTGTATCACTGAAATAAATTATGTTACCTCTTATATATTCTGTTTTGATACATCAACATTACACTGATCATGATTGTATAATCTCCCACCATACTATTACATACCATATCTTATAATTAGTATCTTCTTGTGTATGGTGATGTGAACCTGAGGATATGTAACCCACCGTCTTGGGGAATCATTTAGTGGCCTCTAGACCTGGACTTTAATAAGTGGTATCAAAGTATATTTCTTTGTTGCATTACTTTTTTTAGATAGTATATAGGAGTCTGTAAATTTATTAGAATTTAGTTTTAAGTCACACATAGAAGTAGCTAACACACATTCAAGGTAATTACCATGTTTCTTATAATGAAGAATTATTGTTCTATAATATACCTTTTATAGTGGATTTTACTTCACCATTGTGTGACAGACATGATATCTGAGGTTCTTTATGATTATGGATTTTTATACTTTTCCCCATATAGAAAGGAATCATGGATCAAGAATCATTTTAGGGACCTTAATGGATTTAAATTATTTACATATGAAATTCCATATAAGATGTATTACATCCGGATAAAAATAAATAAATATGATGATGATGATATAGTATGTATTATTTGACCATATGGCATATATTATGTGTGTCTTGTGTTAATTAACTGTTATTGACTAACATTTATTGTAGGGGATTGAGAAATATAATTGTTACGTAAAGTTCATGTCTTAACCTAAATATTTTTTACTAGATATGATATACCAGATACCTTATGAAGTTAATTATGGAATGTTGAGTCATGGACCATTGATTGCATGGGCAGGAATATATTACTATTGGGATTAATTAGATTACACACATAAATTTTTAAGGTCTATGGTCCATTATAATTTGGAAATAGTAATCTATATATTTCAACCATTTATAGGTAATTGTAATATAAATATGAATTTTAATGTTTTTGAATTTTAAAATGAAAAGGTTACCATTAAATGGAGTTTCCAATTACAACATAAAGGGAGTTTTCTCTATAAATTGCAATTTTTATTCCATCTAGCAGGACTAATGTTGTGACACAAAGATCATAAACAAAACAAGACAATAATAGTTGACAATAGGTTGTTTGTTTGTGCTCTTTATGATAGTTCATGTCCCCTAGTCATTGATTTAGGAGGAGGTAGAGGGTTGTGGCTTATTTATAGCAATTAATGTACCTTCTCTATTCGTATATCTATGATATTATTGTTATCAAATATTTTTTGAGGTTTATTTTTGGAATTTTTAGAGATATTCCACCACTAAGACATCTAGTTATACACTGGGAGGGTAGTGATGACCATGATCTAGAGGTTGTGGGAACTAATCCTCTAGTAGAACATAAAATGGTTTCACAATCTTTACCACACATTGTTCTTGATGTGGGTGTTGATTCCCCATTTGGAGTGGGTCTCATGTTCTTTATGAACACTATTCGTTGATCCATGTGCCTACCTTGACTATGGAAGAGCTGACATGTGTGTTATAGAAGAATAATCCACCAAAATTTTCATGAGATGGCCATCCACACGATGTTTAGGAATAGATTGAGACTATCATGTCGATCTTCAAGAACCCACAGGCACCTAAAGTGCGGAGAGTCAAGCTCTTGAAGTAAATTCTTCTGTGACCTTCTATAAACATGTGGGATTTTATGAACCAAGATGATAGGCATCGAGATATGTGTTATATGGATTTGAAAACTAGATTTGATGAATAATTATTTCTTAATACTTTGAGATATTAAAAGGATAGTGATTTAATGTGTCTATAGTAGGAAATGTTAACCGTTAGGGAGTATCCATATCCCATTATAGATATTTTGATATTTTAACTTCTGTAACTTAATTGCGAGTCATATAGGATGGTACACATTGATTAAGGTGTCAATAAGGTCATTCGATCATAGGTGATGATGTTTTGGTTGACCTCTATATCTATGTTAGTGAATGAGGAAACGATTACTGAACATAACATAATGAACGCTAGGGGCCTATAGCAGGGTAGTGAAGCATATCAACATTGTGGTTGAGGGACAACTAGAAAGAATCATCATTTTGAGACTTCTTGTATGAGCCAAGGTGTGAGTGATGGATTTTATTTTTCCTTTCATTAGTGTGGAATGTGGTTACACATAAAGATGTAGGGTGATAGAGAACCAATCGAGTTCCAATACTATGGAAGGAGGTTCTATATACTATGGGTCTATAGGTCCATTCCTCAACTATTCATAGAGGAATGGTTTGATTTTAACTCTTGGTATATAAGCAGGATTCAAAAATCTATGATAGACTAGGATATAGAGTTTTACTAGCCATTCAAGACAAGTAGGTGGTCGTGGTCGATGAAGAGTTACACCTGCTACACGTAAATAAAAGAGTTGTATTACTAATGGTAGTCAGACTACTTCGCATGGCCATGGTTCAATCCATATGTATTTTGTATATTATATACCTAAGGACTATAGATCTGGGCCATATATAGTGACATGTACAATCATAGTGGCCTCTATTTTTATCTACCTTTTTGATACATGTGATTCACAATAATTAATATCATTAACTATTGTGGGATGTATTGGGATAAACTTTTAGTTCTATGATGCTGTTATGACACTATATAATGTATTGGGTATTTTACTGGTGAATATAAGCTAGAGAATAGAATTACCCCATGAGATAGATGGGTGTTAGTTCTTATGGAACCTCTATATTCTTGAGATTTTGGGTTTGGATGTCATAGTCAATATTTTTTTGGTTGGTTCCTTATCATGACTAGGTCAATTTCTACCACTAGAGTGTATCCTTCACATCACTATATGGTGGTAGGTATATCCTCATGGGTGAGTGGTATGTACTAGAAGGTAGAAATAGACAATTGAATCATCGGATGTCACTACTAAAATTCAAGGTATTTGCGACGGGTTATTTGTGACGGGATCCCGTCGCTAATAGGTTTTCGCGATGGGGCCCTATCGTAAATTGCCCATTGTAGAAAACATTGTCGCAAATAAGTCTTCGATTATATACTTTATTTATATATATTCTCTTTTGCGATGGTCTCGTCAAAAATAATTATTTGCGATGGGCCCGTCGAAAATTCTTTTTTTGGGACGGGCCCGTAATCCCATCACAGTTTTTATAAAAAAAATTAAACCATTTGTGACGGGCTCGTAATCCAGTCACAAATACATTTTTTAAGAAACAATTATTTAGACTATTTTTGATGGGATCCCGTCACAATAGATCCCGTTGCAAATAATAAATAAATTTAAAAAAAATTAATGAAATTATGATTATTGAAAAATTAATTGTAATATTATTATAAAAATAAAAATATTAAAAAATATTAAAATTCTCAATATTCACAAAAAATTATAAAAAAAATCATTAAATATTATTATGATTATTGAAAAATTAATTTTAATATTATTAAAATAATAAAAAAATAATAAATATTAAAATTATCAATATTAAAAAATATATTAAAAAATCATAAAATATAGTTATTATTATTATTAGTAAAATAAACACATATTAAAAAATATAATACTGATACAATATATTTAATAAAATTATGATTAATGAAACAATAATATTAATACTATTAAAATATTAAAAAAATAAAAAATATTAAAATCATCAATATTCACAACAATAAATCATAAAATATTAAAAATTAAATTATGTAATTATTGCACAGATATAACAGACAGAAACTATAAATAGTTCATATTACAAATATTTTAAATTCAAATGTTTTTGACATAAAAAATCATTGGGGGTCGTATTTTGGAGGAGGTAGAGGAGTTGAAGGAGATAGTGGAAGAAACTCCATCCCTAAAGTAAGAGTAAGATGACGCATGCACTCCATCTGCTCTTGATGTTGTTGCTGCCATCGATGGATCTCTTCCTTGTTCTACTGCAGTTGCTGCTGCCATCAACGCATCTCCTCCTCGTACTGCTGCTACTCCTGACGTATCTCTTCTGGCTACTTCTACAAACTCTCTATATGGTCATTCTGAGCTCCGAACTACTCCTGATACTGTGAGCCAGAAGATGATGTCTATCCATGTACTCCTCTCGAGTTGGAAACTTACATCGTAGCAGTACCATAATAAGTATGAGGAGGCACATGAAAGCTGATACCAACTACTCAGCCCTTCTCAATGCCATACTGAGTCGCCTGCATCCAAGTCGCCTCATCGAAATAGTGGGCACTCGTATAATCAGTCGCCGCATCCTGACCCTCAGCCTGTGTTTGAGAAGTCGCAACCTCATATGACTACATTAATACCAATTTGATATTAAAATTGTGAAAATATTAAATGTAGTTAATTTTCAAACTAAAAAAATACGATTAACCACATTCTGATTTTGGCGATCACCTCTAATCTCTATGGTGGCTGGATCACTATACATCCTCCGATAAACATCATAATATGTAATATCGGGATGCTCGACTACCTATATGTATATAAAATAAACTATTTATATGTGAATTTATATAAAATATTTAAAAAAATACTTACCAGTTTCTCTCTATGAGTACTTAATGTACGACTACCAGCTCGATGTGTCACCTCCTGTCTCCCCTCGATTCTGCCGACCCAATGAAGACCTCCTATAAAAACACCACCCAACCAGTGTGCACATAATCCATCCCACACCAGAGATGAAATGTGCTCTGGTCAGTGGGATCTACACGACTCATCAAATATTGTCTCTCCTGCTTTTTTAATGGCCATCTTTCTAAAATTGTGCAAACACTGATGCAAACGCCCATGCATTGCCACCCCCCTTGCTACATGGATATCGTCACACATGGTATCATCGATGGGATACCATAAAACCGATAAATAATTTATAATATCAAGTTATTAATAATATAAATTTCAAAATAAATATTATTTATTTATGTACCAGCCAATGATTGTACATGTCGTGCTACACATCAACGAGAATCTGTTCCCATGTGGTCCATGGATGAGAAAAATAATTGCGCAAGATAGCACTCCTCTGTCTAACAACTATATGTGCAAAACTATGACAAAAAATAAATAAATAATCAAACAGTTAGTATATATATAAATAAATTAATGAAATCTAACTAAAATATACAGGTTACCATACCTCCGTATGCGTGGATGGAATCCAATGTGTGGATGTCACTCGAGGATAGGCTTAGGAATCATCAGTCCCGCAAGACCGTGCCCCCCTATGTACCTCCTTAACCACCAGTAGGCTGAAGGTCAGATGATCCCACATCCCCCTCATCCAAAGGTAGATTATCCTACCCTAACTGACGCAATAGATCAGAGTCCATCTGAAACACAAATTATTACTGTTATCAGATAGTAGAAAATAACTATTATTAATATATATATTAGTTACGATCATAACCAGCATTAACTATTCCAATGTTCACCTTCATCAGCATCTTCATATCTAACGATGTCAATGTATTCATATTCCTCCTCGGCTTCATCAATATCCATATGAGTTTTACTTTCATCATCCTTTATCATTTCAATTTCATTTGTAACATCATTAACATCATCGTCACAATGGACCCTTAATTGTGGGGTGTCCTCATCGATATTCACGTTTCATTGTGAAAAAGATGGATTTTGAGTAGTCTCTTGAAAAATTTCAATTTCTTCCCCTTCAGCGGAACCACATTTAGTTTTAGTAAATTGATTTTCTTGAATTTTTTTTATTATGATCCACCAATCAATCAGGTCTTTTGAAGTAGCACAATACTTTGCATAACAAAATTGACTTTCCTTTTGATCCAGTAAAAATGGTTCATTTATGGAAATAAGACTTTTATATTTAATATCGAAGATTACATGAGTTGGATGAACACACAAGCCTCTCTCAGTATCCTAACACCGACATTTAAACATCATTATGTAATTTTTTCCAAGATAACATATCTCAAAATTTTCTTCCAGAATGCCATAAAAGTCAACTATAGTTTCTCTATGATGAGATCCTATGAAAAAAAACTCCATTTTTCATTGTTTTTTTGATTCCCCATATGTGTATGAAATCGAAAACCATTCACCAAATATGAATTATAAAATTTTACCATTTTGGATGGTTGGTTACTCAATATACACAGTCTCTTATCAATTTTATCAGCATGTTGAGACACCTAAAAATTTCTACAAAAATTATCAATATAATAAATAGTAAACTGAATTGATATTAAACCATCAATAATTTATGCAACCAACTTTTGAAACCATTGAGAAATTTTTTTGTTTGCGTTCTTAAAGTGAAACTGCTGTAATTTGGGGATCTTGTTTCTTGATATGATTATCATATAACCTAAAAATAAAATATGTTTACACACTATAAAAGAAATTATAGAATAAGTGCTAGAATCACTCACAGTACAAATGATGTCATTTCTTCACAGTTTAGAAGAACATATGTATGAGCTCTGTGATGTTTATTGTCTGAAATCCATCAATCTTGAACTCAACTGAATCTAATATTTGGAAATATAAAAATTAATAAATTATTATCCATTTCATCATTAATATTTCCCTCGTTCTGTCCCATGTGGTTTTGTTTTGAGAGATATTCTTATTTCAAATAGTGAGGGAAGAAAAAAGAAATTTCCTCTTGCAAACAAGCTCCATCAAATGAGCCTTCAACTGATGCTTTGTTATGTACTTTTTTCAACAATTTCTGCATGAATCTCTCAAATGGGTACATCCATCGAAACTATATTAGACCTCCACATTTAGCTTCATGTGGAAAATGTAATATCAGATGTTCCATTGAGTCAAAGAAAAAGGTGGAAATATTTTTTCTAGTTTGCATATAATTACAGCAACATCATATTCTAGTTTTCTTAGCGCATCGTAGTTAGTTGTCATGGCAGAAATGTCTTGAAAAAAATATGATAAGTCTATTATCGAATCCCAAATCATAGAATTCAACAAACCTCTAAATACAATCATCATTAATCTTTCCATTATAAAATTTCAATCATGTCTTTTTAATCCGGTAATATGACCATTCATAACACATCTTCCTAAATTGGAAGCATAGCCATCCTGAAGTCTCAAATCTGCAATCCACTAACAAAATAATAAATGACTTTATTTGGACAATGTTTTTGCTGCTTTTGTCTTCACAAACCACTGTCATCTGACATTTTCAAATAGTTCATGTTCTGGTCATCAGCAAATTTGGGCAAGATATGCTCGTGCTTTTACAGTATCTTTGGCCTTTCCGGGTGTATCCAAAACTCTATGAAATAAATTATCAAAACAGTTCTTCCCAATGTGCATGACATCCAACATGTGGTAGACCAAAAAATCAGACCATAATGGGAGATCACAAAAAATGTTTCGTTTTATCCAATTATGTTCTTTCCCAAAGCCATGAATTTTCTGTTGGTTTACTATTGGCCAAAATGTGATGGGAGGTAATAAAAATACAACTTATTTTAACACTATACCTGAGATCATTTTCGGAGGCTAATCCATTTCAATTGTGCCTTTTCTGAAGTGAGATTTGTTCCTTCGAAAAGGATGATCAGTTGGAAGAAATCTGTGATGACAGTCAAAATAACAATGTTTGTTTCCATTGATGAGTATAAAATCATTGTTGTCTTTCATACAGTAAGGACATGATTTCAGACCATTTGTACTCCATCCAGATAAAATTCCATATACCGGAAAGTAACTAATCATCCACATCAATGCATCTTTTAATGTGAAATTTCGTTTTGCAGTAACATAATATGTAATAACACCATTACTCCAAAATGCATTTAAAAAATAAATCAATGGTTTCAAATAAACATCAATATTATTTTTTAGATGTCCTGTGATTAATAAGGTCAAAAAGATATAGGGATCTTTTATCAACATCCATGGAGGAAGATTGTAAGGAGTTATAAAGCTAGGACAACATGAATACTGACTACCATAAGAAACAAACGGACAAAAATTGTCAGTAGAAACACCCAATCACATGTTTTGGGCTTCTAAATAAAAATATGGATGCAGACGATCAATATGTTTTCATGAATCACCATCAGATAGATGATTCGAGCTTTTACTGGTTGAAATATTGGTTTTGTTCCAGGACATCATTGATGTTGTGTTATGAGACATAAAGAAACGTTGCAGCCTGGGTGTAAGGGGGAAATATCTCAACTGTTTTACAGGAATCGATCTCGACTACCCTATTTGAGCTTATTTATACCTCAATTGTCCACATGTTGGACAACTATCCCACGTCTCATTTTCACCAGAATATAAGATGAAAACATTTTCACATGCATGAATCTTCTAATAACTAAGGCCTAGATTGTGAACCAACCACTTTCTCTCATTGTAATTTATAGGCAACACATTTCCTTCAAGTAACAGTGTTTTATCCAAAGAAAATATCTGATCAAAACAGTTATTTGACATTGTATTATCTGATTTAATAGCCATTAATTTTGTAAATGCTTCTAATTGTCATATCTAGAAACCGGGATATAGTTCATCCTTAGCAGAACTCAAAAAACTCATAAAATTTGGATAGTGCCAACTCAGGAGATAAATCAATATCATTGTGAGTTTCATTTTCGTGAACAGATGGACCTCCAACATCATGTACTAAATTTTGGAACTGTGATGGATCATGAATCAAGTTATTAGTATCTTCCCTAGAACTATGTTCACCATGTTGATACTAAAAAACGTAATCTGGTTGAAATCCCAACCACACGAGATGTCCACGAAATTGTCAAATGTGTCAAATATTCTAAAAGAACAATTTTTACAAGGACACTTAATTGTCCCTTTTAAAACATATTCTGGTTTTGATGATGCAAATGCTAAGAAATCGTCAACACCCTCAATATATACAGGATTTAAACTAGAACCATTTGGATTTCTTTACTGATTTACCCAAGCATGATCATCTAATAATTACTGATGTCAACTTCCCTGTTCCATATTTTTCTACAAAATATAAATTCATCACTATTTTGGAATAATTTGAAATTATAAAAATATTATATTAAAAAATAAAAATAATTAAAACTACATATTAAAAATTTCCATTAATTAAACGCGACACAATTTACAGTGGATTGACATCTACTCTTTTGTCCGATGGCTCATTTACTTGCATCTACCTCACACTAAAATCACAATGAAGAATCTGGTTCTAGGTACGCATATTTAGTGTGAGAATGATGCAAGTAAATGATCCGTCGGAGAAAAGATCCCCCTTTTCATCGATGAATCGTCTTCATCGAACTGTCACCACCTGAAAACATTATAAAAATATGATCCTACAAATTCATATACAATCGTGTTTGTATATGAGATTGAATATGCCAATGTAGAAGCACATTTTTCACATTGTTTTGAGTCGGTGAGAGTTGAAAGGAGAAAATTCATCGAGCTAATGGAGTGCTGTAAATCCATGGGAAATTTTTCCAGGTTCTTGGAATTTAAAAAAATATATAAAAATTTTGTTCTGATTGTTCCTAACTAATTATTACTAATTATTACTATTTATTTATAATTACTACTAATTTAGAATTACTTAGCAATACTTATTAAACTGAAAACTGCTTGAGTAATGAAAGGAAATTTGGTAATCACCATTGTGGGGATGATTATAAATTTTCCCTTCATTATCCAAGCAGTTTTCATTTACTAATTATGATTATCTCTAATTATAACTATTACAAAATTTATATTATCAATATTTATGAAAAAACAATATTAAAATTATTAAAATAATAAAAAATTTATAAAATATTAAAATTGTCAATATTCGCAACAGGCATTGCTCCATTTTTAACATGTTCAAATCTCAAAGCGTCACAAATTGTCAGGTCATGCGCAATAAAAAGTTTGTTTCAGCCATATCCAATGTAAACACTTTAATTCTCCTTGCATGGTTGATCACCTCACAAGTAGTGTTGCAATAGGATGACCAAAGTAATGTCGTTCTTGTCTCTAAGAATCATCTCGCTCCATTTACAGAGATCATTCTTCCTTAAAAATTTGAGGGGGCATCGGTGACTTTCCCTTAAATTTTCATGGAAGAATGGTCTATGTAAAGGGTCATGTGAGATAATTCTAATAGATTATAAGGAAATGACTTTGGTTGTCCTATTACATTGCTAATTGCAAGGTGATCAACCAAGTAAGGACAATTATATCTAATTATATCTTATTATTACTAATTATGACTAATTATTACTAATTATTACTAATTATGACTAATTATTACTAATTATTACTAATTATGACTAATTATGACTTATTATGGCTAATTATTACTAATTATTACTGATTATTAATAATTATTACTAATTATTTCTAATTATTACAAATTATTACAAATTATTACTAATTATATATAATTATATCTAATTATATCTAATTATTCCTATTTCTTAATAATTATTACTATTTATTACAAATTATATCTAATTATTACAATTTTTTCTAATTATTTCTAATTAATAGTATTTATTATAAATTATTAGTATTTATTAGAAATTATTTCTAATTATTCCTAATTATTCCTAATTATTACTAACTATTACAATTTTTTCTAATTATTTCTAATTATTGCTAAATATTACAAATTATTGCTAAAAAATTCTAATTATTAGTATTTATTCATAATTATTAGTATTTATTCCTAATTATTACTAATTATTCTTATTTATAACTAATTATTGCTATTTATTACTAAATATAACTATTTATTACTAACTATTAATATTTATTACTATGTATTACTATTTATTAATATTTATTACTGTTTATTACTATTTATTACTATGTATTACTAATTATTACAATTTATTACTAATTATTACAATTTATTCCTATTTATTACTAATTATTACTTATTATTCCCAATTATTCCCAGTTATTCGTAATTATTTCTAATTATTGCTATTTATTTCTAATTATTGCTAATTAGTTCTAATTATTCCAAATTATTGCTAATTATTACAATTTATACCTATTTATTTCCAATTACTTCTAATTATTCCAAATTATTGTTAATTATTGCAAATTATTACTATTTATTTTTAAATAATGCTAATTATTTCTAATTATTGCTAATTATTCCTAATTATTGCTATTTATTACTAATTATTAATATTCATTGCTAATTATTAGAACTTATTAGTAGTTATTAATAATTACTAGTATTTATTGCTAATTATTACAATTTATTACTAATTATTACAATTTATTACTAATTATTAAAATTTATTACTAATTATTACAATTTATTACTAATTATTACAATTTATTACTAATTATTATTAATTATTGCTAATTATTGCTAATAATTGCTAATAATAGCTAATTATTACTAATTATTGCTAATTATTGTTAATTATTGTTAATTATTCGGAATTATTGCTAATTATTAAAAATTATTAGTAAGTACTACTAATTATAAGTATTTATTCATAATTATTCGTAATTATTCCCAATTATTACTAATTATTCCTAACTAATTCTAATTATTCCTATTTATTAATATTTATTTCTATTTATTACTAATTATTAATATTTATTGCTATTTATTGATATTTATTTCTATTTATTGCTAATTATTTCTAATTATTCTTAATTATTTCTATTTATTCCAATTTATTTCTAATTATTCCTAATTATTCCTAATTATTGCTAATTATTACTAATTATTAGTATTTATTAGTATTTATTACTAATTATTACAATTTGTTACTAATTATATCAATTTATTACTAATTATTACAATTTATTATTAATTATTACAATTTATTACTAGTTATTATTATTTATTGCTAATTATTGCTAATTAATGATAATTATTGCTAATTATTACTATTTATTTCTAATTATTCCTAATTATTTCTAATTATTCCAAATTATTATGAAGTATTACTAATTATAAGTATTTATTCCTAATTATTCATAATTATTCCTAATTATTCCTAATTATTCCTAATTATTTCTAATTATTCATATTTATTTTTATTTATTTTTATTTAATACTAATTATTTCTATTTATTGCTAATTATTTCTATTTAGTTGTATTTATTGCTAAATATTTCAAATTATTCCTAATTATTGCAAATTAATGGTAATTATTAGTATTTATTATTTATTATTAGTATTTATTACTAATTATTACTAATTATTACTAATTATTACAATTTATTACCAAATATTACAGTTTATTACTAATTATTATTAATTATTCCTAAATATTATTAATTATTCCTAATTATTACTAATTATTCCTATTTATTACTAATTATTCCTGTTTTTTATATTTATTGATATTTATTACTAATTCATGCCATTTATTGCAAATTATTGCTATGTATTGCTAATTATTCCTAATTATTTCTAATTATTGCCAATTATTTCTAATTATTGCTAATTGTTGCTAATTATTCTTAATTATTGGTAATTATTCCTAATTGTTGCAAATTATTGCTAATCAATGATATTTATTTCTAATTATTGCTAATTATTTCTAATTATTGTTAATTATTTCCAGTTATTTGTATTTATTTCTAATTATTAGCATTTATTAGTAATTAATAGTAATTATTAGTATTTATTACTAATTATTACAATTTATTACTAATTAATACAATTTATTACAATTTATTATTAATTATTATTATTTATTGATATTTATTAATAATTATTGTTAATTATTTCTAATTATTCCTAATTATTCCTAATAATTGCTAATTATTCCTAATTATTACTAATTATTACTAATGATTCCTAGTTATTACTATTTATTGATATTTATTACCAATTATTATTAATTACTACAAATTAATTATATACATTACAAATTATATTTAATAATTAATAATTACTACTAATTATTAAAAATTAATACTAAAAATTTCAATTTATTAGTACAAATAAATAATAATGACAAAACAATTTAAATTTAATTTAATTACAACTAATCAAAAATAAAAAAATAAAATAAAAAAATAAATTAAAAAATAAATTAAAATAACATAAATACACTGAAGACTGATTTTCTATTGATGCCGACAGCTTCACAATTTCTTCTTGAACAAAAAAATTAACTTAGAAAAATTCTCTCTCTAAAATCCTAGTTTAGAGAGACATAGGATCTAAAAAATGAGAGAAATGAGAGGAAAAATGGATGGGTGTATATATAGGTTAGATTTTTTGCGATGGGATTTTTGCGACGGGTATCCCCTCGCAAATAGTATCATTTTCGATGGGACCTGTCGCAAATACCTACGCCCACATTAATTACATTCGCCAGTTAAAAAGTTATTTGCGACGGGTCCCGTCGCAAATTGTCCCTGCCTACACACCTTTTGCAATAGGACGACATCCCGTCGCAAAAGGCTATAAACCGCCGCCGATTATTTGAGACAGGCCCCGTCGCAAATACTAATCTATTTGTGACGGTGGGATGCCACCGTCGCAAATAACCTTTGTGTGGTTTGGCGCGCTATCCGCACCAAACTATTTGTGACGGGAGACGAAATCCCATCACAAAATGTTTGTTATTTTCCATAAGTCATTACCCCCGTTGAAAAAAGCCCCTTTTCATGTAGTGTGTGTGGCGTGACAACCCAGATTTCAAGCCTTTATCCCAACTATCAGGGAATACTGCAGGATGAATTCCCTTTAATAGTTGATTGTTTCTCAAAAGTATTCATATACAATTTTTATAGATTACCTTCAGAGATAGGTAGAATTATCTATTAAGAAGGTTCCAGGAGCTTCACTAGTATCCATTTCTCCATATAGGATGCACACTACAGAGTTTTTGGAGATCAAGAGATAGTTATAGGAGTTATAAGAAAAGGGGTTTATATTTCCTAGTAAATCTCCATGGGGTCACCGATCCTTTTCACCAATAATGAGAATATAATCCTCAGACTATGATGGTATTATAGTATATTGAACCCATTGAAGGATTATAATTGTTATCATTTACAGTATATTGAGGACCTCTCTGACCAGCTCAAAGGATCTAAGGGGGTTTTAAAAATTAATTTGTGTTCTGGTTATCAGTAGGTACATTTCAGGCCGATAGGTATTCCACATACATCATTTTTAGTAGGTATGTCCTTTATGAGTTTCTTGTTATGTCGTTCGGTCTCGTGAATGCACCATTAGTTTTCCTGGACATGATGATTCATGTCTTCCACCTGTATTTGGAACCATTCATGGTGGTTTTTGAGGATGAAATCTTGGTGTATTATCAAAATTAACCTTATAATGACAAACATCTTGACATCATTCTAAATATAACGAGTGATCATAGGATGTACTGAAATATTGAAATTTATTAGTTCTGGATAGATAATGTTCACTTCTTAGGTCATATAATATCAGATACAGGAGTATATATGGACCAAGAGAAGGTGAGTGTGGTGGTGTCATGGTGCTCTTTGATATTGGATGTTTCTTGGGATTTGCTTGTTATTAGAGGTTATTAATCTAGGAATTTTAAATCATTAAATACCTATAACTAGGGTGACCAAGAAGGGGGTATAATTTCTATGGTCTGAAACACATGAAAATTATTTTCAAAACATTATGGGTATGTTGACATCAGTGATGATCCTGAATCTACTATAGAGTTGAAGAAGTTACATGGTTTACTGTTATTCATCTGGCATCGAGCTAGGTGTTTCCCTAATGTGGGTGGATAGAGTTGTGGCATGTGGGACTCTCTAGTTGAAACCATGTGAGCATAATTACCTGACACATGATCCTGATATGGTGGCCATGCATCAGGCCTTGTCTTATTCGAGGCACTATTTTCTTGGATGATGTTTTTTGGAGTACAAAGGCTAAAAAATCCTTAAGTACATATTTACGCAGCGTGACGTGAAACTTTGGTAGAGAAGGTGGGTTGAGTGTCTCTTGTCATTCAATTTTGAGTTAGAGTATACACTTGGTAATGGAAATGCGGTAGTGGGTGCTATGATCCGGATGACCTAGACACAGATAGTTCATGAGGCCAATAGTGAGTGGAAATTGATTTCCTTATTCTAAGTGATGCACTTGGAAGTATAGGATCATAACATGATGAATTTTATCTCATATATGGAAATAGAATCAAATTATCTATATAGGGTGCGGGTGAGATATCTTTCAGAGTTCGAGGGCTTATTCCTAAGGGAGAGAGTTGAAGGTGATGTCTCACCTCCTAGTTGGATCATATGGGAGGATGAAATTATATATATGCCTGGGAATTTCAAGGTTAGAGTTGATATCTAAGAGGAGTTAATGCGGGAATTTCATACATCAACATGGGAATAAAATCCCATCATTTCCAAGATATATTGGGATTTACACCTCCCGTATTGGTTGATGGGTAAGAAACAAGAAGTAACACATCTTTCCACTAGGTGCTCCATCTGTCAGCAAGTGAAGGTCGAACACTAGATACAAACTAGGATCTTATAGTATTTACTCATTCCAAAGTGTAAATGGGATGATTTTATGATGGATTTATATGATCGGGATTCTACGGTCACCCAAAGGTAGTGAAGTTTTTTGGGTCATTGTGGATAGGCATATACAACTTGTTGAGTTCACCTACAAAAATACCTATAAGTAAACTATAAATATTGAACCTTATGTGTCTTTGTATGGTAGGCCATTTCAATCGCCTCTATATTTGTTGAAGGAAGGATAGGTAGTGGTACATGGACCATATATCATTTAGGGGACTTCAGAGTAAGAATTGCTGATTAGAAAGTGGATGGCTAATACACAGTCAATATAGAACTCCAAAGAAGATCACCATTGATCACCTCTATAGTTAAAGATCATGGATCAAGTCTTTTTATTAATATCACCTCGGCAAGGGAACATGTAGATTTAGAGATATGATGGTATTTCTCCATGATATGTCAGGAATTTCTTGTTTTCGGAATGATTTGGGTTGGCGGCCTATTATTTCTTATTACCTCATGGGTACCATGCCATGCATGATGTCTTCCATGTATCTTAACTATGTTGTTATCACTTAGAACAACCTCAAAATCATCAATCGAATGAGTATGATTTAAAGATGGATGCATCCATTGAAGAGAATCCTGTATTTATCATTCATTATAGAATGAAATATCTCTAAGGCATGTCAATTCATCTAGTTTAGGTGCTATAACATCATGACCATGCACAATAAGAGGGATTGGAGTTATAGAAATATGTACATGATCAATGTTCATACCTCTTTTTAGATTCTTTACCACCCCTATAATTGAAAATTAGGGACGTGTTTTCTTAAGAGGGGGATATTCTAATATCATGGTGCTTTTTATGGGGCATATTTCTTTTGAATTTCTAATTTATTATTTTTTAATCCAAATTGTTTTTCAAAATTAGGTCATGGGAGTTTTTGGGGATGTTTGTGGATTTTTCGAAGCCCGGAGGATTAGTTTTCAAATGAATCTTATGTGCTGTATAGTTTGTAGAAATCATGCCACCCAATCTGCTTGGATAATTCCAACCATATATGGTGTTCTAGTATATAGAAGTGGGAGTCACTTTTTGATGAAACCTTGCAACCTAGGATGAAATCCTATGTGGGAATATAAAATTTTTGATATTGCCAAAAAAGTTTTTTTTCTCATGGTTTCCCAAACCATGCACATGAACTATGTCAGGTCCCTCCTTGGATAGTAAAGGACGCATGGTTGGCACATTGTTTGGACAATAGTGAATCCATATAGTGAAACCCATTAAATTTCGGTAAATTGACTTTTTTTCACTCAATTTTTTAATAACACATGTCATTTTTTCCACATCATTCTAGATGAAAAACTATTCCCCCCATTTTTAAGATTCCTTGAAGCCTAATCCTTGGATTTTCTATGTATTCTGAATCTTAAATCTAACTTACTCACCATCGGTCTTGTAGGATGTGTGATGATGATCTATCTATTCATATTTTTCCATTAATATTTTCCATGTTATTAGTGATGATATTATATAATAGGTTATTATTCCCGATTTTCTTGGTGATCTTTAATTCATCAATTTTCATCCAATTCAATTTGAGTTAGGAGATGATAATGTATGAGTGTTTCAGCACAAGCATATGGTAGGTGGTGTATTCCCTTTCCTATAATATATAGTATTTGGATAGTTTATATTGTTCCACATATTTGAACTTCTGAGAATTTCTCTTAAACTAATTATGTTACCTGATTTTATTTTTGTAACATTGATAGGATTCCCAATTAACACCATGATATTTTTGGGTGTTTTCAACCTCAACCCAGACCGCCTATGAGGAATGTTTACGTATCTTACCCATGATAGATCACCTTATTGGGTGTTTCTGTGAGATCCTCATCATAGTGGAGTCCCCAAATAATTAAATGATTTGTTGGGAGATTGTTTATGACTCATTTCCATGTGATTTCTTTTTATTAAAGTGAATAAATGGATAATATGGAAAATATATAAAGAGATGGATGAAGGCATGTATTATATATTACGATGAATTAGTTTAGTAAATGATTAATGTAATAGTTATGTTTTATTTGGATTCAGTGGGAGTTTTTACTCCTTAGATCCTGATTACATTGGATGCCATGGAAATTTATACTCCATGGAACCAGATTACATTGGTTTTCATGGATGTTTATACTCCATAGATACTGATTAAATTATATTCCAGGGACATTTCTACTCCATGGATCATAATTAATGTGGATGATAAGTACATTTCTACTCCTTGGATTCACCTTTCTTAGACTACCTTGAGAAGGCTCCATGGACGTGATCCTTGTTCTCTACTCAATGTTTCACCATGTTTTCTATAAAGATTCTCTAAGGACTCAATGATGATGACTTTTTCATTTTATACCTTGGATATAGCCCATTGGTTGTGATGATGGATAACTTGACATAGGTCATATGTGTTCTTTATCATTCCCTATAGATATCCATTATTATGTTTACTTGATTTAAGATTATTAGACCCGATAGAATCACTCTTATTTTATCATGATTGATAGTTATCTCTTGATCATGGTTTCTTATTTACAGTAAGCATTGATGGATAGAAAGTATGAAACTTTCTTATTAATTTATATCACCACTATATATGTCATTTTTATTATCTTATATACAAATACCAGACATGGTATAGACACTATTTGTGGTAGCCTACTGAGTGTTATCTCACACCATGTTCTGGCTATTGTTGGTTACCTGATTGACCTCATGGATCCATATAGGTACTGGGGAAAGTGCATGATTTCTGATGCTTAATTGACTATGATTATCAGTAAGATATCACACAACCGAGATATGATCATCATGATATTTGGAGATAGTTATTTTTGGTCGTTTAAAATTTTATTTCATGTATTGTATTGGATTCCTATTTTCTTTTATTTCTATAAATTTTTTATACACTCAACTCTTATTTATGTTATATATGATATTTTCATGTGATTTGATTATTAATAATTTCATCTAGATTTTTCACTTTCATCTCAAATTTATATTATGATTCACTTATATATTAACCTTTGATGTAATTGTGTTACTATAATCATGAGGGTATATTGTCCCCATTATACCATTACAGACCCTCATAAACAATCATCATCCTCTGGCATATGGGTAGGCATTCTTTAGGCCATGTGACACATCATTACCAAATAATATACCAAACAATAAGGAAAAAACAATAACATCTATCTTTATTTATAATAAAAAAAATAAATTTATGATTTCATTATACATCTTGGTCACTTCATGACTTATCACTAAAAATTGATAGTTAAACACTCAAAATAGATCCTTCCCAAGATCTATTGAAACCACCATATATTCTATGGAATATAGAATCAAATCTACTAAGATCATACATCCCATGATGGTCGACACACAATTTTTGGTGTATCTCATCCTCTTATATTCCATATCAAAAATCTATACCACTATCAAAAAATCATACAACAAATAAATCTCATCAAATATAGTAATAATCAAAAAAAATAAACTATCTCTATCACTTCTACGTGAATGTATACCATCAAACCAATTAAACTTAACTAGTCTCCCACATCCATCACTATATGAGTTGTAGTTTTCCATGTAAAGAAATAAACCTTAAAATTTCCTTTTAGTAGTTTGAACATGAGCTCAAAATAAAAGTAAGAAGATATTCTACCAACCTACACTATCTCATGTTGATATCATAATGTATGAAAATATTATTTATAAAATTATGAACAATATACACAAAAAAAAATTCACACTAAAAAGAAATGCATGAAACACTTTAGGGAATGGATGAAAGAATCCATATCCCAATCATGGGTAGGGTAATTCTTATCATGATGCCTCATATACCTAGAACTATATTCTACAACTTTACTCCTGTGCATAAACATCCCAAACCAATGAATATTTTTTATAATAAACTTCATAACCAACTCATATTTATAGAACAATAATAATTGGTTATGAATTAAGACATCTACTCAATTATTCAAATGACTCATATAAATTTCATAACCCATTCAATATTTTCTCCTTTTCGAGTCAAATATGAAATAGTAGTGTCCAATTTAGAAAATTTATGGATCGACAAAAGAAAATATCCAAACAGATAAATGAAACATAAAATTTAAAACATGTTCTTTGGTAGTTCCATGAACATGTCTACCTTATCTTTGATAATATCTTTAGGGATCCATTAATAAAAACCAACATGACTATGGAACATAACATTATAAATCTTGAAATTGAATTTAGATTATTTTTTATAATTCATATGCTCATGAAAAATCCCTAAAACACTTTATTGTTTTTTTTCATGGTATTCCACAATAAATGTATATATTATAATATCATAAATCAATAACAATAAAAAATAGGCCCAATATCTGTTTAATATCATATTAATCAATTCCATGAATGATGAATATGTACTGGTATTTTTGAAAATCAGACCAAAAAATAATAATGGTAGTATGAACAACATAAGGACATATTTGGGATATACCATTTTTTAATCCTTAATCGATGATAACTATATATATTTTGATTTTATAAAACCAATGAACTCCTTTTTTTCTATCATATATTTTATCAATTTAGGTTAAATTATATTTATTCCTCGTTGTAACTTGATTCAACTTTTGATAATTGATACACAACATTAAGTTACAATAATAATTATTTAGAGATAAAATTCGAGCTACCTATGTGGAAACACTTTATCTAATGAATAAATTATATTTAAAATAATCAAATTAAACCTTCAATTATAATACTCTCACAGGTTCATTGTGATGAGATGAAAAAGATATAGATGTTATCCCAGGTACCCAACTAACAGAAAAATTAACATCCTTTGATGGTGGAAGTCTATATAAATCATGAAGAAAACCTTTTGGATATTGATCTAAAACACATAGATGTAGAGTTGGACTCAAATATTTTATAGAATCAGGAAAACATATCTCCATATAACAAGATAATGATCCACTATCCCAGTCCATCAGACCCTTCCTAATTTATTGGATATTCCTCTCTCCTATGAAAGTGTGGATAATCACTTCTGATGCTATAAAAAGAACTCATCAACCATAAAATTTTATTTAAAATTTTAAATAAATTATATAATATATCTTAATGATTAATATTTATATATTCAACTGAAGAACAAGTATGTATCGCTATATTACAACAATACAAATCATAATCATAAATATAAACACATAAATCCTTATTTACTTCTCTCAACAACTAGAGTGTCAGTAAGTTTTTAATAAGGAATAAAATACATGTTCAATAGTATTATATAAACAAAACATTAAGAAATAAATTAATTTGATCCAATAAAGTCATATAATTTATAAATAACAGAGTAATATACAAATATGGTGCCTCATATTGTGGATGGACCATCATCAATCATAATCTCCTATAATTTCTTCTCAGTAATAAATTGGTTCCCCTACCTCGCCTAGTGTGTAATATTATCCTCTTAATAGTACCATCTAACTCATCCACAATGACCTACCTCAACCTACCCTAGTACAACACCTTGTATCTTCAATCGATACACCTATTTGGACAAACGACTATTTTGCACTTGAGAAAAATAGTTACATAATTTAATTATATGGGAAAATTTATCACACTTAAGAGACATGAAATAACATTTTGGAAACATTGATTTTAAGGACACCACATGTCTACATAATAATCACGCTTGTGTTCCTCTTTATTGAGAAATATGAGAGGAATTCCTAGGGAATTTTCCCATATAAATCTTTATGGATCCTCTTATTCCACTAAATTAATTATTCATTCTGTCATATATAAAAGAAAAAAACTCCCCTAAACTTGTTTTATACAACTACTATTGTGGATGTTATCATTCTATCCACCCTTTCATTACAAGGTAGCTTACAATGAGCAATACCCAAAAGAATATCTACCAGTGGCCTTATATTGAACCTTCACATGATTATATTTCCTTTCATTATAATCTATAATACATACATCACAATTTTTTGTAAATTTATATTCATACTTCACAATTAACAAATTACACTACTTGAAATCCAAGAACTCTCATACTATAGTTAACTTCTATTCATCTAGAAGTACTGATCATTAAAGAACCTACAAAATCCGTTCCATTCAAGATAATATTCATTCCATACATCCTTAGTGGATTCCCACCACTTTGAATATGAATCCGTTGACAAATAATAACCAAACACGACCTTTGGGGTTCTATAAATTTGAAACAACTGAATGTCATAGTTCATTTTCTCCACCAACATTTTAGCTTTCTCTTATCCTATACTCCTTCAAAATAATTTATAATTATGAATCATACTCTCTAAAAAATACATACATCTATTAAAATATTCTAATTAACACCCCTTTAGAATACATAGATGTAATATATGATCATTTCGAAAAAATGAAGTTCCATATGTTCTTTATTTACCCCCTTCCCCCATTAATGCTCAACTAGAATTATCATAGGTGTCTTATTATACTATATAAAAAATAAGTACCATTAACACAATATGTTTATCCAATATATATTTATAATATAAATATATATTATAAACCATGACTAGGTGGAAAATTCTATGTTTAGATAATTTCATCCCTAACTATCTATGACAATAGTTAATTATTATTCAAAACAATTCACCCAATCCAAACCGAACAATTATTAAAAATACTATTATGAATGTTTAAATCCACAATTTGATTGGAAATAAATTTCTATAAGAGGCAAACGTTTTCATTCAAAATGATGCCATGTTATATGGTCCATACCATATCTGTTATGATGAATAAACTATTTTCAGTTTTAAACTAACTTGCCTTTACATGGCATAAATAAAATCCGTTGAGGAAATATTTAACCCATCAATTTATCAAACATCATAAAATATAAGTGTTATTGGAAAACTATTATAAAAATTATATATAGTGATGCCTTTCACAAATATTATTATATGTTTTCTAGCTTCAATATCTAATAAATGCAACTCAAAGATCACGAGGCCTAGTGTGTTTTGAAGACTAGGTCTGTAGTATGTCAAAAGGAAATCCAAATATAAAATTTTTATTTTATTCTTACTAATGAATTAATAAATCCAATTTATATCATGAAATTTCATGGGATACAATGTTAAATTCATAGATACATGGGGTAACCTAAAAATCCCAGAAAATGAGAAAACATGATAATAAAATATAACAATTGAGTCAAAGGTATATCATGATATCATAAAAGAGAAGGATCATTAGTTATCTCAAAGATGAATGACCTAAAGAACATGGTATCCAAATATCATAGAAATATAGGAAATTTTAAAGTATAAAAATTGTTACATAATTATAATTCAATGCTATCTACAAAGTTAACATCACATGGTGGACATATCCCCCAAGTGGATTAGTTTTAATCCCTAATCCCATAAATGATGTATCATGAGAAAAAAGCATTAAAAATGAAATGTATTTATATCTAAGAACGCCCATAATATCATGTTCATGATTATCTACAACAAATAAATCAAATAATTCATAAGAAATAAACATGATAATTATATATAAAAAGAAAACTGGTTGCATAATCTTGTTTCATATTTTAGTCAAAAGAATTTTATTATGGAAGGCATTGGATAAATGAGCATAAAGAATGTATTAACCCATTAATGGAAGGGATAATACTGTATGTATATATGTTAGATACATATATACATAATTTTCTAAGTATTCCATGTCATTAAATATAAATAGAATGTGAGTTAGAGAGAGGATCCAGAATGAAGGGTGGACCTGTTCTCCCCCAGAGCGCTCCCTCGAGTGCATCAATCATCCCCTTGGGGTTTACTTGTGATGGAGCAGATCCTTCCATCCCCATATCTTTCTCTGTTTTTCTAAAATTTCTTTCCCCTTTGGTTTCCTTGTGACAGAGCGACTCTTTTTGGCCCATTTCTTTATCTGTTTCCTTTGTTCAATCTAAATTTCTCTTCTATACTTGGATTTGGGTTTTCATTCCATTGTGGTTCTTTCATCATTCATGGTGTTGTTGTCCAAGGGAGTTCATTGTTGAATCATTAGGGTGCTCCAACATTCTCTGATATCGTGTTCCGCCATGCCTCTCTAGGTCCAAAATGGAAGGGTGGTTCATCTAGGTTTTGGGATTTTTAGTTCTATGTCGACAGTTTTCAAGTGTACTCCTACCTTTGGATTATTCTTTCCTTTGGATCTTGATTCAATATCACATGGATTTTTGTCGTTAAGATCCCTCTTCAATTAAACACTCTACACAGACATCATGTCCTTCATCTCCCCACTTGGTATGATCTATAAAAGTGGCTTCTTAGAGGTTTTGGGAGGTGAGTTTTGATGGCTGACATTGTCCCTCAGACGATATCCTTGGAATTTATTCTTCGATGACATTATGGTTCCGGCATCATCACTGGTTTGTTTCAGTTTCTTGTAGATTTTTTCCTCAAGTCATCTATGAATGTTTCATGCTTCTAATACTATGGTTGATCTACATGATATTTCTTCAGTGATGAACCCCATTTTTTGTTTTTGGAGTGGTTTTTGTTAAAGTTTGGTTTCTATGGTCGATGGATCTGTGTTGAGTGTTCTCATGTGCTGAGCTGGTTCTGTACTTTGGGTGTTTTGGGGGATGACAACTAACTGTCTTTATAATTCTAGTGTGGAAATTGGACGACGTGTACGATGGATGGAGTTCTGTTGGTATGGTGTTTGATTGTGGTAATGTTCTATGGTGACAGATGTAGTGACTGTGATGATAGTTTTGAAAATGATGGCATGAAAACAAATCAACGTTTGGTAGGGATGGTAATGGTGTGATGATGCCTATTGTGTTGTTATAATGAAGGACCAAGCGAGTTTACTATTGGTACGTGATTTTCATGATTTGGTTCCCACAATGGTTCTTTTATCTTTTTGAATTTTGAATTCATACCGAGTTTTTGAATTCTCGTATTGTATGTTGTAACTTGGCTCCCACTATTCCTAGTGGGTTTTATGAAAATAACAAAAAACGTTATTTGGATTTAGAGAAGGAATTTCTATAACCTGAAGAAAAAGGTGTTTAAGAGAAATCCATTACCTGGATCCTGACTCGTCATGTACATTCTTTTTCATCATAAATAATAAATATATGTTAATTATATAATTTATTAATATAATTTTTTATTTTTATTATTTTTTATTTTATTTATTATAATTTTATATGAAATTACTTAATCCTATATGTTCGTGTCAAATGTTTTGATAATACAAAGATCATATGTTAAAAATCACGTCGGTAAGTTGAATATGGTCAATGAGATTAAAATTTCATAATAATAATAATAATAATTAAATATTTATAACATTAATACTTGAAATATAATTTTAAAACCAACCATGAAATATTTTTTGGAAAAATGAACTACGTTATAATCATGGGGAAGATAGGTCTTACACACACATGAGTAACCTTTCAATAATTTAATTATCTTTATAGAAAGTTGGTAAGTGTTATTATAAATTCCCATAATGATAATTCTATCTTAAATATAATATTATTTCATTAAAAACACCTATATATACTATTTATGAAATGCAGTAATGAAAAATGAACCAGATCAATTCACAGAGGTGGTAATCCACAAGTGCGAACAAAATATGTTATCATATTTTAATGAATTTAAAGGTAAGAAAATAAATAATATATTAAATTTATATAACGATAAATATTTCATGAATATAATATATAAAAATTAAATACATAATCATAAATATTTTAGAGAGGAAAAGAGGAGAAAAATTGCATCAGTTCATGAGGCGATAGTCTTTTGTACACAGGAATAATTATTTTGTTTTTCCATCTGTTCGAAGTGGAGATGAATGTAGGTTATGAAATAAATTTAATAAAATATAATTATATTTGATATATTTATTTATTATACCATAATTTTTGAATAATATTTTAATAATTCAAAATAATTTATAAAAAAATGCTCAGTTTAGAACAATACATCTTCTTCGGACAACCTATTTAGGTTTTCACCACAAACCCTCATAAGAGGGGTTCATAATCAAAAAAATAATTCTATAATGTGTTAGGGGATGTAATTAATGTATTTGGTTAGGTATTATTTGAACCAAAAATCATTTTATATGTGTATAGGGGAGGATAGGAGATGAGGTCTCCATTTATATGTGTGGAGAGGACCATCTTGGAATTTATGAAAAGAATAAAATATATAAATATCTTATTCACAAAAATAGAATCCTAAATTGAAATTATATTATATTAGTTGAAATAGGTTCCAAATTTTTATGTCCAATAAAAATCATACATGTTTTTATGTCATTTAAACCATTATATATTTAGATTAACCATGGGTATACCTGTTTTAATCATAACCATGTAACTTTGTATTACCGTTTATACTATTTGTTGTTACAAAAACATGAAGCCTAAGTTTTCACAAAATAATAATTACGACGATTATGAATATTTAATCTATTTACTAAAATTCATTTATCATGAGTGGTTGAATTTAATTTGAAATTTATCTGTAAAAATTAATTGAAAATAATATTTTTTAGAAAAATTATTTTTCTAGAAATAAATAAACTTATATTTACTCTATTACTAGAAATAATAATTATATAAATATAAAATTATTTAAATATATATAATATATAAATTTAAATTAAAAAATTCTTTATTATGAGTTAATTTAATTTAAAAAATGGATAATGATTATGCTAATAAATTTTTTTTGGGGAGGCTCATTTTTAAGAATCAAAATAAAGATATAACAAAATAATGAAACTTATGGATTCGATTGAAATAAATATGATTATTATAAATAAAATGGTACATAATTAACTATAATATATGATTTAATATATAATGTTATTTTTAGAATACATGATTTAATGAAATGAAATGACAGTATTTGAAAAATCGGAAACATTCAGTATTCACTGAAAAAGGAGACTTTTGAAAAAAAAATTAAAATTTCACCCTGAGTTAATTTTAATATTCATATTAAAAAAAATTAATCTATAAAAATATTTATAAAATTTCAAGATATTAATAATAATATTTTCTAGAAAAAACATCAGAAATAATTTTTAATAAAACTTATTTTTTTGAAAAAATCTCTTTATTAAAAATTGAGTGACTATTTTTTATAAATTTATAAAGGAATTTAAATTATTTTGGACTATTTTATATATTTTATAAATTATTTTATACTATTCATACTCTCTAATTTTAATAATATGTTATGATGTTCATATTTAAATAATAATTTCTCATTTGGGAACGATGTTGTGCGTCGTATATGATATCAAATATAGATTAATTTATTAAAACAATAGAGATTTAAATTATTTTGGTTATTATATTTTAATTCCCAAACATGCTATTCTCCATTATTACCTAATTTCCCAAGATTTAGCTTAAAAAACTCATTGATACTATTTTATAACACTGGCCTGGAATTCTTAATTCAAATAGCAGAGTTGGGATGCCACATGGCCTCAAACACAAATCTCAATCACTAGCAGCTTCCAAAAGGTTTTTAGATAAAAATAAATTTTCTATGGAATAATTTTCAATCAAGTAAAAAACAAAAACCCATGAATTCACTTGGATAATATATTAAAATGAAACCATGTTTTCAACATATATTAAAAATAGAAACTAATCACTTTTCAAAACAAGTCAAATGTAAAGTATAATGTAAAATGCTAATGTGAATCTCTCTCCAAATAAAAATTATCAAACCATGAGATACCATAATTTTTACCATAACTCCATGGTGGAATTATGGAGCTTATATTTTCCAAAACATTTAAATTCAATTTTAATGAATTAATTACAATAATTTTTCTTATTTTATGGGTTATAGCATCATATAAAGGATTTAGGGATATATTGGAATAAATTATGAAAAATTAATAATTATTGAGTTTGATTTTTTAATTTTATGTATTTTGTTTTATACATCATCATCATCATCTATTTATTTATTTAAATTTTATTATAATAACTAATGTAAGGAAAAAACGATCAAGGTGTCCTAAAATAATGTTGATCTAGGGAATCACCTCGATCCATGTGCACATGATCAGGGGGAAGGGAGACCATGCTACAGAAGAATGTGACTGACATTTCATTGGTGGCCTGGGAGGAAATGAATTATTTAACATTATTTACCTCATGATATGTTTGGAGAACCTATTTGATATTTTTAATGATAATTATATAGTTTATAATGAGATATGAGATAGTCTATGGTGTACGGTAAGTTCCATATAGGGAGTTGTGTATGGTTTCGATGTAGATTTCGACCAATTTTATTTCAATGTTATTCTTTCTACAAAGAATTAGACCTGCCAAAATCACCCTTAATTCATCATAAAGGGAAACACCACTTGAAAATTAGTTCGTTAAGGAAAACAGTTAGCACACTTGGTATCACGAACTATGCCACCACACCACATAATACTTGTGCTTCCAAATCCTTATGTATTGAGTTTGAGTCCTTAGTTGTGAGAATTCCCATAGATCCACTTACCATGTGGTGCATTGAGTGATGTATGGAGAGGAAATATTTTATACATGAGGTAACTAAGGGACGGGGAATAAACCCCATTCTGGATATAATGAAATATGTTAAGAATCAAAATCTATAATATGAAAATGATAGTTTTTTTGTGGAAAAAATACCATTATGTCATGATTTGTTCCTTTATTTCCTAATACACTTGCTTGCCACCATAAATATGTACACACTTTCTTTATCCTAATAGAGGTTGTTCCCCAAACCTTTAAACAATGGTTCAATGAAATGGAATCCTGAATACAATGGAGCACAAATAACTATTAATTAACCAAAGGCGTTCCAAACTATGTGTTCCTAGTTGCCTTAAAAAAATAAGTGCATGGAGTATTCTTCCAAGTGATTAGTACAAAAATGAACCAGGAAAAATACTGATACCATTTCTCTTGATACGTTCTTTAGTGTATAATGTTTTATTCTTGATAAACTAGATAAATACGATAAGGTTTGAGGGAATTTCCTTAAAACAAAGAAAGTCCCCAACTTATCTAGCTCAGTAGAGGTAAATTCCAAAATGGATATAATACATTCCATAGAAATATCTTGATGATGAAACTGTAAAAATACATTTTTTGGGATCAGATGTCAGTTATATGAGATCAATTCACACACTGGTCCTCGTCCAAGACTGCATGAGTAATGTTCAGGTATACTTTTGGATTTCCTAAATTTCATGTGTTGAACTGGGAATCCAGGGAAGCCCATGGTCAATCCAACATAGTTATCATGCCAAAAGATGATGTCTTATTTTTCCATGACCCAATTAGAATGAGATTTGAAAAATAGGAAGTGACGATGAATAAATATCCATAAGGGATATGAGTTCCTATTGGTAGAATCCATTTGTCTTCCACAATTTTAAACAATGATTCTAACCCATAGAGTCTGACCCTCTAACACTTCCCATGAAAAAAATTTGTGACTCCTATGAATCTCCCTAGAGACACTCCTGATGTTGATACCACCTCCCATCCCTGATTTCTCATTTATTTTGCATGATTCCCAATGGTGTTTTTCATCCGATTATGCATTACAAATGAAGGATACAAATGTTTTATCAATTCCATTAATCACCACTTTCAACGCATTAATATAAGATAATACGTTTATATGAATAGTGTTTAGAATACAGTGAATGAGTGTAATTCCACTACTGATGGATTAAAAATATCTATTCCAATTTTTAATACACCCAGTGATTCTATCAACCAACTTATTCATGTGGTGAATATGAATCCTAATCAAGAAAGTTGGGCACATAGATATTTTATTGGAAGGTCGTTCCTATGAATACTCAAGTTCCATTCCCAAATACTAACTCCCCTATCCATACAACAATTTGAGAGGTACATGTTACTTTTATCTTAGTTCATGACTTTCCCACTCTAGTGATAATATTCCCCAAGTATTTGTTTGGATAACATGATGGAAAAAATAATTCTATTGAGTAAAATTACCATTTTTTCCACAAATATTTTAGGTATAGTTCTCTATTTGTTATTTCATCACCGATACGTGAAAATTCTACCATCTGAAAGGATTATTTTTGAGAAGATGACTCAGAGTGTATTTCATGATAATAAAAAGTATTAGAGATAAAAAATAACCTTGCCAGATCCCACTAAAAATTTGGGTAAGCCTCAATTATTAACTATAATGAATATAGAGATCCATGGGGAGAAAAAACACCTGTATAAGGGATCATAAGACCATGTTGACAAATCCATGTGAGAGAAAACTTTGAAAATTAAATTCCATTCAATAATTTCATTGAATTTTTTCATATAAATTATGAGAACAACATTTTATCTAGTGTACATGATATTAACCTGACTTGTCAATTCCATATTTAAGAAAATGGTTCCATGGATTGATCTAATCTTGGAGAAACATTATTATCCTTTAAAATCTTGAACAATAGATGCATATACATTATTTGGTTGAGGATGTTGTCCATGAACTTGTAGGGAATGAAGATACATTTATTGGATAATAATTATGGAGTGAATATGGATTCTTCACCTTAGGAATGATCACCATATAAGTAGAATCCTCTACATATGGTAGATGAATAACATGAAAAATGAACTATATTTCCTCCACAAGTTCACACTTTACAAGGTCCTATGGAGTCACATAGATCCATCATAGGAAAGTACTTAGACCTGGAAATATTTTGGTTTCAAGAGTAATCATCGCATTATTGATATCCTTGGCATATGGTATTGACTCGATTGATTGGTTGTCTCTGGAAGACACCATGCAATGAATAATATCAAAAATCTAATCACATTACCTAGGGTATCATACTACATGTGAGGATTTTGACCTACAAGAATATACATGGAGTAAAATTCATCCAACAAACCAACCACCTCACAATCATTGATGTTTGTTCCATTATATAGGAGAATATTTAACCTCGTGTGTTGTATCTTCTCTTTAATGAACATGTAAAAATAATCCATGTTTCTATATCAATCCCTCAGTAATTTAATCCAGTATTGTGTATTCACCTTTTCTTTTCGTTCCAGGATCAAAACTTCCAAAGAATTTTTCATGAGTGTGAGATAACTGAAAGGGAGTTCATCACATTCATTTTTCAGTGACGATTTCATCATCTCAATCTGAAACATTATAGAGTAATGATCCTAGAATAGAGAGGTTTGGGAGTTTTTCCATTAGTACAATTCATTTTTATGGTGTATGAGCTTCTTGTGATGGTCGTACCATGTGCTAATCAACACAGTCTTGACCCAAAACTCTCTCACAGTCTAATCATAACCCAGTGATGAGGTCTAATTGAATTATAAAAAGAAATTACTTACACAATCATATCTAGAAAAAAAATTAATGAGAGGATAATATTAAAAATGGAAAATGTCATTAGTGTTACTTCTGCTGTCTAGATACATAAATATTGTGATGATATTTTCTAAAAATTGGTCAAGATGAAACCACATTTGATTACTCACCTATTGGTTGATTCACCATAAAAAATGTACACATCTATACCCCAAATCTATGATACCATCATAAGACATAAAATATATGATATCATGGATATCTTTCTATGTGTTCTCAAAAGAACCCTTCTTCTCTAGATGTTCCATTATCACATTGAAGTCACATCCCACTAGAAAATGTAGAAAAACCAGATCTAAACCCCTTAAACATTCCATAGAGACTCTCGAAATCTTTTCATTCATTTGGCATAAATAATGGTATATAATAAGGTATGAACCTCGGTATTGAGCTTTATAATTTTGAAGTGTTTTGAAGATTCCACTAGTTCCACAGTGATATAAGATTTCATAAAGATACTAAATTGATGGTTATGGGGGGTAAACACATAAATGATTTTTAATTTATTTGATGAGAAAAAAGAACAGTATTAATGGATTGTTTCTTAATAATTTATTAAAAAAATACAAAAATATAAGCTAGGTATTAATTTTTTTTTATCAAAATGGATCATTACAAAAAAATTTCTTGAAAATATAGGCAATCCAATAAGGAAACATTACTTCATAGGTTTTTTGATCCATACATAATATTTTTAGAAAAAATTGATGATGAGATTTGATAATGTATAAATCTATGTAATATGTTATTATTTTTATCTAATATATTTTGAATGTTGTAGAAAAAGAGAAAATTATAATCCTTAAAATGGAAATGTTACATTATTTTAAATATGTAAGATTATTTCCGTTTCTATTGTGGAATGATTTTCATGAAAAAACTATTTTCATTAATAAAGAAGAGAAGAGTATGGGATTCATAATATATATCATGGTATTTAATATTTCCATCTAACGAGATATAATATTCTTTCCTTAGATACTATAAAGGATGTGTTATAACCCCCACCCTATGATTTGTATCACATTTATGCTTATACATAAGTTTTTATAGAGTCTCATGAGTTATGTAACATTTTATATTTTACCTTGAAAAATGGAAAATGTATTTTTGAGATGTATATGGTGTTTTTTTAAATAAAAAAGAAACTATTTGTATTTGTAACACATTAAGGAAAGAACAATGTTAATTTTTAATATATGTTTCTGTGTGTAATAAATTTTGGTTATTATATTTGTTATTTTCATTATTCACTAAGAGATATGATGACATGTAATATTTTTCTAGATGAGGTGAAGAATATTTTTCTAAAATATAAAAACTACATACTACTTTAAAATTATGGGAATTTCATCAAAGGACATCAGATGATGTTTTATCCTTGGAAGAATTTGATAAGGAGAACTTTTTGTTACATGGAAGATTAGTTGTGTGACAGTTCATTATTCGCCAAATAATTTGAACATACTTTTAGAAGTTTGTTTTTGAGACTTTAGTCATACTATAATGTGATACATCAAACGAAAATAAGAATAATCTTAAAAACACAAGATATTTAGTCACACAATCAAGAGGATTTGGTGATATTGAGTAATAATTCAAGATTGGATGTTCAAAAAATTTATAGAATGAGCACTTCCTCAATTTATTCTTATGATAAAATCTCAAGGATAAGATACAAACTATAACACCATGTAAATTTTATTCCATATGAAATGGAAATTAATTATTATTAGATAAAAAATCATAAGAACCATATGATGGATAATCCTCTTTCAGGATAAGGCTCAATTAAATCTGTTGACATTTTCAATCACAGAAATATTTTATTACTTCTAGTAGAATAAAATTATTATATTGAAATATTTAAGTCTACTAGGAGATTAAAAATAATAATAAATATTTATTTCCACATGGTAGAATCACTTATAGGGAAAAATTCATGCACATCACACACAATTGGCCATGGCGTTTCTACTAAATTCAATGGAATATTTTCCATTCACTATAAAAATCAACAAAACCCATGTCTTCAAAATAGAGGTGTGGGAATGACATAGAGGGATCATTATTAAACAATTGGAGGAGTTTTATTTTTAGTCTTGTGACTAATCCAATATGATGAAATAACGAGGAATGGATCATGAAACATATTAATCCATATCTATCAAAACCCCTTTCTGGTAGAGATCGATGAGAGACATGGTAAACCCTTTTACAATTTCCTTACATCCAATTTTAATTTATCTAAAGATTATATCCATTAATGGAACTAGTTTATTTTTATAAAGAATTTTATTTATTTTTATTCTTCTTTGAAAAAAAATTCTATATATGAATGAATGCTATTTTTATTCACATTTTATATTTCGTAATAAAGTTATTATTTAGAGTCACAATGATTTTAATTAAGTATAATTTTGTAGAAGTATTTTAGTAAATAAATCGCTTCTATAGGTACAATATCACTCTTATAGTGGTTTTGGTAGGATTTTTCATAATATTAAGGTGTTTATTCTAAGGTATTATGGTGTAAATTAGGAAATCTAAATAGGAGAAATCTCATGTTAATGAGGAAGGGAGTGTCCAATGTTCAAATCTAGTTCGCATATGATACTTCCAACTTAATATCAGACATTATTGGTTGATTTTATATTTTCTTTCAAATATTAGATCCCTCATTTTCTTTTACTTAATTTTCTAGTTTTCATAATTCTAATCAAATTTCAATAAATACCCATATATATTCTTTTTATAAAATAATATATGTGACTATTTTTAATATAGTTTCCACCTCCTCAAGGAACAATTGTGGGGGATTCTATACATCATTACATGGGGAAAAAATGTTGACATGGATTCATTTTTAGAGTGATTTTGAATATCCAATTTGAATTTCAATTTTTTGGGTATTATATAAAAGAGTTGTCATTTTCCACCAAATATAGAACAAAAATAATTTTGGGAGGTTTAGAGATGAAACTTGAATTAGTTTGAAACTATAAATGAGTGAAACGTCTACTATAAATAGTTAAAATAAATCATGTATATTTCTTATGAAAACCTCGAATTTGATAAGGATAAAACTAATGTTTTTAATGATAAATTGATCCCTAGTAAAGAGCTTAAAGAAAGAGATAAATTAAGGTTGGTTGATTCCTGATTAAACCAATTTCTAGGTAAATTTCATCCCAAATATTTATTACTTTTAATTGTTACTCATTTTTTTCATTTAGTGTTATATAGATAAAAAATAGGAAAACATGCCCCGTTTTTAGTCAATGGGTATTGATTAAATATGGGTAGTGGGAATTTTATGAGCTTCTAGGTGAGGACGTTCTATTTCAAGCTATTGAACAGATCTGAAGAAAGGTTATGTCCTTTCTTCTCAATTTTTTACTCTGATTACAATTCATTATTTCTAATTTTCTATTGAATTATTACAAAATAAGAACATTACAAATAATAAGTGTGTTGCAGTAGAATATCCATTTTCAATATTGGATTTTAAATTTTCTCTTTCTCATTTTTTATAATTTAATATATTTATTATTTGTTTATTTATCATTATTTGTGTGTTTATGAAACATTATAGATTGAATTGACGGGTTTTTAATTTCTAAAACATATGCCAATGTGTGAACTGGTTTGTCCCATTGAACATAAGTTATAATAAATATAACATAGATTTATCTTCATATTTTTTTTATAAATTTATAAAATGATCCCTAAATTTATTTTCCTATTTCATGAACTAATATCGAATATTGACATCACTTATCCATGAGTCTCATATAGCCATTATGAAATATTTGTTATAATATATATTTTTATTGAGTAAACAACACTATTTGTTTTTAACTAAAATTTATTATGGTTAATATTAAAACCTTTTTTTAGGAACTTGTAATGGAAATGATTGATGCATTATTTTATTTTAATAAAGCCCCATTTTATATTAAATGTTATTTATGGAACACCTTTAACATTTAACCGTTACTATTCCTAGTAAAAATAAGAAACCATTTTAGGTATCTACATTAGTAATATGAAATCCCTATCAGGCCTAATATATAATAAATTTCATGATCTTAGTTGAACACAAGTGTGAGAGTGTGTGAGTGAGGGTTTACTACATTGATAGAGGATACATTGGGAATAAAAAAAATTCCATGTATATTTTTTAAAGAATAATAAAAAAACCTATTAATGATTAGATTTTGAAAGGTAAAATCATTTCAAGGTATTTATCTGTTAGTAATTTTTAGATATAAGTAACAATATCAACAATGTGATGTTGAAATTAATATATTCCATAGAAGTTGGGTAGGAAAGTTCACACAATGTATTGAATTTCAAATAATCCCTATCTTCCTTAGAAAAAACTATTAGTATAATTTAAAAAACAAATTATAAGAGGAAATATGTTGTAGGTTGATATTTGAAGAAATAGCTTCTCCTCCTAAAATTCACATGGTGTGAATTTTCCATGATAATCAGGGTTTTGGAAGTTGAATCATTGTAAATAATTAATGAGGATGATTTCATTCTTCAATATAAATCTAGAATCTTTTATTTTACTTCAAATATATCCATACATACTTCTTCCACATTTGATGTTTTATTACATTTTAAAACATTGAAAGCTTTTCAAAAAAACCACCCTACAAATTCTTCATGATTAACATCAGTAATTGATTCATTGGGTGGATATTTTGGAACAATTCATGCCTATATCAGCCCTTTATTTTGTTTGGATGAGAAAATCATTTCATCAATTCAAATATTGGTGATGAGATAAATACTTATATCATGGTAGGTATTTTTGTTCATTGGGGGATAAATGAGGTGGAAATGCATTGAATATACCTAATAGAGGAAATTAAATTAGTAACATTGAGAAGGAATGTTATGTTTTAGTGTCATGGTTTTTAAATAGGAACTATCATTGGATATAATTTGGAATATTACTTTTGTAATATTTTCCAGTCTTACTTTTCCTATAATCCAAGGCTTATGTGTGGGGAAATTGATATATATTGAATTTTAAATAATTATTGTTTTCATATTAGTGAATAAATATACACCATTGTTTAATTTAATGGAAATTGAATCTATTTAAGTTTTTGGGGAAATATTGAACTAAAATTTTAAACTAGATATTAGATCCTTAAAAAGGAATACATCCTTAGATGGGGGTTAATCAAGTTATAAAAGTTTATACATTTAATTTTTTATTGGAGGATCATATTCTCTATCCCTGAGGAAAACATCAATTTCTCTATATCATTCCTCTCAAAGAGATATAAAATAAATAAATAAAACAAATTTATTTTACTTGGTTCACCAACAGTAGGATAGTTCATGTAGAATATATAAAATTTATTTTTACACTAAATACAATAATTCTCAATGCTTTAAAATCAAAATTTGGATTGGTGCCACTAACTCACCTGATTCACTAAAATGATCAATTAGATAATTCGTAGCTCTTATTCTACAAGGAACTTAATTACCCATCTATTAAATCATTAATTATTAACATGAAGATAATGCAATCTTACACCAATGGTGGTGATTATATTATAACATAATGAATGTAAACTTATACTGATAATATGTGTCATGTAATAATAGCATATTTGACCATCATCCTTCTCTATGAGATCTAAAAAATTCTTCTATAATAATTTTTGAAAAATTCACTATTTTTTCATCTACCAATCTATATATTTTTCTTCTCCTAAGATAAGTTTTATAAAAAATTGTAGATATTCTACTATGATAAAATTATTTTCAAAATTGATGTAAAAAACATTTATGAAACATAATTGACTCCTAAAATATACATTTTCCTTAGCTAGTTACTATCATATGGGAAGGATATCAATGTGCATGAAAACTTCCCTCATGAATATCAAAATCAACCATCATGAACGTCAATATTTATAAATATGGAAAACTATTATTTCATAGAACCATGATAATTTTTTTACCCTTTAATTATCCTTGGCCCATGATCATAATATAGTCATCATCACAGGTGGTTGATTCCAAATTTAAGAATAACCATGAATATTATACATTTTATGAAATATTTTATCTCCCGCAATTTATTCCTATAATCATACATTGGTATTAAGGCATAACAAATACCTCCACAATGATGTATCTAACAAATATAAAAAACCAATATGATGTCTTAGTGTTTCTTCTTCTATATGGCATAGAAACCAATAAAATGGTAGAACAATGATGTAAATTGTAATTTACATAGCCAAATAATCCTTGTATATTAATATAGATGAGAAAAATGTAGTAGGTTGTGTGACAAGCCCGAATGAAGATTCACATAGCCCACTCATATAGGAGAAGATGTTGCATATTCAATTGAGATCGTCAGAGCCAATTACTATAGAGCCATAAAATTTTTTTCTCTATATCTTGTGAAAACCCTCATTATATTTATGTGGGTAGTTTATTTTTATGTGGGTTCCTTTAAATGGTTCATATTTACCTTTATCTGAGAACCCTCTACCCTTATGCAGGCTTCTATACCCTTACAAAACACTTCATGTACCATTACGAAATCCTCTATATCCTTACACAATTATTCTTGTACCCTTATTCAAGACTCTATACTATTACAAAAGTATCTTCACGATTATAATACCATTATTTAGACACCATGTACCCCTAAAAAATAACATTATGTTGCATATACCCCATCATGGATATCCTTATACAACCTTGGAACCCTTAAAAACGTTGGGAGATATCCAATGAAACCTTGTCTACCCATATGTAGAGGACATTCGACCCTTATGAATGTTACCAATACCATTATGTAGAATATAGATTCCATTAAAATTATTTAAAATTAAATCTAAATATTATCCATCCATCCATAGACATCCCAAAAACTACTTCAAATTGAATACAATAGAAGTAATTAATCATTAAAATTTCTCCAAGATTCATCATTAAATACAATCTTGTATTTCCAAAAAATCCATTAAAAAAATCAAAATAATGCTGTAAAATTACACTCCAAACTCATATGGGTTCTAAAATATCTACCATGGATTTAGTTGATAACATATCCTTCATAATATTACCCAAAAAATAATGGAACCAATCTACATTTTCAAATATACCCTTATTGGAAATAAAATACAATGTCTAGTCTATGGGTTTCTAATTCACCTGGACTTCTAAGTAACAAAGGAAAATATCCACTGATCCAATAGAAAGATACTGATAAAAAATAGTATTTATTATAAGATATGTCAAAGCATTTCAATCCATATATATATAAGGCTTAGTTTAGGAGACATGATCCATAGAGAAAACCTATATTGTGGTTCATGTAACTCACTAGGACTAATAAATTTATAATAACATTTTAATTCCATTCAAAAACTACATATCCCTTGGTTTATTATTAAAATGAACACACCATTTGATTTAATCCCCCTTTCAATAAATTAGGGTTCTTTATACCAATTCAGTATTGAAAAAAATGGGATCACTTATCTGCAATGTCTTTAAGAATGAGTTAAAAATTCAACAGACTGAGGTGAGAGAAAATATCTTGATCATAGAAGAAATGTGGGGGAGTGGGGTTCCTTCCCTTAATCCATTAAATGGATAGATATGGTTCGAATACAATAAATAACTGATGATTCTTAAACAATACTTTTAGTAGTTCCTTTATTTTGAAATAAATAACTTGATCTTGAGTTTACACATACTCTAAATCCATTATTCCTTGATCCATATTCTACATTATGAAGTCATATTTTATCTCAATGTGCTATGGTCCATGATTGATGAATATGATTTTTTTCAAATATTTTTTCACTTGAGTTATCAAACATATTTAGAATAGTATAAATCGCATCAATAATTACTTCATCATGTTTTTCTTCATCTATAGTAATTGGGAGCATTCTTGAGTGACAATAATGTATTTTTCCTCTATGGTGTTCAATTTTTTTAATCCCACTTATTGATTTTCAATGACTTACATTAACTCTATATATACTATAACCACATAAAGGTGAATTTTAGTTGGATACTGAACCAACCGAATCCACATTATTAAATCCAAAAAAATTATATTGTGAATAATTATGAAAGAACAAGACATAATCTGTATTATGATGGATATATCAAGGTATTGAGTTAACAACATTCCTGGGGCTTCCCATGTGATCGCATAGAAAATGAGGTTCTTGATAAATAAAAAATACAATATTTAGTCAAGTGTCCATCAAATAGAGTAAAATCAAAATGATCTAATGATACAAGGTTATATTGACCTTGTTTCCCCACCTATATTTTTTCAGCTTAAATATTGTATCCACCATAGTCTTTATGGGCCGCAAATCCTCCAACTAAAATCTTCTAAATCCTCCTTGGAATATTTGGTGTGTGTGGAAAATATCTCATCCAATATTTGATTAACCTCTAGGCCAAGTACAATTTCATCTAACTAATTATATAAATCATGAATTCAAACCTCATGAGTTTTGAAAAATTCTTTCATTGGTTATTATATTAACTTCCAAAAATATGTATTCATCATAGATAAGCACCATAAATCATTGATCATTATCATTATAGTTATAGAGGTTATGATCAACTCCTCATCTATGAATACCAGAATTATTTAGGAATTGATATAACTTAGAATACCACGCTTTGTTGTGTGTTTGAGGCCATTAAATTCGTTATTCAATTGATACATATTTCCTTAAAATTCATAAATTCGAAATGCATCTGGTTTCTTAATATAAAAAACCACTTCAAGGAAACCATTCAAGAGTGATGATTTTACATATATTATATATATTTTTAAGACCTCATTATTTTTTATGGATAAAAATAATTGAAAAGTTTCAAGATGCGCTACAAGAACAAATATCTCAGAAATGTAAATTCATTTATTTTGGGAATACTCCTTTCAGGGAATAAATTATTCGTTCTAATTTTTTTCCATTTTCATTATATTTTTCATATAAAACTCCCATTGTTAAATTGACATTGTTTTTCTTGAATTTTGGAACAACTTCCTATGTCTCATTTTTCTCTATTTGGTCAACCTCTTCATTCATAGAATTTATCATAACTCATTATTTAGAGTTTATTTAAATTATTTATCTTATATTAATGATAGAAAATATACTTATTGTTGATCTTTAATTCTTCTAGTTTAAACCAAGGATAGCTGGTTATAAGAAATATTTCTCTTGGTGATATAACCTGGTCATTTATTATATTACGCCAACTGAAATTTATTTACATTTTTTACAATCATATTCTGCTTCATAATTATCTTCATTATTTGTAACTCCCCCTAAACCTTATCCTTCTTCATAATTGTAAGAATCAAATATAATTTGTTATCTTGATAAATATACTATTTTTCTGGTGTAATATTCTCATATTCAATTACAAAAACATAATTTCATTTAATCATATTTTAAATTTCTATCTTTTTAGAAGTGGTTATCCTTATTAATTGATGAGTATCAAATAAATATTCCTTCATCACCCTAATAATAATATTTATTTTATTTTCCTTATTGAGAATAAAACATTTAACTAAAAAATAACATAAGTAATTGAGTGTTAGTTTCTTTACATACCAAATTTCATATGTATTTTCACTTAATTACACATATCAATTCTCTATTGAAGTTATAATTTAGTGTAAGAAAGAATTATTTCCACTATCATTCAATAATATACTTTTCCATCAAAATTTTTCCTTCCATGTTATGGATTATGAAATTTCCTCATTCCACTACCCCATTATACTAGGGTTTTATAATGGTAGAGAACTAATGATTAATTCCATTATACTATAATTATTTTTCAACATTATGATATGTAAATTTAGTCCCACCAACAATTATAATTTTTAGAGTCAATACACCAAGAATCATATTAGCTCTCCTTATATATATAGATTGATACCTTTGTACACAACAATATTTTCTGTGATAGGAACAATAAATTCCAATTTTTAAAAACCATCAACAAAAAACACATAATACATATTCCCATCATTATTTTTGGAGGATATTAGAAAAACATATTCACATGAACAAGATTAATAAACTCAATTAATTAATATTTTTTCTTGTATGACTTCTAAATAATATTCACCTTTTTAAATAAATCCTTTATATTTGACTGATAATAAATGGGATATGGAACAGAACATGCTCCATTGCTATTTACTGACCTCTCTAGATACGTTTTCCTTAATTGGATAGGACACCAATGCCATATCCTGTTACAATACACTTTGGTCAATATACAAAATTTTTCATCTCCAATAAGGTATATATTTCCCTTAGTTCTTCTTCCAAGTAGGATTAGTGAACCATATTTTTATTTAATAGTTCATAACATTTCATTGGACTCCACTTCATTCCATTGGTAAAACAATTGACTGATATGGAAAATATTATGACATAAACCATAAACCAAAGGGACATTTTAATATATGGGATACATTCCTCTTATTCGAGCCTTTCTAAAAACTAAATTCTTAATACCATAATCATTTAAAAAATTAATGAAAATATCTTAATTTTTATTGAAATTAAATATATGTATTTTATTTCTGATCACATGTTATGTACATCCACTATCAAATATCTATGATCATGAATTTCTTGTTTTCATTAAAGACATATGTACAATATTTTCATTATCTTAACTACATTACATTTCTTATTTTAGTGATGAATGTGCCTCCTCAATAGGTGGTTCCATGGACTCTTCTAATTCTTGTAAAAATGAAAATATTTTTTTAGTCTCAATGTTTTTGGATACCATTTATTTATATTTATTTATTAAAAGTTGAGTCATTCATGATGATATTTGTTACAATATTGATGTGTAATTGGTATCCCTATTTATTAATACATTAATATAAAAACATTAGTCACTAAAAGAAAAATAATATTTCGGAATTTATCTTTCCTTCTTAGATTAGTGTTTCTCCCGAAAGGAACTTCTGTAAATATTGCACACATAGTATATGTGTAGAAACTATCTATAGGGAAAACATATAATTATTGATGCATTTTAATTATCCTTGGACACATGGTTAGTTTTCATTATATTTTTGTGAACATATACCTACTTACTAGGAGTCAATTTTTCAGGTTCTAGGAAACAACCACAAATTATACATTAAATTTTCACTGCTAAACATGTGGAATAGGTATACCTCATTATTTAGGAAACCCATTGGATAAAATATAGTATGATTACTATGAATTATTTAATCGATACATTTTAAATAATAATTTTTACTATTCACACTTGTTATTCCTATTCATAACTTCATCTTCTATCTTCTCAATTATCTTAACTCAATCATATCTAGTTTTATCCAGACCATTAGTGATTCAAGTTTGTTTTTCAAATTTAGGTTTCAATTAAGCTTCCTTTCTAAATACTCCCAAAATTAAATATTTAATTTTTTCTATATCATTAATCAACTCTATATTTTCTTCCTCAAATCGTTTAATGTAGTTATTGAAATAATACACCATTGTATTGGACGCATTCCCCCCTATAATCAATCTATTTATAAAATTTCAATAATTTATGCCTGAAGGTCATCCCTTAAAAACATTTATTAACATAATCACTATCATAATTTATTATATTATTTTAATTATCCTTTCAGAAACCTTCATGCTTATAATTTTCAACTAAATTTACCTAAATTTCACAGGTTATATCATATTATTTAGAAAAAAAATTCTTCTTGAATGACCCCACTAATATTTTATTGAATCTTATTTTTTCATATTCTTGATTTTTTATCTTTACCATCATTATTTTGATATTATAATGTATATTTATATGCAATATATACCACAATACCACATTTGAAGAAATCATGAGTAAGATTACCCTTAATACATCCTCTCATTTATTTAATATTAGAGGAAAAAATGAAATAACCTAATCAAATTATATTTTGTACTTGATTGAGAGTTTATTTATCAAATTAAGGGACATACCCTAAGTAATTTCATTCATTCATGACTCATTTTATTCATTTATTATCTCATGAGACACAATATTACTATATAAAATATATAGAGAAATATAATTCAAGTCTTCATCTATGAGAACTAACAATTTATAATTTAAACATGGTGGGAGTTATCACATGATCCTATTTCTGATCTTATTATATTTTAGATCATCACTAAGGCCTCCTATATCACTAAAAAGAATATTCAAATAATTAAAAAATCAATTATAAATCTCATCTGGGTTCATTCTCATATATTTATAATTTTTCCACATAACCAACTATGTTTCAACCGAAACCATCGAAACATATTCATAAATATTGAATAGATTCTCCCACATAAGCGAGATGTCTTAAAGTATTTAACAACTTTGCAAATAATATTTTAAGGATAACTTCCCAAGGGATTTATTGATTTTGAATCTACTTACAATTCTCAATGAACTCTATCCTTCAAGGCACCTCTTTTAATATTAGATTTGATTCAAAAATGGATATTATGTAAGCATAAATGCCCAAATATCTAAAGTAATGTTTCATATTGATTTTACACAATAAGAAAATTACATCTATTAAAAATGGTAATAACATTATATTTTAAAACCATCTCCATGCATCCATGATATAAAAATAATAAATACTCCTATAATACCACTTTCTATACCCTTAAAGAGGACTACACCAGTGTGTGTGTGGGTGAGGGTGAATCCATATATATAAGATTTAATAAAAAATTAATTTATTGTATGAGGATCTTGTTCTATCCCCATGATAACAACATAAATTTATTTCTATATTTCATTAAAATGAGCAATGAATGTAGTAAATGACAAGCGGTATTTTTCTCAGTTCACCCAAACCAATCCAATTTAAGAAAAATTCCTAAAAATGTGTTAAGGAAATGAGTACACTAAATCCCACTATTTTAAAAGTTCAATTTAGTGCAGTCCCTCATACCCTCTTTGTTAACTACAAAAAAATATTTTATAAATCACTACCCTTATTCAACAAGTAACTAATTGCTTAGAAGGTTAGATATTTATTTATTCACATTATGATGATGTTATCATACCCCAGCGATGGAATTTATTGTCAGCACAAAAAATGTCGACTTCTAGTGAGAAAATTAGTCTTATAATAAAACCTTTTCAACATTTATCCTTATATATTGGATCTTAAAAAACCATTGAAAACTCTATTCCTCAAATTACCCCTTTGTTAATCTGTCTCAATATATGTTTTTCTTCCTTAGAGAGATATTTTAAAAAAATACAAATATTTTACAATGATACAATTATTTTCACAGGTGATGTAACTATACTTTTATGATTCATAAATTAATCATTAAGTCTCTATGTTCCTCTGATAGACATTATCTTTTGGGATGGATGTTATTTCCCATGATAACATTTGCTGAGAAATATTGCATCTACCATCATGAACATCCATATGTACAAATATAGACAACAATATATTTTTATTATTATAAACTTGGTCCTTGAAAATTAATTCTCTATTTAACATAATCATAACATCTTCATAAATTAATTTTGACCAACCATTTATGAATAATTATATTGATATTTTATTTATTGAATTTTTGGAGCTCTGACGATTCCTCATATCATCATGCATGGATGCTATGATGTAACCATTACCTCCACTGTTTACTATCATCCATGTAAACAAAACTAATGTTATGTTTTATTATATATTCTTCTCTATGGTGTGGATACCTCCCAAATGGTATAACACTAGTGAAAATGAGATTTCATATAGCCAAATAATTCACAAATCTGAATCCTATTGAGGACAACATAGCTGAATATGGACTAACGCAGACAACTCAGGTTGCCAAAGATTATTTTTAGTTGATTGATATCTTCATAGCCAATTTCTATGTTTTCATGCAATCCATGTCTCTATTTCCTATGAAAACCATTATCATCATTACATGGTAATTTTACTCTTACATGGGTACCTTTATGAAGTTCTACTTTTTCGATATACAATTGCGTTATACCCTTACATAGGCTACAATACCATTATGAAACTCTATATGTACCCTTATGAAAGCCTTCATACCTTCAAACAACTATTAATTCACCATTATAAAATCCTCCATACCCAAATTAAAGTACCATTACACTTCCATTACCCTTACACATAAAACATGTACCCTTACACAAGTACCTTTATATTTCAAGTACCAGTACATGGATACCCATACACCACCTTGGTACCTGTACACAGTTTTGTGAGGTAACCTTAAGTATCCTGTTATACCCATATGTATAGGGAATTAAATCTTTGCACATGATTCATGTTCCATTACATAGCATACATAAAACCCGATTTTCCCTTTCATAAGCATGAATAATACATTCAAATAATTTTAGATTAATTATGAATAAATTCCATCCTTCATGGAACATACCATAAACTAGTTAAAATTAAATATTAGGGATATTATTAAACAATAATATTTCAAAAAGAAACACCATTAAATACAATCTTGTATTTATAACCAATCTAATCAATATATTAAAATCATGTTGGTAAAAAACAACTCCAAACAAATAGGGGTTTTAAAAGGATTAATTCTCGAGTTTTATTATTTTTATTAGTTTAATGGATTATTTTTAAAAATATAAACATTTAATTTGTGTGGTTTTAGGTAAGGGGTCATGTTGAATTATCCTATAATTTTTTTCTATGTCCCTGAAGAATTTGGATTTTAACAGTTTTTTCCCATATATAATATTTTGATAAGAAATAGTGATTAAATATTTTATGAGTTCTAAGATGCATAATATGTTATTCTTACACTGTATGATATTTGGAAACCTGGGAAAAATGGTAAAGGGAAGGATTTATATAGGACACATAACGTTCTTATAGTTTTATAAGATAATTAACATTTCCTCTGAGGAATTATTGAAATGTATAATATATTTTCATTTCGATGGAAGAGACAAATAAATCTATTTATGGGATGAGTAATATACTTGAAGATATATAAAATATCATTCATGTAATATATAATATTTTTTCCTTAGTCATTGGAGATGAATTTATGGAAACCTCAATGTTGTGTAACATATATGATATGATATATAATACTTTTTTGGAGTCTCATTAGTTGTGTAACATTTTAAACTTTACCTATTTTGATGTGTCCTATATTTTTGAGAGGCATATGTTTTTTTGAAGTTAAAATAGATAATACTGGTATGTGTAACGTTTTCATTCATGCATAAGTGTTATGAATAATATATTTTTATATGAATAAAAAAATTTAGTTAGTACGTAAGGTATTTTCATTATCCACCAAGAGCTATTTTTGTGCATTATATTTTTTGAAATGATGAATAATATATTTTTAGAAGCAAAACAGTGTATAATGGTCTGTACTAAGAGATAAGAACCAGATGAAATGTTTTATTCACTATAAAATTGATGCACTAACACTAGTTGTTCCATGGGAGAGAATCCATGCAACAATGTATTTTAGGAAACATATTTAGCAATAACATACAGAAGCTTTGTACCATGGAACTTATATCTACATTGAAATTGGATAAAAAACCAAAATAAAAGAATCTTTACACTATAAGGGATTAAGTGGCACCGTAAAGAGTCTTTGGTTATGTAGAGTTTCACAATTGGATTTTAGGTTATCATGCTTCAAATAACATTCCATGCCATAATAGATTCTAAGGAAATAATCTTAGGGAAATTCTATAGTTGATCACATCATGGAATTTTCACTCTCTCCATGAATTGATATTATAAAAGTAAATTCATAATAACTATGTCATGTAGAATCCTCTTTCATGATATGGACCGATTACACATTATGAATTTTTTAGTGGGTAAAATATCAGGTTTTCTGAATTAGATTAAAACTGGGATATGGAAAAACTGACAAGAATAGTTAGATTCATAAACAAAAATCCAAGACACTTCTAATGAATCCAAGGAAATATTTTCTCTCCATCCTGAAGAATAAGTATAACCCTAATAATGAATGATAATGGGGACTTCCCCGAAGGTCGATCACCTAAAAACAAGAGGGTGTTATGTTTGGGACTAGTGACTAACCAAGAAGGAAAAGATTAAAGTTATGAAGCTTGAGACATATTTATCCATGCCTATTTACACTCTTTAAAGGCTATGATCATCTGGATACCTTAATACCACTTTTTGAGTTATAATTTTATTCAATAATTTTCGAAGTTATCATTAATAAATATCCTTTAATTAAATTCACTAGTTGAATAAGGTGTTATACCAATAGTTTTATACCAAAGGTTTTATAAAACTGTTGGTATGTGAGGACTACACCATCGGTTTGTTCAAACCGTTGGTCTACTAATTTCAAAAACAAACTATCACAAAAATTTTCCTAAACCATCAGGATGTACTCCATTTTTGTAATATATACCAATGGATTTTAATCTATTGGTAAAGACTATATTTCCAAACGTTTTTTAAACCTTTGGGAACGTTTCCCCCCAAATACAGAATAGAAAAAGTTCCCCATTTGCGCGATTGCATCCCTAAACCGAAGCTCTCCCAAAGCACTCTCTTTACCCTAGTCTGTGAAACTAATTCCACATGATAGATCCATATTCAATCAAATTTTTTTCCACTTCAAATATGTAAGTGATTACTCAGTATTATGTTCTGCATCTAGTTTTTTGTTTTCTATTTTGATTTTTCCAAAACAAGTGGTATGTGAGGTTTGTGGTTTCATCACTTGGATCATATAAGAAAGAGGGTTGTGTACATTCATCGTATGTGTCATGTATGATTCACATGACTTTAATATTATTACTTGTGACTAAATATTATAATGACATAGGTTTTAGTTGTATAAAGTGTCCATAATGAGTTTTATATGGGTTTCATAGATAACAATTTAGTGGAATTATACACACCCATACCAAAATGTTTTTTTAGGGAGGAACATGTGAATATTATTTTGGGATTTTATCTGATGATGTAAATAAATTCCATTGGTTCAGTGGATATATTTTAACACGTGGGGATTAATTTATTATTTTTAAGGATTTTTAATTTTTAAAGTATTAATGTTAATCATAAAATATAGTTCATGATTGAAATAGTTCACCTTGATTATTTTGATACACTTGTGATGGTAAAAGTGAATAAATTTATAATTATTTCAGTCTATTTAATTTAAATTACTTTATCTAATTTAGGAATCTTGATTTTATTAAGAGGGGTGGTCTGTCCAGGGTGAGGTGGGGGGGGGGGGGGGGGTTTAGAGAGTGGGGATGTCTAGGTGGGGGGATTTCTAGGTGGGGTGGGTGGGGGCTATATAGGTGGGGAGGGGGTGGGGTAGTTGGGGAGGGGGTGTTCATGTTTCAGTTTGGTTGGGGGTGTGGGATGTCCAGGGGGTTGTGCAGTTGGGTGGGGTGGGGGGAAATGTAGGTGGGGAGGGGGTATGTAGGTTGGGAGGGGGAGGGGGTGTGGGATATCTAGGGAGGTGGGTGTGTGCTATCCATGTGGGGGGTGTGTGCAGGTGGGGAGGGGTGTGTAGGTTGGGAGGGTGGTATGCAGGTGGGGAGGGGGTGTTCAGGTGGGGAGGGGGTCTGGGCTGTCCAAGGAGGGAGTGGGTTGTCTAAGGAGGGGGTGTGGGTTGTCCATAGAGGGGGGGGGGGTTGTCCAGGTGGGGTGGGGGTGGTGGGATATTCATTTAGTTTTATATAATGGTCAATGAACAAAAAATATTATTTATAATACCTGATATGTTATAGGGTTTACATGAGATATCATGCATGTCACATGAAACATGATTTCATGAAGAAACATTGAGAATCATACTCTTAAATTTAATATCTCATATTTATTCAATTGATTTTGATGAAATGACTTATTAATGATTATTTACAGAATGGATAGAATATGGATGTATGCAAAAGATCAGATCTAAAGCGATTTTCAAGGCAATCTATAGAGCATTTTATATTTTTCATTTCATAAAGCTTTAGATAGTGGACACATACATAACCCATGTTAAAATTGTTTTAGTAAACAATGGTTTAGCCCTGAAGAAGTCAACTACAACATAACCAAAAATGTTTTTCATGAAAACTACTATGTGTGGTATCAAAATGGGGAGAAACTAAAATCCCAAAATGTAAGCAATCCAAATGAAACTACTGAATTGGAGAATTTTTTATATGACCAATTTTCATTTATTTGTCACAATGAAAAAGGACGGATTTCAACCCAAGAGTACTTCAATATGAGAATATATGATGCGTCTAATTAAATTTATGATGATTTTAGGGTGAAAATTTTGAATTATACTTCCACGACTCATGTATGCCGACAATTCAATATATTTGAAAAGATGGAATTTTTAATCCGATTATTTCATGGGAAAACAATATATGAAATTTATAATATTTCCATCAATTACATTCATACCTTCATTAAGGACTTTCAAATGATGCAGATATTCCCTCAAACCATTATATGGCATGGAATTTAGCTGAGGAACTTGGATTTTCAAGAAAACATTCATTCTTTCTGAAATTATTGTAGTTTATTCTGAGAGGAATATAGTAAACCAAATTATTATATAAAATGTGTCTCATCCTGATGGAATCCAAAAGCTGATCAAACACCATCCCATGTGACCAGAAAGTAATGTGGCACTCTCCATTGATCCCCATACTCTAGAATCTTTTTATATCTAATGAAATATCAAAAAAATGTGATGGAATGAAATCGAGAGAAATAATACTAATGATGAGTTGGTTCAACCTACAGATGGATTTTCATGGTAGATATTTGATGATTGATATCCTGATTTTATAGCTGATGTGTATAATGTCGTGATGGGTCTTTAATTTTATGGTTTTAATCTGTTTGGGTAGATTCTAACTTTTCACAGTATGTGGACGGTTTTTATACAAATTTATAACCTTCCACCATGGTTGTGTATGAAAAAAGATTTCACTTTTATGATTATACTCATATCATTCCCTTCTGATCCCGAAAATGATATATACATATACTAGAAACCTTTATTGAAATCATTAAAACTTTATTGGGATGTGGGTGTGTGCACATACGATGCATGTTCAAAAGACATATTTCAGATGCATGTTTCTCTTATGTGGACGATAAATGATTATCCAACAAATCCAATTATTCATGTATAGAGAACAAAGGGAAAACTATAATGTCCTATTTTTATGAAGTATACATGATCAAAAAGACCGAAACATCACTGTAGTTTTAGTTTTATGGGATATCGATGATTCTTTCCAATGGATAATCCATATAGAAATAATCATCGAAGATTTCACAATACCTTAGAGACTGATGATCCACTATAGTGTATGTCTATAATAAACGTGCTTAACTAATTGAATGATATTTTTTTTTCATTCAAGAAGGGTCAAATAAAATATAGAATGATAAACAGTTTTTCTAATGAAACCAGTTACAATTGGAAGAAGAGTGGTATCTTTTTTTATTTTCCTTATTGGTCCACCAATTTGTTACGTCATTTCATAGAAGTAATGCACATTGGAAATAATCTTTTCGATTTTTTTTATTTTTATAAATGTTAAGGGAAAGACAAAAGATGATCTACTATCTCGGTTTGACTTGGTGGATTGAGGCATTTGACTAGAATTACATCCTTTGCGTATTAGCAAAAATAAATGGAATGTTCCATGTGATTTTTATGTAATGAAACCTATAGAAAAAATATAAATTTATAGAAGTACTAGATACTTTTAATGTTCAAGAAGGCTATTTAAGAAACATATCTAAACTAGCCAACAAAATAGAGTTGAAGCTAAAATCATTGAAGACTCTTGATTGTCACGCCCTTCTCAATGAGTTGATTTCAATAGCTATCTGCATTTTTTTAATAATGTAAGGGTGGATGTTATTCAGTTGTTCTATTGGTTTATAGATAATTGTACTATGATTTCCTCCAAGAAATTATTGCAAAAAATGTTGGCAGATGCCCCATTAATATTTTGTGAGTTATAGAAAATATTTCCTCCTTCATTTTTCACTTTCATGCTACATCTGAATATTCATATTCCAACTAAAATACTTCTTAGATGACCAATTTTTCTCATTGGATGTATCCAACTAAAATAAATATGTACAAATTAACGTCATATGTTTGAAACAGGAATCATCCCGAAGGTCCCATCATGAATGGTTACATGAATCAAGAATGTATGGATTTTTGCTCTATGTATTTTTTTGATATTACTACAATAATGAAGAGAACAATGAGAAATGAAGAAGAACATTATGAGAAAATTGAACCCATTTTCCCATCACTTCCTAAAAAATGTGGAATTCCAAGATCATATACGTTGACAACATTAAGCCTTGAAGAGTGGAAGATGGTATATTGCATAGTTTTTTTCAACTTTGAATTTTTTGATGACTAAAATAGGTATGAAATTGAGTATGTATATATTAAAATATATTAAAATATTCATATTGTTATCTACATGGAACATAAATCAATAATAAATAGAAAGTGTCGTTATTTATCATTGATAAGGATAAAGTATTTTCATAGAAAAGAACTTTCTGCTTGGTTAAAATTGAAGGTAAAAATATTACTATTTAAAATAATTAAATCAATATTTAATTAAGCATAATAATCATTTATATTTGAGGTAATTAGTTTACCTACTAAATCTATCTCTAATTAAATAAGAGCATTGACTTTGGTTCCTCATACCATGGTTTATGATTGTAAATAAATTGATATCAATGGGTATAGATATATTATCATTGAATACACAAAGAATGTGAGAACACAACATGATGTTTTTATAGTTTCTTCCACAACAGAATGATATTCCATTGCATCATATTGTAGACCATGATTTGAAAATTTAGGTTATTATGGAGTCATTGATAAAATAAAAATATTTGATTATTACCCTCATGGATGAGTCACGATGATGAAATTCTAGTGTTATGATTCTACGATGAGTCATGGCACAATTATTGATGATTATGTATTTGGAGTAATTTATATGACTTGTACTCTTGCTACCTATGAACCATATGTTTTGGCATCAATGGAAAAATGAGTTTTTTATGTGAAAGACCATCATCGATCGGAATTTGGTGTCATTATTGAATTAATTCATAGAAATTTTTTTTGATTATAGTGATGATGAAATTGACACCATCCCTACTTACATTTGAACCAATCCATTTATTAGTTTTGATGACTCTAATAGATCAATTATCAGATCTAACATTGAACCTATAGTTGTGGTGGGAAATATATAGAATCATACATCCATGTTATCAATTCTTTTGGTTGATCTCGACTTGCATTGTTAAAGTAGGTACTATTCAAATTTATTTAATATTGATTACACATATGTTGTATCTGACTTGACCTTAATGTGAATTTTCAATTTTTATTGGTTGTAATTTTAAATGAATTTTAATTTCTAATTTGGAATTGAACTATATTAAAACCAATAAAACCAACATTTCTATCTTGTTGAACATTTCAGTGCTTAATTGACAATGTATAAAATTAGTATATCTCTAAGACCCCCTTTAACATTTCACCATATAATGAACATAATGGTTTTTCTTCATCTGTAAAACATGTATAGAAATAATTTTAACAAGTGATTTACACCTTATGAATATGGTAGATATCTTATCCTTTTTCATAATTTTATATCATCATTTCCAACTATCATAAGGGTTTAATCATTCATAATGTATACCATGCTGAATTTTCTAGACGAATAATTCAGTATTCTCTCTCTCTTGGTTGTTGAGTGAAATAAAGCCTCAAAATCAATGTTCCTTGATTTTAATAGACTTGTGACACATAGTGAATAACAATCAAAATTAAATTTATTTATTATATCTTGTATGATTTATTGAATGTATTATATATCTAGTCACACTCACATAAAAAATGGATAGCTAAATTATCCATAAATCCCCCCTATTCAATCTCATATTTATTTGGGTTACACATTAGTTATCCTTTTCTAATTACTTACTTGTTTTTTTTAATACAGGAAATGTATCCAATTGAAGAGAGGCAATGAAAAAGATGATGGACAACAATTGTCACATTTATTAGATGGTAATTACACCACTAGTGCCTGTAGTCAGTATTTTATTTAAAATATATATATTTAAGTAATATATAATGTTAAATGATTATATTTTTTAAACGTTTTTAAAGGATCCACCACTTAGGAAAAAACTATTTGACGTGAATCCTAGTAGTGGTCCCAGTACTCAGGCTGATGGTATGTGGGAGGGGGGTGTTACAGGAGCTAGGTGATCTGGTTTGCATACCTGATTAGACCATGTCCCTCCCACTAACATACCATATATCATATATTATGATCCCAATGAGCCGTTAGGGACACCCAATATATTTAGTCCTCCCATGTTTTCAACACCCTTTACATTTGAGTATTATCACCTATCATTATCATATTCAGTGATGAATCCCACTCCATATCCTGCATTTGACCAGTAAACTATTCCATCTTCTTTTACTTCTACTTCCTTCTCTCCAAGCATATATATTATGTGGGGGAAAATACCTCAAGGTAACATTTCAACATTTTTGGATTGATTGTGTTTGTTGACAAAGCATATTTCCTTGGTGAATTGTGATGTTCCAGATATGTTGTGGAAAATCCATGTTGACAAAGAACCATGACAAAGGAATGGATGATTTGGAGGGGGTATAAAAGAACAGATACAAGGAGGTGCCATTTTCTAGTGTTTGCCAAATTTTTGGGGTCCGAAATTTGGAGTTTGTTGAGTATAGTGACATATGGATTTCCCTAATGATCACATCAAAATATGAAAAAGTCATGTGTTTCGTGAAGAGAATCTTCTTCTAATCGATTTTTTGAAGAACAAAAGAATGTTGACGGTGATGTTTCGTGATTATGACGAGCATCGTGAATGGAAGAGTCGAAGAACATTCTGGCGGTGAAGGGCATTGAAAGTGGAGCTTCATGGCGAAGGCATAAATCAATTTATGGGATGCTCCAAAATTATGAGGAGATCTCCAATCATAAAATTTCCATGGTGCTTTGCGATATTGATAGAATTTTGACATAAACAATAGGGCTTCATGATTTCTGACGATGTGGCGCTGACATCGCTTGGATGGTTCGAGGGTTGGTGGGATATTTTATAAATAGGCCTCAGCCCCCTAGAGAGATATAGAGAGTTCTTAAAGAAAATATTTTTCTCTCAGATCGTGAAGGTGGTTCGCGAAGGTATTGTGCTTCGCGAAAGAAGAGCTTCATGGCATCAGATCTAGCTCTGCAAAAGTTGCGAGCTCTATGTTGGCTCAGTGAGCTCTGTGAGGGAAGGCGCACTGTGATGAATTTAGCTTTGTTAAAAGTTATTTTCTAAAGATCTTCGTGAAAAGGAAGGAGATTTGTGAAGGCTTGTTTGAGCATTGTGAAATTGGGAGCCTTGCGAAGTAGGGTGATTTGGGAATGTTTTTCCAAAGGAATTGCCTAGTGTTCAGGGGAAAATGGGTATTCATCAGTGGATGAATTTTCTACTTCAATAGAGCATCTACATAAATTGTAGGATACATGTATTCATGAAAATGAAGAGACCCACAGGTCTATAAACTGTGAGTGGATCTTCTGAAGAAGCAGTGAGCTCACATCAGTTGAGGGGGCAATGAGATATCAAATTGTGAGTTCTCGTAAACCAGGAGGGACATTGATTCCGCATAGAATTTGTAAACAGCAGTGCACTTATAGTGTAATTGGTACATCAGCACACTACTGGTGTATTCTCCTTGGAAGTAGCCCAGTGACAATAAACCAGGTAAAAATATCTTTGTCTTGTGCATGCTTTATGTTTTATTCATACTCTGCATCGGGATGGAGAGAGAAGAGGGTTTTGTATAACAACAAAACAGGATCAAAAGGGGTAGTTGTTTTAATCTATAATACCATGATTCACCCCAGTGTATCTATCCTAGTGGACATAACAGTTGGTATCATAGGGTAGTTGATATCGGTGTTTCTCTCTCAAATAAAGGTCACCAATCGCAAGTGATTCCAATAATTGACGGGAACAATTTCCACTTATGAAAAAATCAGATGCAACACAACATCTTGTTATTAGGAATGGATGTGTTCAAAGCCTCTATGCATGGCATAATAGCTGACATTAATAGTGGTGCATTATTAGAAGATGAGCGTAGTGATTTGGATGCTGATGCCAAAGGAATTAATGCCCTAGGGTGAGACCTATCTAATGCTATCTATATGATGGTGATGTCATAAAAAACATCACGTTCCATGTCAGAAAATTTATTAAATATATATGAAGGAGATATACAGTTCAAAGAAGCAATGATGCAAGTGTTGTGGAACAAGTATGATTATCTGAGAATGAACCTGAATGAATCTGTTGATGCATTATTTGACAGGGTAAATGTTGTAGTAGAAGACATGTGATGTCATTGTGAAGTTATTGAAGACATAAATATTGTGAAGCACATCTTGAGGAAACATCCACCTCTGTTCAATCCAAAAGATTCAGTTTTGGAAGATAAACACCTGAAAGAGCTGACATTAGATAACTTGCGCACCACCCTTGTTGCATATTAAATGAGAAATGAAATAACAATACTATGGAAAAGGGGAAATCCCATGATTTTTCATTCAAGGCTATGAAGAAGCTCACCAATGAAGTTTCTTAGGAAGAAAAAGAGATCGATGAGGTGATTTCATTCCTCTCCTCAATCCTTTAAAGAGGAAATTGAACATTTAAATGGAAGAATCCACTTTATTGTTTTCAATGTGGAACTGTTGGGCATCTTGTGGAAAGGTGCCCCAAAAAGATCCAAGAGGAATTCACCTTACATTAGGTGTTATTGGTGTGTAATGATGGGATATTCATAGTATGTGTATTCTATAACTAAGAGATATTGAAGGGCACAAGAACAAAGGTGGCAGCTAAACAGATAATGGTTCTCCAGAACATATCTCAAAGGACACAGTTTTTGGTGTGGATGATTTGGGCACATAGCTAGGTACTACACTTCGACCATACATAGGAATGTGCCAAATCAGAACCAAAATGTTTGCAAGATGCAGATCAATTAACCAACATGTGATTTTAAAACACAAAATAGATTTGAACCTTTGCAAGATGAAGCTAGTCCATATTACTCTGAGCAAGAACATAAGTCTTAATCAATGCTGATCATGAAAGAAAAAATATGGACCAATAAGAAGAAGGAAGAGAAGGATGTGGTGTAATAAATTTATCTTAAAGTATCAGATCTCTCTGGTGTGTGGATCCTTGATAGTCGTTGCACATCTCACATGACAGGTAATAAGGATATTGTTACAGGCAAAAAATTTGACAAAGAAGGAGTTTTCATGTTTGGAAAACGATGAAGACCTAATGATTATTCGCTCATGAAAGGCCAGGTTTGGAGGCAATGAGATGAGACGTGCTGATGTCTTAATAGTAGAAGGCCTCAGTCACAATTTTCTCAGCGTCACTCAAATATGTGACTCAGTACATTCTACAAGGTTTACGAAGAAGATGTTTATTGTCAAAGGAAGATACAGAGTAGTAGTTCTACATGGAAAAAGAACAAATGGAAACATCTACATGATAAGTGGAGAAGAAGATACGTGTTTTCTGTCCATAGAGGAAGAAACAAGATGTGGCATATATGACATGGTCATCTTTGCCAACCATCCCGGGAAGATCTAGTAATGTGTGATGTATCAAGACACCTACCTAAGATATCACGTGATCATACTCACACTTGCGATGCATGCCAATAAGGGAATCTCATTAGAAATATGTATACGGTAAAGGAAAAGAAGTCAACAAGAGGGATCAAATAGGTGCATGGCGATATTTGTGGTACTATCACACCAAGATCAATTGTTGGAAAGAGAAACTATGTTCCTCTCATTGATGATTATATCATAATGGCATGGGTAATTGTTATTGATCATAAGTCGGATGTGTTCACCTGCTTTACACAGTACTGGAGGGAGTGTGAAACGATGCTTGGACAGAAAATTTTGAATATTCGTACTAAAAATGGTACGAAATTCACAACCAGTCAGGTGGAAGGCTATCTCGAGAAACATGGGATAAGGCATAAAGTTTCCTCATTAAGAAATACCCTAAAGAATGGAGTGGTTGAATAGAGAAATTGGATCATCGACAACATGCCCAGAATTATTCTCATTGAAAAAGACATACCAGAGAAATTTTGGAAGGAATAAGTTTTGACATCGGCCTATATTTCTAACAGGGATTTATTGTGAACCAAGGAAGGAAATACTCTATATGAGATGTGGTATTGAAAGAATCCAATGGTGAATTAATTTTTCATATTTGGAAGTAATTTCATTATCCTCAACAAGGAAAAACATAGAAAATATGAGTCCTGAGGAGATGAAGGGATATTCATTGGCTACTCAATAAAAATTAAGGCATATAAATTCTTTAAGAAAAGTCTAGAAAAAGTTTTTGAGAGAAATTATGTCACTATATTAGAGAATGAAGAGATCATTAAATGGAACATTGAACAATTTCTTTATGAGCGTGATGCAGACAAAAGAAACGCAGGGGGAGTAGAAGTTGATGATGTTGATTTAGAAGAAGATACTGATGATGAGCATGAGGAATTAAAATCTATCTCTGCACAAAAGCCAAGGAGTCAAGATAAAATTGACATGTAGAATATCATTGGTGATCAATCAGCTCCGGTTTAGACAAGAATAATTAAATCACTACAGAAAAAATCTTTACTATCTTAGGTTGAGCCAAAATGCTTCGCTGATGCATCTGAATATGAAAATTAGATTCTGGGAATGAATGAAGGGCTTGATTAGATTGAGAAGAATCAGACATGGGAGATTGTTTCAAGGACTGTAGATAAGAATGTCATCAGGACTAAATGGGTCTATCGCAAAAAGATGAATGAAGATGGAACAATGATTTGGAACAAAGAATGATTGTTGTGAAAATCATACTCTTAAATGGAGGGAATATATGTTGATGAGACATTTGAACCAGTTACAAGAATGGAGACAATCTGATTATTTCTCTCCATTGCAGTGCAATGGAAGTTCAATGTTATCCAGATGGATTTCAAATCTACATTTTTTATGGGGTTCTGGAGAAAGAAGTGTATATAGAGTAGACATATGACTTTCTCATTCCTAAGGATGAGGAAAAGGTTTGCAGACTGAATAAGGCATTTTTTGGGGTGAAACAAGCACCAATAGCATGGTACTCAAGGCTTGATCCGTACTTGGAGAAGCATGGTTTTCAGCGTGGGGGGTGTTGATTACAATATCAATTTCAACCACAATAGTAATCAATGGATGATGGTCCAATTTTATGTTGATGACATAATATTTGGTGGATCAGATTAATCTCATTGCAAATAGTTTTCCAAATTTCTGAAAAGTGAGACTGAAATGTCAATGATTGGAGAGATAACATTTTCCCTTGGTCTACAGGTGAAACAAGAAAGTAATGGAACATTCATTTCTCAATAAAAATATGACAAGGAAGTTTTAAAAAGATTTTGAATGGAAAATTACAAGGATATGAAGGATTTTGTTGATACCCAGATGAAATTATCTTAAAATGATAATGGAAAGGTAGTTAATATCACAGAATACAAGAAGATTATTGGGAGTTTACTGTACCTGACAACGATGAGTCCTAATATTGTTTTCACCACCTTCCATGCAACGTGATATCGAAGTAATCCCAAGGAATTCCACATCACTGTAGTGAAAAGAATACATCGGTATATCAAGGGAATGATGGACTTAGACTTGATGTATAATGCATACTCTCAGACAGATTTATTGGGATATAATAATCCATATTCGGCCAGTTCAGTGTATGACAAGAAATCAATGCCTGGAGGTGCATTATACCTTGGTGGAAAATGTATTGATTGGATAAGAAAGAAGCAAGATTTCATTTCATTAAGAACCAGAGAAACTGACTATTTTGCGGCTAGTCAAGCATGCAAAATGTTATTGTGGATGAAGCAACAACTCTATGATATGTGATTTGAAGTGATGTCTGTAATTTAAATCTAGTGCAATAAATCAAGTGCTATTAGTCTCAGCAATAATCCAGTCTATCGCTCAAGGAAAAAGAAAATTGAGCTAATGTATCATTTTATCAAGGAGAAGGTTGATAAAGGAATCATGAAGTTGATGTATATGCCTACAGAACTACAGGTTTCAGACATTATGACAAAGGCCTTTCCCCAGGATTCTTTTGAGAGGCATCGATTGGATTTAGGAGTCATGTCGACTCCCTGCACCTGAAAAAATGTTGATGTGGGACCCCCAAACTCAAAGGAATTGCGTGTTTTTATCTAATGCGCTAATCTGTGTTCTTTCCGATTTTGCAGAATGAAATGGGGTGACCTTTGGGTTTATTGAAAAAGGGGGAGAAAGAGTGACTCCTCAATGGGAAGAAAATGTGGCTATGGAAGGAAGATAATGTCTTAGTAAAAGACACTGGGAGAAGCTGATAGGTGGAGCAGCGAGATAGGGGGAGAGCAATGAGATAGGGTGGGTGTTTTAAATCTGAAAATGCAAGAAGTGGTCAATAAAAGCATATATATTACAATATCTATGAACCATGATAAAATATAAAGAGTGATGTTGGAATGGTGTGAGAAGGTTTCCAATAATAAACAATTTGTATCTATTTGGAAATTGGTATCAGTTTGTTGTCAACAGATGCTGTCTGAAATGAAGTGATTCATTAATGAAATTTGAATAGTACTCTTGTTTCTCACGCCAAGAATTGCTCATGTGGGCTTAGATTATGTGGTGAGTGAATCTTTGGTCTCTATCTAAATCAAAAGATGTGAAATATGGTTGATGATGAAAGGTGACTCTGTGAGGTATCAACGTCCAAAAATTCATTCAGAGAAGAGTTGTTAACATACCCAAAGGGGGAGATTGTTGGAAAAAAATCCCTCAAGGTAACATTGTAAATTTTTTGGATTGATTTTGTTTGTTGACAAAGAAGGATTCCATGGTGAATTGTGAAGTTCCAGACATGTTTTTGGCAATCCATGATGACATTGAACCAAGACAAGAGAATGGACAATCTGGAGGCGGTATAAAAGAACATATACAAAGAAGCGCCTTTTTCCAGTGTTTTTGAAATTTTTGAGGTCCAAAATATGGAGTTTGGTGAGCATCAAGAAATATGGCTTTCCTTGAAGATCTCATCAAAATATGGAAAAGGAAGGAGTTTTGTGAAGATAGGATTTCTGTATTGGATTTCGCGAAGACTAGATGAATGTTGACGGTGATGCTTTCACAATTATGACGAGCTTCACGAACAGCAGAGTTGATGAGCATTGCAGCGGCGAAGGTCATTGTGAGTTGAGATTTGTGGTGATGGTGATAAGTAATTAACAGGATGCTCCACGATTATGATGAGCTCCGTGATCATAAAATTTCTATGGTGATTCACGATATTGAGATAATTTCGGCAGAAATTTCAGAGCTTTGTGATTTATGCTGATGTGGAGGTGACTTCGTGCAAAATGATTGAGGGTTAGTGGATTCTCCTATAAATATTCCTCCATCCCCTCGAAATATGTAGAGTGTTTTCGAAGAAAATGTTTTTCTCTCGTATCGTGATGGTGGTTCATGAAGGATGTGTGCTTCACAAAAGAAGAGATTCAGGTCAGCTAATCTAGCACTGTGAATGTTGCGAGATCTGAGTTGGCTATGTGAGTTTCATGAAGGAAGACTCTCTACAACGAATTGAGCTTCCCAAGAGTTCTTCTCAAGAATGCTTTGCTAAATAGAAGGAGCTTCGCGAAGTCTTGTTTGAATATCACGATATTGGGTGCCTCGTGATGTAGGGTGATTTGTGAAGGTTTTTCCAAAGGAATTTCCCAGTGTTCAGTGGAAAAGGTGTATTTATCAGTGGATGAAATTTGGACTTTAGTAGAGCATATACATATAGTGGAGGATGTATGAATTAATGAAAATTAAGAGTCCTTTAGGTCTATAATCTATGAGTGATATTTTGAAGATGTAGTGAGCTCATGTCAGTTGAGAGAGCATTGAGTTTTCAAATTTTGAGTGGTTGTAAACCATGAGGGACAGTGAGTTTGCTTCGAATTTGCAAACAGAAGTGTGCTTATAGTGGAGTTTGTACCTTGACGCACTGTTGGTGTAGGCTACTTGGATGTAGACTAGTGAGGGTGAACCAAGTAAAACTCAATGTTTCATATTCATGTTTTAAATTTTATTCATTCTTTTCATCAGGAATATCATAGAAGAGGGTTTTTTCTAACATAAAAACAAGATCAAAAGGGGAATTAGTTTTAATCTATCATACCCTGATTCACCCCACCCCCTCTCAGAGTATCTAGCCTAGTGGACCTAACATATTCCATCTTGTTCGACTACTTCTCCACCACAATCTGTCCCTATGGAGCATACAGTAGGACCCACTCCACTTGTACAGGGTGTTCCTTTAGTTTATGCGGATCCAACGGTGCCCATTGATCATACTTCAATAGGTATATTTATAGAACCCTAAAAAAAATTTATACAATTATTTATTTTATTACATCATTTATTGATAAAATATTTGTTTTTTATTTTATAACATATACATCTACTGGAAAAATACAAGGGTGGGGGCGTACACACATGCATGTGGTTTCTAACCACTACACATAGTTTATGGAAGACTACAATAAAGACAATCAAATGATTGATAAAATAATGCAGTAATGTCAGAGTTTCATTATGACACATTCCAAATACATTGACATCATTCCCGTCAGCCCGCTCTCATGGATAATGTTGCAAAATGATGTCAAAGATAATGCTTGGGCATAGATATGGGTAAAAATATATATTTTATGTAATGTAGTATATTATGTTTTAGTTATATGAGTTAATATTTTTGTGTCAGATTTGATTTTATTTCCCCGATGTTGAGGGTGCACAACCATCACATCTAAAGGATTTAGGTGAGATTTGGAGAGCTTATAAGCACGAGTTTCATATTGGATGGTGTGCTAGAATTGACACAAAGTTAGAGGTGCTACCTGTCCTTGATTATTTTCCAATAGAATAGTATCCATATATGATTACTCATTGGATGACTATCCAGTTTATGGTATTAACCAAATTTGAGGTATTTAAATGAAAATTTTAATTTTCTTCATTAATAATATATTTTGTATTATTGAATTTTATTTAGGAATCATCTGGGTGAAATAAAAAAATTGATGCGAAAAAATAATTCCACACATTTGGACGTACTAAGATGTCAGATCATGAGGGGAATCAAGTACGACCGTTGTTTATAATTTATCTTTATGACTTCAACATTATATTATTTCCTACATAATTTATTTGATTGATGAAGTTTTTATATAATTTTAGTTATAAAATTAATTATTGGTAACATATTTTCAATAATTGTTTCGAACATTCAATGTCATTGTAGAGGAAAACATTGAATATTGAAGGACGTGTGCATCGAGAAAAACTATTTGGATCGAGTGGAAAGAAAAAAGAGGGAAGGGAAATTAATGAACCAACTCAGCAATATATTGTTTGTTTTACTTTGTTGATTTTAAATTTTAATATCTATTTTCTAACATAATAATCTATTTATATTTGTAACAGGATGATTTAGAGGCTCTTGATGCCCAAGATCATTACAATTTTGGGAAAAATGATCACTTACATATGGTGTTGGGAAATGACAACCCTAGAAGAGTACGTTGCCGACCTGAGAATAGTATAGTCCTAACAAGGTATTGGCCCTATATAGGTATAAATTGTAGTGCCATAGAGTTCTATTAGGTTAAGGGATAGTCAAAATGGGATAAAAAAAAGGGCCACATAGATGACATAATATTCTATTAGAGAAAACACTGTATTTATGAAACTAATAGAAGTTTTACATCCAACACTTCCACTAGAGGCCAACACAACATGTGATGATTATATGTCATTGGTGAATTATATATATGGGGAACCAGGTGGATGTTGTATTGGTGGTTGGGACGATGTAATTTCTGGTGATGATGATGGAAAGGAGGAGGTTGAGTTGGAGGAAGAGGGTGAGGAGAAGGCTGAGGAAGAGGACGAGGGTGATGAGGAGTCCTAGGAGGAGGAGGTGGGTGATGTGGAGGATGAGGTGGAATTTGAGGGTGAGGAGGAGGGTGTTGTGGACGACAGAGACAATGATGGGGAGAATGATGAGGATGGGGATGAGGCTAATGATGATGGTGATGAGGGATTGATCTGTTACATTTTTCACGGATATTACTGACACATGATGTTTGTTCATTTGTTGTGCATAAATATTTTTGTGATTATTAAGGTCAAATTATATTTTTTATATATAAAAATAATATAACATGAATTGATGATTTGTTGGGATAGAATATATGTTTGACTGATTCACTTCTCCCCTGGATACCCCCACCCCCTTGGACAACCCCCTCCCCTGGATAACCCCCACCCCCTAGACAACCCCACCACATGGACACCCACACCCTCTAAATAGCCCCCCCACCCCCTAGGCATCCACACCCCCTTGCACACCCCCAACCCCTAGACACCCCCACCTTCTAGACACCCCCACCCCCTGGACAGCCCCACCCTTGGACTCCCCCACATCATTGGAACCCCCCTAGACACCCCCACCCCCTTGGACAACCCCTGGACACCCCCTATTGGACAACCCCCACCCTTAGACATCCCCATCCCCTAGACAACCCCGCACCACTAGACACCCCACTCCCTTTGACACCCCACCTCTGGAGACCCTACCCCTTTAACACCCCAACCCACACCTTTGACACCCATCACCCCCATGGACACCCCCACAACAAGGACACCCCCTAGACACCCCTCCACCCAAGGAGACACCCACCCCCCTTGGATAACCCCCACCCCCTGGACAGTTCACCCACTCCCCCTGGACACCCCACCCCCTTGGACAACCCCCTTGGACACCCCCACCACCTAGAAACCCCCTCCCCACCCCTGGACACCCCCACTGTTAGGACACACCAACACCCCTGAAAATCCCCACACCATAGACACCCCCACCATCTAGACACCCCCACCCCCTTTGATAACCCCATCCTCTGTACAACCCCAACCTCCACTATACACCTTCACCTCCTTGAAAAGCCTCCCCCGCAGCCCCATCCCCCTGGACTGCCCAACCCCCTAGACACCCCCACCCTCTGAACACCCACACCCCCTAAACACCCCACACCCTGGACATCCCCGACACCCTCAACACCCCTCCCCCCTGGACATCCCCCACCCCATTAGACATTACTCCCCCCCCCACTCCCCCACAGACACCACCACCCTCTAGACACCCCACCCCCCTAGACAGTCCCCACCCCATGGATAGCCCCCACCCCTAGACACCCCCACCCCACACCACCCCGTTAGACATCACCCCCCCGACACCCCCACCCCATTGGACATCCCCCCACCGCCTGGACAACCCCACCACCCATAGAAAATTAATTTTTTAAGTAATTTATCAAATTTAATATCTAATTACATGTGAAGGGTATTAGTCAATCTTCAATCACACTGATTTAATCTAAAATCACTCATTCCTATGAATTCAATTCTGAATTCATATTCTACATGCCATATTAGATATATTCTATTATTTATGCCCTATTTATCATTTATCCATATTCTATATGGAATATTATTAATTAAATTTTGTGTGGTATATTATATATGTGTTATAATTAAGAATTATGAATTGAATAAACTGTACATTATTAAAAATTATATACGTATTTCATAAGTAATTTATTATGTGTTATTAATTCATAATTCATAATTCTATACATAATTCATTTTATATGTATTCAATTGAGAATTCAATTCTGAATTCTATATTTCATAGGGTAATTGGGTTTTGAATTGAATTATGAATTCAATTAAATTCTAAATTTAGTATTCACTTCTGCATATACATTCTTATAAATTCAGGTGCACAGTGGATGGAAAAGGGGGAGGAAGGCCGACCAACTGAGGCAATTGCAACAAGGCTACTCCAAATGTTATAATCAATTGGTATATCTATGAAAAGTGACTTAATTCCACCAGTTTACATAATAACATTTGTAAAACCTTATACCTACCATTATTAAATGGTGTGTATAGACCCTATAATCAATTTTTATCAATGGTTTTATATAAACCATTGGTAAAGTATTATTACAATGGTTTCAGAACCATAGTAATAGATCCTAAATTAATTAATTTGAAATGGTTATAAACCATTGGTATAAAGTTATACCAACGGTTAGCTGAAACGATTGGTACAAACTGCATTCCAGAGCCATATACCAACAATTATACTGTAACTATTTGTAAATGTCTATCCCTACAGCTAATTATCCAATAGTTTGAACAACCATTAGAATTGATTATACCAATGCTTTTAGGAATTAACCAACGGTTTGAATCCATTTGTATAAATCATGTTTCTAGTAGTGATTGGTTTCATCTTTTATAGAGTAGTATTAATTTTCACAATTTTTTTACTATTTTTTATTATATGAATGTATTTTAGTTATTATTACTATTTAAATTTCTTAAGAAAAGGCTTATTTAAGATTACGGTGATTTTAATAAGTCACATTTTCTTGGAGGTCATTGAATACTCTAATAACTTCTATATGAGAAAGAATACTCATACTGAGGATTTGGTATGATTTTCTATCCTATTTAGGTATATATTATGTGGTATTTGGGTATTCAATAGGTAATTTAAATAGGAGAATCCTTTTGAAAGTGAATAAAGATGTATCCAAAGGTCAAAACTAGATTATAAATAATAGTTCCCATTATATTGTTCACTTTCTGGAGTAGATTTCATTGTTTTTCCCAAAATCCATTCTCTCATTTTCTTTTAATTAATTTATTATTCTGTTTTATAATAAATAAATAAATCCACCTTTTTGTTATCACTTAAAAAATATAAAATAATATCACAATTATGAACTTAGTTGAAGTCTCATCAATAAACAACCATTGAGGGTGCTATACAACATTACTTGGAGATAAAAGATTGATAAATATTCATGAAAACCCATCTTCCATCATGGAATAACGACTCAACATTAAAAATGAATATTGTTTTCCATTTATATGCATGTTGGCCAATAATGTATTTAATTCCAGCATGAAAATTTTGTTTTGTGTGAGTAAAAACTCAATAATGCTATGATATGACTCTAAATAATTTCTATAAAAATTTAAATTTAGATTCATTAGCCTAAAATAATACTAAAAATATATTTTTAAACACAAAATATTTTATTTCCAAATGTTTATTAGACCAGACATTTCTTTACAACGAATTACTCATTTCATTAAAGAAATTTTATCAAAATATTACCCACCAATTATATAAAACCAAGTTTCCTTCATGAAAATAGACATACTAGAAAATACTATTTTCACAAAATTTACAATATAACAACAATTTTCAAATTATTATAAAATTCCCATTATCCAAAAATAAAATGGAAAATCCTTATTTCCAAAAAATATATATTGGTGACTTCCTGTTTCATCAAATTACATTTTAAAACTCCCATTTCATCAATATTCATTGTAAAATATATGTTTCCCCCAATATCATTATTAAATTATAAGGATACAAATAATTTCTCAGTAAATATTCATTGGCCATCTATCTATTATGAATCATATTTCCTTGATCAATATCATATCTTTACTCACATAGTCAGGTATGATAAAGAAGATATAACCCATTAAAAAAACCTTAATCCCTCACATTTAATTTGTCAAGGAGAGTGATTTACACTACGAGCGCATTCATACAAACTATTTCTCAACATAAAATATACGCTATAAGTCTCTATATTACCATGCTCAAAACATATTGGGTGTAAAATAAGTTCTCACTATCCAATTTTTATCATAATCACACACACATACACACAATGTGATCAATTTTTAAAATCCACATTAATGTTAGATATGTTTGTATAAAAAATATCTTTGAGAAATGATATAAATTTATTTAACTCAAAATTCAAAAATTTTCATTAAATAAAATATACTTTTATTTTAAAAAATATAATTGAAAACCATATTTCAATTTCAACAAATAAACATTAAGGAATTTGGACATGGTATTTCAAAATAAAATGAAAATTTTGTCGAGTTTAATTTAAAATTTATATTTTTATATTTTAAAATCCAAATAAAAAATTAAAAATGAAAATCACCATATTAAATTTCCTAAAATATTTCATTAAAAAAATATTTAAATAAAACAAAAAATATTACATTAAAACAGGGTATTAAAAAAACATTATCGTACATAAATTCAAAAGTTTCCATGAATTCAATAAAGGAAATCCTCAATAGATCACAATAAATCACTAATTGATGTTTCCCTTATTTCACAGTTTCTAGGACTATGTTGGAACATTGTAGACAATGAAAACATGTCAAAATTTATCTATATGTTGTATTTAAAAGAAAATTAGTCCGTATGGTGAACTATCCATTCCAGATCCAATAATTCAGTTAAAACTCAAATTTAGTATCTCAGAATCTATTTTCCAAAATTGACATGGAAAACGCTATGAAACAAACTTTAACCATCCTGACTACATGTAATATCTATAAATAATAAAATTGTAACACCTACGAATTACACTATTACGATGGCTTAAATACCATTTTAAAGGAGAAATTAGTTATGAATTTTGTAATTTTGAACAAAAGGAACCACCACAGTGTGGTGGTTTAGAATACATCCTTGGGTTTTCTATTTTTTCCATTTCAAATTGACTGTCACTGTTTCATGGTATTTTGTGGAATTTTTAATGATATTTGATGTCACATTAATCAAACTTATTATCCTATAATATTCCATTAATCATGGTTTAGTCATTACATAACGATGATTTGAGAATTTTAAATATTTAACGTTCCAGTGTAAACATTATACTATAGAATCATAAGGATGATTCATTTTTTACACAAAGATATAACTTATTTTATTTTTATGAAATGTTTATCATTAACTGAGTGACTGATTTTTCTCCTATGATTATAGTTGGATCTCCAATATAAGGATACACAAATGCTTTGATTCATGATAACCCAAAAATTTATTAACTCTTCAAACCAATTCTCTTTGACTCTTTCTATATCTCTAGACCCGAAAGGCACAATTAAACTATAAGGATGAAAAAATACTTCCCAATCATTGGGATATTCATTCAGTATGTGGAAACCCAATAAGTAAGGATTTCATGTCTAATTCCCTATGATTACAATCAAGATCTTATGGAAAAATATAAATTATTGTTTATAAATAACGAGAATGTATGAAATTATTCATATATTTTATTCAATACAATATGAATTGATGATATTTGGGTATTATAGATTTTGGTTTATGTTTTTAATAATATTTTTATATTTTTTTATCACATCTACAACCCTATAGTGTTATCCATTCCATCTTCATCTAATTTGGATTAAATTTTTGTATAAATAAAGAAACCATAACAATTATAATCTATGCAGTATGATATAACCAAGGCCAATATGAATATTGTTCTGAAAAAGTTTCTATGGACATGGAATATTTGTTATGTGAAATATTTTAATTTTTTTAAAATTTATATGACCATTCCAAAAATAATTTAAAATACTCTTTGAAAATCATTGTGATAAATATATAATATTTTTTCAACTTCACTATGTTGTGTTAAATTGAGGACTATGGTATGTTGATATCCTATGTGTGGATGTACCATTCCATATTATAAGTTAAATATTCATTTTTGAAAATATATTTCCCTATAGGAATTAAATACAATATAACCTTTTATCGATAATTAACAATTCCATCTCTTATAGGGAAAATTATCTTCAAAATAACGTAAATATTTCTAAAATGACTGTTTCATGGTCTGTTTAATGAGCTAAAGTGAATGAATTTAATAGTTTGTCTCTAAAAAAATTAAATATGTATTTACAACATGACATAACAGCTTTCCAAAAATTGTTTTAAACTATGTTGTGGTAGGAAGATGCAGTATATAACATTTTAACTAAAATTAGTTTTTGTTAAAATTTTCAAAAAATATTTAGCAGTGTGGATGTGATCGGTTTTTATAGTTGATTTTTATGGTGAATAATTTATAAAAATATTATAAATTATTTAATGATATGGAATATAAAGTTGATTAAATTTATTTATAAATTTTTTATAAATGAGAATATAATTTTTTTATATTGACATTCCATATTTTAAAAATACCTAAACTGTACCACTATGTGTTTTAGATGATTTAATTAGAGGAAAACGACAAAACAAATATTTTTTTTTAAAGTGCTAAGATGAAATATGAAATATTTATATGTTTATAAAAGTTATCATTAATTATCATATATTTTCTATAAAAATGTTTTCATATAAAATTCCAAGATAAAATAAGAATATGAAAGAGTAATATTAGAATTTATATGAAATTATTATATTTATTTTATGGAATTTAAATGAATTATGCTTAATTTTAAAAAAATTATAACTTCCATTTATTTTTGAAATGTTTATATATTCTCATCTCATGCCTGAATTTAATATTTATTTATTTATTTATTATTACTTTATTTATTCTTGGATATAAATTTGTTATATTATGAATGGATGTATGCTTTAGTATAATGTTATTGAATTCTTCTTTAAATTAGCACACATGACTTTAAGGAGTTATATGCAAGGTGTGAAAATTTATTTGGTTTTATTCTACATTGAATTTGGATGATTTGTGGGTTATGATATTGAATTTAATGGGTGAAAGTAGTTTATAAATATTAGTTGTTAAAATTATGAGTAAATAAAACTATCTCTTAAGTAAATTAATATGGATAGAGTGACGTTGGGTTAGAAATATAATTTGTATGGTGGCTTATGCTCTATCTAGAAAAGTGGTGGTGTTATTCCCAAATGGGTCTTAGAGAACCTAGGGGTGAATCATGGTGTGGGTTATTTTTTAAAACTCTTCAGCCATACTAGTTCTTGATCTATTTTTTCTATAGGTCAGTTTTTATTCTTTTCAATTTGTATTGAGCCAATTTACAATCCAAAAATTTTTAGTTTGTATTGTGATAATTCTTCACATACATTATCAGATGACGTTATACATAATGTAAATGAAATAATTACAAGAACATGTAGATTTTTATTTTTTCACCCCTATGGGGTAATCCAAGGAGCATGAAACTGACAATGTGTTGGTTCTTCATTATCACTATGCTCACTAATTATAGAAATTTATTCTTGTTCACTTTTTCTTAGGATCACACCACTACAAGGGTTTATGGTTGATACACTATATCTCTAGGATCAGAATCTACACTATTCCATCCATTACAGATTAATTTAATGGGAATGATAAATATGATTCAGTATAAGGAACAATGTCACATATTGTTGTGAGTTTCTCCTAGTCTAGTTCAGTACCCTTTGCATATGTAACTTGTCATTCAAAAGTTTTCTATTACCAATACATTGAGAATATAATTTCCATGAGAGGTCATTGAAACTCATTCATCTATTCACGATCCCTAGTAGATTCAATCTCTTCCTCTTTCTAGACAATCTCCCTAATTAATTTCACTGTATAGGTAATCAATGAAATTTATTCCCATTACTATATTTAAAAACTACTCCCATTCAATATCATAGATGTGTAATTTAATGCAAACTATACAAAAAGGTATTAAAACTGTCATTGTATAAGAATTTTGTTTCACAATATAACATGGTCAAACTCCTTCTTCTCTTTTAACAGTGTTTAATTTTTAATAGTATAGAAATTATTTCTCTTTATTTCTATTAATATTTTCATAGGGTGAAGATATCTCAACAAAAATGACTTCTATTCTTCATTTAATTCTATATATCACAATGATCAGTATTATCTGTCAATATAATCTATTCATATAGGTGCCTTAAAAAAATAATATTCAACATTTACATATTAAAAAACATTTAACTCCATATATTATCTAGGATGGGATATCATTCCATAATATAAATCACAGAAGGATCCTTTATGATCATTTTTATTCATTTCATTTAATACTATGAATTATTATATGTTCATATTTGAAAATATGAATCCTAGAAGAAATGAACATGAAAAAATCATCAATATCACTATTTGAGTACTATATATTAAATGTTCCCAATATTTCAACCTTCGAATTAAAACTAGTTTCAGTATTTATATTTAACTTCATTATCTTTTAAATATAGTCAAATAGTTATCTTTTACACTTCACTAAATATCAATTCTTCATGATTTTGAGCATGTATAGTTTGATATTATATGGAGATTCTCACATGAATCAAATTAATGCATGTAAGGTCACTCGATGAAGTATGAATACTTACCATACTATATCATCAATGAGTCTTAATTTGAGTTCTTGTGACCAGTGTCAATGGATTGACCATGTAGAATTACCATCACTCCACTATCAAAAATGTATTGAACTTGGATTCATTGTCACTAGATTGACCAGGGATATAAAACTTTTACAATAATGTAGTGTTCACTCCCCTTAGTGTAGTGAGGTGATTTGATATTATGATAGAGATATACGATGACCAAATAAACATTGTTTCAGATGAGGGGACCTATTTAATTTAATAACACCATAATTTTCTTTAGTAATGAATAGTTTCTCTCTTTCATAATCTCACATAAAACAAAAACTCGAGGGATGGAGATCGTTTGTTAGCCTTGTTGTGTATCAACCATATAATGTAGTCTATTTGGATATGTTTCTCTCAAATCACCTAATATTTCACCATGCACATGAGGGGATAAACACCATTTTCTTAGAAGTGTAAATCAATTCACATTAATGTATCCACAATAACCTAATTATAATTATACATGTTCCAACATGAACACTTATCCTATCACCCACTCAGTTATGTGGTGCCTAAACTCAACCACTAGCTTGGATGGAGGCTACTTGGGTTATTACGATGACATGTTACATCCAAATTTGAGCTAAAAGCATATAAAATTATCTACAAAAGAACTCCTATAGATATACTACACCAAATAAAATCTATGTTTTACCATTACCAACAAACAAACATATATACACATGTTTTACCTCTTGAATAATATCAGTGTGAATTACTAAAAAAATAAATATTATGTAGTCAATGAATTAAGAACAATCCTTAAAGCGCCACTGACAAATAGAAGTTGTTTATTGTTAAAATTCCACACCCAAAACTTGGGGATTCATTAATCTATACCATTTAGTTTTGTTAATAATAATATCACAACATTTTATTCAACATTTCTCCCCCAGTTTGTCAGGTAAATATAAATGGTCACTTTTGAATAAACATTATATTTAGGAGAAAAATATTCAATATTTCTCCCATTTTATACTTTAATTACAAAGTGAGATATATTTCATTATTTTTCTTTCCGTTATATGGCCCCTTTTTCAATGAAATGATACGTCAATTTTAAATGAGCTTATACTAATTAATATCATAAAATTTTCACATTGATGTGTACATTTGGTGCTTAATAATTCTCCCAATTTGATAATAGTTTCTTTGCACTATTCCTTGATACCAATTGTAAAAAATAGATAATTGGAATTTTCAAAAAAAAAAATTCATTCACCTCTCAATATTTGAAACTATTTAATTAATAATGTATAAAAAACTCACAAGAAATTTATTTAGTAAAATTACAAAATAACACTTGTGGTGTCAATAAATTATCAATGTCAACTAATCTAGGGACAAATGTGGGAAACCAGATTCTTATCTAACACCCAAAAGTCAATCCATGTTACAAACTAGGACTAATAAATTAATAGATTCATTTATATTATATTTTATCCACACATCCTTTTATCTAAACTCACATAACAATTATTATCCCAAAAGATTTAAATCACAAATGGTGAATGATTTACAATTTTTCATGAATATCATCTTGGATCACATTGCCTCCTATACTCAAGAAAGAAGATGCACAACCATTAATAATTACTCTATAAATATTCCTTCTTCTAGCCTTTATCAATTTATAAAGTCATGAAAGGTGTGTAACATAATATGTATTTGATGTTCTTCATTAATGGTATCCTCTCGTATACTATTTATAGATTCTTTTAAACATCATTATGATGATACTGGTTTTTAAGCCACTCAAAGGGGCACTCAAGAATTTATTGTCATCTAGGGAGATGAAGGTTTGCTTTGATATCGGGATCGTACCCATAAAATAGGTTACTTATGTATCCTTGTGAAACGAATCAGAACCCTCGTAGTTCAATACTGCTTAATGGGACACATCATACCTTTTAAGGTCATGTGGTAAGGACCTAACTGTTAAGTTTATTTTCATGTGGTAAGGACATCTAAGATAAATGTTCGTAGGAAACGTTTGTTGTGAGACTTATGCTGAAGAAACCCAAGGAACGTGGAAAGAACATGGGTTTCCATGTAAGATTAGACCATCTTGGGAATATGGTCTAAGGATAACATGGTTGGTTTGAAGTGTTAGATGGGAACCTCAATGAGGCTCCCTAGGTATCTCATTTTGATGGGAATAAAATCCCACATAGTTTGATTAATCCCATAGAAGAGTGTAGTCCTTTGAGAGAAATGAGTTTCATCTTAACATTGGAAATGGATTCCTTGATAATTTTGGGGTATAATTTCTGGCATACTCCTAAGTAATTTGCACACATTAAGGGAATTAGGGTGGGATTCCTAAATAGGATATCCAATGATCTCAAGACCTAATGAAGGATTGCTACATATCCCAATTATTGTGGGAATTGGAGTTCTCATAGTTCCTTCATTGTGTTGGGGCTTATACATGATTTCCCTATTGTAGGGGGCGTGATTGGGTGGACCCTTTTTGGAAGGGAACCCTTTTGATCTTGTGCCTCCAAATAGGTATCCTATATATCCTGGTTTAAACAAGAATTATAGTTCTCATAGTTCATTTTCTTTTAGAAATGTTGTGATGATGATAAATATCTAAGACAACATGAGTCATGCTTGGCGTGAGAAACAAGTTGATGCTAACGATTCAAAAAACGCACCCACACTTTTCCTCCTCCTCTAGTGGAAGAGGGCATGCCTACGATGGTGAGGTGGGTGATGTCGAGTCGACCTGAGAGGAGGACGATGCGAAAAGTCTTCCCTCTATTCACTTTACATAATAAAATGGTTCTACATAAGGAAGATGTAAAGGTGAATGATGTAGAGAGGAGAATGACTGTAACCTCCATCTTTTGATAGTTAACACCATGAGCTCTCTGGGTAAGGTGATTAGTGCCAAAGAAAAAATGATGAGTATTTTCAAATTCTTAACTGATAAATGGAGAGGAAATTATATATCCATTAGAGAATCACATGACATCAAGAAACTACCTGTCAAATAACTCATTGGAAAATTGATGATGTATACTGAAGAGTTTAAAGTCAAATGGGAAGAAGATGATGAACCTACGAGAAAATCTGTAGCCTTAATACCACTACCTTTATGAATAAGGAAAATGATAAGGTGATAGACCTTGTTGAAAACTCTAATAATGATGAATCAATATCATTAGTGATGAATATATGGTTCACCTGGATAGAATATTTAAGATATTCTATAAAAAGAGGAAGGTTCTTCGGGAAGTAAATTATAAACGAAGATATGATAATAAGAGAAACTAGAAAAAGGACAGGAAATGAAATGAAAAATCAGAGGATATTGTCTGCTATGAATGTAAGAGGAGAGTACATGTCAAAGCAGACTGTCCAAATATAAAAAAATTAATTATGTAAAAAAAATAAGTACAATAATGATATGAATGACACCTACAGTACCATTGAGAATAGCTCTAGTGAATCAGCATCATCTCATGTTGAAAGATATGACATGGAAAATATGTATTTTATGACAAAGACATATGAGGTAACATTAAATTCTCATATGCATAACTATTACTATTCTGTAGATGAAAGTGATTATGAAAATATGAAAAGTGATGAAATATTTGAATATTATAACATGATGGAAGAGACATGAAATGAATTGAAAGATAAATATAAATCTTTAAAGGAATATAATGCTCTTAATATAAATATTAAGTCTTATCATACTACTAAAAATTAAAATAATTCTCAACTACTCAAATAAAATAATGAAGTAAATATATCTAATAAAAAATTGGTGAAGGATCTAGAAAATATTACCAATGGATAATATAATCTTACTCAAATGCTTCGTAAATAGACAGTTCATATGTACACTCCTGGTATTGGATTTCATCCTATACAGATAAACCTATCCAAAACACATTTTTTAACCAAATCTAAAAAATCATTTTTTCTATGTAAAAAAGAAAATTATGCTCCTAGTTCTAGTTCTAGAAAATATTTTACTACCTTTACTTTTTCTAGACAAAATAGAGTCTATTTTAAAAATATGTTACATAATTCTTATTGGAAACCCATAAAGAAAATGTTTGTAGATAAATATTTTATTACTAATTCCACTAGACCGAAATAGATCTGGTTACCAATATATGTTCATGCATGATTTTTTTCTGGGAATCATGCTAAAAGAGATCCTAAAAGATTTAGTTGTACATTGATAGTGGATGTTCAAGACATATGATATGTTACTATTCAACCTTGAAAAACCTAATCAATATTAACAGTGGATATGTCACTGTCTTTGACACTTCTAAAGGAAAAATAATTAACTTCGGCCAGATTGGTAACTCTGACCCAATTTTAATATTTAAAGTACTTTTTTTGATTGATTGAAATATATTTTTCTCAGTATTTCATAATAATGTGATGATGGATTTCATGTTAAATTTTAAAATGATACTTGAAATGTTTTCATATCTAAAAATGAATTATAATTTTCTTCTTATTGAAATGAAAATATATATTTTGTTAATAGAGAATCTTTAGTTTCTAAAAAAGTTTCATGTTTATGTGACTTTCATAAATAGTATTGGATTTGGCATTGAAGATTAAGAAACTATAATGTACACTCTCTCAGAAATATTACCAGGAAATGACTAGTTAAGGATCTACCCAAACTAATGTTTTTAAATGATAAAATTTATAATCCTTTTCAAAAGGGTAAAAAACACAAGATATACATCAAATCAGAGAAAGAATTTTCAATTTCCCAACCTTTAGAGTCAGTTCACATGGACTTGGTTGGACCATATAGAGAATCATTTTAGATGGAAATCACTATGTTTCTATTCATGTAGATGACTTTTCTAGATATATATGGACTTATTTATTAGCTCACAAAAGAGAATAATGTACATACATCACCAAGTATGCTAAAATAATGGAAAATTTAAGTGGAATTAGAATAAAATTTTTATGAAGTAATCATGGACGTGAGTTTGAAAATAAATAATTTGATTCATTTTGGTCACAAAGTGGATATAGTAATAACTTGTCTTCCCATAGGACACCTCAACAAAATGGTTTTGTGGAATGAAGAAATAGAACAATATAAGAGATAGCACGAACAATGCTTAATGAATATGATCTATCTGTTTACTTTTGAGATGATGCTATGAATAAATCTGTCTACATAATTAATAGAGTTTTAATTAGATCTATACTCAAGAAGACTCCCTACGAGTTGTGGAATAGTAGAAAACCCAAATTTAGTTACTTCAAATTTTTTGTTTTCAATTTCTATATCCTTAATAAAAAGGAAAATCATGAAAAATTTGTATCCAAGAGGGAAAAAGGAATCATCCTAGGTTACTCACCCCCATTTAAAGACTATAGAGTGTTTAATAAAAGAACTAAGTACGTGGAATAATATGTGCATATCAAATTTGATGAAACAGAACCACATGAACATAATACCTCCCTAGAAAACTTTGAAGATGATATTTCAAATCATGAATTAAATGTAAAATAATCTAATCCTATTTTCATGAAATCTGGTAAAACAAATATTTATGTAAAATCTTAATACTGTAGTCATGTTGCACCCGAACCGGTAGATGAACCTGAAACTAGTAGCCCCTTGATTTCTAGACCAACTATAACACTGAAGAACCATACTTTAGATTATTTTTTGAGACATAGATAATGGGACACAAACAAAAACCTATCTTAGAAATTTTTTGAATATCAATCCTTTTTTTCATAGCTTGAACCTAAGAACAACAATGATGCCACTGAAGATAAATTTTGGGTGATGTCTATGCAAGAAGAAAAAAATCAATCTGAATGAAGTAATGTTTTGAAACATGTGGATAGACCCAAAGACACCGTGACCAATGGAACTAATTGAGTGTCTTGGAACAAAGTAGTTTTATATGGTACTATTTTTAGAAATAAATCCAGATTGGTTGCATAAGGTTATTGTAAAGAAGAGGGAATTGACTTTGAAGAAACTTTAGCATCTTATTCTAGACATGAGGCAATAAGAATACTACTTTCTTATGTTTCCCATCATAATTTGGTGATTTATCAAATTGATGTTAAAATATATTTTATTAATGGATATATAGGTAAGGATTTTTTTAAACAACCCCCCGGTTTTACAAGCCCTCATTTTTAAAATCATGTTTTCAAACTAACAAAATAATTATATGGTTTAAAACAAGCCCCAATATCTTAGTATGATAGGGTACATACTTTTACCAATACAAAAGGTTTTAAAAAATTAATTGTTGATCCAAATATATTTATAAAAAAAATTTAAAAATATATTTTAGTATCTCTAATTTATTTAGATGATGTTATTTTGAGATCTTGAAGAATTATTTATGTATTTATTTTTCTAAAGTGATTCAAAGTGAGTTTGAAATGAGATTGATGGGCGAACTCAAATTCTGTATTTGATTTCATATTTTTTAAAATAAATAAAGTATCATTTTAATTCAAATTAAATACACAATATAACTTTTAAAATGATTTGTCTTTGAGAGCATTAAAAGTAGAGACACTATAATGAATTCTACTGGAAATTTGGATCATGATGAAGATGGTAAATTTGTTGATCAAACCACATATACATGAATGATTGGATGTTTTCTCTACATGAATTCTAGTAGGATAGATACCATGTTTATTGTGTGTATGTGTTCCATTTTTCAAGATAACCCTAAATAATTTCAATAAAAGTTTTGAATATAATTATCAAATACCTTAAACATACAAGAAATTTATCTTTGTTTTACCCTAAAAGAAAATCATGTGATATAGTGTATTATTTTGATGATGATTTTGGTGGGTGCAAGTAAGATAGAAAGATAAACTCTAGAATATGTCGATTTTTGGAAAAGTATTTGGTTTCAGGCTGTAGTAAGAAAAAAATTTATGTTGCATTATCTACTACCGAAGATAAATACATAACTGATGGTAGTTGTTGTTCTCAAACTTTTTAGATGAAACCCACTATGATAGACTATGGGTATCAATTTAGACATGTACATATAATTATGACAATACAAGTTCTATTAACAATTTAATAACCCATTTTATCCTTATATAAAAAAACATATTGATGTCAGACAAAAATTTTTGAGAGATCATTACCAAAAGTTTGATAACAATTTAAAATTTCATAGCACTGAATATCATCTCAGTGATATATTAACTAATCGATTAAACTGTAAAAGAATATATTACATTAGACATGAGATAAGAATGATTAATCTATAGTTTTCTTATAGTTTTTATCCTTTTCCAAAACAAAAAAAATCTATCTAGATGACATTTTTATTCCAACTCTATCATACCAACACTGTCATGTTGACTCTGTCTTGCCGACACTGTCATGCGGATTCTATCATGTCGATTCTCTCATGCCTAAACTATCACTATGAATCTATCATGCGGGCTCTATCATGGCAACACAATCATTCCAACTCTATCATGATGACAATTCTTTCATAACAACTCGTTTTTCAGGATGACACGGATGAGTCACTCTTTTATCTATTTTATGTTTTTAACTAAAACGACACTATTTTGAATATCTGTGGAACTCTGTTTGAAATTTTTTAATTTTCACTCGAAGTAAGCCCTAAATAATATAAAATAGAATTTTTCTGTGCAACTACTTATCATAAGACAACCGTTTCTCACTCTATCCTAGACATTTGACCTTCTAGCCATCAACCAAGCTCTCAAAATGGTAAGGGTGAAGAGCCCGACCGAAGGATATTCTGATACGTTTCCACCTGGTATGAAGCATAATGGATAAACCATTGGATCTTCTAGTCCATTAAATCGAACATTGGCCATTAGTATAGTAACTCTTGAAAAAGAGGTGTTTGCAAAATAGATATTGGAGATAAAGTCAATTCTACTAAATGTTATAGAGGATTAGGGATGGATTTAGTGATTTTATGCAAATGGAAAAGAATATTATCAGATTTTGGGGCATGATATCTACATGAATGATGAATTTTTGTTGAAAGGAAGTGATATATATTGGATGAAATCAATGGTAAAAGGATAAAGGGTTTCTTTCTCTTCAATTCATTGGGATGAATGTCTCAATTTTTCCCGTGAAGGAATTTTTGATGATTATAAAGGTACTCCTCCACCTGAATTTGATATTTTCAGCATTGTGACAACTTTAAAAGAAGATATGTACAATGAGGAGCCTCAGAGGCAGGTTTATACTAAGCTTCTCAATAGTTCAGAATCTTATTTAAGTTTATTCAGCTCCAAATGTGTCCCATGAAAGGGGACATTTCTTCTATGAAGTACTAGGATGTCTATACGGTTTATCTGCTGAATAATGGATTAATTTGAATCATTGAACGTATTTAATGATTCACATAAGTGAGATGATCAAATCCTACTATAAGGAATGTTCATTATTTTAGCCTAGGGTGATATCATCTATCTTGAATGAAATGAGATGTGTGGATGATAGTAATGAAATTATATCAAAATTAAGTGTATTTTATTTGAATAAGTTTATCTATGTAAGAATCAATATTTATTGTAATCCATGGAAGAGATTTTGGGTTCTTTATGAAGATATGTATTAAGAAAAATTAAATCATGTGGATCACACTGACATACAATGAGATATGAGGGACCCTCATTTCGGTAATGATGAAGAAGAAACTTACTCTGATGAGCGAGGAAGTGAGGAAGCTATAGCTGACAGGGAAGGATCTCATGTTGATAACTAGAGTGATCTTGATGTTTTTATAATTCCTCCTATTATAACTTATGGACAACCTAGCCCTCCACTGTACTTAGCCTAAAAATAATCAATTTTATGGGATGATGAAAATGAAGAATAAATATATGTCAGTGGAAATGTGGATTATGAATCTAATGAATCAGATGAAGAAGAAGAAGAATGGGATCAAAGATAAGAAGGAAAGAAAGATTTTTTTGGAAATGAGGATGAAGTGGATGAAGTGGAAGAAGAGGAATAAGAAAAAAGTGGTGAATAAAATGGTGATGGAGGTGATTTTGGACATGATCATACTTACAATGGTGGTTATGATGGTCGTGAAGCTGGACAAGATGAAATAATTGAAGTGGATTATCTTATGAAACATCAACATAATCAAGATTTGGTACGTACTCCTCAAGCTATCTATGTGAGGAATATAAATTAAACTAATGCGTAGAATGCTACCAAGAAGCCTGTCACTGAGGGGGAGCATCATGAAGGAGAATATCAAGATGGTGAAGAGATTAACATTGGAAGTGTAAGGAATGATACTCTCACTCCTCTACACAATCATTTAATGGTTTAAAGTCAGAGTAATCCTAGGTATGTGGAACTAAGATTAGATTACGATGATTCAGATGATAATCTTTTTTTATATTTTGAAAGGGAATAAATGGATGAGAATATTCATAATTACTATGTCACTAAGGCTGATTTGGAAAAATTCATGGAAGAGTTATTTTCTTCAGTAAGACATTCAATAAAAGCTCAGATGACATATGAGATTGATGAAGCTAGGAGGGAAAAAACAAATCTCAATGATAACATGAAATATATCCAGTCTATGGTTGAAGGTGTATGGAAAATTTGGACTTCTGGTTCTATTCCTATCCTAGCTAGTTCATCTCAAGCTGATGATATTTCAATCTCACAGATAGTGATAAAATAAAATCATCAAAATTTTGTTATAAATTCCAAAACCATTATAGAAAACAACACCTATCTTGGGAATGAGATGATAAAGACAAAAATGGGAATGAATGCTTTAACCACCGAGCATATTACTAAAATGGAGAGTGACATGAGAGGACTTGAATATGTTGTTTCTCATCTTAATGTCCGTGATTCTTCCAAACCAAGAAATTAAGTAAATGAAGATTTTCAATATATTTCAACCTTAACTTATTCTTCACACTCCACTGATTTGGAAGCTACCAAAGCTACTGTTAGGGAAGAAATTAATGCAATTCCAAGTCGAACAGATTCAAAAACCCTTGAAACACTTCACATGTCTATTGATCATGTGAATGAAATAATCAGGATTTATACCAAGGGAGCCTCTGAGACTGAGGAAGAGCTTACCAGGAAAGTCAATCAGTATTTTTAGAATATATATACTAAGCGTCAGGTCACCAGTCCCTTCGAATACATAGTGGAAAATCTTATATTACCTCTTCTGACTATTTCCATTAAGGACCAAGTTCAGAAACTGAATAATTTCACTCCTCTCATTGATAAATTTATAGAGAAGAAGAATGAATTTGAAAAAGAAATGATGTATGGAGCATAAATCATTAAGGACTTTATCAGGCTGCTGAAACCATACCTCCCTATTCAGAATAAAGCCACCGTTTTTCAGCTTATCCTCCTATTAACTATGATCAAACAATGAAATATTCTCCAATGTCGATGGCTCACACCTTGACCCAGATATGACATGTTATCACAGAAAAAATGAAACCTTAGGTGTTATCCCAGCATAGACCAATCATGAAATCCTTTTTTCTTACATGAATTCTTTTACCTCCACTGATGATTCATTCAGATGCCCCTGTTTCTCATCCACCACCCATTGGACCAGCCATTGATTAATCTGATACAGAAAAGACACCCCTTGAAACTAAAAAGTCGCATTGAGTTATTATTTTTGATAGAGTTGAGTGCTTTTACGTTTTTTACTTTACTGTAATATGATTATGACTGACAGATCACTATTTCCACTCTTTTGATTTATTTTTTACCCTTCCACCTTTTTCTAATAAAAAAATGGGAGAACATTATAATGCATTATTACTGAATTATTCATTACGTAAAAAGGGGATAAAGTGATGTATTATTATAATTCCATGATTTTTTATAATCAAAAAGGAGGATATTGTGGGCCCATTGAAGATTATACTCTCTAACTATAATGGTTTTAATTATCCAAAATCAAGTCATATATTATAAATATATCTTACCTAATTATCACAAAACACGTCTTAATCACAAGTCACATATCTTAACTCTCGAATGATCCTAAATCATGTAAAAGATTTTATTTTATATCAGATAATTTCAATCATATAACTATATATGTTTCTTTAAGTGTAAAGAATCTTATAATTGATTATCTATTTGTAATTGTAGATATTAGCACATTCTAACAATTTTTTACTATTTTAAAAGACATAACATCTAATTATGAGTCACTAAATCCAACAGAAGTGCCGAGACACTGACAGACGAGTCACCGAATGTTGTCTCACTGATAGGATGACTCCTCGACTGATGTCTCACCGACATACGATTCACTAACTGATGTCTCACACACTAGACAACTCACCAACTGATGTCTCACTAACTGAAGACTCAGTAAATGATGTATCACCGAATGATGAAACATCGAATGATGTCTCAAGGATAGATGATTCAAAAAATTATGAATCCTCGATATAAAGACACACCAATAGATTGACACACCGATATAGGATTCATCGTTAGACGGTTTAAATTTTCATTTATTAAAATTATTTCTAACGGTCATATTTTATTCCATTATTGATACTGTAATATTAAATAAGATTTTTTAATACTTTCATTAGATAGTAAGAGGTACTATGAACCTATGCACGTGAAAATTTAATTCTATCAGTCGGCCATAAAGAATTAAAGAATTTTGGAAGATAGAAGTAGCAAGGTGTGTAGCGTGCCAGTGTGAGATACATACAGAAAAACATCTACGACTCTCGTGCACCCACTTTAAACTCAAGAAAGAAATAAAGAACACACATGAATATATCAATCAAGATATACATCTAATTGAAAAACTACTTCGTCATATCAAATAAGGAGAAGGATATAACTGAAAAATGATACTTGTACCTAGAAGCCAGAATACGCCACTCTGTTTTAGTGTCAACTCCCATAAGAGGACTCGAAACTCATTCAGCTACATCTAAAGAGTCTATTGTTGCATCTCACGATTGAAATATTCCTCTAAATCATTTCTCATAATTATTTTCTCTATTGTGTGTGTTTTTACGTACTCTTTTTTAGTCTGTTTATCTATCTACAAAGCACACACTATATCCTTTATCAAACTGGAGGATATAAGATATCCTTCAACTCAAAACTTCTTGAACCTATTTACTCCCACAGATAAGTGTGGTAGATGTCCTTGTGTGACCTGGTAGTTTTTTCCCACGAAGAACTGTGGTAGAGGTATTGTGACCTGGAAAACTTGTGTTCTATTGTGAACCCTGATCGAGGGAGTGAATCAAACTATATATTAATTTAAACTCCATGGTGGCAGGTGATCACCAAGTGGAGAGGACTAGATCTCTACTTGAGACTGAACCTCTTATTTCATTTCCGATATTCTTTTACTTATAGTTTAACTTATCACATATTTCATAAATCATATTTGAACAATGATAGTTAGTATTAGAAAGTATTTATAATTGTATTTCCTTATTGAGTTATTTTCAAAAGTTTTATTAATTATCGAATTGATAATACTAAGAACTATATCACTCTTCTGAGAAATTAATCGAACAGTAAATATTTTATAAATTAACTATTAGATTACTGGTTAATCAAATTATAAATTGGGGGGAATTTCAAATAATATATTTTCATTGAAATTTTTATAGATACTCAATTCACCCCCTCCCCACCTTTTGTGTTGTAATCCGATCAACACAATTCATTCCTTATTTGATCACTGGATGAGAGAATAACCACCATAGAAAAAAATTTGTGGAATTATCCTATAGAGAATCCATCAGTCTTCCAAAATCAAAATTCAAAAACAAAAAAGTATGTTTCTAATAAAATTAGTAAAGGAACAAAATACATGTCTATATACAGATGGTTCATAGAATCCATCATCCTGCAGGCCATCAGTATGTGAAATACTGGCCCGCAATGCATTTGTCATTGAAGAAAAAGATCATGGAGTGAATTTTCCACAAATAATTTCATGCTGTGAAGAAGAAGGACCTCACCCTCTGTGGTTCAATTCTTTTAGTTCATAGGTGAAAATATCACATTCAAGGGAAAAGGAATATGCAAAAAAGACAGTACACAAAAAACATACATGGCCAATGATTTAGAGGGGCATTAAGTTCACATGAAACATGGTGAAAAAAATGACATGGACCCCCTATATATAAGCATTGTCCCATACTATGGGTCCACCAGTGTACCAAAGACCAGTTCAAATCAGGATAGCTTCAACATCAGAACAGATTTCTATTCATTCCTTTTAGATCTCATTATGATGGGGTGAATGTGTTGAGTCCTGAAAATTATTCATCGAAGAAGAAGAAACAATAATATTTTTGAAAAAGGTTAAAAAATAAATCAATGTAAGAGTTGGAGAAAATGATCATAAAATCTAAAAACATTTACCGATAAAGGAAATCACTGAAGGAGAGATCCCTTTGGGGACCACCACTACGCATGGTGGTATGCCCTTCCAAAAAATCCCCATAAATGGGAATGTTCCATGGATGGGGTGGATCAAGAAGCTCCCGAAAATGACATAAAATTCATTTATAAAAATGGGAGTTGAAATACACTCTTTAAAGTTATTTCCTCTGAACAAAATCATTGGCGGAGAAAGGTAGTGTCATTGGAACCTCACAAATGAAATAAATTCATTTACAAAACTAGGTGTGGATTTCAATGACCGTAAATGACTCATGTGTAATATATCTTTCATCTGTATCTGTAAATTATGACCATGTAGGATGGCCAACTATAATGTTAAATAGTTCCTCTACTTCTCTATTAATAGAACATGAGGGTAGATGAAAAAGATATCAATCGATCGACATACTAGAGAAGAACTAAAGGGATCAAATGAGAGGACCACAAAAATGATATCCATTGAATATTCCCCACAATTAAAACTAAACACATATCATTAAACAATAAAAACTAATCAAATTGGTTGACCATGAACCACACATCCTTTATAGATATAATTCCTATGAGGTGTATAACTACTGGTCATTTTGTAATCAGGAACCCCGTACAGTAAATAATTGTGTGGACGAGACCCTTCCACACATTGAAAATCATTTCATGGACGGAACTCAAGCCTATGTATCAAATATATACATGGATGGAACTCAACACCACGTAGCATCATGAGACTCAAATAGAACCTGACCCCATATAGAAAAATGATATGTGGATCGAATCCAGGTCTCCATACCACCATAGTATGAGTATGACCCATCACTCTTGTAGAAAAATGCTATGATGAGGGAACCCCTCTTCAAATTTGAACATGATACATGGAATTGGGTATCTTTTAGTGTTGCACTCCCGAGATCCAATCAATCCCTTTGATCATATCAACACCCCTGAATCCTTTGTGACTTAGTCTAATTTTATTAGCAGAAGGACTTTTACAAATCCAATAGACATTTACAGCATCATCAGGCATATGAGTGTTTTATTTTGATTCTACAATGGTAAGAAATATAGTGTGGGTTAACATAGTAATAAGGAGGACCCTCAGATTAATCTTGACTCTAAATCCCCATGGTAATGAGGGTTTCGACCATGGGGTGATAATTTGAACCTCTCTATTATGATGATTAATGGTAATTTCTATCCTTATCATTTGATGAGGTATAATGAGGAAAATTCTTTCCTTTTTCTTAGAACAAAACATAGGGAACTAATCCTGAGGTAAGCCCCGAGCATTTTTTGTGGGAGGTAGTGATCTCGCTCCTCTTCACTATAGCCATGGAATCATATAGATAAATATCCAAACATGAATATCCTAGATATGAATACAAGAGGGAAAACCATAATTCAACCCCCCCCCCACTTTGGGATGTAGAACCATCCATCAGTGGATGGGAAGGGTTATGAGATTATCAGATCTACTTATTCCACTTGTTTCTGACAGTGAACATGATTCATGATGGATTAGAGATTAGTAGAAATCATGACATTCATATGATTCCAATCATAATATTGGCCTTCTTCACAGATATAAGTCTCAACCACAAACCAAATGGGAATATCCAATGTGAAATCCCCAATAAAAAACATGCCTCATTTTCAGTATAAGCCCCCATCATTCCCCCATTTACTAGGAAGATTCCATGTTTTAGCCACAACCTTCATAACTATGTAGATATTGATTACTAAATAACTGGGATACGTAGGACATATACATGAAGTTAATGTCCCATACATCACCTATATCATTCACTCTATCATTTTCACAATGGTTCACTATCATCCTCACAACATGACAATAAACTACATGGGGATATTGAACTATATGAGGTTTGATTCACAAGAAACTAGGATATATAAAAAGTATCATTGATGTCCAAACTCATCTCAAAATTCCACCGTATTTTTCTCTGAGCATGTCCCTAGTAGGGTCATGTCAACCTAATAGACCACATCTCTTCTGGGTCCCCTGGTTTACCACCGCATAAGTCCCGCATCAAATCCTGAATAGGAAACTTTCTCCAAGATTGCCTTCCACCTGATGATAAACTACATGATTTGGTCTTCATCACATGACCTTAAAAGGTGATGTGTCCAGTTCAGTCTATCCAAACTACGTGGGTTCTGATTCCTCTCACAAGGATACATAGGAAACCTATATTATGGGTTCAATCCTAATATTGATAAAAAATTCCCCCTGGATGATGATAAACTACATAGTGCCGCATCACATGTATTAAACAAGAATTTTCACATAAGACAACTATGGAATCTCTGATATATCAATAAAATGGGTGACATTAATAGATAACCTCAGATACATAAAGATTATTCTCAACCCATCCATAATTTTCATCAATTTCAACCCATTGGTAATTCGTGGACACAAAAATGGGAAACGAAGCAAGGATTCCCCGACATATGAACTTGGATTAAATCAATAAGGGTGTCCCATAATAGGAAATAATTCCCCCAAAAGGGTGAAATGATCATGTGTTTACATCTTCTCTACCAAAGTTATTTCTTAAGTGTTATTGTTCAAATCATATAACTAACACCTTACATTGGAAATAAGGTCCATGAATCATGGATATGAGAACTTTTGAACATTTCTAGGACCATTAATAACACCAATTACACACCATATGAAGATATTATACCCAAAATCATTCATTTCACACCCTTTAAACCCCCCTATAATCAATTTTTTAAGACATAAACTCACATTTAGTGGAGATTAAATAGTAACCCAATGAAAATGGATTGAATAAGACTCCTCCTTCATGGAATAAAAAAGATACACCATACAGTCCCCATCAGAAAATTTCATTCCTAACCCCGTACCATCTAGTTCACCAGTACAAACCATCTTTAGGTGAAATAATGTTGTAAAAATATTTTATTGATGATATTTTGGTTTTTGTAATTATAAAATGTATAAGGATTTTCCTATAGAACTATTTCATAATGAATTTCAAAGTATGAGTTGAATGGTTCCCAGAAAAGTGATTCAATGGAAGTTGGAAAATAATGGGAAACACAAGATTGAGGGGAAGATAAACGTTAATATGTTCCTGATGTTGATATAATGATGATGGTATAAATTGATGAATTATATAGAAAATGAAAATTATATAATGCAGATTACCATAGAATTGATTAATGATTTGTTGGAAAAGTGAATTATTCTATCTTTTATTGAGTTAAAAACATTTTTGGATTTAATGAATATGTCCAATAATCAATGTTTTATTTAAGGAATACAAAAGAATTAATATTTTTGACAAGGTTTTATGGTAATTCAAGTTGTTACCATTTTCCAATAGAATACATGTTGGTGGTATTTACATGTTTGGTATGTGATGATTAAGAGGTACTTCATATTTTTATGGGATTAATGATATGTTTAATTTAGAAATTTATTTAATTTATTTGTAAAATTATATATCTTTATTTTTTGGATAGTTCATAAGGTAAACCATTTATGAAACTATTTATGATGAAAAGTGGATGAGGTTTTAGAGTTTAATTTATTAAATCACCATATGATGAATTTTTCCTATTGGATAACTTATACTAACAATTTTTATAATAATAATTAGAGATTTATGGAATTATTTATCATTTTATTACGGATCTTATGTTCCATTAAAAGTGAGTTTTAGTGATTTATGCATAAAAACATTATTTTTGGATATTCTTTTCCCAGAGTAAGAGATGAAGTGAAAATTGGTCAAATAATATCCAAACAATGAAATTTTTCTTTTAAAATAAAAATATATAAAGTAAAAATAATTACTTATATTCATAGAGAGTTATATAATTTCTCAAATCCAATAAAAGGATATTGGAATAAAAATATTTTCCTATTATAGTCATTTTTTATGATATCAATGAAATTTTCACACCTTTTATTTATGGATTTATTTTTGTTATGATCCTCTTGATCATGTTCTCTATAACTCTCCATAATTATTTATGTTTGAGTTTTCTCTTTTACATCAATTTTTTCACTTCCACCTATGTTCTCCAATTTTGAAACCTTGTATGTGTTATATCATATGAAATTTGTACTTGCCTTTCTCTTTTATTATGTGGTTATTTTAATAACCCTTTTTATGATATGGTTTTATCAAGGATGGAATTTCCAAATTCCAAACCCTGTATTTCTATGTTAAAGGTTTAATTTTTAGGACACTTTTTATTTAAGGTGTCAATAATGACACACCCTGAAATGGTAAACAAAGTAATTTATATACGATATCATGCATGACAAACAACACCATGATTAGAAGAAAATACAACACCTCAATAAGTTATGATATATTTAAATAATTTCAATATATTCAATTTTATTCCTTACATGAATCACTTTTTTATCTTGTGTTACACACAACATTATGTTTACATTTCATTACACACAACATTATGTTTAACATGTATTACATGCAACACCAAGTTTAAATGAAACATTATATATTAATAAATTATTATTATTAAATATGTTATTTATAACCTATCCATTTAAATAGTAGGTAGAAAGAGGATTAACTAAATTATTAAAATTATAGTCCTTTATTAATTATAATTAAAATAATAATAATATAATGGAAAATGATTTTTTTCTAGAAAAAAACATTTTTTTAAAGAAGGGCATTTAGTCATAGTTTCTAGACATGTTATTAAAAGAATTTTTCCAAATTTCAGAAAATATAATTGAATTAATAAACATAAATTTCTAAATAATAATATCATTAATATCTTAGGGTGATTTATTGGGATTTTTATGAAAAGTATCATTTTTATAAATAGTGAAAATACAAATTATCATTGAAAACTCCATTTTTATTTAGATAATTTATAATGATTAATTCTATTTTTAATTGATATTAATGTTAAATTAGTTCAAATTTATATCAATTATTCCAATTTAGGACATTGTAATAATATTCATAAACAATTTGGATATAAAAATATTTTAACATTTTGATTCTTTTCTCTTCAAAATCCTCTTTTCTTATCACATTCGTGAGATTAATTTTAAATTTTAATAATTTATAATTTCTCATAAATTTGACATATTTTTAAACCAAAATAAATACTAAAAAATATAAAAATTTATTTTATAGTTAATGTAAAAACACATTTACCGGGGGTTAAATAAGAGGATAAGGGTTAAAATTACATAAAAAGTTTTCCAATTTGTACTTTATACCCAAATTGTAATATAATATTATATAATTATGATAATTTTCCATTTTCAGGCTTCACATATGATAAGAACATGTATTTGATTGAATCATTTCAAAAACAATACAAGTCTGCCACTCATGTCACTTATAAATGGAAACACACTTTCATATCTTATTCAAACCTTCAAACCTCATTTTTTTTATAATTAATAACATAAAAATATCCTTACTTCCCCTAATTAATTGGTAACATTCTATAATGATATTTTTTATTTTATTTATTCATCTACCTCCTTGAATTCGTATTAAACCATGATTTTATAATAAAATCCTCATCATACATTTAATAAATGTTTTTATGTTATGTTTATTACTTTAAAACACCCCCACATCCATCAAATGATTTATTTAATCACACTTCATTTGTATGGAGGATGACCACCTCATGTACTGGTGGCATTTGTTTCCATTATCACCTCATAGTTGGGAATGATAATGGATATAAATAATATATATGACATATATAACATATTTAGCCCTATTGGATAATTATATCATATATAATTTTTTAATTTCCATTCTTTAAGAGATATTATAACATCTCACATTTGAATAACATAATACCACTTCGCAAAGCTCTGCGATTCACCTATAACTAATGCTTTGTATAATGTGTGATAAATATAGGGTTAATAATTTAAAGTGATACACATTAAATAATTTTGATATTAATGAAAAATTTACCATTACAAAATGATAATATATATCATTTTATTTGTTAGCATTTCACTCAATGAAATGTGATTGCATCATTCATGTTTGTGTGGAGTACATCCTTTACAAAATGTTGTGCCTCTCTATTCATCACCACACCACATGGATGATATATATTATAAAATTTAAGTAATTAATATTGTATTTATGATAATATCATCATTATAGAAAGATAATATATTACTTACCTTCCATTTGTAATGATCATTGTAAAATGGGAACATTACTCTTGCCCACATATGGCCTACAATCTTCATGATCGTAACATATTCATTTCATAGAACCATATTTCATGATTGGTTATAAAATTTAAAATGATGTCAAAATATGATAATTTTATTATTATTATTATTTCGGGGGTGATGGAGCTATATAATATGTGAAATAACAAACATTCAATATAAAGCATGAATTATAAAACAAGGCAATTAACACCTGAAACAATAAAACTAATTAAATTTTAGTATTAGACATGTAATAAAATGTTATAAAATGATAATATTTGATATTCACAATATTATTATAGTTATGATATAATTAATTAAGGTAATTAAAAGGAATATACATGAGGTTCAAGAATTTTTAATCAAAAGGAAGTGTGAGGTAAGGTATTTTGTATCAATTCTTATTCTAATAAGACTAATTTGATATTAAGCCGCAATTCACTTTTATGTTGTTTATATACTAACAATTTGAAATATAATATCATGATTAATTCATACATGAATTTAATATATGTTTTTATTTGAATTATTTTATTCATAGGGATTTGAATTGAAAATTACCAAGTGGTAAATGTTTTTGTACAATTTGACTTTCTTTTTTGATTGTTATAATTCTCTTGATACAATCAATTTATTGTGATAATTTTTTATTTTAGTTAAATATATATTGAATACAAATATTATTGTATGATGGGTATTTTTTTCTAATTTTTTTACCATTTTTACTTCTGTTGATTACTTTGAAAGTTACATTATTAATATAATCAATATTGTTAAATTTGTATCCTTACAAAATACATATATTTAATGATAAGGAATATTTTTCCATAAAATAAATAATTTTTTCAATATATGAAGAATTATTTTGACCTATAGTGATGGGTGGGACCCAATATTATATATCCCCACAGTTCACAAGTAGGTATCATGAGACAAAACAAGTGTCCAAATTAAAGAGGCTTCTACATGTAGTTTAAACTACATTGTGAAAGGACTTCACAGTAGAGGTATCATGATACCTATGATCATGGTGTCTAATAATTTGATAGCTAATTCATTAAGAATTATGTAATTATTATCCATAAAATTTTCCAAATGATATTATATCTAGATTCATTTCATTCTCTTATTATTGATAAAATGGATTGGGTTTTTAGTTATTTACCTTGCCATATTGACTGTGCCTTATCTATTCATGAAATAAATTCATTTAAATGGAATTCATATTTTGTTATGTAATGTTTTATATTGACTATTATTTATATTCATGAAATCTCCCACCTTACGTAACACTTGTTAATAATTTTATGCCCCCCTTATCTTGTTTCCATTCCCTTGGATATGAAGGTGATATCATTGAATGAGTTTTCAAGGATAAAATTGTTATGTTTTTTCTTGTGTATAATTTTTTATGTTGAATCCCAAGGTAAAATGAGTATCATGTATATATCTAGTTCCCCAAAAATACTAAACTAATCAGTTCTTTTGGATTTCTACCATTTTAATATATGCCAATGTAATCAACTAGACACCATATATAATCTACTGTGGTCAAGTTGGTTAGAGTGAGGTAATCCAGGGAGCATGAAACCCATAGCGTTTTCATGAACCAAAATCACTAAAATGACTAAAAATATATAATTAGTTTTGATCAATCCTTCCCTATATAAATATCTTAAAAATGTTTTATGGTATAAGCATTATCTCTCTGAGATCAATTCCCTCTTTGTTCCATACTTCACTCAGTAATTTAAGGGGAAATACAATAGGGATTTAGGCCAAAAAATAATATCACAGGTTATTGAGAGTTGTAATGTGCATAGTTTGGTACCATTTTACTATCCATTTGATCATTAATTGGTTTTTTATGAACATCACGTAAAAAATCACCATTCTATGAGAGTTCATGGAGACTCATTCACCATTGGAAAAATGTTCATTATATTCCATGTCATCCTCTATCAATAATAATTTTGGAATTCCGTTTTCTTTCCAGTTAAACAAAATAATTATTTCACATTTTTGGATTAAAAAAATTATATCATTCACTACATATATGAGTAAATTTTTACAAACCTTATATAAAGGAAATTAATCTACCCTTAGACATGAAATATTTTTCAAGAAATAGCATGGTCAAACAACTTATTCACATCTACCAGTATTTCCTTTTTAATTGTGCATAACCTTTCACTCTCATTCATTAAACATGTTTTTTATATGGTGAAGATCTATTATTTTTTCTCTCTTATATTCTATAGGTAATATTATAAATTGCCCATATAATTATTATCTTAGGCTCTTCTATTCTTATAAGATCATTAAAAAATTATAATCATTTTGTACGTATTTAAAATAATGGAACTCAAATTTATTCTGACATATAAAATATCATTATAAAATATGAATAATGGAATAATCCACTATGATTAGTTTTATTATTCTCTTTAAAACCTTTTAATTATCATATTTTCATATTTTAAAATATGAAACCCTTGAGAAACAAAAATGGTAATTTCCTCGATATCATTATATGGATATTCCTTATTAAAATCCCCATTCTTCAACCGTCAATTTCAAATATATTTCCATATTCAGGCCCTTATTATCCATATTTTTACTATCTTAAAATAATTATCTTATATTCATAATTAAATATCTATAAATCTTTATTTTAATAACATAGTTCTTGATAATACGAGGTGAATATCATATGAATAAAAATCTAAAATGCATGATCACAAGGTTGACTGGGCATAACTAACTTATTAGATTAACTATGACTCATCATTCAATATTTCATAAAAATTATCACTAGATATACTATGTGTACCCACTCACACTCTACAATTAAAACATTATTTAATGTGCATATAAGATTGATTCTCTGGTGTGGTGTTTACTCCCTTCATCGTGGTGAGATGACTATAGTACGGGCTGGATGATAATAGCGACTGATGAATTAAATTTTAGATGAGGTGTGATTTTTATTTTAATCCCATAAACATTTATCTTTATATATAAATTATTCCACTCCTTACAAATCTCAAGAGGTAACTCTTTTATTAGCCTCGATATTTCTCATAAGGCTAATGTAGTCTATTTGGCATCAGGTTTTTCCAAGAACCTCTCATGATGCCCCATATATAAGAGTCTAAGAACCCTTTACCCTTATATTCTAACCCTTACTCCATTCATAAAATATTGATGTTAATACACACACAAGTTCTCACTATCAGGCTACAACTACTTCCCACTATTCTCTGTGGTGCCGAAGCTCAACCATCAACTTCTCTAGGGGATTCTTGGGTGATTTCCTTGAGAGGGGTTGTAAAAGTATTTGTAATAAACACGCATAAAAAATGTTTCCAAATACCTAACATCTCTATATATTTAACACTAGATATAATCAAAGAAACAACTTCACACACACTACTTATTTACTCCTCGAGAACATTTAACAAAAATACTTCAACATCAATGTTTTTGATTGTATGAATTCATAACAAAACTCAATGAGTCATCCATAAATCCAAGCTTATTGTTTTTGAAAAATCCACAAAATAAACATAGGGGTTCAATAGAGGGTTTTCGACCTATCACACCATTCTTACACTTAGGGGTTTATATATATCATTTGATTAAAAAAATTTATATTAAAGGGTTTCTAATACCTTTTGTGTGATGTATTCTAATATATATATATATATATATTTAAGTTGGATTAGTAGCATAAGAAATATGATGGTTAATGTGTTAAACATAAATATTGTTTCAATATGTTGATTTATTGGATGTAATAGGGACTCAAAAACTAAATCATTATACATATGAATTCATGAGAATATAATAGATGAGATGAGATTTAGAGAGAATAAATCCCCCCTAAATAATAATTGTTATATTTTTATGGTATAATTTTAAAGATATCAACCATCCAACTAGTTATGTTCATGTTAAATTGGTGTTCCCATGGATTATATTTTGTATGAGAATAATGTTAGAGGTAAAAAAAAGATTATTTCTCAAATTTGAAATTTTATTTGCTTATACATAGAAAGAAAACACTATGAGATATGATTCTAGAAGAATAGAATTAGTCCTATTCCCTATGATGTACTAGGAAAAGGTTTGTACACTCAACTTTCAAAGATTAATATAGTGTGTGATTTTCATGATACCCTACCAAAATAATAAGTGATGAAAAACCTATAACACACCAATAATTTATAATATATTTCCCTCTAAATAAAATTTTAGTCTTTTATAACTTTATATACACACAAAAACTCATTTAAATGAACAATGATATATATATTTTTGTTAAATCATATAAATTAAAACCTAGATATTAAATGTTTTAGATTTAATTGGATAAAACACATAATGAAAAATATTTATATATTTATTACATAATGTTAATAAATTTATAAATAAGTACTATATTTAAAAACTAATGATTTTATGTGTCCAAAATATATTTTCATCAAATTTTTTTGAAAAAATATAATCATTATAATTTTAAACTTTTAAATATTTAATTTTATAAAAATGAAAAAAATAATTAAATTAGAATATAAAAATTATCACAGATATAAATTTTTTTATTTTCTGAAAAGATTTATTTTATAGTGAATAATGAAATATATCAATTTTTAAAAAATTATAAGTTAATTTAATTTAAAATATCCTATAATTATTTGAATTTTATCTTGGAGTTACATAATTATGTTTTAAAAATAAATAATTTAATTAATTATATATTAATTAATATTATATTGTTTTGGTAATTGTTTTCCATCAGGTTTAAAAAAACATTTTTCAAAAAAAAAAATTATTTTTGGTGCGTAATGTTTTTAAATTTTATTTAATTATAAAAATCCCTAATTATTAATGGTTTATATGAAATGTATAGGTTATATATAAATATTTTAATTTAAATTCATAAAAAATTATTACTAGAAGAGTTATTTTATGACTATCTTATGCCTGAAAAATACATTTTCTGTAAAAATTGATTTCATAATTTTTTGAATGTATTATTTCCGAATTAATTTATATGACCTATAGAAATAGAATTTGGTAAAATGGATTCCATATTTGGGATAATTGTTTTTATAAATTTCGACAAAGGATATATTTTATTTTTTGGAATTACGAATAGAAATCATTGTAAAATTTATCACCTCGATAAAGGATGAAATTTTTTAAAAACCATGGGGTAAAACATTAAAATATATCTACCACATATATTTATCTTATTGGTGTGGTTTGAAAAAAAAATTCGTATGGTGTAAAATACATCTTTTTTAAATCATTATTTTGTTTTTTGGTACTATAGTTTGACTTTTGTGACATTAAGTTATATTTTATTAAAATTTAAAACTATTTATTGGACATTCAATTTAATAGAATGGTTGATGATATTAGGGTTCTAATTTATAAAAAATTTAAAAAAATTAATTATTCTATTATTTAAACCAAAAAATAAAGGATGTCAATTTATTTCTATATTTCAAGGGTAAATTATTTTGACTCTTGAATAATGTATTTTCTGAAAAACTATTATTCATGTGTTTTGTGTTATTATATTGGAAGTAATTCATTCCAGCTATAAAAATTAACCTTGAAAAAATGTATCCCAAATATTCAATCATCATGTTTAATTTTTTTATAATTCTGAATTTAATTTTTTTGTATAAAATTAAACTATCATGGAAAAATGTTATGTTATCACAGTTAATGATAAAATGGTTTAAAGTATTTTTACTTGATGATAAGGATTAAAAAATATCCAAATGTTACCAAAATGTGATTGGTTGAGTTTTTTTAATAAATATTAAATATTATATTCTAACTGGTTTGGATTATTGACACATCACATGATTATGATATATATATTTGTTAATATTTGAAGTAGTTCTATGTGTGTCATTTCCCTCTCATTTATAAGGATACAACCACTCCTCTCCTCTCCACACTTCATTATACTTATATATCTTATAATAAATACCATAAAACATTTATATTTTACTTTCAATGTCATAACATCTAGTCTTTCAAAAATTATTCCATTTAATGTTAGACGGTATAATCAAAAAGTGGTTTCTCAAAAAACATTGTATAATTCTTAACTGAGTAATTTGTATATTATTTCTTAATCATAAACTTATAAATTTATGGTAATAATTATAAAATAATAAATAATTTATCTTAAATATAATTAATTTTTATTATGATGAAGTTACAAACATCATCCAGCTAATTTTCATCCCATGGAAAATGAAAATATCACTTCTGAGTATGTATAGATTATTGTATCCACATAGTGATGAAATTAGTTTTTTATCACCATTTTTATCTTCATATTTATAAATATGGAACAAATTTTTTATATGATATTATTATTCTTCTGAAATTATAATATCATATCATCCTTCTTATCTTCCCATCTGTTGAAAAATGATAACACCACTCGTGCATACGTGTACACTACCACCTCCATAGAGAGATGTAATTAATTTTTCCTTTCGTTTAACATTTATCATAAAAAATGATTTAATTAACTAATATACATGATATAATAATTATTAAAAAATTCTTATTTATTTTATAACTTTCTTTCATTAAATATGTTGAAAAGTGATAATGGTGTTCATATATACATATGGCTGACCGTCTCCATGAATGATGAAATACTTTTTTTATCTATAACTTTTTATGAATGAATATAGATATATATAATGAAGAGGTAAAATATTTATATCATTATTAAAATTTTCTAGGTGATGGATCCATCATAAATTTATATATACAAGGACTGTTGAACCATGACATGCATGAGAGATGAAACAATTATCACAAGGAATGATGATTTCAATAAAAAATTGTTATCAAAAGGGTGATAATATGTAAAATATAAATCATATATGGTGTGACATATGATTATATTCATTTAATAACTATATGAAATATATATATTTATTATTTAGTAGGTTCAAAATGTATAAATAAATACCATACTTGTGGAAAGGTATTTTCATTTTACTTTTCTTTCTGTAAGACACATGCCATTTGCACCACTTATTTATTTTATGTTGTGTATATTCAACACATAAATGTATTTTATGAATATTATAATGAAAAATATTTTAATTTTAATATCCATAGAATGTTCCATCTTTCAATAGGTTTTGTTTTGAACATTACCAAGGTGGAAAAAAGTTTTTGTTAGAATCTAATTATTTTCTGAGAGTGTTTATGATTAAGGTTCTGATAAGGAAATTTTATGATCTACATCTAAAGGAACTAATGAATTTTATTATTATATAGTTATTTTTATATATTACATGTTTTACATTAATTTTAATATCCTTTGTCCTTAGAATGATTGATAAAATGCTTTTATGAAATATAGACTTTATTTAATCTTTGGTCAGAAATATTTTTCTTCCATGTTCAATATTTCATTAAATGTTTTTTATAATACTTCTTTACTCTCGTATGATATTATGAATTCATTATTTCCCATGATTAAATTTTTTTAAAAAATTCAAATGAATCATCTTATTGTTTTCCGAATTTGATACTTTCAATTAGTACTGAAAATGTTACAGGAAAGAATGTTTTAACATATATGACATGAATGGGACTTCCCACCATCATGAGCACTCAAATCGTTGAATATTATTTTACATGTTTCGATGGTTATTTTAATATATAATTTTTTCCGTTACTATTATAAAAATATTTGGAATTTAAATATTTGATTTCAATGTTAAATGGGTATTTTCCTTTAGAAATATTCCATGTGATATTTGAAATGAATTTTTATATAGGATCACATTATCTTGTTTTATTTCTGTATTACTATATATATGATCAAATGGTACCCTCAAATTTCAGTCATTTTTATTTAATATGATTTTTATTATTTATGTATTATTCTATGAAACTCATTTATTTCTCTTCGTTTAATTATGATATGATGAAACCTTTATAAAAACCATTTATTTTTTAAGGTAATGATATAATGATTATTTAATGATCTTATGGAAAGGATATGCCAGATTTTTATTATTGGATATGTGGGTATTTTATATCCACCCTATAAATTAGGAAAATATAGGTAAATCATGGGATAAAAATGTTATGCATGAACATCATTTCATGCTTTCAATTTTTGGCATGTACCTAGTTTTTATGTATATAATTTTATGCATGGACCTTGTATTCTTGTATATAAGATTAAGTATTAACCTAGTTTCATACCAATAGTTTTATATGTGGAATTTGATTTTATGTCCATAATATTATGAGTGTACCTGCTATTATGTCCATAGATTTATACGAGGACCTGGTTTCATCACCTTATCTTAATTAGTGAAATAATTCATATTTATACATGATAAAAATGTTAAATTTGAAGATTCCAAAATATGATCAAGAGCAGAAGCATCTTGGAACATGAAAAAGTGAAGCCATATTTGGAAACCGAGATCCATTCTGGGGGCCCGGAAGGGCAGCGCGATTTTTTTTTTGATTTGTGTGAAAAAATGGGCCCCACACGAAAACATCTGGGATTGGAGAATGTTTTCCTCATGGGAACGAAATTGTTTCACTTCACCACTGCATGCGGTTGATCTTCGCACTACCGACATTGGGGCATATAATATTTCATACCGAAGTGTTTTTTGAATGGACCTGTGATCCCGAGCGCCTATAAATAGAAGGACACCCCTTAGAATTATTCCTAATGAATCTGAACTGTCTCCCCTTTACATAATTCTCCTCCCCGCACGTATAATAAATGGTTTTCAAGTACTAAATATTTCGCACCAGGTCGCCCGTGGGTCTTCCGTCACGCGAGACCCCTCGAGATTGATCTTTTTCAAAGTCTCATTGATCCCCTTCCCCCGCACACAATTCCTTCTGATTTCATGCAATTAGTCCTTCAACGAACAATTCCTTTTTCACGCTGCCCCATTCTATTTCGCGCCCAACAGTCGATTGCATGCCGGACTAGAATATTTGCGCACAAAATCAATTTTCTGTTCCAGCCTGACCCCTTGTTTTCACATTGGTCCCTTTTGTGCACAAGCCTCCCGCCTTGTGCAATCATGATGTCCCTCTGCTGGGCATCATTTTTTGGCGCCTCCCACGCCCACGATGCCTTCACCATATACTCATTACCTATGCAACCTCCAAGGTTAGCATGAAGTAACATCAAAGTCCCCTGGACAACATCACTCATTACTTTGCTTCTCCACATGCTTCTTCGAATATGAAGGCTAATAGAAATTGCTACTTCATATATCCATGCTAACGTGGACCCCTCAATGGTTTTCTCTATAACACCCCCTCTCCACGGCTTTTCCTATCCCCTCTCTGCACTAAGGAGCATAGGGTGCCGATTATGTAAGTCATAGGGGTGCGGAGCAAACCCATCTCATCCAAGATGAAAGATGTTAAACTACCAAGCACCTTCATCCTCATCACATGACGTTAAACTTGACCTCGCCTCGTGCCACCCACGCAGGGTACCCCAACCTTGGACATTCTCCATGCCCACTGATCTCCACATGGGATGATATCATCCTTATGGGAGTGGCGTTCTCCATGGGGGAATGGAAAACATCTCAGTGTAAGCCCCTATCTCTCTTGTAGGAGACATCATACCTGCAACTCCTTTCATCTTCGGTCCCCAGGGCCAGCAATGGCGTGGTGGGAATGGTGCTTCTCCTTTCATCTTCAGCCCCAAATCCCATTCCCGCTGCATTTTTCCACCCACAGGCCTCCCTCCTAGAGTAATTCCCAACCTCTTTTAGGCTTCTTACCATGCATAAGCCCTTGTTTCTTGTTTGGGCATCGACCATGTGTAGACCCCCAATCCATTTACCACGGATACACCTTTAACGACGTGATCGTCAGCTCTCTACTGCCTCTTATTTCTCACACTGGGCATGACTCACGTGATCTTAGAGAAAGCACTGACCCTGACATCCACACCTTGAGAAACCTAGAGTGTAATCCCCACACCTACCTTCTGAAAAATGTGGAATTTGATCCCTGCCAAGGAAAGGTATGTTGGAAGCCTCCACGAGGTTCATGCCCAACACCCATCGGTCATTCCGACCATCTTCACATCGGTTCACCGACACCCTAGGTGACCTAGAGTGTAAGACCCATGCCCCAATATTTGAACTGCTTGGACGTTGATCCCTGCCAAGGCAAGGGACATAGGAAGCCTCCATGAGGTTCAAGCCCAACACCCATCGGTCATTCCGACCATCTTCACGTCGGTTCACCAACTCCCCGAGCAACCTAGTGTGTAAGCCCCATGCCCCAAAACCTAAACAACATGGCCTTTGATCCTTTCTTGGGTAGGGTACATTGGAATCATCCCAGAGGTTCAATCCCAACACTCCGGTCGCTTTGACCGCCTACACAACATTTCTCCCCCATCCTGCATGACGTTAAACTATATTTGCCACCTGAACTACGTGGTATTTTATCTTTTCCAAGGAAAGGTATATAGGAAGCCTCCTTGAGGTTAAACCCACCATCCACCTAGACCCCAAGTACATATTCATGTCGGTTCAATGAACCCATGGTCTGCCACAGAACGTATGCCCCAAATTCCCCATATGAACTACGTGGTCTTTGATCCTTTCCAAGGCGGGGTATGTAGAAATCCTCCACGAGGTTCAAGTACAAAAACCATTGTACCCCAGGTCCTCCTCCACGTTGGTTCACCGACACCCTAGGCTGCCTCAAAGCGTAATCCCCAAAAATCACCATCCGAACTACATGGTCTTTGATCCTTTCCATGGTAGGGTACGTAGGAAGCCTCTATGAGGCTCAAGACCAACACTCGGCGGGTTTGACCCCCTCCATGTTGATTCGCCCCCATCTCGTATGACGTTAAACTATGGACCTCTTTCAAGAGTAAGTCATTTTCACTCAATTCAGAAGGAAGATATTGTGACCCTATCCAGTGGTAAGTCGTTGAACCCCAATTGGTGGTAAGTCGTCGTCAGATGAACTACGTGGACTTTGATTCCCTGCCACAGGGATACGTATGAAGCATCTTCGAGGCTCAATCCCAAAACCATCATCATCCACATGACGATTCCATCACATTTACCTTCCACTTCATTCAACCGGTCCATCATCCATCCAGATTCATAACCGGGATTCCACAACCCTGTGGGATCATGCCACCTCATATCCTATTACCTTAAATAGTAACAGCGAAGTCAACCACGCTTTACCCCAATATCGGTGTTCCCTCCAGGGGTTTCCTCTATCTGATCCACTCCACTCAGTGTTCTGATCAGCCCAAGCTGTCTCCGGTGTATATTAAACTTGAGGCATACCATGTTTAAAGAATGGGAAGCTGAGGAAACCCTCAGATACACGCCCATGGAATAAAATTCCACATGTACGATGTGGGATGCCTCAGGTTTCCACACCCTCGAGAAGCCCTACGAAACGGGAGAGAAGACAGACACATCAATCCCTAGTGTTTAAACATGCTGGTGATGCGCAGCATGACTACTCCCCTAACCGAAGGTTGCTTCCCTGGTTGGACCCCTTGGAATGTGTTGACAGATGCAGCGCAATTAACTGGTGTCCATGGTGATATGGCCCCAGGATGAGTTTTTTGAACAATGTCGTAAGTCTATGAGGGAGACCCGTACTAGGTGAGAAGTTATGAGGAGGAATCCACTGAAGGACGAATTGATATCCCATCACCCCATTTTGATCAAGGAGGAGACGTCTCTGAATAAGAAGAAGATGCCTCCCACAATTAGAAAGCAGGAATGCAGGGGAAAAAAATTGTGCCCCTCATCTCCGAACGAGACGGATGCATGCACTATGGGAAAAGCGTCAGAAATAGAAATGGTGAACCTGACGTGAAATTATACCCCTCAATATAGAGATTAGTAGTTCTTGGGGGATCAATGGATTGACATGCCACCAGATCCAGATATCTGGCACTGGGTCCTGCCATGAAAATAGCAGGCCTGGCATGAAACTAACAAAAATTTGGTGCAGTAGAATGTTGGACATACCATTCTGCTACGTTGTCAGTGTGGATCCTTCTTAGTGATCACGGATGACGGGATGACCCTGGGGAATTAGTAGTCTATTTATTTTTCTTTTTTGCATTGATGAGTTCATCTCTCTACTTTTTAGGAATCTGGTTGCTGCCTAAGGAACGTGATCACTACCCCCCATCTACACAGGGGTAGGGGTAACGCCAGGACAGCCGCTCCGCATGGCTGCACCACTTCTGCGACGGCCTCTGCGTCCACGACCGTGGGGTGCCCTCTCCCAATCACCCCATCATAAATTATCCAATGAAGGGTAATTAATGACCTTGTCCATCGTTACATGGAGGAGGTCATCAACACAACATGATATATGGCCCACCGGGATCTGGAGGCATCCACGCCATGCTATCACCCCCCCCCCCCGAGGTCCGCACATAGATCCATTGGATCCCACCCTGACATACAACCGCTTCAGGAGCCTGTCCCTAGAGCGCTTTGATGACTCCCTACCTTATACTGATGAGTTAGTTGATGTCCTACCCTACCAGGTCATATTACCAATCCAGGGACTCCCAGCAAGGGCTCCCACCCGACCGCATCAGTGCCGCCGCCCAGTCATTCTGGAGGAGGAGCATGTAAGATATGCACCTACAAAACCAGCTTTGGTTCATCCAACCCGATGCATGCGTTGGGCGCAAGCTAAGGAGGATGCCCGCCAAGGGTCGTCAACATCAATGGCTACTATGTCCTGAGCAAAAACTGACACATATCATTAGTTTCCTCCATACAATGGGAAGGGGCGCTTATACGCCCAATCGAGATCGAGGCCCCAACCGCCCAATGGGTAAGCTGGGTTGACTCTCCTAGAAGTAGGCACAAACAATGGTCACCGTGAACCAACCCGCATCAATGAATCATCGTACGGAGGTCCTCCCCATACCATTACAACACAGAGAATGGGAATGTGACCTTCAAGGATCGACATGGAGGTTCACCCCGTGCTACCCCAAATCCGAATAAAGGTCTGCCCTGTGACAGTGTTGCTTGGCACGGAAGCCTCTCTCGTGCCCATTACATTGGGTATGGATTCATTCCTCCTTCTCTCAACTGTTGGTGCAGGGACATTTCACATCCTCTCTCTCTTTAAAGTAGGGATCCTCCATGCATCCTCTCAGTAGCTGGAAAAGGTCTTCCTCAACGCGGAAACCAGTGGGTCGAGGGCCAGACTCGATCCACCCACCCCAAGCATGGAGGTCCTCACCATGCTCATGCCGGTCCTAGAAGAGGGTTTTCCTGCTCTATTCCTATAGATGGAGGTCCTCTTAATGTACCATTCAGCATTTGTCATAGTGCTCCTCCCACCATGTATTTCTCGGGTGGAAACCCTATCCGCCCCAGCACTAGTGCAGCCGAAGGACCCCAAGTCAAGAATCAGCCCAGTCCTGAAGAGCCACCCGGGGACATGATGGTAGGACATCGCCACCATAAGAAGTATTTTGACATGGTCTAGATAGAGATCAAACTGTTCTGCATCTCAGACTCTGAAGCGGAGAACAACTCAGCTCGGTAACCCTCCCCTCGCTCATCTGATTCAAGGGTCGGGGCAGGGATGAAGTGCATCGGCCTGGTACATCCGGAATGCGAGGTCAATCGGATTATCACCTCCATCTACAGGTATATCAATGTGGATGAAAATCTAGCGACCCTGAAGGTTACGGTCGTTCAATCACCACCATCATCGCCAGAAGCACTTTCTAACTCCACAAGAGATCAGAGAGATATATTCTAGAGACTAATGGTGGTCGAGCAGCAGCGCGACTTATCACCAGTAGCACTAGCCCCTGATCTAGGAACAATGGCCATCATCCAATCCTATTGCATCGTAGCAGCCAAGTCACTTCACTCATTGGAGGACAGCCCAAGAATCGGCGGCCAGTCACCCCGCTCGTTGTACTCTCCACTAGCTGTCCTGTCGTCCCAGCGGTCTGCCTCAGTACCGATGCCAATTCCTCAACCCCCCTCAGTTGGAGAGTGGGGAAATCAAGGGCCAGACCCTGAATTTGAGCCGAGGTGCTTTTGGAGCATCCTTGCAGCAGACCACATCCCCGAGAAGTTCAGGCATGTGGCAGCGCATGATTTTTTCATACCAGAGTCCCTCACCCTATGGAAAATTTAGTGTATCTGGTACATCATATAGGAAACACATTTCAGTCTCTGTCATCAGCACGTGTTTTATCCAATGATCCAAACGAATTTCTAAGACATCAGCGAGTCATGTCATCTAGTCGATCTGGCTGCACACCCTATGGCCCAACACCCTGATTCACCAGGTTTCTGTGAGGCAGTCTAGCAACAATGCATTAAGAGTATCATGGTACACCAAAAAATTATCAGGGAGGCTACCCCCATGTGAAAATATGAGGATTGGGGCAGTATGCTGCCTTCCTCTTCAGTTCTATCTGGTTGAAGCCCGACTCGATATGCGATATGGTAGACATTCCCCCAGGAAGGGTCACGATCAACATTGCCGATATAGTGGATGAGGAGGAAGAGCTAGAGATTCTCGATGGAGACTTACCCCTTGAGGGTGTGCCACCACTATTGGACCCATCGAAGCGGATTACTCATCAGTAGATGAACCTCCTAGTTCTCCCTATTCCCACCACGGCATTGATACTCAGCCGAAATTTCATTAAAGGTAAAAATCACATCATAGCTTCCAAACACTCCGACTCATCCATATTAGTACAGAAGACGTAGGGGCACCCTGCGAAGGACACGTTGCATAAAAAACATTCAAAGTAGAAGAATTTGGTCAATGAACTCCTCACTGAACGTGTTGTAAGGTGACGACCGGACTACGAAAATCCTAGGCCAGTACAGTAGGGGCAGGAACAACATCCACTATGCGAGATGCCCCCAGGAAACCCTGATTAATCCTATCCTGCAGACAGGGTGGAAACCAGACCTCAAGGAAAGTGGGAACGATATGTCTAGACAAGCCCTCATGAATGGATCGAAAATCCAAGGAACCCCGCTCGGGCTCCCCTGGCAGCTCCGCAGGCCACTCCACCAGCCGCTCCACAAGCCGCTAAGCCTGTCTACCATGTTGAAGAGCCCGACAATGCGCTCATGATTAGGGATCCCTGTCAAGATAGGTACCCCCACCCAGATGACTCTATGACAGCACTTATAGATTTCCTTGGTGCATTGGAAATACGGATGGTGGAAATCCCACCAGATGGAAAGCCATACCTGGCTTGGTGGATGATATGTTGGTGCCTCCGGGTTTCGGGAATCCCACCTTCTTACCCTTTAACAGGAAATGGGACCCTCCGCAACACCTTTCCAACTTTATCTCAAAGTGTGGGCCCATGTTAGGGACTCCAGCACAGCATGAGGCTGCAAAGATTCATTTTTTTGGTTCATATATTAGAGGGTTCATCATTCATCTAGTACAACCAGCTCCCCGTCAGATCTGGGACCATCTAGTAGGTCCTTCATAGGCAATTCCTCTTCTAGTTCAACTCTTCCACGCGGAAAATGAGCATCGCAGTCCTCTTCAAGTGTATGAAAAAGCCTGAGGAGCAAGTAGTGGACTTTATCACCTAGTTGAAGGGGATCACATACTCCCTTGACATGCCAGTGACTCATGAGAAATTACTAATGATGTGTTTAGGGATCTTTAAGACAACACAGTTTCTTTCTCTGATCACCCAGAAATACCGTAGAGGATTCTGAGATTTCTCTGACAAGGCCCAGTGCCTTGGAGAATCCCTGCAATAGGCCATCCAAGCAAGCTCGTTGCCCCCTATAATTACAACAAGGAGAGATTCCAGAGATGAACCAGCCGGGGTGTCCCAAATAGATTCCCCTGAGTAATTAGAATTACTACCAGTGGCACCAGCCATACTGCCTTGTAGAGGCCCTCTACCTCAGATTCAGCCTCTGGTTCAGCTGCATCCTCAGAATCGGCCAGCGCCCCCGTAGCATGCACAACCACTGCCCAGGCGGGACAATCAAGGTCTGCCTCCCCAACATGTCCCTCCGACTCCTCACCCAGGCTAGGCTCCAAGGGACCCCTTTCCGGATAGAAGAAACCAAACCTACTCATTCAGTGATAATCGGGTTCCCGACTATTTTAGATGTGTCGTAGAGTAGGGGATTTTACGCCTGCCTAAGTGCAGAAGGCCGGAAGAGGAGAATCTCACTGATCACCCCAACTACTGCCCCTATCATCAGATTCCGGGGCACACCCAAAGTAGTGATATGTATTTAAATATTGGCTCCAAGACCAGGTCGATAACAACATAGTCAATCTGGGCCCGGCCCTGGCATAAGTGGCGGGTGTTTTTGAAAGGTCAGACAACATTAGTGACAACGAAGGGGAGAGATAGTAGGTTTCCAACTGTGTGTCCCAGAAGTATGATTGTTGGATGGCTCGCAAAATGGTTCACACAGCCATGGTATCATCTGGGAATTCTTGAATCAGATGAATCCTTTAGAGGCAGCGACCACCACTTCTACATCATCATCGTAGCTGGCCTCTTCTAGGAAGAGCAAGTATTAACAACACCAGAAGAAACAACATTCCCCACCATTGTTGTCATTATCCCACACTCTCGGGGACTTCATGTACCCTGATATGGGGATCCCTCCCATAATCCACCCAGTGGTGGATGACTCTTCACGTTATAGTCAGGGGTACGCTTCGGTTAATACCGCTGAGTTTGTTAACCCCTATATGACTCCCACTGAGGGGGACTGCCATGAGAACCCTCCACAACGTCCCCAATTGATGCCAATGTTGGAAGAGCCACATCCATTTGAGGCATCGTGTTGCATCAGTTGGTACCTCCAGATTGTCCATGCATGCCAACACGACTAGTCATCAGGCCCATCACAGAGCTCGGCACGCACAACCTCTTTATCTGGTGTTGTTCGGACCACCTCCACCACTATTTGTACTTTTGGATTAGGCAGAGCTACCTTGTCTAGGCTACGGCCAACCTCACCCAGCTACAGACCATTCTCAGTCATCTAGTCCTTATCTGGTACCAACTCTTCAAGTCTTGACTAGTGAGCAGCAAGATATGCCCAGCAACAGCCAGCCATTAGTCCGACCAGCAGGGCTCTCCTGGCCTCCAATCACAGAGCAGGCCCCTATAAGTAGAAGTTCGTGCCTGATGTGGAAGTATGATGTCATCAAGAACCTCTCTGACATCCCAGTGAGGCTTTCTATCCTTGAATCCCATCACTTATCATCATATAGGTGAGAGGCCCTTGCTAAGGCTTTACGAATCCCCATCCATTTTGAGATGGAGGTTGCAGTTGTAGAAGCCTTTCATGATGAAATAGTTAAGAATGTAAAATTCTAGGCCATCATTTCATTATCTAGATAAGAAAAAGGCTCTCCGATAAAGGGGAACATGCGCTCACAATATATAAGCAGCCAATTTAATGGCATGGATGTTCTACGCTGTCTCATTGACACCGGATTTGGGATTAACCTTATCCCGATGTGGACATTGCGGAAGCTGGGGTTATTCGAGGATGACCTAACTCCATCCAATTTAATTATCCTGGTATATGATAGGACAGAGCAGACCCTAGTCGGTATGATCCGCTTGAAGACACAGTTTGGTGGCCTAGATTCCAATACTGAGTTCATGGTTGTCTCTCAGGACACCGCGTACAATGTGTTGATGGGAAGAAAATGGCTCCACTTGTATGCGGAGGTCCCCTCATCATATCACCAGTGCCTCAAGTACTCCCTAAATGGTCGAGTAGGCATACTCCAAGGTGATGCATCTCTTTTTTCCTCTTCTGAATCCCACTACCTGGAGGATGGTTATTACAAGAGAAATGATAAACAAATTCAAGCAAGTGAGGTTGAGCCCGTCACGGTCACAAATGCCCCCTGGGAAGGTCTGGATGACGCCTACATCTTCCCAATTCATCAATTGGAGGCCATGACCCCTGAAATTGGGCAATGTGTTGTTGTATCCTGTACAATAGTAAACCATATTCCCTAGTCCATGCAACGAAGGGAAATCACCTCGTACTCCTACATAAGATAGGATCCGGTGATTTCGGAGCCTCCTACCCCCATATGGTATCAGGATGTCCACCGCATGGCCACGCCTCTATGTAATACATTTCAGTTTCACCGGGATGGATTTAACCAGCACAAACCAACACACCACTATTTCTTTGTTATCGTCAAGAATGGCCCCTTGGGCTGAAGACTAGATTGGATCGGATCAAATGGCTTATTTTCTATGGTCTCAGGGGCACATGAATCTCATGATATGTTGTCCACTGCTATCTAGGCTAGTGCCAACCTCCCGTAGGATTTGTTTACCCAGAGGAAGCTCCTCCCACAGGGAATCTATCCCCCACAGGCAAAGAAGTGGATCTGGATGATGCTCCCCTGACTTTGATGAAGGCGTTTATTCCATGGTTGATGAACTGTTATAGGTTAAACTTGGTAGCGAGGTAGATCTGAGACCCACATTGATCAGTGCCTCCATGTCCCTCGAGGAGCAGTAGAGGTACATTGATTTCCTGAAGCAGAACTGTTAAGTATTCTCCTAGATCTATGATGAGAGGACATGAATAGATCCTCAGGTCACTGTCCACCACCTTGGTCTCCTGAAAAATCATCACGTTTTCAAGCAGCCTCCCAAAAAGATGCACCTTTCTCACAGGACCATGGTCGAGGCCAAAGTTGACAAACACATTAGAGACAACTTCTTCAAGGAGGTCCATTACCCCATGTGGATTACCAAAATTATATCAGTTAGGAAGTAGAATGGACATATCAGGGTCTGCATTGACTTCCCAGATCTCAATCATCACTGTCTGAGGGATGGTTTTCCCCTTCCAGTTATAGAATTGTTGGTCGACGCTACAGCTGGGTTCCAAGCCCTCTACTTCATGGATGGTTACTCCGAATATAACCTGATTCAAATGGTCCTAGAGGATGAGGAGTTTTAAGATTTCAAGGCACCCCAAGGTACTTTCTTTTACCAGGTTATTCCCTTCATCCTGAAAAATGTTGGAACCACCTATCAGCTTTCCATGCACCGCATATTGAATCCAATCCTCAGGACATTAGTGGAATGCTATATGGATGATCTGGTGTTCAAATCATTCCAGTGCCAAGACCATCTCAAGGACATTGAGAAAGTGTTTTACTTCCTCTATTCTAGAAATTTGAAGATGAACCCTCTGAAATGTTCCTTCAGGATCACCTTCGAGATGTTTCTTGGCATTATTGTCAGGTACCGAGGCTTCGAGATCGACAAAGATAAGATCAAGGCCATCATCCAGATTCCTCCCCCTAGAAATATTCGAGGGATTCGTGGTTTTCAGGTCCACATTGCATATATACACCCATTCATTGCGAATCTTGCCGGAAAGTGTAGTCCCTTTTCCCGGATCATGAATAAAGCCTATACCTATGAATGGGATGAAGAGTGACAGACTGCAATCGATGAAATCAAGCATTATCTACTCCATCTTACGGTCATGATTCCACCCATGTCCATAAATCTAATGATCATGTATGTGACTTCCCCGGAACAATCTATCGGCACTCTTCTTTCCCAGAATAACAAAGAGGGGATAGAAAATAATCTCTACAATCTCAGTCGTATTCTCATCGATAGAGAGACCAGATAATCCCCCATTGAGAAGAGCAGCCTTATACTGGTATTCGATGTATTGAAATTTTTACACTACCTGCAACACCATGAGGTAAAGCTAGTGTCTCAGGTTGACCTGCTGAAGTACATTCTAAACCGCCCCATGTTGACCGGTTGACTAGCACGGTGGGCAGTAATCCTTCGACAGTTCAACATTAGGTTTGTCCCTAAAAGATCTATCAATGAATAACCATTGAAATACTTTCTTGTTTCCCATTCAACCCCTAAAGACTAGTCCCTGGACTTGGATTTTCCCAATGAGGTAATCCTCTCGGTAGATCCTGCTATCCCATGTTGGCAGATGCACTTTGACGGCCACTCCCAGAGCTCCACTTGTATGAGGCTCAATGGTTCCACTATGGTATCATCCTCAATTTACTATTTTAAATATGGAAATTTTGGTCATTATACAAATAAATTTAATATGGGGGAAATATCAAGAAGAGTATCAACATGGTTATATATGTAATTTCTTTTCTATTGAAAATTATGATACTGAAAAACAAATATGAAAGAAAGAAATTATTAATGTGTAATATGAAAAATCTAGTTAATATTTAACAATTGAAGTGGAATGATTTCATTACTTTTTTTGGTATTCGATAATTGTGTTTGTAAATGGTTTTCCAGTTATATAAACATAAAACATATAATATTTATTTTTTATAATTTTTTCGTTAAGTGTTTGCATGAATATGTTGAATGGTAATACTTACCTAGAAAAGGGATTTAGTGGTAAGGTTATTTTTTTTGAAAAAGCACGATTTAGTGAAAAATAAAATATAATATGTTTTTAATGTCTATATAATAATTTAAAATGGATAATTTAAACTAGATAGTAGTTATGTCCATATAATTTCTTATTTGAGTGATAAAAAAGTAATTTAGGTCATATTTTATGGAGTCTATTAGAATTTTGGTTTTATGGAATATATTGGATGGATTTAATTTGAGGAATAATTTATGTTTCCTTTGGGGTTTTCATATAATTAAGATTATTTTTTGGAATATATTATGATGTTTCAAAAGAATATGTGGTAATTGTAATCACATGGTTGGTATGTGAAATTATGAACTTCATTTTATTGTCTAAGGGAAAATGTTAAAGTTGTTAATGGGAAAAAATATATGTGATCAAATATTTTATTTGTTTTTGTGTTTAATTTGGTTCGAAATACTTTGGATGAGTTTTAAGGAAATATATTTTTGGAATTTATTTTGCTTAAATTTAGTTTTTATTGCTAATTTTTTAGAGATAATTGTATCATTCCATTATTTGATTATTTATCCATAATAGATAACTTATTTTAACCATTTTGGTTTTGGTGATAACTAGAGAAAGAAGGAATAATTTAAAATTAATTAATAGATCATATAATCTATTAAAATTTAATTTTGGTAATTTATAAATGATAAAATCATTTGAAAAATAATTTCTTAGAGTAAGATAAGAACTGAAAATATATCAATGTGCAATCAAAGGATGAAATTGGACTTCTAAAATGTAATGAAATCAATTAAGTAATTTTCTTGTGTTCTCTGTCTGGATAATAAATGAGTCCTAAAAATTTAGGAAAATGATATTGAAATAAAAATATTATACTTTTACCTTGATTAATAATGAATTAATGGTCTTTTATACATTCATTGATTTATGGTTTTGTAGTCAATGACTTTCACATGTCTATGTTCTTATCACTCTCTTTTAATAATTTAGCATTATTTTATTATCTATTTTTGTAATTTAACATCCCACCGTGGTTATTCTCATATGGGAACTATATTATGTAACATTTATGTTTCCCACCTTCCATTTGAAAGGATGTTTTGTAATACCTATGTATGGTGTGGGTTTTTGACAAAGGTATTTTCAAATATTGATCCTTTGATAATGAAGATAAAATTGAATGTGAAAAAATTATTTAATGGGTTGGAATGTAACACCAACATATGTTAGAATTTATTTCCATTCAAATAAATTTGATTACATTTATAACATTATTTACATGAAACACCAATTTTAAATGAATTGTGATATAAATATTATTATTCAGACATGATTATTGTTACCTAGAGAACAGAATTATTATTATGAATAGTAATGAACAAATTATATAAAATATATATTACATTTTATATATAATTCTAATTAATTGATAAATATGTAATCAATTTAAAGTAAAATTATTTTATACTTCAAAAATATAGTATCCTCAAAACATGGTTATTTTATTTCCATTAGAAGATTTTATAAATAATTTTCAATAATTTTATAAATTTTATTTTCTAGAATATATATAATTTTGAAACAATCATATAAATTTTTTTAGGGATGTGTTTTTTGTATTTTTCTAAAAATATTGGCTTTATAGTCAATAATGAAAGATGTTGATTTTTTGTAAAACCGTGTTTTATTTTAATTGAAATTTTTCTTATAATGAGTTTAATTTTATATTATATTAAAATAATTACCTTATATATTAAAATAATATAATTAATTAAATACTGATCAAAATTATATTTCATTTTGGTATATGTTTACAATTATAGATAAAAATAATAGTTTTATAAAAATCATTTTTAGTGCATAATGTTTTTACATTTTAATTAATTAAAATAATACTAAATTATAATTTTTTAGTTGATATTTATAGTTTATATGTATATAAATATTTGAATTAATATAAAAATTATTATTAGTCACATAGTTATTATAAGAATGTCTTATTCTTTAGAAATGAATTTTCCAATGAACATATTTTTCTTGATGTTTTGTGGGTTTAATTTTGAATTAATTCATAAATCTTACAATAATTTAATTTGATAAAATTAATCCCTTGTTTTGAATTAGGAGTTCGAATTTTATAAATAGATCCATTTTGTTTTTAGTTATTTTTAATAGTAACCATTATACAATTTATCACCTCGGTAAAGGGTAAAATTGGGTTTAAACCATGGGGTAAAACAATATGATATTTATATGACATTTATTTATCCTATTATATGGGTGTTTTTTAGCCAAATTTAATAATATAATGTAATTTATTACAATATTTCAAGGATAAATGAATTTTTTTTCTTAAATTGGGTATTTTCCTAAAAACATAATTCATATGTTTTATGTTTATATATTACAAGTAAATTATTACACTAAAAATTTAAATCTGAATTAGTGAATTCATAATTTTTAATTATAATCTAAAAAATATTTTATAAGGCCCCTTTTATTTTTTTCATATAATTAAATTATCATGGTAAAAATTTATGTTATCACGACTATAGTTAAACTGTGTTCTATGTGGTTTAGATAAGAAGATGAGGCTTAAAATGTATCCAGAAACAAACCTTATGGGATTGGTTGATTTTATTTAAAACATATAACATATTTTGTTAATATTTTTGGGGAAATTATTCCACTTGAATATAATATGATATATACTATTGAATAATTCATTTAATTCTATGTGTTCCATTTCCCTCCAAAATAAATAAATACCACCTATTATCACTTCTAAAAACCTAATGAACCATATATATCATAAAATACTAGAAATAATAACTTACTAGATTCACCTCCAATGTATTAAATCTTCTGATCTTTCTAATATACCATTATTTCAATGATTTAGGTGTAATCCCAAAGAGATATCTCAACGAAGAGGTATAAATCGTAACTGAGTACTTCAATATTATTTATTCTTTTAGAAGTTATAAATATAGGTTGTCCATTATAAAATAACTAATTCTATATAGAAAATATGATTAATTTTTATGATGATGATGAAATAACAATTATCCACTTAATTTCTATCCTACGGAAAATGAAAATACCACACTTGCGTATGCACAACATAACATCGGCACATATCTGTGTAATTATTTTTTCATCACCATTTTTAATTGTATTGTTTTTAAGATATAGATAATGTTATTTATATTATATTATTATGATTATTAAATTATATTTTCTTTTCTAATTTTTTACCATCCAATTTTTTGGAAAATGATAATGTCTCTTGTGCGTATGTGTGTACTACCACCTTTGTGAAGCGATGCGATTAATTTTTTGATTTTCATTTTACATTAATGTAAATTGAGATTAAACTAATTAGTATATATGATTTATATTATATAATAATTAATTTTAAATTTTAAATATTATTTACATTTATTTCATTCCATATGTTGAAAAGTGAAAACAACATTCCTGCATATGTATGGGCAACCACCTCTTAGAATGGTGTACCTAATTTTTGTATCACTACATTTTATGGATAACACTAATTTAATATATAATTAATATATATGTTATTTATACAATTATTAAAATTATAGAGATTATGGAACCCTGAATAATGTTCATGAATATGGATTTCCAAACCGAATCATGCATAAGAAATGAAATAGTTATCTATATGAACCATGATTTTAATAACAAATTGTTAATAAACGGGTGATTAGATGTTAATATTAAATTATATATGGTATGATATATATATATATATTATCATTGTTATGGAAAAAACATATAAAAAACATATATTTATTATAGATGAGGTTTAAACACATATGAAGAATGACAATACATGTAGTAATGGATTGTCATCTCACTTATATTTCTATGACACACACAGAATGTTGACCACTTATTTCTTTTATAAGGTTTATATAAAACCAATAAATATTTTTATGGTTCTAATAGTGAAAATAATTGGGATTTTATATCCATAAAAGGTTATATATTTAATTTGGTTATGATTTGAAAGTCACCAAAGTGGCAAGGGATTTATATTAAAATCCCATTATTGATCCAGATTTTATGATTGGTTTTACAATGATAATATTTTATGATATAAATCCCAAGAAACTCATATATATTTATTATCCTCTTGTTATTTATAAATATAATATATTCTCCTTTCATTTTCATCTCTTTGGTACTGAAAATTATTGAGAAAATAATTTAAATAAAAATAGAGAATATGTCCTCTTTAGTCGGGAATGTCTTTCTTCCATACCCATTTTCACTTAAAAATATTTTCAAGAATGTTTTTCTACACTCATTTTATTGTTTACTGTAATTTTGACACAAATTTTAAATTTTGAAAAATGGTTTAAAAGGAATTATCTTATCATTTTCTGAATGAGGTAGTTTTTTTACAAAAAACATAAAGGGAATATTTGTTTAAACATATATTAAATGAAAAAAATTTCCCATCTTCATAGATGATTAACTATTTTTAGATTAATTTATAATATTCCATATTCGTTTTCAATGAAAATTTTTTCCTTTATATTCTTGAAATATTTGGATTTTAAATATGTGATTTTGTGTGAAAATGGTATTTTCCACATGAAATGTTCCAAGTGATCTTTCAAATTAATTTCATATGTAATGAATTTATTTTACAATAATTATTTTTCACAAGGGAAATAATCCAATGATAACATCTAATTTAATTATTGGTATGACTTATGAGGATAATTATTTATGAACAATTCCATGAAACCTATTTATTTCCAATGGGTTAATTATGTTATAATGAAACCTTTATTAAGCCCTTTTCCTTTCATGATTATGATATAATTAATGTTTCATGATATTGTGGAACACATATGAATACTTTTCATTATTTGATATTTGGGTCCATTATATACCTCTAAATCATTGGGTGAGTATGGATAACTCATTAGATAAATATGTCATTTGTTAACCTGATTTCTTGTATCCAATTTTTTATATGGACATAGATATCATGTTAATTTGTTCATGCATAGGCCATGCTTTCATCTCTTTAATATTATGTGTGCTCCTAGTTTTATGTTTGTAATTTTATTCGTGGACTTCTCTTTCATGTATATAAGATTATTCATGTATATAGTTTCATTCACATAAGTTTATGTAAGGGAATAGATTCAGTTCATAACATAAAGAGTAATCATTTTTCAATTTATACATATACCCAATGTTATAAGTTTGTTTTTTTATATTCCTATGTCTATGTTATTCTATGAAGAATTATTTCCATAAATTATATTTTTATTCACATCTAATGAACTACAAATATTTATTCAATGACATAGGATTATGCTCTAGGATATCCAAGGTATGATTGTAAAATTCTATGATCGTGTTCTCATACATTTATGCTCATGGTATATGTAAGTGGCATTGATATTGTTTTCCCGTACAAGGAACTTTAACTCATTATTTTTTTTACCAAATTATGAAGAAACAGTTTATGTAGGGTATGCCTAAGATGACAACTACATGAGAAGTTATTTTTCAGAGATATTGAAGATACTTCATGAAATAAAAAAAATTGCATATCTGGTCTCGAATGATTCAAAAATATTATGGTCCTCAGGAATTAATTTCTAAACCATATTGGGTATTCATATATTACGGTTTAATATATATTTATGAAGATAATAGGACGCTATATAATCACTAAATTGGAATCATTTATTAGTGAAATATAGATCACGAACCATGAATTTTTATGATATAAAATTTACAGGGGACTATCATTTTAATGTGATTTCATTTTACACATGTTTTTAACAAATAAATATAAAATATTATTCTCATATGATTTATTTTTATTTTAAAAATAAAATAGAATTATCATCGTCATACATGAAATTATGATTAGTATTTTAAAATGAGATATGATATACCTATAGGACATCATTAATCCAAATAGTTATACCATATTTAGAAACTTAAAAAAAAATTGAAACAAACAACACACTAAACTAATAGGTAATATGGAAGTCAGAGGACATCCCATGAGGACTTGGTTGATAATATTATAATTTTAAAAAAATGAAACATTACAAAGATGCAAAAATAAATTTAAATTCTCTTGTAAAATTAAAGGAATTCAAATTTGATGGGTTGGGGGTCCATAAAAAGGGAAATGTACCGGGCAATGAAAATATATGCTGATGAGATTATGAGAAATGAAACATTGAATCAGATGGTTTGAGGTTATTGGAAGAATTTCTAACTAAATGAAATGGTCATTATAGGGAATTTATATACTTGAAGCTCACCTTTTATCAATGTTCATGGTACTTAATCTTTTTTAAAAGTATAAGTGACTTGAAACCATGTTTAAAAATTGATGATAGATAACCCAATATTCATAGTGAACTCCATAATCTTATCAATATATTAAGAATGTTTTTCCCTCACTCAAGTAACAATGGTCATGAAAAATATATGATAGGGATATTGAGAAACAATAGTATGAATTCAAATACAGAACATAATGTCCATTAAAATTAACCATACCGTGAACAAATAAACTCCCCTATATTTCAAAATAATGATACAAGTTCTACCCCCTCCTTCAAGATATGAGGGGGTAAGAAAATTAATATACTACACCAAGTATATCATAAAATTTAATTCTTCATTGGTAGTTCTTCAAGTCCCAGTTCCACGACAAAAAAAAACAATTTTATTGAGGCCATGTGTTGGATTTTTATTAATTACGTGTCAATAGGTATCTAGTGTGTTGATTATTAATTTTCTAGGCTTGGATATTTTTCATGGATTCATTTCATGGAATTAGATTTCATGATTGAATAAGTCTTACTGAACAAATTTAAGGATTTTCTAAATTGATATTTAATACCATAGATAAATGTATATTTTATTGGGAGTGTGGAAAATTGTTTAAAACAATTATTAATGTTTAAAAAAAAGAGGAATGTTTACAATAATGAATAATATATTTAAAACCTATATTAAATTTAAATTACTATATGAAAAATAAAGAGGAATTAATGAACCCATTTAAAAAGGTGGTGTTAGATGAATTTGAGTAAACGCGGAACTAAGAAAAACATTTTATGAGCCTTTTCAAAAAAAGTGTCCAACTAACTATGATATCTAATAAGAGGTATCTAGAAGTACTTTATATATGGGTATATCGACCACTATCTAGACATGTGAGAAACGAGATGGATCACAATTCCCACATGACACATATGAGGATGGGCCCTATAGGGCCCATGGGGGAACACACAATAATTTTCATGATTTTGGGATGGTTGGGAAGTACATGTGTGGTAAATCCTATGAATCCTATAGGTATATTATTTTTGGAGTTGAACCTCACTATCAGCTCGACTATTGAATGGAATGATGATATATATATGGTTCTATTAGAATAATAAAATAAAATATGTGAGATGATCATGAGGTTGGAACTATTCACCCACCTAAAATGAATTTTATATTTTATTCATAGTTTTATTTGATTTAATTCATTCACTGGATCTATCTGATCAATATTTGGTGATCATGTTCTTCATTTATACATTCTAGGGTTCTTCTTTAAGTTAGATTTTTGTCGTATGTGTCCTAGGATCAGAACAATGATCACATGTATTAAAATAAGAATACATTAACCTCATTAGATCCATGAAAAATGGAAATGCATGATGAAAATGGTATTCATACCTAAATAAAAAGAAGTTAGGATATGATATTCCTTATGAATTAGAGTCTTAAAATAAAATAAATGCTTGAATAAATTCATAAGCATGATTATAATGATAAATTAAAGCATTTAAACTTTCATTTATGAAAATTAATAATTAGATGAGTTATGAGTATAAATGAATACATGAACCATGATCCTTAGAGTATGTTCATTTATAGTGATAACATATGGGATTTTTGAATGTGAGGATATAAATTGAATATAAACAAGTATTTTGAAATTTATTTATAGTCTTAAGAATCAATTGTGATGAGGTGATCTGATTCTAATCTTATAAGAGACAAGTACAAGGTCTTTTTGTCGCAAGAGGAACACCCGAGTCTTCATGAATTTGAATCCATGTGTATAATGTGATGAGTACATACATAGCTTGACCCGTTGAAGCTGATTAATATAGAGAGCTATTTGAAGAGAACCCAAAACCTCATAGGTATTCAAAATGTAAAAAATAATACTTAATAATAATTGGATATTTATATTTGAAAAAGAGATAAATAAATGGTTATTATTGAAACATTTAAATTAGACAATAATCAGGTATTATGTGAAAATAATAATGAGATATTATAAAATGAAAAATTATTTTTTTTCTCATGGATAAATTATATATGAAGGTGATGAATAATAGAGGAGAAAAAAATTAGAAATTATTTTGAGAACCTGATACACTAATTTATCAAAGAAGAAGGTGATCTGAAGACAAGAGTTACATAATATTCAATTATTGAGGAGAATCAAGAATGAACCAAATTTAGAAGGAGTCTTGAGATCATCATTATTAATGTTCTTGAGTATGTACACAAGAAAGGGGAATCCCAGTTTATAGTGGAGGAAGGAAATATAAATAAGAATATAATTTGGAATCTGGATCAGAGAAGATAATATGTCTCTATTGTAATTATGGGAAATAGATGGAAAAATGGATTCTATGTTGTTGTATAAAGAGAATAATGGATTCTATGTTAATTTATTACCTTATATAGATAGTTAAGAATCTATGTTGGGGGGTATAAAAAACATGATATGAAGTATGATTTTATGAAAAATCATGTAAATACTTTTTATTTCATCATATAATTATAACTACTATCAAGGTAATATTGACTGTTTATATTGACTGGATCGAGAACTGATAAAAAGTTCCAGAAGATGAATTAAAATTGAATTTTTAAAATTAGTGTACCACTGAGTCACCCTCATCTCATGGAAATATAAATAGCCCTTGGATTCTATAGTTACTATTATAGGGGGATTTCCTCTCGAGACACAAAAATGTTTCCATTAATTTTTTTATAGATTTTATGAATTTTATATTTCAGGAAGTCATTTAGTTACCTTATATGGAGATTTATTCCACAGATTCATAAAATATGAAGAAATTATAGGCAAATAAATTGAAGAAGTATCAAAAAGTAAATGGTGAAAACCAATTATATGAGTATAATTAGAGTGTATAAGAAGTATTTATTCTTCTTCAATTGAAATGTTTCCAATTTGTCACGATAACTAATAATTTAGTGATATTTATACTAAATTAAGAAAAACATCTAAATAAAGTTCCCAAATAAGTGGTTAAATTTATTTTTTGTACTATAATTGGACTTCATTCAAATAAACTATAACTTATTGATGATGTTTTAGAAATGGGTGATTCACTATGTAAAAAATTCTAAAATTACATCACTCTCATAGACCTAGTGGAAATAAAAAAAGAAAACCATTATAACTAATAAAGAATATTTGAAATAGTAGTATTTTTATAATGTTGTTTATGATATTGTTTTTGTATAATATTTCCATGAACATGAAAAATTTCACAAATTCTCTATGTAATTCATATCTTCCCAATTACAAGATAAAGATGACAATAAATGGAGTATTATAATTTTTTATAATAATCAATAAAAATGAATTAATGATAAATAAATAAGATAAATGAGGAATGATAAGGCACGATAAGATCTACTATAAATGAATAGAACACACTCAACATGAATTTTTTTGAGTTGGTTGTGAAATTAAATAATCATGAGTCACTATTTATTAGAACATCCCATGTTTTTCTACAATTGTTTTCATTGATATTCAGGACTCAAAGAATACTAATTTTTGTTGAAATAATGGCCTAAGAACTTCTTCATATCAAATGGAATCATCCAGAAAGAATAATAAATCTCATAAACTAGCAACATTATTTTATACCATTGATTATTCCCTTGATAGTAATATTTTGATATAAAATTATGGTGATGCATATATGGTGAAATATTATAAAAATTAAACCACATTAAGAGTGTATGATAAAAGATATATGAAGGGTTGTTTCCCATTATGTGACAATAAAGGAGGTGGTTCTACAAAAAAATAGCAAGGTGAAAAATCTATGAACTGAATAAAAACTATATCCGAAAATAATAGAATATTATTAATAAGATATTATTAGTGTTTCTATAAGTTCATACAAAAATCTCAAAAATGTTATCATAACATCCAAATTCACAAAAGTCATAGAAATCCATAATCAATGGGGGAAAAGAATAAGATAGAATAAAATTTGTTGACCATAAGAAGAGTGAAAAAAAACAAAACCAGAATATGTCTTGAGGAGTAAACAAATGACAAGTGTTAATTAAAAAAATCTTGAAAGGACAAGTAAAGAAAAAAATATGCCTATCATTTTCAAAAGAAATAATGATATTTGAATGAAATAGTGGCATAGTTTGAGAGAAGTCTCTTGCCTTTAATATTGTTTCTAAAAAACCAAGAGGCTCCTCCTAATTCTTTATTATTTCATGTGTTATGTGATAATATGAAGGGAATAAAAGGATATTTTTTATTGATCATGAATTTTATAAATTATCATGATGATAGACGGATTCATCCCTTGAGGGGGAGATTACATGATTATTGAGGTTTGATAATCACACACTTAACCCTAATTCTTAATTATATTTATTATGGGATAGTGCTTGGTTGGGGAAAAGATGAGGAAAATAGGTAGTTATTCATGTGAACATAACGTTTTAAATGTGTTTCTTTATGTGTGTGTAAGATTTTTTATTTCATTAATAAATTCATGCCCTATCATAATATTGTTGAATTTCTGATAATATCATCACATGTGATTTATTTAGGATATCATAGAAAACATGATTTTATCTCTCTTATTTTCTACACTAGGTTATCCCATATAGACATATATTTTATTATATAAAGGATCTTTTGTAATGAACATTATGATATCATCCATGTCTCAATAGTGTTCAAGAAATAATCATATGTGGGAGGATAACATATTTTTGAGAAGTAAAATATAATGAGAAGACCCCATTTAGCCTTGACTAATTATTTTATATAATGTATATAAATGTTGTAGTGTGACATATTTAACATTATAATGTGAGTTAATATATAAAAAACCATAAAAAGGGGAATATTATACAGAAAATGTATTACAGTTTTTTAAATTATGAGTCAATATACATTTGCTGTGTGTATGATAAAGTCAAAATGATTGGAGAATTGTTATATATTTATTTAATGGTATTTGATTTCATCTTAAAAAATTCACAAGGTTTAATTATTTAAATTATTTGATTAGGTATTTAATTATAATGAAATGTGATAATTATGTTGGGAGTATAGAAAAATGACTATAACAATGAAGAATTTATACAAAAATGATGAATATTTTGAAGATATATTTGGTATTTGTATTCCACAATGAAAAAAGAGAAATATAATAATTACATGTAAAAATATATTTTTTCTAGGAATAATATTTTGATGAGTTTATTTAAGGTTTCATGACAATTTATTTGAAATTTTATAACTCTTTTGATGAGAATATCCCAAAAAAGTCGCCAACTACCTAACCCAACAGAAGTGATCCCAAACCACTACTTAGGTGGGCAGATCCACCTTTGTCCATCCATAATAGTGGAAGGAAGAAGAATTGTTCCTACATATATCCCACAATGATGTGAATAATAGGTCCCATAGAGATATGTATGGTTAGGGAATATGCTTTTGGGTAGGTAGGCCAATGATGGTGAGGTCTGTCCCATAACGCATATGGGTGTAGTGTTATAGGTGTCAACCCCCCCCCCCCCACCAGTTTGATCATTAAGTGGACGGAGGAAGTATATATGGAAGATCTCAAGACAACATATAGATGATGTGGTATGTGTGTGGATCAGGTATTGTTCACCCATATAAAAAGGTATGTGTATTTCATTTGTGAATTGATCTGACTAATATATTATTCTAGAGAAGTCTAATCAAGAAGGGTAGATCATCTACTTCCTCCAGACATTTTAGGGTTCTTTTATATATAGGATTTTTTACTATCTACATCTTATGATCGATCCAATGATCATCAATATTAAATGATGACTACTTCAACATTTTGAGATCTAGTAAAGACTAAAATATATACTGCAAACAATATTCATCTGCCTAAAATAACAGAATATATAAAATTTTATCCATGGTATTTCATGATGAACTAGAGCCTCCAGATGATGTAAATTATTGGATAAATAAACATGTATAATTTAATTGATTAATGCATGTAGTTACACTTTCATGCATTAAAATTAATAATGAGAGGAGTTGTGGGTGTAATCAAATAATGAAAAACTGATTATTTGGGTTTATTCTTTTACAGTAGAATGGTCCATTATTTATGCACCTAAATCATTAAATTTAATAAACCAAATTCTAATGTATTTTTTTAATTTTTAAAAAATAAATAATATGAGATAGTGTGATGCGAAGCAATGAGGATATGAGTGAAAAGAAACCAATTACCGAAGTCAAAGACATAAGACTTCTAGCATTTGATGTTTTGTGTATAGTGGGATTCATGCATGTAGAGTTAGATTTGTGAAATCTTATCAACAAGAAGTGTATTATAATGATATAAAAAACTCATGGGTATTCAAAATGAGAAATATAATACCTAATAATTTCAATATATTTATATATGTTAAAGGGAAAAAATGTGTCATTCTTCTAATATTAAAATTAAAAAATAATGAAGGATTATGTAAATGTAATAATGTGATATTTTCACATTCACAATTATTTAATGGATAAATCGTTCATGTAGGTGATGAATATTTGTTGAGAATAATTGTATAACAATTTTAAGAACCTGATACACTAATTTGTTGAAGAAATAATGTTAGTTGGAGCTAAAAGTTCATGAGTATTAAAAGATTGAGGGGAACCAAAATAGCACCAAATCTAAAATGAGTCATAATACCAACATTATTGAAGTTAACTATAATTTACACAATTAATTGGAATCCACATTTCAAATGATGGAATTCTATCTAGATTATAATATCTTTCTAAATCTATATTAAAGAATAGAATATGTCTCTAATGGAATCCAGATAAAGAGTGGAAATAGTGGATTATGTGTTGATATATTAAATTGCGGAGATAGTGAAGGATAAATTCTAGGGGTATAACCAACATGGAAAAGAGTGGGATTTTGTTTTGAAACTTTTATATATGGTGTGTTACACTCTCTACCATTATAATTGCACTTGAGGTTAGATTATGTTTCTATATTGAGTGGATTGATAACATGAGCAATAATCAAGAGGTTGAATTAATAGAGAACATATAATACAAGGGAGCCAATAGTTTAACCCATTCTTAGTGTAATTTTACATGTCATTAAATTTTAAACTTTTCAACAGTAACCAATACTGGTATTTATATACAACAGTATATAAAATTTCATTTTTCTCTAAATTTCATAAAAATTACCAAAATAATTGTACGATATATGAATCATCTTCAATGTCTTAATTTTTAATCCCCATTGATTTTATTGTATACCTCATGTAATTATCATTTAAACCATGATAACAAAGACATTAATGTGAATGCATGTGTGGTGGGGTATTTATGTTTCAAGTTTATTTTGGAACACAAACTCTATGATGTAGGGTAGTTTCACTATAGTTTTTCCAAAACCCTAGACCACACATCTCCTTTTTTAGATGATATTATGCAGAACTTTGTAGGTGTGGTCTAAAGAAATTCATCAAATGATATTCAATTCCCCCCTCATAGGTAATTACATGAGAAAATCCATGAAAAAGTATATGTAACGTTTTATTTTGGGCTTCTTTGTGAGCCACAGTGTCTTCTTATTGGGGTCGATGAACCTTCTGGAGATGAAATCTAACACAAACATGGGATGAAAAATGAATATTACATGGATTTAACGTGGTTTTTAAAGGGTTTCCTATATGCATGTGAGAAGGGGGACCTTTCTATTATTTAACTTTATGGATCATGCATCAGAGGATCATAGAAATTAAAGGATTATAAATTCATTGGATTCAGACTTGTTTTATATGTGGAGGAAGAATGAATTTTTCTCCAATTATATGGGTATCAAATCTACCCATGAAATCATCCATATCTTTGGTATCCTTCCAACATATTTCCTTCCCAAAAAATTATAATTATTATTTCCAATATATGACTCCCATGAATTTATCCTTTGAAAATAGCTCCCTATATTGGGATTTTCCGGAAAAATCTCCCATCATAACCAATTTGGGGTAGAAGCTAGACCAGAAGTCTCCTTGTAGGATTCTTGATTCTCTTTTTTTTATAACCTTAATCATCTCTTCTTCCCAATTATCATTGGTGTATATTTTCTTAAATTTCAAAAATCAATCATAAAAAAAATTATTGATCTTTTGATATCACATGTGTATGTGTTTGGACATGTAATGAAACTTTGTATTCTTGCATAGATAAATATCACTATAACTATCTTAATATATATTATAATTTTCCAAACTCTGTCCCAGATCTTGTAAACACATCTTCAGCTAAAAAATATCCTTCAACCTTTTAGTGACTGATATATACTTTTTATGGTATACAAGGAAACCCACTTATGAAGTAGCTATTTACTGGAATTTGACACCCTAAAAATTATATCATCTACCCAAATATATATTTCCACATGTATATATCTACAACCATATCAGAAATAGTGTATCCTTCCAAAACATGTTTATGACATTCAAAACATAAATAATGACTAGATGTACCTTGGAGATACCTCAAAATCCATTTTACCACTACCGCATTATCCTTTCTTGGATCATAAAATATTCATCTCACAATTAAAATAATGTGAAAATTTTATGGTCTAGTGCACACCATGTGATACATAGGACTTCCGATTGATAATTGATAATGAACAATTTCCATCTTTGTTTTTTATCCTTAGTAGATGCACTCTTATTTGTCATGAGCCTAAAATGAATCACATGTGGAGTGAAAATTGGTATTTTTCCAATCATGTTAAATCATTCAATAACCTTAACAATGAAAAACATCTATGCTATCCAAATATTATGATTCATCTTGTGACAGGTAATTTTCATACCAAGAATATGTGTAGTGTCTACCAAGCACTTAATTTCAAAGGACTTATTCAACTCATTCTTCAACTTGTAAATTGTGATGATATCTATAACTATAATCAAAATATGATCTACATAAAGAAAGAATATAATAAAATCACCATCATAAAAGAATATTAAGGAAAAAGTTCTGATCTGAAGCTATCCTTCTGTAATCATTTTTCTACATGAATGAGTTGAATTTACAATACCATTTCCTTAGTTCACATTTCAAACAATATACACTTTTATTAATTTTTCATAACATATTATGTTTAACATTACCATAAAATTCATCGGGTTTATCCATGTAAATATCCACATCATGATCGCCATGTAGGAACATTATATTTATCATGTTATGGAACTTATAGGTTCAAAAAATCCGTTAATCCGTGAACAACTTTGATAGAAGAAATTTAACCATAGTAGAATTTTTTTTCATCAATTTCAATGTACTTATTTTTTCCAAAAACCATCACAAACATTAAATATCATAGGGTGGTTGTGACTTTCAATCTTCTCCTTTGATTATGTACACACACACTTCTTGATTTCCATATTTCCATGTGGTAACTATAGTAAATCAAATTTATGGTTCTTGTGAAAGTATATCATCTCCTATTTAATTTTTTTATCAATTCCATATTTGGTTTACCATAATCACAAAATAATAATTTTCTATCTCTACCCGATCAGTGACCATCACATACTGATGCGTTGAGTATCTTTGACTCAGTTATCATTCTATAGCGGATATCCTCAACTATGATTCATGTACTGTCTATTATGAAATATCATATGATGGTGAAATTTCACCATAAAGAGATATATTAATTGGTAGAGATATATATTTAGTGGAACGTATCTCTCTAACACTAGATTGTATTGATTGTGGTTATACTTGTTCCATATTGACTGGAATTTCCTCAGACTGTATCTTCTCTACTTTTTTTGGCATCTCAAAATAATTATATTCCTAATCATCAAGAACCACCTCAGGTATGCTTTTAATGATACTATTGCTAACAGGGTCGCAGATTCGGTATCCATACTCCTCCTGAGGATATTACTTAAATATACATTTCTTTCCTTTTCTATCTAGTTTCTCACGTTCATCACTGTGGATGTGAACAAATTAGCCACAATCAAATAATATCATGTGCTTGAATAAAAAAATTAAATTGTTGAAACCCTTTTGAGATCATCACAGTTTAGTGAAACTGAAAGATAAAGGTTGATATCATCAAATTAGGTCATCATTTCCTCCCCCTAAAAGGTGTATAGAATCATTACATTTGAGAACATACACCTAACTCTCATGAAAATTGTACTATTCATACTCTCTGAAAAACTATTATGTTCAGGTGTCTATGATAATGATTTTCCATCAGAATTACAAAATTAAAAGAAGTACTCTTTAAATGGACCAAAATACTCTCCACCATTTTATAGTCAAACATACTTTAATAATATACATATTTCTTTTTAAACCTTCACATGAAACTGCTTGAAAACTTCTTTCACTTGATCATTAGTTTTCAAATAAATGTCCCAAAATTTTCTATATTTATCATTTATGGAGGTGAAAAAGTAAATACAATTTACCATTAACTTGGTAATCATATAGTAGGAATAACTATGAATCAAATATAGATCATTTTATTTTCTAAATGGAAAATAACTATGAAATGATACATTGTGTTGTTATCCCATGATGCAATCCACACAAGTTTTCAAATTTGTACCTGTTATTCTATTTAAGAGATCATTTTTAATGATAATTTCGATTCCTCTCTCACTCACATGACTAAGATGAATGTTCCAATATTCAGTGGGAACATATTTTCAAGATACATTGGCTTAACCACTACACAGTCTGATAACTATTATATGAAGAGAATTATCATTATTTCATTTATTAATTACCACATTAGCTTTGGTATGCATCAATTTCTAATTTACATAAGGAACTGACATATCCATCATCTTCAAGAATTCCATTGGATATTATATTTAGTTTAATAATATAAATATTCCTCACATTCTTCAATAGTATCATATATTAAAAATTATATTCTAAAAAATTACTACCAACATATGTTATTTTGGTTGCACTATAATTTTTCATCTTTACATGTCAAAAACTATATAATTAGTATGAAAAAAATAAATCTCTTCTTGTTGTGACATTGTATGAGGAGCCCAAATCAATCACCCATGTTGAGTCTTGGCTTGCAAGATAGATCTTATTATACTCCCAGACAATAAGGATATCTTCATTGAAAACTACATCATCATTATTTTTGTTTTTAACTTCATGACTCAACCTATCCACCGTAAACCTCCTACATACCTAGATAAAGGGTACGAGATTTCCACAGTGGTGGCACTTCATGTCACATATGAATAAATATTTCTATAGTTTATTCCTTTACGAATAATATTCACGGTGTTCTATTCATCAACTTCGTCCCTTCAATTTATGATTTCCTTTTATTTTAGTGAGCATAGTATCTAATTGAGGTGTGCATCCTTTTTTCTTCTATCTTAAATCTATATTCAACATTCTGTATTTTTTTCATTTTCATGGGGATGGTTCCATCTTGTGTGGAATTGAGGAATAACACAAAAAGTGTGTCTCATGTCTTTGGTAATGATTTCAAAAGTAAAAAGTTCTTAAAACTCATTGGAAATCATAATTTTCATGGAATTAAACTAATTAATGGTATCATGTAACTCCCTCATGAGAATTGATACTTTGGTCTACTCTTTGTACACCAATTTGAAATATTATTGAATAAGGTTTTCATTATTATTTGTTTTTTTCCATTCACACATATATTTAAATTTTCACCATAGATTGAAAGAATCATGTTCATCCGAAATATTATGGATGATACTATTGGAAATCCTGAATCTGATTTTGGCTGCTCACTTCTAGTTGATCATGATCCACTCTACATAAACTGGTGGGGTACTAGTGGATGTATTCTCACCATATTAATATCTTGTTGAATATTATTTAATTTTTAATTTAATATTATTAGTGTTTTACAATAATTTCTTCCACAAATCATTAATATACATAATATCCTCCATTTTGGGTTTAAAGATTGCAGAATTAAAGGTAATTGGTTTACTAATAATACAGATATTTTCATATATTAATAATGTGAGAATATAAAAAATATAACTATACAAACGTTTCTATAATAGTAAAAATAGATTGAACTAACACCTAGATTCTAGAAAATAGACTCTGGTTGGTCAATGTTTACCAAAACAGTTTCAAAAGTCTCGATCGACAGATGATGTGTCACAAACGTTGCTCGCCAGAATAGTCACAAAAAAACCAACCTGAAATTCACATCCAACATAAAATATAACACCTTCTATAATATTGGGGTATTTTAGCACCACTGTGTTGACCAATTGTTTCACAGCCTATATCATATTCAATTTAGCTCTGTTTTTACATCATTTTCACTGTTCGAATAATCATAGCAATCTCTACACGAATTTGGATTCAAATTTTTTTTCTATCCTCCATTAAATTAACATTCACTTGATAAATTTTATACACCATCGTCATTTCAACCTGATATCTCTAATACCAATTTTATGTTGTAGTGAATCTACCTGGTGATGAAATTTAACATGAAAAGGAGAAGAAAAATGAATAACATAAAGATTTAATGTCGTTCATCAAGGGTTTCCTACATCCATGGGATTATGGGGAATGTTCTATTATTTCTCACTTTGGATCAAGAATTGGATAATTGAAGTAATTATAGATTAAAATTTAAATGGGATATGATCATATTGTATATGTGGAGGAAGAACGTGTATTTATCTGGTTGTTTGGGTAGTTTATCTACCCATTAAATCATCAAAACAACATACTATTGTTTAGTATAGTAGCTACCCACCAAAGTGGAATTATCATTTCTGAAAGAAGACACTGAGGAATTTATTATAAAAAAATCACCCCCTAAATTGGGAGTCACCCCACACTCATCCACAACATAGTTTCCTTTCATTTACCATTATACCTCATCCACAAAATCTTCCATGACAAGATTTCCATTTTGATCATAATTTTAAATTCTCAAAGAGCTTTTATAAAACTATACCATTATCATCATAATTTTGATCATAATTTTGAACATAAACCATTACTATTAACCGTGAGTATTCTTACCACACTATAACAATGACCTTAATGCAACATCTCATATTCAAACTTAAATGGATAATCATTTCATTATATGACTCAACCTAGAATCCATACCACGATTATAAATAAAATATTAATTACCTTTAAAAGTATATGCATTTAATGAAAAATCCAACTGGAAATGCACATTTAAGAATTCCCAGAACACAACATTTACTATTCTATTTGAACGTTCTTCCTAAAATGTTCAAATATGATTCCTTCTTCTAAACATAATATATAATTTTATTTCCCAACGAAAAAATAAATAATTGAATTTTTAGGGAAATTCCATAAAATTAATGATCATATCTAATCTAATTTGAAAATTTTAATGTATAAAATGAATGAATAACCCCCCCCTCCACACCTAAACAAATTCTTGTCCTCTAGCATAAAATCTCAAATTAAATATAACAGAATAAAATTCCACCCTGATTCAAATTTTAATTTGCACGAATAAATTATTTTCAGTTGGAATACTTATCACTCACGTATTGGAAAAGAATTAAAGATACGCTTCCTCAATGTTCTAAGAAACCAATGAACCCATGTGTTTGTCTTTTTCCCTTTGAAATTGATGGATCTTATCATAAATTCCAATCAAGAATATTAAATCATTATTATAAAACATTCTATTTTATGATATTCCTCACATTTGAATCGCTTTACCATTAGTAAATGTAATAAGTGAATTAGATTTATGGTCGTACTATGCTCCATCCATAGGAATTAAATGGATCAACATTACCCACCATTTATGGAAAAATATAAAAATTAATCATGAGGATTTTTTATTAAGGTTCAATTGAATTCGAGGATTCAGGTTGGTGGGTGTTTATGTAAAACAAATTTACGCACAAAATGATGTTAATATATCAAGCACAATACATAATATCTAAATTAAATTGTAAGGAAAGTCTAACCATGAAATATTAAATACCCTCTCCCTAAGCTCAAAGAATATTCCACGAATCAATGGAATCATAATGAATGTTATTCACCACCTTGATTTTTATCTATATTTTTATTTTATTTTTATTTTCAAAATTATTAATAGGGATAATTATTAGATCCAGCACCCAACACGCAACCCTAAATGATATGTATCATTGATCATTTAACTTTTATTTTTTACCCTTTAATCAAACAACCCTTTTTTTCTTTTTTTCTTTTCTGAACTACTTTTTATTATTTTTTCAAGAGAAAAACAATCGATGAAAAACGACTAATATCAGGAACTATTTTACCCACATTCCAGTAAATGAAAACCCTAAATTGTTTCCTCAATATATTTAATCCCTTAAACCGTAGAAAACCCCTCCCTTACAATTCATCTTGTGAGTATCATGCAAAATAGAAGAGTGGGGTTGGATTGAATATGATTGGATTGTAATCAAGTTCTTTCATAACATGACCATTCATGCGTGAAAAAGGATTAGAAGAATATAAACTATTAAGATTGGGTCCCAAGGATAAGGATTTAATATAATAATACCATAATAATTTAAAAAGTGACATTTTACAATCATAAGTTTTAAATTATTCTCATGGAATTTCAAGTAAAATAGATGTACCATGTCTCACTAATGAAATATTGATAAGAAATAATGTAAATATTTGGTCTAGGGTTATTTGGGGAATGAGAAATATATTAATTTTTAAATTTAATCATGTTATGTGAACTAATAAGAAAACAATAGACACGAATTTTAGAAATTAAAATCTTGAAAATTGTTGGAAAATTTCATCTATATGAATCAACTAGCCACACCAAGTGATGATTTATCAGATTGATCTTTTTATTATTTTCAGTAATAATTAAATCCCACACCTTATACATTAAATCTTGTTAACTAATAAATATAAAACATATAACCAAGTTATTATTAAATAATCATTTTGTCTCATAGATTAGTATTTAGAAAAAATTCCAAATATGGGGCAAGATAATATTCTTTTATGCTCAAAATAGATTACCAAAAAAATATGGGAGAAAAAAATGTAGAATTTAAAATAAAAGACCAATTTAAATAAAAAATAATTCCACTTTTCCCACATCCTTGTACTATAATGTGTCTTTATGATGGACATACAAAATAAAGAACCCAAGTGAATGAAAAAGTTTCATTTCATTATGATAAAGATGAATTAGACGAAGTGAAACTAAATCCTAATAAATTCCTAAAATAATTCTCATGAATGAAATAAAATATATATCATAGAAAGTAATTAAAAATTAGAGTTCCTTTTAGAAACATCTCTTCGTTAGTGTCATTGTACATTAAATTACCTCTAAAGATCACATAATTGGAGAGAGATATAGAGATAACCATCTTGAATTTAACCAATTTTTTTTTGTATATTTGGTTGATATTCTACTTTTATATAACCATTTTAACACTTTTATGAAGACTAAATGATGTAGTGTTTTGATTTTGAAAAAAAACTCTTTTATTATTCAAACTTGGTACCACTCCTACTTCTCCTCATTTTGGGGATGCTTTCATTACATTTCTTCAATAATATCATCATTTTTTGCCCAAATATCTCATATTTATTCATTTTAAATATAATATTTAATTTATTTTGGAATTTCGTCTTATTAACGAGGTTCATGGGGTTCCTCCCCCACCCATGTCAACATGTCATTCAAAAACTCATCATTCGTCATCCCATCTTATTTTTTTTGTAATATTATTCAGATACATGGCCTTATCCTTGTTCTATTTATTCATCTATCTCAATGAATGTGTTGTAACCTTCCATAGCGAGTTCATATTTAGTTTTATCTTTAGAATGAAAAGGTAGAATTACCATGGTGTCAACCTCATGTTTAGCTCCTGGAATTGAATCCTTAGTTTATTCATTGAAATAATTTTCTTTCTTGGTTTCATATTTAGACTATTCATATTTAGTTTCCTTATTTTCTATACATTAAAAAAATTCATTGGTCTGGTATTTTATTCAATGTAATTTCATTTCTTCCTAGTGCATGTTTCTCAATTCACCTACGCTCCTTAAAAAAATTTCGTCATCTCACCTTATTATGTTCTTCTTCATATCACGTTGATACCATTGGCTCATGGTGTCAATATATTCACACCAAAACTTGTGAAATTATCACACAACGGTGGAGTGACTTTATTTAATAGTTTTATACTACTTCATATCCACCCTCGTGAGTCTACTTCCTGCATCCATTGAAACGATAACATCAATGGAGGCCTAACCCACTTATGAGTTGATCCACGAGAGTATAATATGGATGTATTCAATGTTATTTCTCACTCTATTTATTTCTAATAACTTATTTTAATTGAGAATTGTTTTGGATTATTTTTAATCTCTTTATTCCTTATTGAATATAAGGCCACACACTTAGAGTGCTAATACGAACCTTAACCTTGGAGTTCTCAAAATGCTGAACCTCCATGATTATTGGTGATTAGTATTAGGGTGTGTACGTATTAAACCATTATGTGATGATTTTGTTTTATTTTCTTTTATCAACTCATCTAAAATATAATAAATTGAAGTAGTTGAAAAAACAATGCCTCTAATACCCCCCATGTGATAACCTAGGATCAACTAATTATTTTAAATTGAATTCACATACGTCTCATAATTTTCACACAAACCCATATAAAATCAACCCATGTTAGAAATTTCATATCCAAAAACCATCCATAGATTTTATGTGTCTATAGTTTACTTCTTGGGTCTCTTTGGATTCGACAACCCAAGAAAAACTACAAGAGAATGCTTAACCCTAAAATAATTGGTAAATTTGGGCGACAATAGAGGCCGGCCTATGAATATTTTTTTACTATTTTCTCCTCAAGGATCAAGAAATTACTGATGTCCCCAAGAATAACTCACTATTTATTTATGTTCCCAAACATCATAACATGATCCCTCCATAACTCCATTCTTCTCATATATGAGAAAAATTAATAAATGAATAAAATAATGATCTTTAAATCCTTTGATATTAGAGATAGTGAGATATAATGGGACCCTCTACTATATGATAATATCTATACATTATAATGCTTATATACCCCTTAAATATCTATGTCACTATCGTTATAGTTTTTTGAGGCAAAATTATACCTAAGCAATTCCCAACAGAGGGAATTCCACCTTTGAAATAGTATCCTTAGATAAAAAATATTAATAAAAGGTGGATTTATAGTCACAATAATGTTGAAAAGGTTATGAAAATAGTATAACTTTCTATCCCCTAACAGTTTTAATATTATATCTTCATTTTTTATGATATTTTCCTATGGTTAGAGGCCCTCCATATTGATGATTTTTCTTTTGACTGTTCCTCATTATCTATTACATTTTTTTGTTTTTTAATTATGGTATGTATTCTTATCTAAACATTCCCAAAAATCAAGTGATATTTTACTAACCTGATTTGATTCATTATAATGGTGTTCTTGAGTAACATAAACCCAAAATATATTAGTCAAAGGGGTGAATTTTTTGTTGTACATAACTAAATCTTGGGTATTTCTCCAAAGATTCCTTCTTCTCATAGCCTTGGTGGTAGAAACCCAAGTTAATTGAACCCATTTATATCCAAGAGCATAACATTCCACCATTTTAGGAGCTTTATCTCTTTCATCATCACTAGAATGACACAGCTGTATGGAACCAGTAGGTGGAGACTATAGTATAATGGGGCCAATGACCATTTTTTATCTTTGAGGAGGCTCAACATGGGTAGTTTCATTTCAATATCAGCCTCTTGAATCATTATTTTATCTTTCATCTTGGTGTAATCCATTTTGCAAACCAGTTTAGCCTTTTCCTAATTATTATCATATTGTAGGGAGATGAGGATTTCGGAAACCCCCTACACTTCTATTACTATAATCAATGAAATTATTTCACTATCTCGATCCTTCACAGGAGTATCAAATGTATACTGGTCATGGGAATATTATATTTGATCAATAATTATTGGACCACTAGTGAGATCTGCATGACTTCTCCTCTCTTACCCAACCTCAGCAATATGACATCTATCTTCATGGGATGAGGCTCTAGGATCATTTAATTTCATAGGTCACTGATGTTTCTTTTCCTTTATTTTCATCATCCCATAAGAGTTCTATTCATTCACTCTTATTTTAAAAAAGGATCATATCAAGTCCCTATTACATTCAAGGGATATGTGACAAAAAAATAATCAATTTAGATATAATTATGACTTCATTTCATAATATATTTCATGATTGATGTAGTAATCCCTTGTTGTATGGAAAATATCTACCAATAGGGTATAATCCTTATCAACCACCACTAAGATCCTTCAAAATTTCCAAAATTATAGGTTTTCTATTATCCTATCCATGTTGATCTGGTTTCAAACTGAGGATACTATATCTCGGAGGATCCTTAGATTCTAATACAACAAGTCCATCCCACAGCTTTGAATCCACACTAACAAAAGGGTGTTTATGAAATTGTCATGATCGATTTTCTAAACCCAATCATGTATTCTCCATCGGCAATGTTTTAGAGATATTGAGCCAAAGATTCATGTTATCCTCTTACAGTCCCAAGATATAATGAAAACATGATGATATCCTCACCCCATTACTATAATTTTTCAATATTTGAAGCCCTAACCCTCCATAATTATTTGAGTGAGGTCATTAAATTTATAGCGCCACTCCACTTTTATAACCCTGATTCTCATAATGATTGACAATATACACATGTTCATCTTTTATTCAATGATATCCCAGTTGGATGATAAATGGGAAATGTTCCTACAAGATAAATCTAATAGGGTATGAGGCATCAAATTATGGTAATGAGAGATTGGTGGATAATATGACCAACACCTTTAATTTATTCATAGACCTATAAGATTTAGAGAGAAAATTATCCCTTATAATAAATTTTTTCATTATACGGAAATGAAAAATCCCATTGTGACCAACATGATCAAGCATAATAAATTTCATATTGATGATGAATGAATTGATGGCTTTAATATGTGTGAATTATTCCAGATCAAATGGTTTGGGTTATTCCCATTTCTCCCTTTTCTATGCCATATTTCATATAAACTTTTGATTCTATGTATTTGATATCCAACATTCAGCCCTTGATGCATTATATTCCTAAGAATTTATTTTTGTGTTTCAAGATATGAAGAAACCTATAAAATTTTAGGAATTATATAATGGTGATACTTCTCCCAATATGTAATATTAATTATGAAAAAATATATTTCAAAAATTACTTCACAAACAAGCCGCTCTATGTGATAATATTTCAGAAGATAATGCTCTCTACATCAGACATGTAGTCTTTATATAATATGATGGCTTCTTTAATTACATATCGCACCATAATAAAACCTTATATATGAGTTTAATTTTGAACAAAACCACCCAAACTATTTACGTACCCTTGAATTATGTACATCCATCTATAATGTACATGACCAGATAGTCGAATATATCTTACCAAGTAAACCATCAGTTGAACCCTCAAATCAAATGATTGATGTTGGAATTACATCACTAATACACATTATATGATAGAAATTGTTGGATATTTTACCAATATTATAAGTTTTATAAATATATCAATGAAAAATAAATTTATCTTGGTTAATTTATGAAAAAATTCTTGGAAGAAATGTAACAAAATTCTATAGGTATTCAATATTGCATCAAAAAATTAATGTCATGTGGTTTTTGACCCTTTGGAATTAAACCATTCAATTCCAAGATATTCTTGATATTTTAAAATTCCCTATCTAGATCCTTTACGTCATTGATGAATTTTAAAAACAAATAACTCTTTCGTAGGCTGAGTCTACAAATATAGAGGAACAAATGTTTGCTTTTTACTATTTAATGGAACCATCTATTCCCATATTTCCATTTCAATCATATCCATCCTAACCTTTATTCCATAATTTTTTGTTCTATGTGAATTATGAACATTCCAATGAAACTGTCATATAAATTTTTTCAACATGCATAACATAATGAAAATGTATGATGTACAAACCATCCATGTATCATAATTCTAAAAAAACTGATATATTTAACGATATAGTTTTTTAATGTTTTTCAAAAAAGGGTTACCAAAATAAGAGTTCATTTCATTTAATTTATCAAATAGTTAATCACCTATTAGAGGATATGACGTTGTAAAATCTTTTAAAATCCCATTTAATGATGTTATCTATAATCAGTACCTATGTAATTGGAGTAGAAATCCCTTATATCCAAGAAATTATTTATTCGATTATTTTTTGAACCTATATTATTGTGTAACATATTAAAAAATTGGTCACCGTTGAGTTCCATCAATGCTTTATCCATAATTTTTTAAATAAGAATGAATGTCATTTATCATAATGTGAAGCATGGATCTCAACAAGAAATATTCATTTTTGTAATCAAAATAAAATGTAACAACAGAATTTGACAATAATTTCAAATATTTGATAAATGGTGCCAAATAGACATCCATATAATTACCTAATTATTTTGGTCATGATATAAGAAAATATAACATAGTGTATTTTTATTTCATGTGTAACCATGGTGGAATGTTATAATATACCAACATAAATGGAAATGTATTTTGAGTGATGGTTTGAAAACTAAAAGGATTCACTTCATCTATATAATGTGTAGTCAGGTTTTTCTCAATTCATTTCCAAATTCTAGATACTAATGATAAATTCTCTTCTACAAAAGAGTGTCTTCTGATTTTTGATGTTTTCCATCATTATTTCTTGTATCAACATGCCACGTAAATTTTCTTGAATTCTCCCCACTTCCATATAGGAGCCTAAACATTGAAAATATTGGAAAGTTCCATACAACATTCATAGGAACCTATTCATAATTCTTGTATTGAGAAGCACTACATTTTGGAAAGTTTTTTGTGATTTGTGGTCCTTGTGAAATAGTAAAAAATAATTTGGATTAAAATTTATTCTTTTATAGATTATAACCATTGAACAAATTTTTTTTAGCATCATATGTTCGGTAAAGAAGCTCAGTATACTATAAGATCATATCATTAAAGAGAGAAAGTAGCTTTATAAAACCCACATCACTCGATCTATTGATAGCTTTTAAATTATATATATTTAGTATGTCCTTCAGCATTTAATATTTAGTACCTCGATCATACAATGGATTATTTGAAAAATTCATTAACCTCTCAATTAATTTTTAACAATCAAGAAGTTCTTCCTCAATTTTCATTATCATTTCCTCATTACGTTTTTTTCATCATTCACACCTGTAATCACATCCTTGGTATGGTCTTCATCAATGTCCACACATGTAATCATTTTAGACGAACGATAAAATTTATTTTTATCCTTGTCACATGAAACATCTTTTCATTCCCAATTTTTATTCCAATAATTATTAAATTTTTATATTTTTTGATAGTACAAGTATTCGTACAGCTTATATGGAATAATTAGTCAGGAATAAAAACAATTGAAACAGGGAAATTTGATTTGAAATTGGTCATATCCCTGATCTTTTAAAAACATCATGAAATATTTCACCCCATACCCAAACTATTTTATTATACAATAACTATCCATCCATTTTTTATTCATATAAATCCTCTTTTATTTGTTAATATTAATATATATAAAAATAAATAAATCCAAAAAAACATTTCCAAGAAAAAGGTAATATTATGATTAAAAAATTATTATAATGTAAGAATATTAATGGTTATGATTTTTAAAACATAAATTGGGTAAATAATTGTTATGAATTATTTAATGTGGTTTATCAGTAATCATTTCTATATTATATGAACATAATATTCAATTTATTATACTAATTCGGGTGCCAAGAGAGACCTCCCCCCTATTAGATCCCATCATAGAGGTGATCTAAATATTTTATTTAATATAGATCCTCAAAACTAACAATATATATAAATGGTTAATAACTATTTTTTACCAAATTTATATATTTTTACATCTCAAATTTTACCTCTCAACATATGGCACAATATTCATTCAATATTTTGGTTTCCTAAAAATATATATTGAAAGATCATACTATAAGAAACCAAATAAAATAAAATAACCAAGGTAAATATTTGTTTTGAAATGTAATCAGTTTTAATCCATATGATTAAGGGGGATACTTGGATGAAAATTTGAAAAATTGTTTGATTATAATCAATGGGAGTATGTGGGATACATGGAATATGGAGCCGGTTAACAATTATGCAGTACAAAAACTTTTCTCTCTTATCATTTACTGTCACCACCTTACAAGATAAGTGGGTAGTGTTTATGTGGTTCACAACTAAGAACTCCATTCAATTAGAAAAGCAAATAATGATGAATGGGTGAAAATGAACATGAAGGTGAGGTGGAGGGTAAACCTATAATAGATTTTGGAAAAAGAATTTGGTTAAACATGGGAGTAGGAGGGATACTTGGGTCTTGGAGATGATTACTTGTAGTGTACTGCTAAAACTCTTCATACATATCATATGCAGTCACCAAACTGTATTATATGTGGGAACGATTTTTGTAGTGCACATCTAGGAAGTCCATGTAATTCATGTGACAAATAAACATGAATGCATGAAAATGTATGCGAAGGTGATGTAGAGGGTGAACCAAATATGTCTCAATATAAGAGGGAATAAGAGGAGTATTAGTGAAGGAGATTGAGGAAAAATAATATCATATATGCACATGTTGATCAAACCATTTGAGAAAATTATAAACAAAACAATGTTGTTCGAGGTGAGAAATGATTACCAAGTGATAAAATACATTTATTTTCATATTTTATAAAAAGTTAAAGACAAAGATATTAGATTAAAATCAATCTATTACAAGTCATTTTTTTAAAATTTTAATATTTTTTAAATAAATAAATGATAGTAATTTTAATTTCCATCCATTTTGTTTTTTTGTGAAATTTAGTAAAAGAAAATAATTGAGTATAATTTTTCTCCATATTCTTTGGTGATAAGTTTTAAATGAAAATAAAATATCATTTTGGGATAATATTATAATTTTAAATTGCATATTTTATTTTTAATGAAATAAATATTTATTATAAATATATATTTTAATAAAATTATATAATTATAAATATATATAATTATAAATATTTTTATCAATAATATTTTAATTTATAAATATTAATTCAAAAATATTAATTAAAAATAAAAAATAATTTGAAAATATTAATTCAAAATAAATAATAATTCAAATGTATTTATAAATTATTTGTATAAATTACAATTTCCTGATAATAATAATTATTTATTACCAAAATTAAATATTTTCAAAATTATTTATAAATTATTTAAAATTATATATATATATATAATCAGAATTATTAATAATTGTTGTTATTATTACAAATAAATTACATTGATCGTATAAAAAAATTATTTAAAAATTAATTTTAACAAAATATTTATATACAACTAAATCTTGTCGGTAATTATTAATAATGACAAAGATGGTAATTTAGATAAATATTAACATCGAAATATATTGAATAAAATATCAAAAGGGGTTAAATCATGTGTTCCAAAAAATTCAAAATTACCCTTTTTAAACCATTTGAATCCATTCAATTTATTTCAAAATGAAAAAACTATATTTTAAATTCAATGTCAATTTAGTTTATCCATTATTGATATCATCATTGAAATCCCAAGTAGCTTTCTAATTATGAAACATCATATGAAATAAATTTATTATCTTTTAAAATAATCATTTATGCTTAATATCACATTAACATTATCAAAAACAGATGATTATTGTCCCAATCAATCATTGAAACACTTTTTATTAGTTTTTAAAAATTATTTAAACCACTAAAAATAATTTTTCCCTTTATTTAAAATCACTTTTTAACAAAATTATTACCAGTTAAAAAACATTTTTTCTGGAAATTAAAACACAGAATTCATTTTCAAAATGCCTTAAAATTCATGCTCACTATTTTCAAAACCAATTCCATTCCATATTAAACTAGGAATTAAAATTTTTAAAATCCCACATGACCTAAAAAACATGAGAATTATATAATCATGATAGGTTATAAATAATGAAAATCTAACACAAAATCTAAGTATAATTAGTAACTACCATCGACATGTTCACATGGTTGGAAATACATCTTCCAATCATATTGCTGTCATATGTAGCCACTCAAAACAATGTACAAGAGCTCTGAGGTCACCAAATATCACTGATTCAACTACCAATTAACTCCAAAAACACGAAATGATATATAAACACCACAAATAATATTTAACCGAAGATAAATTCTAACCATTATAAATTCACGTACACCAAATGGAGATATGTAAAACTCAATATTCGACACAACATGTCATGGAAATGTGAGTTCCAACATTCATATATCTATCTATCAGTAAAATATAATTAATAAAGGATGGTGCTGATAATATTTGTTCAATAACCAACATGATTCAGGTTGTTTGGAAAGAGATGGGTTTGTTTACAGCAATAAATGTGGATTATCAAGGAAGAGTCATCATGCTTTTGTTGTGATGGGATTAGGGTGGTGTCAAGAGGCAAGATACGGATTTTCAGGCTCTAAAAAAATAAATTAAGACATACCATAACCTTTGAGATGATTAATTCGTCAAGAAGAATGATGAAGATAGAAAGTGGTGGTTCTGAGTTGACTCTACGAGAGCTTATATGGATCATGGATAAAAGACTATATAAGGTTTCAATTTAAATTTCGGGTAAGGCTTTTATCTATGATTTAAAAAAATCAATGTTAAAATAGAACTTTATTAGTGCATTGTTACAGCTGTTAAAATTAAGTTCTATCTACATTGAAAAGGCACTGATAAATCATATATTTAGCAACCTTAAAATTCCACCGCTGCTAAAAATATGTTTTATCAACACCTTTTTTGGCCAAATAAAACTAATTTTATATCTCTTCTAACAAAGCGCTCATAAAGACCAAATTTTAATAATATATTAATATATGTAAAAAAATTTAAATATATATAATTATAAATAAGTATTTATATAATTGAAAATATGAATTTATAAATATAATTATAATTTAATATATTTATTATTTAAATATATTAATTATAATTTTAAATTTATTTAAATATATATATATACACAATTTTTATAATAATTAAATATATATAAAAATATTTGTTCATGAGTCTTTATATTTTTACATAACTATATATAATTATATAAATATATATATAATATATTCTTAGGGTATAATTATAGATAACCACACACACCACACATAAGCTGTCAGTAAGGCAGGTCATAGCCCCCCAAGGGATAACACACCCAACCACATGCATTTTTTAGCATATTTTTGACATATGGGCCTATTAGGAATGAACACCATCACTTGGTCAAAGACACATGTCGCAATACAATTTCAAAATAATTGAAATTTTTTTTGAGTTGCAACACTATTTTGCAGCCCGCTCGACCTCATTTTCCTCGACTCGCCACACCGACACAATCATTGCATCATCACACCAGAACCCGCAAATGTATCCACCTTCTGCTTAGGCCAACCACTTTCCAACTTCCCCCATCTCCCAGGAGCCAACCAACCATCCCACCCTGCCGTTGCCCGACCGACAACACACACTCTGCCTTTTCATCCTCGACCTACCACACCAACACCCCGAAGCTGACTCCCACCTCTTCACGTCGTCCTCTATCACCGACTTGAAGAGACCTACAGGTTCCTCCCAATCCTTCCTCATGGGCCACCATAAGAAGTACCAGTAGAAAAAAGAACCCCATTAGCGGTGGGGGTCCACAACACTCACACACCCAATTAAATTGGGGGCTAAAAATTAACACATATGGGATTTGAACCGCATCCACTAGGATTCCACCATGGAGATGATACCACATGGGCACAACACATGTTCTTATATAAATATATATATTTTTATAATTAGATTTATATATTTATAAATTTCTTATATAATTATAAATATTTTCTAATATATAAATATATATATATATTATATAAATTTGTTTATTATAATTTTAAAATTATTTGAATTTAATGTTATTATATTTAGAATTATAATTATAAATAAATATTTTTAAAAATATTTTTATATAATTATATATATTAATGCCAACGAGCATGTACAATAGTGGTACACACTCTTGCTTGGCATCCAAAAGTCCTAAGTTCAAATCTGGGCAACGGAAAATTTCCAGGGGACTGTAGCAGTGGAGGAGCTATAGCAGCGGTGACACTGTAGTGATGGATGGACTGTAGCAGGTACTGTAGAAGTGTGGTTACTGTAGCAGTACTATTCACTGAGGGGTCCTTTGGGCCATAAAATGGGCTTTCAAGCCTAGTATTCAGGTCACCTGGCTTTGGGCATCTACCTAGTCTAAACAGGTCATTGATTTAATAATAAATTGATGCTTCAGCACCAACATTTAAAAATATATATATATTAATATAAATATATTTATATTTATAAATATATTTATTATATTTATTATATTTTTAGAGTTATTTAAATAAATATATTCTTATTTATGATTAAAATTATAAATAAATATATTAATAAATATTGGAATTTAATTATTAATATATTTATACAATTATAAATATTTTTATATTTTTTATATTTTTTATAAATGTATTTATTATTATTTTATAAGTATTTAAATATATTTAAATTAATTTATAATTATAACTTAAAATAAATATATTTAGAATGTATTTATATATAATTATATATCTTTATATTATTCAAAACGACGTGATTCACAGTATAAACCCCTTATCACGAAATTTATTAAAAAACATAATGTTCATAAGAAATGGATTGATGAAATAGTGAAAAACTGCTATTGTAGAGTAAGAAAACAAAGGTTCCATGAAATAAGATAAGAAATACCATCTTTTAGGCTGAGATCAGCCACCACACCATCCTCTCAGATGTCATCCCCTCTTCTTGTTTTTGTGATTTTTTCAATTGTTTTCATCCTTAGCTTGATATTTAGGGTTGTCATTCAGTGGGATGGGATCCTCAAGAGGTTGTGGGTCTTGTTCACAAGCTGATCTCAAGCCCCCTGATATTATATTCATATCAGAATAAATCTTAGTGTTGGTGAATTTCAAAATAAACACCTTCCTTCTATTGGATTTATTTAATATGTAATGACAATTATGAGAATGCTCCCTTGTCTTTTGTTGGGACTCATCCATATTCGACTCTGAAAATTATAAATGTACAATTCATCATTTTTTACTCTATAATAGGAAAACTTCACCTATGCCTTCATGCTATACTATTTATAAAGAATTTAATTTGTCATATGAATAGGATTTAATGGAGGAAATGACATGGGAAGAAACATCCATTAAACCCATACCTTTACCCATGTTATCCTTTACAGCTCATGTGTCTATTTCTATGTGACTTGTCACTGAGGAACCAAGAGTTTTGCAAACAGTCACTGCTGGCTGTTATCCAACATTGGATCTATCTTTCCGATTTTTACTAGGGCTATCCACTTGAATAGATGTCATAGGTTTTCTAGAATGTGTTATTTTACAACGAGAAGATGAGACTATTACATATTAAAGAAGATTCTTCCCCTTTTTCGATGATAAGTGAAGAAAGTGGTCTACCCAATCATTTTGGAAATTAGAATCAGAGGGATCAGGATCCCCTTTAAGATTATAATCCTTTTGGGTATCAAAAATGATTCCCCTATAAGTATCAGTTTGATAAGAGCTTGATTAGTATCATCTTGAATCTGTATAGATACTGATTTTTTAGTTTCATGATATTTTAAGTATCCTTAATCATAAACATTGTATGTAGGTGCATTGTATGGGGATTACTTAGCTCAACATCATCTATCTGATCCTCATCATTGTTTTGAGACCCCATGTATATAGGATCTTGTAGAAGTACACCATTAGATACTTCTACCATGGGTATTTCCTTTCTTGTAGAGCCAACACCTGAGGTATTCTGTGAATTCTGCTAACATTTATCAAGAACATTATCTTTTAGGCCATAAGAGTATTAGGTCATTCTCCTATGAAAACCTTAATCATATTGACCTATGTTATTGTAAATCACTAAATAATTATGAACATTATCATAGTCAATGTTTTTATAAAAATGAGAATTAATGGATGAAAAAAATTTATTTTAATAAATGTGGAGATTAGATCCACCTTAACTAGATTCCTAGAAAAGTTTACAAACATAACCCTCTCTTTTTCCTTATACATGATAACATGATCTCCACAAAATAAATAATTCTCCAACATAATTTTGAGATTCCAGTAAACCTGCTCAGCCCAAGGATTTAAATCCATAATTGATTCACCACGTTCAGGTTAATAATCTTATCAAAATAAGGATAAGAATCCTGATGACTGAGAAAATAATGATTTATATAAATTAATCCCTACCCCAAACCATCTAATTTCTGTTCTTCAGAAGGAAAGACAATATCAAAAAACCCCTTTCCGGGGAAATAAGACACCAATCATCAAAACCATATATGTCAATGAGATGCTTTTGAAGACATGGACGACTCTATTTGAAATCCATGAATGATAAATAAAGATGACTAGTCAATGATTGATTACATTGGTTGAGCTTTTTTGAGAAATACTGTGAAAATAATCAATGAAATTTTTCTCCACATTCTTCATGGATAGTTTGGAATTAGGGTCAGACCCTCCTTGAATCATATAATGAAACGAATTCATTCTTCAGTATCTAATGCAAGACAAAGACCTGGAATCATGGGGTTTAATAGAACCTTTCATGTTGTTGAGCTGTATCTCCTTGATGGAAAAATGGGAAAAGACCAATAGGTCACTCCAACTATAGTTTTTGAGCCTATGATGACTATTTAGAATATCACTCACTATAGGGATATAGATCACAATGGTGGTACGATGTAAGACTAGAAAGTGGTAGGTGATTATACTCCACATCAATATAGTGAGTATTCCTCCCTATATAAGGTGCCACCATAGACTGTAATCTTAAACCGACCGGACACGAAGGTGGGTTTTCTTGGGTAATTTTGCAACACTCATGGAAATGTTGATGGATATGTCTCAAGTACTGAGAATTTCAATGCAAAAAACCATAGGTTTGTTTGGGGAACATGATCCTCCTGTTTTAGAACACACCCAACCATACTACAATAGTGACGATTACAAGACAAAGAAAAAGACTAAAATATGGAAGAGGAGCCATCATATGAGGGGTAGGGGTAGTTGTTGAAATCTTTTCAATATGTGAATAATCTTCTCTTGACTCTTGGGAATATGTTTGTTTGTTTCTTTTAGAAGTGGTCAATAACTATTCTCCACAAACCATCTTCCCTTATTCGTTGCACTTTCTAAATTTTCAATAAAGTTTGGGATCATGGGTTTTAACCCATGGTTAGCACTGTTTTGAGTAAATATATGTATATATTAACATATAAATACATATAATTATAAATTCAATAAATACAATTATTACTTAAATATATTTATTATTATTTTATTATTATTTTAATAAATATATTTATAAATATTTGCATATAATTATAAATATATTTATATAAGTAAATATATTTATATATAATTATATATATTTATTTAGTTTTATATAATTATATATATATATATATATTAATATATTAATATATAATTATTTATAATTAAAAATAAAAAAATATTTATTAGTTATGTATATTTATAATTATGTACAAAAATATATATGTATTTTTAATTGTAATTATAAATAATTATTTTTATAAATATTCTCAAATATATGTTGAATTTGATCTTAGTCCAACTCTTGTTGAAATATTGTTCATTGTTTTTGGTTTTTATGTATTTTAGATTTCAAGTGAGGATGAATATATTCTTGACTTTGGTTTTAATTGAAATAATATTGAGCATATAAGGGATTCTTTCCACAAGGGTCTTAGGTGTTCTAACTGTTAAAAACATGGAAATCATGTTGATAAATGTAGGTTCATGATGCCCATTGGTAATGGGATGAAATCATTATTTTACAGGCATATTTCACTCATGACTGGGAGGTTTGATGTCCAAGACATTTTCCATGGAAATGAAAATGAATTTCCTATGTTGATCAAAATTGCAACCTAGTCTTGCTGGCCTATAAATGAGGGAATATGTCTTCTAATCCATGTTTGTTTTTCAACTTTTATGAATTAGTTGACAGTTATTTTGATTCTAATCCATTGTAAAAATGTGTTTAAATTGAGAACTGGTACAATGGATCTCAACTGGATTTGAGTGGATCCTCTAGTTGGTCGAAGGATGATGCTATTGAAACCCTAATGGTGGGTTATTCTGATATGGCGATTGGTGGACATATATATTTGCCCTCATATCATGTTCGTGTATTATATGTCTCTGAGAATGGGATGTAAATTTATGATGCTATTGAAGATGAATTTATTGAATACTAGGAACTATAAAGGGAATAATGCCTTATGGATTGGATCTCAGAAGAGCCAGAATCCTAAGGGATCTCTTGATATGGAGAACTCTTCTGATGTGAATGTTAAGGGGGAGATTTTCACCCCTTTACATGCTTCAACGTCTCCTTAGAGTAAAGATTATAGTTACACCACTCTACTGTGGATGAAAAGTGATATTGCTATAGAATCAGAAGATGTTATTGGGGTTCCCAGTGATGTAGTTGTGGAGTCTATTGAGGATGTCATAGATAAAAAACATAATAAGTTTTCATATTGGATCATGGAAAGTAAATAGAATCTATACCTACTAGTGGAAATCCATTTGAAAAAGGTAATTTCATTTAGATTCATGAGTCTATTAATAATGTGGAATTTGATCTGTTGTACCTTGAAGGCCTAGAGAGTTCTAGGAAGAAAAATCCAAGTGTTTTTTTCGTAAATAATTTTCCACCTGAAACCCCTGTGTCTATGTAGTGGGAGCATACTACTAATCATGTATTTCATTATGAATAGGGGATTATAAATGCTGTTGTTGACAGCTTTGGAAATGGCAGTAGCCAAGTGCATGTTGTTTGTGTTAACCTTTTGTATATTCAATGGGAAGGTTCCACTACAGCTAAAGTAGAGTATGGCCAAATAGATCCTTCATGTTATGTTACGAAACCATCTAACCTAGTGTAGATCACTGACTAAGAGGATGATGGGTATAATGAATGGCCCAAAAAATCTTAGTTGATCGTGAAGGTTGTTGGGTTACTCCAAAATGGAAGAGGGGATGTCATCCTCCAGGCTGTGGTAGTGGAAAAAAATGTAGCCAATATGCATTAAGCATTCTCGGTATTATTGAGTTGTTTATTAGATATTTTCTCTTTTTTGGTGAACTTGTATTCACTCTTGGTTAAACCACATTGTTTTTTCTGTTACATTTTCTTAATAATATTTTTGGGGTCTAGGGTTCTCAACCCATGGTTCCCACCATTTTGGAATATATATATATTCATTTAATTATAAATAAATATATGTATTTATTAATATGTATATATATATATATAACTATATATATAATAAATATATTTATTAAGAAAAATTGTTTTTTGAATAAATATATCTATTTAAAATTATAATTATGAAGGAATATATTAAAAAATATTTGAGTATATTTATAAATATATTTATATAATTATATATATATAATTATTAATATAATAATTACATTTGTTATTTAAATAAATTTATTATAATTTTATATTTATTTAAATATATAAATATATAATTATAATTTTATAAAGACTTTTTTGAAATAATTATATATAATTATAATTTTGTAATTTATTATTTAATTTCATGCCATGCATATACATGTACGCATGTCATATATATATATATATATATACTAACACCCCACATACATGTGTGTATTTATATATACATACACAAACATACATGTGTACACATACACCATCTATATATACAAAAACATAAAACACGCATAGATACACACACAACAAAATTAATAAACATATGTTCACATAAAGATTCATATAAATATAAATGTTCAAATAAAACATATTAACAATAAATAATTTTTTTTAATATAAATTATATTCCGATATTTTTTAATTCATTTAGATAAATAAAAATTAATTTTTTAAATATAAAAATAAAAATTATATATATTAATAAAAAAATTACAAAAATTTTATATCAACGCTATGAAAAGTGGTGATATAGATGAAACCATATCAGGGTTAAAAAAGTGCTAATAAAGAGTATAGTTTTATTTGTGATTTTTTTAGAGCTAATCAAAATTACATTATACAACATTTTATTTTTGGAAATGATAAGACACAACCTTGGATAAACTGAAATCACTAGTAATGTGGGGTTTGTAACTGTATAATTTTGTTTCTATATTCATCATAAGTATTAGCCCTCATTTACATTTGTTGCATAAGGGTTTTCTCTTGTGTATATGGGTTGTGTAAGTATAAGGAATGCACTGTGTAAGGGTAGCTCCAATTGTGAGTTTGGGTATCATTGGGTTTCCAAAACAAGTGTAAAGGTAACATATTTTTTAATGTTTTCATAATGGTAAACCCTCACTGCATATAGGGAAACACTCTTTTCCAAAGGTTATATAAGGTTACCTACCCACAATATATGGGTCAAATAAGATGTGTAAGGGTAGTTACATGGTTTCAATGGATGCATAAGGGAGTCTTGGTACACTTACATGACACATAATATCTTCTTAATGTTAATACAATATTATTCTTATGAAACACACATTTTGGGAGAAAAATTAATAAAAACATGGATTCTCATTTCATCACCTCTAGAATGACCCTATAACACATTTTTCGTATTTTTAAAGGTCATATATAAAGGAATTAATTTTTTTCAACCAATATAAATAGAATAAAAAATGGGGATCTTCATTTTAGATTTTTTAATACTAAATAATAGAATTCCTTGGTTATTTATTTTAAATTAACTAAGCATTACAGGAAATGATTTTTTATCCTTATGAGAATAGTGTTCAGGGTTTCTACCTACAGTTAAAGGGGATCTGATTTCTATGGTACTTCTCTTTTCATTCCTTAGTTGTAGTACCATAAAATGTTTTTTCATTGATATTTCATTCCTCAAATCTCTATAATATATTTTTGCGCCAAGGAACTATTTTACTTTTTTGAGGTAGGAGTCTCTGTACATTGGTGTTAACCCTAAAAAACGAAATGTTCCTGCTAATTTGTTTGGATTCATTAATGAAATTATCTCATAGATTTTACCTTTTTATATAATGTAATTTTAAATTGTTTTTTTTATATAAAAATAGTTTACACAATTTTTTGAATGAGGGAATCATTGAAAGGTGGTTTTGATTCTAAAATGGATTTTCAAGAAGGGAGCATTGAGTTTTGGCTTCAAAAATGATTTTTAAATAATGAAATTTTTTTATTAATGTTTTTTAGAAAATATAAATCAATTGGAATCTTGCGTTCATTGGTATGAAAAAATGGAAACCATAGTGTGTGTGTAAACACCTAGAATTATAATAGGTTATTATGAGTTTGAGTCAAAAAAATGTTTATCCTGATATTGATAGGTTGTGGTTTGACTCGATATCATAGAATTCCTATTAATATGACTATGGTTTCATTCAATTTTCATAGTATATATTCCCATAATCTAGAGACCAACATTTTATTGGTTTTATTACACATTGTTATGGTTCCATGTGTAATTTCATACATGTTTATTTATGGTTTTTGGCCCACGGACATGGTTCCCAAGAACCATACTACATTATCATTGTTAATTTTATGAAATAAATTATATTCCCGCCATATTATGTTTCAATATACGGTTGATTTTATTAATAACACTATTTATCCTTCTTAAATATATTCATATTCTTTTTTCTTTGAATATGGGTTTTTTAAATGAATCCGAAGGAAATTTTAAAAAATGGTTTCATATGGAAATTTCATTATTAACTAGCTTTGTTTTAAATAATTACCTAATAGTTTCATGGGGTTAGGATTTTTATTTATTCATTGGTGATATCCTAATTGGTTTTTTTCATAGACCCTAATTATACCTTTGAATGGTTGTAGAATTTGTTTTATAGGACTTTGGTAAAGGGAAAGGCATCAGAAAATTCATTGGATTCTCTTTAGTTTTGTCACATTCTTGGTGAGATGGTTTTGTTGTTATGGATGGTAACATGGAGAGACACTCTATAGAATCTTCTCATTTTTGTTTTTTTGGAATTTTTACATCTTATTTCTTGATTTACCTTTAATCCTCATATACTATAGTTTTTCTTTTTTCAATTATTCAGACGATATGTTAGGGATTTGTTTTAAAGCATTTTTATATAGTGGTTAATCTCAAGTGATATGTTTTGTGAACATGGGATGGTACATAAAACCAAATAATAAAAAAACAACTAATTGTAAGAGAGAAATAACATATAAGTGATTAAAATTATCAAATAAACTTAAAAAAGTTTCATATATAAAATAAATTCATTAATAAAAATAATGGAATAAACTTTTTAGACTTCCAAAGTGACATCCAAATCATTCCTTGAAAAAAAATTAATGCTTTATGTGTTATAAAAACCCCTTTTATAGTATCAAACTTTTATTGTTATTTAACATGAATATCTAAATACTTACAAGAAAAAATCATAAGTATTTACTTGATCTTTAAAATCCATTATATGTAAAATAACCTAATGAACATTATTAATAACTCTAGTACTTAGTATGAATCTTTATATTGATTAATTAAAGAGGCTATATTTTTATATTAATTAATTTTTATGGGAATTAGTTATATAATCATTGGTTTAATTGATTACGGTGTATGCCTAACCAATTATAGAATTATATCTTGGTTGTAACCTTGATAGAATGAACGATGTCTTGGCCATGACCTTGATGGAATGAATAATTATTTGGTAAAGAACATAATGTGATAATCTTCCTAAAATTAGGTATTTAATCACTATGAATTCAGTTATTATATCCATTTATTTATTAATATTTTTAAACATGGATTTGTTTCAAGCTCATGTGATTAGTTATATTATATTATTTGACAATAATTTGTTTCTTTTAATATTATTCATTCTAACTGTATGCCCTGATAACTTCTGATATACATTTCCCATTATTAATATTTGGTATTACCCTTCTAATTTTTCCATTAAATTATGTTAAAAAGAATATCGTTACACATTATATATCTGTAAGATTATCTTGAGTGGATATACATTAAATATTTCTTATGGATTAACTAGATTCTAATATAGTAGAAAAAAAAATATTCATTTGATAAGAGAAAAATGGTCCTTATTAGTTAAATTTTTTAATTATTTATAAAATTATATACCAAAAATTTATTTTGAATTTATGTGAATCAATAATATTTGGTGATATGTTATTAATTGTTCGTTAAAATTTTTTCACATTAGTTAATTTAAAATATGTTATGTAAGGAAGGTGTTTATTATCAAAAGATCCCAAGAGTACTAGTTTGAGGAATTATATTTGATATGAAATGAGGGTCTAGATAAAATTATAGATTAGGATGTCATCAGTTGAAGATAATTGAAGTGTTATAAATGTCCTCAAGTGTTGATGAATTAAATATGATCATAATGTCAAAGGTATAGATAACTATTTGGGATTGAAATAGGTAGTATTGTATAATTGTCGATGTTTAAGAATCAGGTTGGGAGAACATTAGTGAAACTTTTAATGATAAGACTAGGTGAAAAGTATAGTTATATCATGAAATCTTAAATAGTATTCATGTATATATTGTGAGGTTTATATGAAATTAAATCCATTTCTAGATACTTGAAGGTGGATGTGGCTATGGCATAGATACACCTTGGGGTAATCAACCTGAAGAAGGATGGATGAGTATCAGCTCAATCTTCACACTAATGCATGGTGAGTGGTCCTAATACTCTATACTAGGGTAGAAACACCACATGGATATTCTTTGTTTTATAATATGTTTTTTGACAAATCAGTACATGGGATTTGTATATATTTTGGTTGGATAACCAAATAGGAAATTGATCATGGATATCTTATATTTATATATAGAGATCCACAAGTTTATTTAGATATTTATTGATATTTCATTTCATATATAAAGGGTAATTTTTATTTTGTGATTATATATTTTAATTATATCGAGGTATATAATATTATAATAATGTTTTTGGTAGTGGGGGACATCTATTTTCAGGAATAGTTTAAGTTATATAATATAATATACTCTAAGTAATCTATGTTGAACTAATAATGAAATAGGTTAAACCATGTGTGATTTAGGTTGAATAGAAATATCATGTAGGGTTTTGAAGTGTAATTCATTTTGAGGATGAATGTTTCCAATAATTATTAACAATAATTCTATTATGTTGTAAGGTGTTATTCACTCATGTTATCTCCTTTTGGTTTTAGTAATGGCTAAATCCCAACAGAATCAATTTATAAATGGGTTCCATAGAAAATATCTACAAATTACTAAAAGGAACATTAATTCAACAAGAGTTTGTTTGAGAAATATTGTGGTTATGAATAAACAAATATTGTGAATTTTTATTAAAAATATAACCAATGATTAATTTCCAAAACCCCCAAAAATGAAAAGGATAAAATTTGAACTAACTTCAAGTGATAAATATTATGATGTAATGAAGTTTTAATTTCCTACATGATAAGAAGGTGGAAATATACACCCAAGGCAGTGGCCTAAAGGAACTATTAAACTCACTGTGAGTTCAAAAGGAGGGAGTAAAAGAACAAGTTAATAAAGAAAGACAAAAAAATAAGTTAACCTGGCAAATGAAAGTATGTGTTTCTAAGTAATTAATAATATATTAATGTATAAAAATAATTTTATATTATAATTTACCTTATGAATATATTTTAAAAAACATTAACTAATTTTATAAATAAATGATAATTAAAAATCATAGGATCAAGTTTATTTAAAGTAGTGTACAATTTAAAACCCTAAAATTTTAAATTATATATTCCTTTAAGACTGGATGTGGTTTATGACCTATGATATACACAATACTGAACAAAAAAGAACTACATAAAATTATATAATAATCAACATTTGTTTGTGTAATTTGATGGTAAAAATATATTTAACTGAATTATGAAATGTATATATTAATTAAAAATAGGTAAAAATTAATTATGTAGAATTGATAAAATTCAATTACTGTATCTAAGTAACTAGTAAGCATAATTTATGATTTAAAATTCAATATTTCAAAAATCGTATTTCATTATCCTTATATTAAGATACTAAATATATTATGGATAAAATATATTATTGATATTAATAGCATGCTAACACCATATTTTCTGAGTTATTAATTGAAAATAATAATTTTAATTTTTAATATATTAAAATTTTATTTTCCTAGAATAATTTATTTTTTGTTTTGTAGTAAAAAATACAGTTTTTATTTATGGTGTACAATTTATCAAAATATAAAGATAAAATTATAAAATATATTCTTATAAAAATCTTACAGGATAAAATATGTATTTATGAAGTAGAAATATGCTTTTGAAAATACTATTGTGGATTTGGAAAACATAGGTTTCACATTCTATACACATAATTAATATTTCTAAATAAAATAATCTTTTTTTTAGATTTTCATTTGATAAAAAATTATTTCAGAAAAATTAGTTTTTGGAATACATTGAAATAAAAATTATTATTTTTATTAAAAAAATATATTATATACATATAAAACATTTATAATTTTATCCTACTCATAAATTGTATCCTTAAAAATACAATTTATCTAAAAACTAGTGATTACCCAAGAAATATAGTAACATTAAAATTACATATAAATAAACATATGAAAATTATTTGATAAAAATTATCTATTATTTATAAATTATAATGTAAAAAATATTTAATGAGGATCATTTTATTTTTACACATTAAAAGTCAATTACTTATATAAAATTAACTACCACGGTAAAGAAAATAGTAAAAAGTTAAATATATACGTGTAAAAGACCTGATAAAGGTTCAAACGATTTGTTAAAATTAATGATATTGGATTTATTAATGCTTTATCCTTACATATTTAATTATTTTTTATGTTTTGGTTCCTTTAAACCTTTAATAGTGACTTTCCACTATTCATATGTAATGTGTACTCCCAAAAGTACACTTCTCAGCATTTATAAATGGGGGACAATTCAAACCCTTCATGAAACCCTTATTCATTTAAATATATTAATTAAATTATCATATTTTTATCCACCAAGAATTATCTATGAATTTTATAATCCACTAGTCTCAAGTATAAATCATAATACCATAGTTTCCAAAGACACTTCCAAGAAAAATCTGTAGTTCTCGACAAACATATTTCAAACTACATAGCCTTTTATTCGTAAACATTCTCTTCAAATATTATTCTATCCACAATAATATAATTAATTTTTTATGAATATATTTTCATGATATAATATTTTTTTATAATCTACTATTTAATTCATTCCATATTTTGCGAAAAATTAAACAACATCAATCATGATTATGTGTGGGCACCCACCTCCACAAAGCAATGATGTTCAATTTTCCTCATCACCAATTTTGGAAGATAGAAATTATAGATTATATGATTTAATATGTATTTAATTTAACAATTATTTTTTTAAATGATAAATTAATACATACCATAATTCTATCCCATTTGTTGAGAAATGGAAACATTAACCCTTTGTATGTACGGACTAAATCCTTCATAAATGATGAATTTCATTATTTATCCCCACCATCCATGTTTAGTTCCAAGAATAAATCTAATAATTATATAAGAATTTTATGTAATTCTCAATCTTATGTAAATGTTATGTTATCATTACATAAAAAAATCATTACTCAAAGAATCATTATAACACTCCCCAGTCTGAGTTATTTTTACCACTTAAATGAATGATGTTATTATATTTACATTATGAATTATTATATTATATTATATAATGATAATTTAACGTAAAAATAATGTATTTTATATTGTTTATTGATTTTTTAATTGTTCATATAATATTTAATATATTTATTTATAACAAACTTTTTGATCGTTAAACAAGTCAAAACTTGGTCATCATAATTTTTGTTTTCACAAAATATAACACCAAAAATCACCAAATAAAATTTTAATATCGTGAATCATTAAAAAAACATGATCATAGTATATTGTATAATCTATGAATGAGGAAATATTATTAATAAACATGAACTAACCAAGAAATTACAAAAAAAGTATGAAACAAGGAATCATAATTTCTAGCACCTGATGACAAAAATAACCTAACAGATGACTAATATAACTATAATAAATGGTTGTAAATAATGTTCATAGAGGGAAAAATATTTATTTGAATGTGTTTTTTTAAAAAGATATTAATTGTTTTTATTTTTTTATTAATGAGTTTAGAATACAGTTTGACTAATCCGGAATAATGGAAAGGGGTTCTTTACCTCAAATTTCAATTCCATGAGACACCATTCTATTAGAAACAATGTTAAATATTTTATTATTTAACTAATACCAATTGTATATTTTATTTCCTTATACCCACATTATTCATGGTATTTAATATTCCATTATTAATTCTATCCTTTATGGGATTTTTATTTGAATATTTCTAAAGTCATAAGTATTATTTGTCACTATTTTCAATTCCATGGGACATGTAATTTATTAAGAACCATTTTCCTTTTTATGAAACTGCCAATACCCTATTATCTCCAGGTATATTGTTTCACCACCCATCACCTTGATACTGTATGGTGACTACCCCAATCCCACCATCGATAGGCCAGGGGTTGGTGACTATCACCGGAAAGTCATATACAAAAAAGGGAAGGCATTCCCTTTAAACCTATACATTCACAGACATGTCATACTGCACACAACCGAGCACAATGGAAAGAAGGTAGTAAAAACACCAAAAATTACCACTTGTGAGAGAAAATGGTGTAAACTAAACGTAATGGGTCAAAATATGAGCCCAACTAAATGGAATGGTCAATAATGGAAGAAAAAACTACGGAGATCATCCTCTAAGGAACCTACATGAAGGGTAGGTAAAACTCCCTGTTGGATGTCACTACAACACAACACGTCTATCGATCCACCTCTGAGCACCATCTAGCCCTGGCTCCCCAAAGTTCCAGTCAATGGTTTCCATCATCTGCACAATCCACAACAGGAGCGGGCAAAGCCCGTATAGGGGGAGTATAAAAATACTCTATAGGGATGCCGAGACAAGCTCGAGTATCACGGAAATACAAAAAATAAAGAATACCACAATGAAAGATCTCTATGTAAATCACAAAGTGAAAGACATAACTCACACTAGGTATAACATAATTACAAAAGTATAAATTATTATTCAAAAAACTATATCATCTTATTCTATTGAGAGGATATTCTACTGATCCATGAAGGGTCACTCTAATATTGATCCAAAAAGGATATCTCTACTGGTAATACCTGGAGGGTCTCTCTCATGACGATCTATAAAGGGTTTCTCTCATTCTGATCGCCTATGGGTCACTCCATTGTTGATCCATGATGGGAACTCTCTGACTGATCCACTACGGGTTGTGATACTACCGATCCATTAAGTTTATATCTCTTTTGGATACCCAAATGGTTGATCCATCATAGATCCACAAAGGGTTACTCTGTTGTGGATCCACAAAGGGTCTCTCTTTATTCATCACGTCACAGCCAGCCACCGCATTCCTACACCTAGCAAGGTTGATTCCAGGAGGATCTTCTCCTCAAGTTATAATTTATTCCTAAACCACCATGAATTCCCACAAATATTAACCCAAAGGGTTTTCTCATCACGGTGTCCCAACACAAAAGGTGACGCGTCGAATTGATTCATAGTCTGTAAGATATGGATTTTTTGTAAAACGAGAATGACTACATTCGATTCTGATCCAACCGGGATATACTCTACCCCTACTAAAATTGACGTATAGTATCATAGAAGGACTGACTCATCAAGAGGGTCCTAGATTCCAAAAAATGTCATCAATCGGATGCCCTGTTGGAAAGATACATGCATTTTAGTAAACAGGGGTCGGTTGCATCCGTGCCTCGTTCAAAAAGGTCAGACCGACTAGACCAAACTCGGACCAGGGTCATGCATGACCCATATTGTCTACCTAGCCCATTGAGAATCACTGGACCTAGTCTAGATTAGTTGTGGGTCCAATTTTTTGGGTCATAGAGTGACTCGAATTTATTTGGACAAACCTATACTGGTGGCATGATCAAATTACGACTTGAGCTGCTCAACTGTCTGATCATCTTCCCCCAACATAGTTTGACATTGTTCGACCGGTTCGAAAAATCAGATGTGCTGTTTGGGCGGCCTGGTGGACTGGCTGGTTCGGCTTGGCACGAAGGGCTTCCCAGGATTAGTCCAAACCGACTTGGCCAGTCTGATGCTCCATGGACGAGTTCGGCCGGTCAGGTTGGGGCGTACATTCAGACAGTCAACCCAGCCACCCCTTCAGTCAATCAAGTCATGACTATGTGGGATGCACCTCCACACAGTGCCATGTGGAACTGCGTCTCCCACACACTGTCATGACCGGCAGGCCGCATCATCCTACTACTCTGTTGTCGCGCGTGCCACTCCATCTTACTGTCCTCATATGCCTGCGTCACTTGACACAACTTCATGGCATGCCGCCACTTGCTCGTAGCCGTCTTCGTGAGCCCCCACTGGCGGTCCCTTCTATGGACCACCAGGTCCGCACCGGTGGTCCGTTCGTCGCGTCATCTATGCATCCAGCCTCTGTGGGGTGCCCTCTTCACTAAAAATACCCTGAATTCTCCTTTCCACAATTTTGAATGTTTTACCATGAATAAAATACAATAACACGCAAGGAAGAGGGACTTGGGTCTTGTTTGTGTTTTCTCACTCCCTCTGTGTTAGATATGTATAATTAAAGGGATGTTTTGGATTTTAATAAATGAATCTATCCTAGCATTCATGTTCCCAAATTTGACAACCATCCCAAGAGAACACATGATCCACAGATTAGAATATTCATGGGATGATCTGCATTCATTTTTTTATAATGAAGAATGGGGAATTAAAAACAATAAAAAAGAAAGCATAACCCCAACCTAGATTGTTGGATCTGCTACTGATAATGGATGAGATCACCATCATTGTTGTCTATCCATGAATCGTAAGCGGTTGGCACCACATTTTTCGATCATCATTGGAAAGGAATTCTACCATAGGTTCATCATAGAATCTACAAAGTTTAATTCTCCACACTCCAACACATTAATTTAATAAAAAGAAACATGTCACAATTATTCTGTTATGCTGCGAGGTTGGGTCGTTGCGCAGTTTCATTTAGGAAATAGTTACTCTTTCTTAATTAGCCATTAATGATCCACATTTAATGTGCATCAGCATCGCCTCGTCACAACACTATTGTGCCGCCTTTATCCACTAAATGGCGCAAAAGAAATTAAAATAACTTTTTTATGTTATTTTAATATTTTCTGAAAATTCTGAAAAGTAACTTCTTCATTCAACCCCTACCAATCGATGTTAGGTCCTTTCTAGGAAATCCCTGATGTTATGATTTTAATTGTGACTTATATTTTTTATCCAAGCACCTTTTCAAAATATAGAAAAACATTCTCACATGTTTACTTAAGTGATCTTATAGAATGTTCAAAATTTTGTTTTAGGATCTTTGGGCTTCAAAATCACATACCGTCAAAGCATGTGGTCTCAAAATAATATCATATATTTTAAAAAATTAAATATAAATTCCTGGAAATTAAGATCTCCCTAGCTTGGTGATTTACGTCCCAAATTGAAAAAAAGGCTAATCAAACAAATGGGGGGGGGACTACGAATGAATATGAGCCTCCTGCACTGATGTTCTCTCCTGGAGGTCCCCATACAGCCACCAAACGTGCACCCGAGGAATTGAATATCAAGTAAGGACCCTCTCTTTTTGATACGCTATCTCCACCGAGAACTCTAAAAACATCACCACATCAGCAATGTCCAACTCCCCCAGTCAATGAAATGTGATGGATCCTTTACGTACCACCTCTGCTAAGACACGTGAAAAACATTGTGCACCCAGTACATATTTGGGGGATGATCAAGGCATTAGTCCACAACACCAACTCTAGAGAGAATCTAGAAATGTCCGATGAACCTTAGAGAAAACATGTCAGCCTAGCCAAATCTCTGCAATACCCATAGGGGTGTTACCCAAATGAAAACCTGGCCTCCCCCCTCAGATTCTAAGGGTATCCATCTCATGTCGAAATAAAACATATTTTTACTATGTGCAGTCCACATCCACTCCTAGATGATCTTCACCTTCTATGTGGTAGCATGTACCAACTATAGACCCACGAGTGCTGAATCCCCTGGATCATTCTAGCATATAGGTGATCTGCATGGCTGCCCGTACAAGGCCTCAAATGGTGTCATGCTAATGGTGGAGTGATAGCTATTTGTTGTAAGAAAACTCTACTAGTGGTAAGTGGTCCTCCCAACTGTATCCAAAGTCTAGGACATAAGCACAAAGCATTTCCTCTAAGGATTGTATGGTCTGCTCTATCTGACCATCTATCTGGGGGTGAAAAGTTTTTCTCAAGCACAGATGAGTCCCGAATGCCTCTTGGATCCCCTTACACAATCTGGATGTAAAGCGTGCATCATGGTTTGAGATTTTCATCGAAGGAACCCCATGAATCCATACAATATTATAGATTTAGAGATTCCATAAGCCCTCTACTAATCCCAGATCCCATATGGGTAGGAAGTGATCAGACGTGGTGGGTCGGTCAAGAATCATCCAGATAGAGTCGTGGCCCCCAGACGTGCGTGGTAACCCCATCATGAAGCACATGAGGATACCATCCAACTTCCACTCAAGTACATAGAGTGGTAGTGGAACGCCTATTGGGATCTGATGATTAGATTTCACATACTGACTAGTGATGCATCATGAAATGCACCGTTCATGGAGATGGTAAGTCGTACGTATACATGAACACTACTTTCATTTATATCTCATATTTAATGAAATTCAAACTTAATGATACCAAGGTATATTATAATTCCTATATAATTTGATATGATATATGTGTTACATTTTTTAATTAACTCCATCCTATATGCATTCCATGTATGTAATATATGAATCTTATCACCTTGAGGGAGCGGCAGTCTAGACTTCCTCAATTTAAATTATCATGTTCACACATATTAGAAAGCAAAAGGTGTTTTTTTAAATTAAAATTACAGAAGAATTAAGAAAACATAAACATAATATATATTATATATATAAATATAGTTCCATCATAATGGCCACCATAAGATGTGGTAGGATATAATTGAACAATCATCGTTTCATGAGGCAGTAGTTCGCCGTCCACAGAAACAATATGTTGTTTTCCCATTACATGGAGGTGTGTGTATGTGTACCTCGAATCCTTATCATAACAAAAACCTAGTATATTGATCTTACTGTTGTTGTTATAAAATAATGATATAAAAAGATATCAGGGGGTTGGAGATGTAAAATAAAAGAAGATAACTTTAGGGAATATGTTACCTTAAAATTGGGTAACTCCATTTGGGTTTGAACAAATATAATTTATTGAAGTGCCTTCTACCTAAATTAAGGATTATAAGTGGAAGGTATGGATCTTAAGAGATTATTTGGGTAGTTTTTGGATGATCGAAGGGGATTTAGAGGTGTGAGTAATGGGTTAGAGGTGGGGGATTTTTATAAGGGGGTGGAGGGGCTCTTTAGGTAAGTGTGAAAATATTATTTTATTATATAATGATTTCCGGTTTCTAAAGGTCCAAAACTTTTTATAGTCGAAGATAGGATGAATCGTGGTTGAAATAAAATCATCAAATAATAATTGGATAGTTTTTGGATATTTGTTGATCTTTATAATTTTTTTATTTAAATCATTCATTAATGAGGTAAACACTAAATCATTATTGTGTCATAAATAATTTAATTTATTTGAGGATTAAAAATTTAAAAAAATACCATGATGTAGGATATAATTTTATCTTTATAATGAATATTTAAAGTAAATGATATAACTTATATAAACCCATGTAAAAAGTAATTTACAAAAAGAAATATGTTGAAGTTATATTTGTCTTTACTTAAAATTAATTAATAAAAGTGTCATTATCATTCTTAAGGTGACCTATAGGGTCCCAAAATCTACCGAAAGATTCCCATGGTTGGCCTTGATTCACCCAATAAGGTTAGGATATGTGTTATGGTAATTTTGTATTATTAGAATATTTATTTTACCTTGAATTAGCCCATTTACCTTTAACAACGTAAAATAAAAGTCAAAAGTAACAATTCATCAAAAATTATTTCCGTATTATTAAACCACATTTTTCTTACTAATAACAACCATGTAAATTTGATTTTAAAAATTCAATTCAAAGATGCAGTCAAAATTTATTTTAATGAAAAAGTCAAATTTTTAACAACTACTTAGTTGTTTCACTATTAATCAAAAATTGATGTTTTTCAGAAAAATACCAAAAATTTAAACTAAGATATATTAGATATTTAGAATTCAAAATTGATGTCTATTTTACCAAATTCAAAACACAGAAGTTATTTTAATTAATTTAAAATTAATTCCCGTTGTTAAAACAAAAGGCATGTTTTTAAGAAATATAACTATCAAAATATTGACACTTTTTTATGTTCAACTTTATATTGAAATTACTTCCAACGACAAAAATTGCATGAAATGGTAAAAATATAATCTAATTGAACATAAAAACAAATTTAAAAGATAATATAACCATATAAATAAATTATATTAAAAGGTAGTTTTGAGTTAAAATACATAATTTCTCACTATTCATAAAAAATGAATATTATTAGAAAATACCAAAATGTAATCCAAAGTAAATTTTGGTGTCTTGATGCAAAATAAGAATTTCTTTTTGTCAAATTGAATAGGTAAAAGTGTCAAATATTTTATTTAAAAAGCGTTCACCATTAAATGGTGGTAAAATTGCATTTTTTTTAAAATACAATTTTTGTCTGAAAAATTGAATTTGTTCTTATAATATGTCTATGAAACACATAATACATATTTAAAAATATATTGAGAATATAAATTTTAAAATCCAGTTAATACTATTCATAACCATTTTTTGAATGGCTAGTATGGTAAGTCGTGGTGCGCTCGAACTCTGTGTTGCGTATAGTACACGTTATTGAATTCCTTTGAAGAGATAACATAACACGAAATCTTGGGGTGTTACATTCTACCCTCCTTCAATAAATTGTGTATTCATAATTTTAAATTGTTCTTCAAAAATAAAAGGTTAAAAATATAAAAATACCAATTTGGAAAACCCACGTTGAAAATTGGGTTAATAAAATTTAGTCTTAATAAAAGGGAAATGGAATGAAAATTTCACCACCATTTATGATCTTGATTAGGATAACATTGGTGGAAATTAAAGACACATAATTTGAGGAAAAATGTAGATACTTATAAGAAGTGATTGAGGTCATCAATCATGAACAAGTGTAAAATTTAGGGCCTTAAATCCATCAATCTATGATTATTTATAATATCATCGGTTCAACAAAACATAAAGAATTAGAATAACACATTTTTTATTTTGAGATCCCTTCCGTAATGAATAATAATTAATTTATTCATAGAATAAAAGAAAAAAATACACTTGATAATTAGAGTTTTATCCTTAATCAAATTCTTACCACAAAATCATCTTTATATCCAAATGATTAGTATTTAAGATGACTTGGTCACACCTAAAGTAATAGAATCAACTTAGAGAGAATCACATAATCAACAACGGATGAACTACATGTCATCTTTTTCTTTAGAAATTAACCAAAACCAAAATGGTTAGTAAAATATCAGATGATCCGAAAAAATTATAATCCTTTAGAGAAAGAAATACTAATCCTAATTTTGAAAATTAAACGGAAAATACCCAAAGATCAATAAATACCATTCAATAAAAAAATTTCCATTAACTATTTCAATTAAATCCAATATGATAATGAAACCCAAAACTCAAAAGATTTTTATTATGTAGTCTTCCACATTAAATTTTATTTCCCAATATCATCAACTACTTTTAAAGTCACATACTCAAAAGTAATTAGCCTAATCACATATTCTATATGATAGGTCAATAATTTCCATAAATAACCCAAATATCTATAAATCCACAATAAAAATATACATAAAAACCTTCCATTACTCCTAAAATGAAATCCCATATAACTCTATTTTACTTAGGCATATAGTGTTACCAAATGAGCGAACATCTTCCAATATAACATTTATCACTTAATCACCAAATCATTTTCTTATAATAAGGATAAATCATAATTTCCCAAAATCAACATAATATTGATCCATAAAATCATTTAACAAAAACTAATTAGACATACTATCCAAGGACTTCACGTAGTCCAGTGGTAGGTGATAAATCCCAGTCTCACTTTGGTTGTGGGTTCGATTCCTGTAGCGTTGTCTGACGTGACGGGTTGTCACACTATCTGCGTGTTATCCTTTTTCAAAAACAATATATTTTTATATTATTCCAAAAACTAATATAAATTACTCAAAAATAACCCTACAATTTTTAACAATAAATGTTGTCTCATACCTAGAATTTTCATCCTAAAAATTAATAACCTGTAATTGCCTCAAATTCAAGGATCATATAAACCCAAATTTTTATTTAGAACTATATCCCCAAAATAAATGATAATTCCTTCTCGAATAGTATTTTTACCTAAAAACTACAGGGTTACACATATAAGGTAAAGATTATTCCAAATTAATCCCATCTTAAAAGAGCACTAATACTTTTAAACATTTTTCTGTCAATTTATTTCCACATAGTTTCTTCATCTACCAAGTGTTTATCCTATAGAATAGGTCATTGACTCGGGTAATGACCATGTCCCATACATTTATTGAAAATGACTATAAATGGATTATTGGGATCATTTTATTTTCTTCCATAGTAAAATTCATTTTCCTCGACAAATAATTTTTTATGACCTTATTTCCCACGAATAAAGCATTTATTGTTTCTATTGAGACACTTTCCGGGGTGTTACCTTCCAAATTTACTATATGATGGAAAATGAGATATCTTTTCACCATGGTCTACACTACTAGAGCTCTTATCATTCACCACCTTTCTATTTTTTGTTATGTCTAGGAGTTGGTTAATTTATATGTTGCTGATCATATTTTTGAAAAATGATTCTGCATGAACACAATATCTTTTACGTCTATCAACATTCCATTTCTTTACTCATTTCCACCACCGTTCCCACCTTCTGCATCATGTTCAATGTTAATATGACTTCTGTTGAATGCATTTATTGACTAAAAGTAGAAGTCATAGTGTGAGTTATAAAATCATTTAGTGAATATCATGACACCTTTTTCCAAAATAAGACACATTAGGATCAACCAATGTTATTTATTCTCATCATATATTAAAATCCTTTAAATCAGTTTTTAGATAAAATGTGAATTATCCTAAGAATATCCCTATGGAGTTTCGTAACTAAGAGTGCAACAAGGCCCGTTGTTGTGTACCAGGATACCCCAGGTCAATCCGGAAACTCCTTCATAGAGTTTTAAATCCTAGGTACATCACTGCTAGAGCCATATCTACATACTCATATCCAATCAGGGATGTATTTCTTGGAAATAACACATAATGTTTACATTACAAAATTTTTTGGATGGTCTTTTATAATAATCATCAATTTCTATCTTAGGGTAGTTTTTTCTAATCCATGCTTTTCTAATTCTAGTATCCAAGGTTTGAACTAAACTTCTCTGATTCAAATTGTAACACCCAAACCCTAGAAAACAGGATCTGGTGCATTATTTTAATACATTAGCATGAATACAATAAAATAATGTCTTGAAAAATAGATCTTTTTAGCAATCTTGGAAAATATATTACATACATGAACGTTACATTAAACATTAAAAAATAAAACACAACATAAATTATCCTTTGGGAACCCCATTAATCACCTATCTTAACCCTACATATCAATCATAATACACGTCTTGGATTCCTGGGAAAATAAAACATAAGAAAGGGGTGAGCTCAGATGCTCAGTAAGAGTAAGAAATATAACGGAAGATAACATAAACATTAGGTATAGTGAATAATTGAAAACACATGACTTTTCAAATAATAAATGTTAACACTTTTTGGTAGGAATATGAGATGATTAAATAATTCCATAATAAAACAGAGTTATGGGTATTCTATTATTCGAATAACAACTTGAAATATCAATAGCTAATATCATAATCATGGAATTAATAATAGAGGACATCATATCCACATTTTCAAGGCCTCGTGCGAAGACTACATTAAGATTTTGTAAAGGCCTTGTTAAAAGACACTAGTTTTTCTCATTAGACCTTCCAATGAATCAATTATATATAGCGGGATCCACACATCACTTACTATGTCCAATTAATTTCTCATATGAAAAGGTTGAAATATAACATAAATATTCGTATTAAAACTAGCATTCGAAATGTCAATACTTTATCCATAAACCATGAATGGTATAAAAATAGAACATACAAAGTCAGTCATAACTCATTAAATACTATATATAAGAATTTATTATAATAAATTAACCTTAATAGAGAATAAATAAGGATATTGATGTAGTTGAAAATAATCATCAATACTATTTCAGAGAAATATCACCCCTTTTTCTTGAAAACATTTAAAAGATTTACTATTTATCAATATGACGTTTAAAATAGATTTTTTAATCAATGTGTCCCATACCACGTCGAAAAATTTAAAAGTAATTTTAATTTTAACACATTAACGTCTGTATAAATAAATCCATAATACCATTTTTAAAACATGGACATTATTGAGAAAGATTTAGAAGAATAAATCTTTAAAACAGTTAAAATTATATTTTAGTTACACTTTCTAACCAAATAAGAGACACTTGAATACAAATAATTGAGTTAATAAAAACATTATAATATCATGAGAATAAAGGGATTCAATTTATACTATGTCAAATATATAATATATACACCATATAAAAATGAATTGTCATATAATCATCAAAGAGGTATCAATGGAATTTAAATTAAGATAAAGTCCCTTAAAAAGACTGTGTCCTTAGGTTAAGGATAAATCAATGAAATAATTATGTCTAAAAAATATAAATAAAGTCAATATGATTGGATATTTAGTGTAAATCAATCAGATTACATTCACATATATTCTTGTAAAAACATTACCAATGACTTTGATGTTTAACTCAATGAATGGTAATTGAGTTAAGATTACTCTTATCAAGTACGTAACAACGCATTCAGAAATTTTCAACAGAATGATTATTTGTATAAAAAGTATATCCACACAAAAATCAATGGATGTTACTACATAAATTATAAATTTTTATTCTACAAGTAATCTTGGGGTAAAATAATCAATGACGTTTGTGTAATGCCCAGTGAGTGGAAATTTAAATTTGAAATTCCCTTACCGATTTGGTAACATACAAAACATACACCCCATGAAAGAAGGATCATACAATAAAGATATAAATACCCCTAAACCAAAGTATAATACACCAAGAATACAATCAAGATCAGTACATACACCACACAAAAGGAAATAGTGGTTAATATAACATGAATCTCACGGGAATAAAAAGTGATATAAAAAACTATTACCACATTGTAATCAATCGAGTTGTATAAAAAAAGTAAATAAAAAACAAATTTATCACATAATAACATTAATATAAATAGACTCAAGATAATACATATCAAATGGAAGTAAACAATACACCATAGACAACAAATAAGTGAAATAAATAGATATCTCACGGAATTAAAAGCCTGATAAGAAACCCCTTACCTCGTGTCCGAATTGACTCATTCATTCTTTAATCTCTTGAATAATAAACTAAATTTAATTTCTAGTTGATTATTAACCTTATTCAAGTTTATTATAACTTTTATATGACTTATTACCATGTTAAAAACATTATTTAATCATTTTAATTAATAATGGTCGTTTTGTCGATATTTGGGACTTGAGTAAAAAAGGAACTTGTTATAATAAACAATTGTCCATATGGTCAGAATTATATTATCTCAAGTATCATATTCATGATTTAAATATCATATATATCATATATATAGTGTATATATATATATTTATAATTAGTTCATGATATTTGGATATGAAAAATTAAATGCACCGTTCATGGAGACGGTAAGTCGTACATGCACATGAACACTATTTTCATTTCTATTTCATATTTAATGAAATGAAAACATAATGATACATAGGTATATTATAATTCCAGTATAATATCAGATTAAATATGTGTTAGATAATTTAATTAACTCCATCCTTTATATTTTCCGTGTATTTTATGAATAAATCATATCACCTTGAGGGGGAGGTAGTTTGCACTTCCTCAAATTAAATTATCATGTTCACACATATTAGAAAGAATAAATGTGGGTTTGTAAATGAAAATTAAAGAAGCATAGAGAGACCTTAAACATAATATATATCATACATAAATACAGTTCCATCAAAATGGCCACCATAAGAGGTGGTTGGAGATAATTGAATAATCATCGTTTCTTGATGCAATAGTTCACCGTCCACAGAAAAAATATGTTCTTTTCCCATTAGAAGGAGGTGTATGTAGTTGTGACTTGAATACATCTAATAAAAACAACCCTATATATTGATTATACTGGTTTTGTTATAAAAAAATGTAATAAAAATAGTGTAGGGGGTTGGGGAAGTAAACCAATTGAAGAGAACTTTATGGAAGGCGTTAACATAAAATTGGGTAACACCCTATGGCTTGAAACCAAAAGATTTATTGAAATTCCTTCTTCATAAGGTAAGGATTATAGGTGGAAGGGAGGGATATTGAGAGATAATTTAGGTATAGGTTGGACGAGCAAAGGGGCTTGAGAGGTGTGGGTAATGGGTTAGAGGTGAGAGATTTTTAAAAATGGGGAGGGGTTCTTTAGGAAAGTGTGAACAAATTATTTTATTATAAAATTATTTTAGGTTTTTAAAGGTCCAAAACTAATTAAAGTCTAAGATAAGATGATTAATGGTAGAAATAAAATCATCCAATAATAAATTTACATGTTTTTTGATTTTTTTTATTCTTTACAATCTTATTTATTTAAATCATTAATTAATGAGGCAAACACTACATCAGTAATGTGTCATAAAACATTTTATTAATTTGGTGTCTAAAAATTATAAAAATATAACACGATTTAGTAAATATTCATATATTTCTAATGAATATTTAAAGTAGAATACATAACTTATATAACCCCATGTAAAAATTTATTTACTTAATGATAAATGTTTAATTCTTTTTTGTCTTTAATTAAAATTAATTAATATAAAGTGTAATTATCACTTTTATGTTGCTACATGGGGTCCTAAAATCGACTCAAATATTTCAATGGTCTCCCATGACTCATCCAATATGGTTAGGACAATGGTTAAATTAATTTTGTATAATTAGAATATTTTTTACCTTGAATTACCCTATTTACCTTTAACTCCGGTAAATAAGTCAAAAGTTATTATTCACTAAAAAATATTTTCATATTATTGAACCAAGTTTTACTTAATAAAAAAAAATATATGCTGTATTTTCAATATTCAATTCACAGAAGGAGTAAATGAAAATTTAAATGAAAAAGTAGAATTTTTAACTACTACTTAGTGGTTTCACTATTCATTAAAAATTGATGTTTTTCATAAAAATACCAAAAAATCAGCCAAAGATATATTTGATATTCCAAAATAAAAAATCCTGTATATTTTACCAAATTCTAATCATAGAAGTTGGATTAATTAATATAAAATTAATTCCCGTTGTAGAAATAAAAAACGTGTTTTTTCGAAATATTAACTATCAAAAGATTGACACTTGTTTATTTTCAATTTTAAATTTAAATAACTTACAATGACCAAAATTGGATAAAATTGTAAAAATATAGTCTAATTAAACTTCAAAACCAATTAAATAGATAATTTAACTATATAAATAAATTAGATTTAAAAGCAGTTTTGAATTAAAATACAATATTTCTCACTATTCCTAAAAAATGTATATTATAATAAATATACCAAAATTTTATCCAAAGAAAATTCGGATTTCACAATTCTATAGAAGATATTTCATTTTTTCAAATTTAATATGTAAAAGTTTCAAATATTTTATTTAAAAAGGGTTCACCATTAAAAGGTGTTAAAATTGCATTTTTTTTAAAAATCCATTTTTTTCTAAAAAAATTGATTTTATTCTTAAAATATGTCTAAGAATCTCATAATAAATAATTAAAATTATATGTATTATATAAAATTAAACAATCTAATTAATACTATTCATAACCGTTTTTTGAATTGATAGTTTGGTAAGTCTTGCTGCACTCGAACTCATAGTTTCGTATAGTGAATGTTATTTATTTACTTTGAAAAGATAACGTACAATGCAATCATGGGGTGTTACATTCTCTCCTCCATAAATAAATTGAATCATCGTAATTTGAAATTGTTCTTCAAAAATAAAAGGTTAAAAATATAAAAATACCTTTTTGGAAAACCCACATCGAAAATTGGGATCATAAAAGTTATTCTTAATAAGGGGGAAATAGAATGAAAAAGTCACCACCAAATTATGATCTCGATTAGGAGAAAAATGGTGGAAATTAGAGAGACATAATTGGAGGAAAAACATAAATATTTATAGGGAGTGATCAAGGTTATCAATCACAAACATGTGTAAAATTGAGGGCCTCAAAGCCAATAATCTATGATGATTTAAAATATCATCGTTTCAACCAAACATAAAGCATTAGAAGAAAACATTTTTGGTTTTCAGATCCCTTCCATAAAGTTTAATAATTAATTTATTAATAGAATAATAAAAAATATATACTTGACAAGTAGAGTTTCATCCTTCATCTAATTCTTAACACAATCTCATCTTTCTACCCAAATGATGAGTATTCAAGATGACTTGGTCACACTTGAAACGATAGAATCAACATAAATAAAATAACATAATCCACAAAGGATGAACTATATATTTCCCTTTTCATTAGAGATTAACCAAATCCAAAATGGTTAGTAAAATATTGGATGATCCCCCAAAATTATATTCCTATAGAGAAAGAAATAATAATCCTTATTTCTAATATTAAACCAACAATACCCAAAGTTCAATAAATACCATTCAATAAACAATTGTCCCTAAAATCTTTCAATATAATTCAATTTAATATTGAATCCCAAAACTTAGGAGAATTTTCTTACATATTCTTCCTCATTAATTTGTATCTCTAAATAAAGTCGACTACTCTTAAAGTCACATAATTAAAATTAATTAAGATAATCACATATTCTCTATAATAGGTAAATCATTTCCATAAATAACCCAAATAACTATAAATAAAAAAAAATAAACATATATAAAAACCCACCATTTCCCCTCAAATAAAATTCCATAGTATTATATTTTCCATAGGCATATACTGTTACCGAAATAGCAAACATCTTCCAAAACCACATTTATCACTTAATTACCAAATAATTTTCCTATTCAAATGATAAATCATATGTTCCCAAAATCAACATATTCTTGATTCATAAAATCATTTAACTAAAAATAATTAGTCATATTAACCAGGGACTTCACGTTGGGCAGTAGTAAGCGATAAATCACAGTCTCACTTTGGATGTGGGTTCAATTCCCACAGCTTTGTCCTACATTTTGGGTTGCCACACGGTCTTCATGTTGTCTTTTTTCACAAACTATATATTTTTATAAGATTCCAAAATCTGAGATAAATTCCCCAAAAATAACCCTAACATATTTTAACCATAAATTTTATCTCACACCTCACATTTTCTTCCTAAAAAATAATAACCTATAATTACATCAAATTCAAGGATTATATAAACCCAAATGGTTATTTAGAACTATATCCATAAAAGAAAAGATAATTCTTCCTTGAATAGTATTTTCACAAAACAAACTGCAGGGTAACACATAAAAGAGGAAAGTGTTCCAATGTAAGCCCATCAACAAAGAGCACTAATTATTTTAAAAAAATTTCCATTACTTTATTTACACATAGTTTCTTACTTGGCCAAGATGTTATCCTATAGAATAGTGAAATGACATGGGTAATTCACAGGTCCCCAACTTTTACAAAAAATCACTGTAAATGGATTTTTGGGATCATTTATATTTTCTTCCATAGTATGCTTCATTTTTTCTCAACAATTGTTTATTTTATGTCCTTTTTCCCACGCATAAATAATTTATTTTTTCCATTGAGACACTTTACTTGGTGTTTCCTTCCACATTTCTAGCATGATGAAAAATGAGCATTATTTTCTCCATAGTCTTCACTACTCGATCACTTATCATTCATCACATTTCACTTCTTTGTTGAGTCTAGGTGTTGGTTAATATATATTTTGTTGATATTATTTTTGGAAATATGATTTTCCAGGAACATGATATATTTTAAATCTATCAAAATTCCATTTCGTTTCTCATTTCCACAACTATTCCCACCTTGTACATCATGTTCAATGTTACTATGACTACCTTGGAATCCAGCCATTGAGTAACACAAGAAATCCTAGTGTGAGTCATAAAATCATTTAGAGAATATAATGACACCTTGTTTTCAATCCATGAGACATTAAGATCATCCAAGTCTATTTATTTTCATCTTATATTAAAATCCTTCATATCAGTTTGTAAAGAAAATATGAATTATCCAAAGCATATCCCCCGGGATTGTCATAACCAAGACTGAATAAAGGCATGTTGTCGTGTACCAAGATACCCCGAGTCGACCCCAAAACTCCTTGTCTGAGTTATCACTCCAAGGTACATTTGTGCCAGAGCCATATCTACCTTCTCATATCCAGACATGGATTTATTTCTTGGAAATCCCATATAATGTTTTCATTACCAAAAGTTTTTCATGTTCTTCTATACTAGTCCTCAAAGTCTATCTTAGGGTAGTGTTTTATAATCAGAATTTTTCTAAATCAAGCTTCCAAGGTTTTACTAAACTTCCTCTGATACCAACTGTAACTCCCCAACCGAAGAAACCATCAGCTATTGGACTATTTTAATACATTTGCATGATTACACAAAAATGAGCTTCCAAAAGACCGAACAGTTTAACAATATTGTAAAATAGATTACATACATGAATTTTACACTACACATTAGAAAATAAAACACAAAATAAATTATCCTTTGAGAACTCCATTAATCCCTTAACATAACCCTTTATATCGGTCATAATACACTTCTTATAATCCTTTGAAAATAACACAAGAAAGGGGTGAGCTCAGATGCTCAGTAAGAGTAAGCAATACAATGGAAGATAACATAAACATTAGGCATGGTGAATAATTTAAAACACATGCCTTTTCTAATAATAAACATGGACAATTTATGGTATCAAGTTGAGATTAGTATATAATTCCATAATAAAATAGTGTCAAGGGTATTTTACTAGTCGAATAGCCATATTAAATATCAATATCTCATCTCATAATTATTGAATGAATAATTCTGAACATCATAACCACAAATATAAGGCCTCATTCCAAGACTATAAATAAGATTTTGTCAAGGCCTTGGGCCAGGACACTAATTTGAATCATGAGACCGACCGATGCATCAAGGAGCTATATCGGGATCCACCCATCACATACTAAGTTCAATGAATTTCTCATATGAAATGGTTGAAACATAACATAAACATTTGTATTAAAACAAGAATACGAAATGACAATACTTTATCCATAAATGATGAATGGTATAAAAATTACACATCCACAGTCAAACATAACTCATTAGATAAAATATGGAATATTGTATTATAATAAATTAGCCTCAATTGAGAATAATGAAGGATATTGACATGGATGAAAATAATCATCAAAACTATTTTAGAGACATATCCCCCTTTTATTGAAAACTTTGAAAAGTCTCACTATTTATCAATAATCTGTTTAAAATTGATTTTTGAATCAAAGTCTCCCATACCAATTTAAAAAATTTAAAATAAATTTTAATTTTCAAAAATTAATTTCCATATATATAAATCCAATAAACCATTTTTAAACATGGACGTTAATGGGAATGATTTAGAAGAATAAATTGTTAAAACATTTAAAATGATATTTTAGTTAGAATTTCTAACCAAATGAGAGACACTTGAATACAAATAATTGAGGAAATTATAATATTATAATATCCTAAGGATAAATAGATTCATGATATACTAGGTGAAAGTATAGTATATACACCATATAAAGGTGAATTGGCGCATAATGAACAAAGAAGTCTCAATGGAATGTAGATTGAGATAAATTCCCTTATAAAGACTATGTACTTAGGTTAATGATAAATAAATGAAATAATTATGTATGAAAAATATAAATACACTGAATATTATTATGTATTTAGTGTAAATAAATCAGAGGACATTCACACATTTTCTGGTAAAAAAACCAATGACTTGGTTGTTTAACTCAATGAATGGAAATTTAGTTAAGTTTACTCTTCTGAAGTACATAACTACGACTTGAGAAATTATCAATCGAGTGATTATGTTCATAAAAATTATATCCACACAATGGGGAGTGGAAATTACTATATAAATAATAAATAGTTATTACTCAAATAATCTTGGAGTAAAAAAATCAATGAAGTTTGCATAATTCCCAATGAGTGGAAATTGAAATTTGAAATTCCCTTATCAATTTGGTAAATTAAAAAAATAAACCACATGAAAATAGGATCATACAATGAAGATGTAAATACCCATAAATTAAATTACATTACACCAATAATACAATCATGGTCATTACATACACTACACAAAAGGAAATAGTGGCTAATATAGCACGAATCTCATAGGAATAAAAAGTGAGATGAAAAACCCATACCACGTTGTAATCAATCGAGTAATATGAACAAAAGTTAATAACCACCAAAGTAATCACAGAATACCATGAATATTAAGAGACTCATGATAATATATATCAACTGGTAGTATAAAATACACCACATGCAATAAATTAGCGGTGAAAAATTGAAATCTAATGGAATTAAAAATGAAATAAGAAACCACTTACCTCAGGTCGGACATGACTCGTTCATTATTTAATCTCCTCCTGAATAATAAACTAAAGTTAATTTCTAATTTCTTAAAAACATTTTTCGAGTCTATTATTCCTTTTATATCACTTATTACCATGTTATAAACATTATGTAATCATTTAAGATAATAATGGTCGTTTTGTCGATATTTGGTACTTGAGTAAAAAATAAACTAGTTATAATTACAAATTGTCCATGTGGGCAAAATTATATTATCTACAATATCATATTCATGATTTAAATATCATATATATCATATATATCAAGTATATATATATATATTTATAATTAGTTAATTATATTTAGAGATATCAAATGAAATGCCCCGTTCATGGAGATGGTAAGTCGTGCGTATTCATGAACACTACTTTCATTTATATTTCATATTTAATTAAATTAAAACATAATAATACATAGGTATATTATAATTCCAGTATAATATCATATTATATATGTGTTACATAATTTAATTAAATTCATCATTCATATGATCCTTGTGTGTCATGAACGAATCATATAACATTGAGGGGGACGTAGTCTGCACTTCCTCAATGAAAATTATCTTGTTCACACATATTAGAAAGCATAAAGGTGTGTTTGTAAATGAAAATTAGATAATCATATAGAAAAAATAAACATAATATATATCATATATATATAAATACAGTTCCATCGTAATGGACACCATAAGTGGTGGTAGGAGATAATTGACCAATCATCGTTTTGTGAGGTAGTAGTTCGCCGTCCATAGAAACAGTATGTTTTTTTCCCATTATATAGAGGTGTGTGTAAGTTTAGCTCAAATAATTCTCATAAAAAGAATCCAATTATGTTGAGTATATTGCTGTTGTTATAAAATAAATTAATAAAAAGTGTTTAGGGGCTTGGAGAAGTAGAATAAAAGAAGAGAACTGTAGGGAATACATTACTTTAAAATTGGGTAACTCCCTTTGGTTTGAACCAAAATAATTTCTTGAAGTGCCTTCTGCCTAAGGCATGGCTTTTAGGTGGAAGGGATAGATCTTTAGAGATAATGTGGGATGAATTTTGGTGATACATTGGTCTTGATTGGTGTGAGTAATTGGTTAGAGGTGTGGGATTTTTATAAGGGGGAGGAGGGTCTCTTTAGGAAAGTGTGAAAAGATTATTTTAGTATATAATGATTTTCGGTTTCTAATGGTCAAAAACTAATTATAGTAAAAGATAATATGACTCATGGTCGACATAAATCCATCCAATAAGAATTGGAAAGGTTTTGGATATTTTTTATTCTTTATAATCTTATTTATTTAAATCATTTATTAATGAGGTAAACACTATATCATTATTGTTTCATAAATAAATTAATTTATTTGAGGTCTAAATATTATAAAATATTACCACGATGTCGAAAATATTTGCATCTTTCTAATTAATATTTATATTAGAAGAGATAACATATATAAACCCATGTAAAAAGATATTTACCAATTGAAATATGATTAATTCACGTTTGTCTTTACATAATATTAATTAATATAAAGTGTCATTATCAGTTTTATGTGGCTCCACGGGGTCCCAAAATCGACCCAAAGCTACCCATGGTCAGCCATGATTCATCCAATAAGGTTATGACAAGTGTTAAGGTAATTTTTTATTATTAGAATATTCTTTTTACCTTGAATTACCATATTTCCTTTAACTGCGGTAAATAAAAGTCCAAATTTACTATTCACCAAAAATTATTTTCAACTTATTGAACAACAATTTTCTTACTTATAACAACCACGTATGTTGGATTTTCTAAATTCAATTCACATAAATAGTAAAATTTTATTTAAATGAAAAATTCATATTTTTAACTACTACTTAGTGGTTTCACTATTCATAAAAAATTGGAGTTTTTTTGAAAAAATTAAAAAACATTACCTATGATATATTTAATATTATGATTTCAAAAATGATGTCAACTTTACCAAATTCAAAACATAGATGTTATATTAATTAATTTAAAATTAATTCCAATGGTCAATACAAAAAGCATGTTTTTAAGATATATTAACTATCAAAATATTGGAACTTTTTTATGTTTAATTTTAAATTGAAATTACTTCCAACGACCATAATTGGATTAAATGGTAAAAATATAATCTAATTACACTTAAAAACCAATTAAAAAGATAATCAAACCATATAAATAAATCATATTAAAAGGTAGTTTTGAATTAAAATACAGTATTTCTCACTACTCATAAAAAAATGAATAATATTAGAAAAAACCCAAAATGTAATCCAAAGTAAATTTTGATGTCCCAATTAAGAAGAAGAATTTTATTTTTTAAATTGAATATTTAAAAGTGTAAAATATTTTATTTAAAAACGGTTCACCTTTAAAAGGTCGTAAAATTGCATTTTTTGAAAATTTGAATTTTTATAATATGTCATAGAAAAACATAATACATAGTTAAATTATATGAAGTATATAAATTAAAAATCTAGTTAATATTATCCATAACTATTTTTTGAATGGCTAGTTTGGTCAGTCTTGGTGTGCTCAAATTCCATGTTGAGTATTGTACAAGTTTTTATATTACTTTGAAGAGATAACATACCATGAAATCTTGGGGTGCTACATTCTACCCTCCTTGAAAAAATTGGTTCCTCGTAATTTGAAATTTTTCTTTGAAAATAAAATATTAAAAATAGAAAAATACCTTTTTGGAAAACCCACATCGGAGATTGGGTTAATAAAATTTATTCTTAATAAAAGGTAAAGGAAATGATAAATTAACCACCAAATTAGGATCTCTATTAGTAGAACATTTGTGGATATTATAGACACATAATTGGAAGAAAACATAAATATTTATAGGGAGTTATTTAGGTCATCAATCACAATCATTAGTAAAATTGAGGGCCTTATACCCATCAATCTTTGATGATTTTAAAAATCATTGGTTCAACAAAACATAAAGCAATAGAATAACACATTTTTGGGTTTATGATCTCTTCCCTAAAGTTTAATAATTAATTTATTCATAGACAATTATAAAAAATAATATACTTGACAAGTAGAGTTTCATCCTTCATCTAATTCTTACCTCAAACTCATCATTAACTCAAAACGATGAGTATTCAAGATTACTTGGTCACACTTGAAGCGATAGAAAGAACATATAGAGAATCACATAATCCAAAAAGGATGATATATATATTTCCATTTTCTTTAGGGATTAACAAAAAACAAAATGTTTAGTAAATGATCAAGTGATCCCCAAAAAGGATAATATTTTAGAGAAATAAATACTAATCCTAATTTCTAAAAATAAACAAACAATACCCAAAGATCAATAAATACCATTAAATAAATTTTTTTGAAGATCACAAACATTTGTAGATAGTGTGATCTTACCCTTGAAGGCGAGAGTTTTAGTTAGAACCTCTGGGTGGTAGCATCGAGGCCTTACGATGACACTCTCGGTATAAATTGGTTATCTTTAGTCCATGCTCAGATTGACTATTTTAGGTGAAGAGTGTGGTGTGTCTACCATGATGGAATGTGGTTTTCCTTTTATGAAGAAAGTGAATCCCAGGTAGTTCAGAATGGGATTATCTATAAGAGGGTGCAGCCAATATGTCATGAGTTGACTAGCCTTGCCCTCAATGTAGTGGATGTTGTGAGCACCCACTTCCCAGCTGTTGTGGAAGAGTATGATGACGTCTTTCCCGAAGAAGTTCTAGGATAACCTCACTGCCAGGAAATTGACTTCTACATAGACTTACACCCTGAGATGGCACCAAGTTCCTCATCAGAATATCATATGGCCCCGGAAGAGCTTCACGAGTTAAGGGTGCAGCTGGAGGATTTGTAGAGAAAGGGTTTTGTGAGACCCAGTATTTCACCCTGGGTGGCCCTAGTCTTGTTTTCCAATAAGGCAGATGGGAGTCTATGTTTTTTAATAGATTACCAGCGCCTGAACCAGGTGACGGTGAAGAACAAGTACCCACTGCCAAGGATCGATGACATCTTAGATTAGATAAGAGGGTAACAGTGGTTCTCGAAGGTTTACCTTCGATTGGGGTTTCCCCAGTTACGAGTATGAGAAGAGGATATACCGATGACGGATTTTAGATGCCACTATATTCACAATGAGTACTTAGTCATTCCTTTCAGTGTGAAGAACCCCTTGCAGTGTTCATGGGACAGATGAACCAGATTTTACATCTGTACTTGGACCGGTTCATAGTGGTCTTCATCAACAACATTCTTGTGTACTCGGTGTTAGAAGAGGAGCATGCGAGACACCTGTGGATGGTTCTAGATGTACTTTGGGAGCACCAGCTTTATAGGAAGCTCTCAATGTGCCAGTTCTAGATTCAGGAGGTCCACTTTCTTGGACATGTCATATCAGCCGATGGAGTAGCAGTAGACCCAGCCACGGTGGAGGCTGTGTTATGGGAGCCACCTTGGAGCGTAACGGAGGTGCGGAGCTTCCTTGGAATGGAAAGATATTACCAGAGATTCATTCCTCATTTCCCCTGTATATCAGCACAGATGACAGCCTAGATTAGGAAGGGAAAACCCATCATGTGGAAAGTGAAGTGTCATCATGCTTTATAGCGGTTGAGACAGAGTTTCACAAGCTCCCCAGTATTGAGAATGTCGGAGGAGGGTTTCGAATACATAGTTTTTTGCGACACATCAGGGACCGGGATCGGCTGTGTCCTGATGCAGAGGCAAGCAATGATTTCTTATGGTTTGTGCCGACATAGGCCACATGAGAAGAACAATGCAACCCATTATCTCAAGTTGGTAGAGGTAGTCTTAGAATTGAAGATGTGGTGAAACTACCTTATGCGAGAGCAGTTTATCGTCTATTATGACCACAAGATCCTCAGGTACATATTCTCACAGTAATACCTGAATCTACGATAGAGTCATTGGATAGAGTTCCTCCAGGACTATGGTTTTGAGATCATCTATTCTCCACAAAAGGGGAACAAAGAGGCAGATGCTTTGAGAAAAAGATCGAGCTCACATTTGTTGAGTGAGGTGACAGAGTAGTTAGCCACATTGCAGTTTTCCTTCATGGATAGGGAAGATGCAGCCTACCTACAGTCGATGGTTGTCTCCCATCAACTCATATAGTGGGTTAGAGAGGTGCATCTAAGAGATGTTGAATGTGTGGCTTTACATGCTTAATTATCCATAGGACATTCTCCTGATTGATATTCAAAAGGTTGGGAGCACGTACTTCTTTTCAGAGAACGCACTGTTGTACCAGTGGAGTTGCGGGAGGATGTCCTAAGGGAGTTTAATACATCACCTTTGGTGGTGCATCTTGGAGTGGCATCATTATACTAGGATCTCTGACGACAGTTCTGGTGGTCAGGCATGAAGAAGGCGGTAGCATAGTTCATTTCTCGATGCCTTATATGCCTGTAGGTGAAGGTTGAGCACCATGTTTCAGTGATATTATCTCACCCTTGGGAGTTCGAAAGTGGAAGTGGGATGAAATATCGATGGACTTCATGACAGGCTTACCACGGACATCCAAGGGGCATGATTCTATATGGGTGATCGTTGACCGACTCACCATGTCGGCCCACTTCCTAGATATCAGGGTGCATAGTTCTATAGAAATATTAGGGCGCCTCTACGTGCAGGAGATTGTTCGGCTTCATGGAGTCCACTCAAAAATAGTCTCAGACCTAGATTCTCGTTTCACAGCCCGATTGTGGTAGGGATTTCCATAGGCTTTTAGGACTCAGCTTTTCTAGAGAACAACATTTCATCCCCAAACTGATGGTCATATGGAGAGGACCATTTAAGTTCTAGAGGATATGTTGCGAGCATGTGTATTGGACTTTTGTCATAGCAGGGAGGACCACCTACCACTAGTGTAGTTTGACAACAACAATAGCTACCATTCCACCATTGGTATGGCACCGTTCGACGCCTTGTATGAGAGGCCTTTCTGGTCACCACTTTTCTGGACCGACCATGGATAGTCAGTACTCATGGGTCCAGAGTTGGTGCGAGCTACAACTAAGAGGGTGCAGATCATCCGAGAGTAGATGAAGACTGCACAGAGCCAGAAGAAGTCTTAGGCTAATAAACGACGGAGGCCTCTGGAGTTCGAAGAGGGAGACCACGTCTTTCTTCGGGTATCACCGCGATGATGGTCACATATATTTGGCCAGGGAGGCAAGATATCTCTGAGGTTTATCAGAACCTTCTAGATATTGTGTAGAGTTTGAGTGGTGGCGTACCGCCTAGCTCTACCACTACAGTTGCATCAAGTACATGATGTCTACCACTTGTCGTAGCTGAGGAGGTACGTACATGACCCATCACACGTCATCGACTAGGGAGAGTTGGACATCGATGATGGAGTGACCTTTAATGAGTACCTAGTGGAGATTGAGGATCGACATGAGAGGATCCTTCGTGGGTGATTTATTCCCTTTGTGTGCATCCGGTAGAAGCACAAGAATCTCCACGAGAGCACGTCGGTGTGGGAGGCCCATATTTGTTCCCAATACCCATATTATTATGGGAAGCTCACAAAGTTCCAGTTCTAGATTCTGGAGGTCCACATTCGGGGACATGTCATCTCAACAGATGGAGTAGCGGTAGACCCAGCCAAGGTGGAGGCTATGTTAGCATTGCAGCCACCTCGAAGCGTAACGGAGGTGCGGAGCTTGCTTGGGTTGGCAGGATATTACCAGAGAGTCATTCCTAATTTCTCCTAGATATCAGAACTGATGACGACCTTGATTAGGAAGGGTCAAACCTCCATGTGGATGGAGAATTGAGAGAAGCCTTTCGAGCGGTTGAGACAAAGTTTGATGAGCACCCCAGTCTTGAGATTGTGGGAGGAGTGTGTTGAGTACGTAGTTTTTTGTGACGAATCAGGGACCGTGCTCGGTTGTGTCCTGATGCAGAGGTAGGCGGTTATTTCTTATGGTCCACACCAGCATAGGACACATGAGTAGAACTATGCGACCCACAATTCGGAGTTAGTAGCGCTATTTTTCTCATTGAATATGTAGCGACACTACCTTATGGGTGAGCAGTTTATCGTCTACTCTGACCACAAGAGCTTCTGGTACAGCTTTTCACAGAAATATCCGAATCTGAGACAGATTCATTTGATAGCATTCCTCCAGGACTATGATTTTGAGATCATCTATACTCTTGGGAAGGGGAACATTGTGGCGGATGCTCTTAGCAGAATATCGAGCTCACAGCTATTAAGTGAGGTGACAGAGCAATTAGCCACGTTGTACTTATCCTTCATGGATAGGGAAGAAACAACCTACCTAAAGTTGATGTTTGTCTCCCCTCCACTATTATAGTGGGTTAGTGAGGTGAAGCTAGGATATGTCGACGGTATATCTTTACGTGCTCAGTTATCCAAAGGACATGCTCCTGATTGAAATTCACAAGGTAGGGAGCACGTACTTATTTTCATAGGATGCACTGTTGTACCAGTGGCATTATAGGAGGAGGACTTGAGAGAGTTTCATACATCCCCTTTGGTGGTGAATCCTGTACTGGAAAAGATGTACCAGGATCTCCAATGATAGTTCTGGTGTTTATGCATGACGAACACAGTAGCAGAGTTCATTTCTCAATCTCTAATATTCAACCAGGTGAAGGCCGAGCACCAGGTTCTAGTGGAATTATCTCACTCCTGGATGTCCCAGAGTGGAAGTGGGATGGAATATCGTTGGAATTCGTGACAAGGTTACCATGGATGTCCAAGGGTCATTATTCTATCATGGTGATCGTTGACCAACTCACCATGTTGGCCCACATCCTAGATATCAGGGAGCAGAGTTTTGTAGAATGCTTGGGATGCCTCTAAGTGCATGATATTGTTCGGCTTCCTGGAGTCCCCTCAACAATAGTCTCAGACTGATACGCTTGTTTCACATCCCAGTTGTGGAACGTATTTCAGGAGGTTTTTGTGACTCATCTACACTTGAGCACAACATTTCAACCTTAGACTGCTGGTCAAACGGAGAGGAGCATATAGGTTCTGGAGGATATGTTGTGAGCCTGTGTTTTGGAGATTGGTCGCAGTTGGGAGTACCACCTACCAATGGTGGAGTTTTCCTACAACAATAGCTACCACTCCACCATTGGTATGCACCATTCGAGGTCTTGTATGGGAGGCCCTATCAGTCACCGCATTTCTGGACCGATCCTGGAGAGTCAGCACTCATGGGTCCAGAGTTGCTGAGAGCTACCACCGAGAAGGTGCAGATCATCCAGGAGCAGATGAAGATTACAAAGAGCTGCTAGAAGTCTTATGCTGAAAGACGATATGGACTTCTGAATTTTGAAGAGGGAGACCACATCTTTCTTCAGGTCTCACCTCGACGAGGGTAACAGAGATTTGTCCAAGGTGGCAAGATATCTACGAGGTTCATCAAACCATTCCAGATACTGTGTAAAGTTGGCGGGGTGGTGTACCACCTTACTCTACCACCACAGTTGCATTGGGTACATGATTTCTTCCACGTGTTGCAGCTGAGGAGGTACGTGCATGACTCATTGCACATCATCGACTAGGGCAAGATAGACATCGAGGATGGAGTGACCTTTGCTGAATACCCAGTGGAGATTGAGGATCTACAGGATAGGATCCTTCATGGGCAATCGATTACCTTGGTGCACGTTTGGAGTCCGCACAGGAATCTTCAGGAGATCACAATGTGAGCGGGAGGCCCAGATTCGTTCCTAGTACACACATCTTTTTTAGTAGCCTTTGTTTTGTCTTTTCGGGGTCGCAAAGCCCCAAGGTTGGGAGAATGTAATGTCTCATATTTTCAGTGTATTATGTTTTAAATATTATATAGAATTATTTAGAGACCAAGCACGAATACGGCACATCATTCTGAGGCCCATTGAGCCTAGAATGGTGGTTTGAGATTTTTTAAGTTAAGTGAGTGGGCACTTGTGCGCAGTTGTGGAAGTTTCCAAATTAATGCCTGGATTAAAAATATGAGGGCACCTTTGCGTCTTGGGTGATGACATTACCTAAGAACGAGCCAAACCTCAACCTGCGTGGGTTGAAGGGAGAATTTAATTTTTTGAAGTTTTATGTAAAATAAATTAAATAAAATTCGCTATGTATATTTTTTTTTAAATATCTCCTGCAGCACAGCATCAGGGCTGTTGTTTCAATCATTAAATTCATGTCATAATGACTCAGAAAAAGAAACACTGACTCATTAATGTCGTAACGTGATGGGATGTTAAATATGTTTCCCTTTTTATTAGGATAACCAATTTTTCTCGTTGGAGATGATTGAGAGAAACCACTGGATAATTCATGGATCATTGGAGAAAACTCTCAGTGATGAACAATGACAGATCGACGTAGATATTTTTTGTGCCAATGAAGTTGAAGGATCTTGATGATGATGGAAGCGTGATCCATTGGTCAACGATCGATCATTTATTAATGGTAGGGGTTCTTATTTTATTTCATTTCCCAATTTTTAAATTTAAACGACGAACGCGGATCAACAATGAACATGTTAATCCACAGATTCATACATTCTTAAGGGAGGGTTTTATTTGGGATGATTATGGGGAATTAATCCACGTTGATCGTTGTTGTCAATTTTTGCTCTGTTTAATCATATTAATGGGAGCGGATCAATGTCGTGACAAACGACGGTGGAGGTTCGTTCCACAAATTTGTTTTATTGGATTTCTTCAATTTTCTTTTGCAGGTTCTTCATGTTCTTCATGGGTAAATGAAAAACGGATCATTGCACATCTTTTTTTCAATGCAATGATCCCAAATTGATGAATCGACACCACAATGACCTTGCAGAGGTGCGACGACGATGGAGGATGATGGATAGGACCTAATCGGGATGGTTCATTCTTCGAGCGTTCTTCGCGTGGGAAGATCAAAGCATGTTTTTGGGCCGATCAGAGTTCTAGAAACGCTAGAAAAAGCTATTTTTTGTTGGGGAGACCAAACCCCAGTAGTTTCATGGTGATCAGACAGCCGGATTGATGATCGGGGCGGCACGGGAGGCGCGCCAGTGAAGAACGTCATTTCTAGAAATTTCCATAATACACGGCATGTAATTCTGTAGAATACGCAGTGTAGTAATAGTGGAGGAGGCTAGGGTTTTGGGGTCTAGTGTGGAATCACACACAATGTGACCCTGGTCACATGGCGTGTTAGACATTCCCTGAATCTCAGCATGTAATTTGGGAAGTACATAGACAGGGGTTGGTGTACACAACTTTAGACGACATGGCGTGTACAACATGGCAGAGGCGACTATGCATGAATCGGTGTGTATCCATGGGTACACAGACATGAGATGGAGTACATGACCATGTACTCCATCACACGTCCAAGGGAGGCCAATAACATAGGTTACCCCGTGTACAGATTACACGGGTAGGAGTACATGGGTTGATGACCGTGTACGGGCACATGGCCAGCGTACATAGAGCCAACCCCAGTCACTCCAACACGACATGTACACTTTAATACATGCCTTGTACCCAGTTTTCTACATGACCAACCATATGACATGGGCCATTGTACATGAGTAGTACCCAAGATCAGGCAATACAGCGTGTAATTTTTCTACACACCATGTACTTTTTGGAAAACAACATGGTCATTTTGATCACCGCATCTTTGACATCTTTCGTTTTGGTTAGTTCCCCTTCTTCTCATTCCCCTAAAGGTCAAACATTGTTTCCTTCTACGAGAGTATGATCCCTTCAGTAGGAATTGTTTTGATAGAGTCAGGAATCCATCCGAGAGGCTCGGATTGAGATCCTCTATCCATTTTTGACGCTAGGTAGGGTCTGACATTGACGTGACCAACTCCACTGTGCGTCGATCATCTACCTAGTAGGTGAATTTCAGATTCATCAAAGTATTCACCATGTCCTTGGTAGTGATCCTCATCTGTGTATCACAGTATTTCCCAATCAGGAGTGTGTCTCATGTGATGAGTGCATCTAACTATCGTAACCTTCCCTCTCAGCAGTGTGTCTCCCTTAATGAGTGTAACTACCTCTCGTGACGTTTCTCGATGAACTGTACTTCTCGGATAGAGTTCATCAAGGCTATAAGAATCGTGGAATGTGTTCTCTCGGAATGAGTGCTTCGTGGAATATTCAAATTGAACCCCTAGCTTGGGGTATGCGATCAAATGACTTGTTTTTGTACTACAGGTCTGGGTTTTGAGTATATCTGGTGTGTGCTATATTTTCTATAGACATGTACTGTGCATAGCTGACTGTACTTTTACATTGTGTACTGCTCTGTGATTTTTTGGGTCCTCTACTAAGTATTGTTATACTCACCCCTCCACGGGCTTTGGCCACACGTGTCTTGTCTTGTGCAGACGAGAAGCCTTTTGACGAAGTCCAGGGTAGACCAGGAAATGACGGATATTTCGGAGTTCCCTATAGGCCGAGGCATTCCTATGGCTATGAGAATCAGTCCAAGTACCTTTTGTGTTTACAGGTTGGTCTCTGTAGTTTATAAAATTTTGTTTTGGTGGGATTTTATTCTTTCCCAGTTTACTTTCATTACATTACCTTCTGTCATACTATGTTGGTTGGGTTTAGTTGTATGAATCCATTTTTGTTCCTTAGTGTTTTTACATTTCAGCATTTGTGGGCTTGGATATATGTCAGTGTGTACAGGTACATAGGAAATGCCTCCCATGATTAGTAATATGCCTACTCGGTGCTAGTCACCATCCCCTGGCCTATTGGAGGTGGTCTTGGGGAGTCCCGACACGGCCCCACTGGGACGGGTTGTGATAATAACAATATTTTCAAGGCCTCGTTCCAAGTTTACAAATAAGATTTTGTCATGGCCTTGGGCCAAGATAGTAGTTTTTCTCATGAGACATGCCGATGCAGTGAAGAGATATAGCAGGCTCAATAATGAGAGTGGTTTTCTCGCAAACCAAAATTCAATTAAATTTTTATTATCCTAATAATGCACCATAGTGTCACACCCTAGGGTCGATCACAAGGAGGCCGCTCACACACACAATTTTCCTATTGTCACTATTATAAACTAACTAATATAAAATATGATACTAATATAAATGGGGGAGATAATTGAAAATGCATAAAATATAAATATAATATATAATAATTCAATTAAATACAGAATTAATTTAGTAGAAAGAAAGTAAGCAGTTGTTCTTAGGAGGTCGTGGTGGTCGATATCATTGTTTAAAAAAGAATCTCAATATTCAACTCAATGAGGTGATCAACACCTGTCACACCTCACCTTCTCATTTAGTTTTTCATTACCTCATACCGAGACCTCTGGATACAGCTTAATGCCCTTACTTAAGTCAGCTAGGAGACCTCTTCGCTGACCATCACTACTCATGTCATGCTCCACCGTATGCACGACACACATAGCGAAGGGAAGGAAAATAGATAAACGAGAAGAATAAATTAGTGGTAGAGAAAATGGGGAGACCACTCAACATAATATTTTTAACCACCACCAAAATTTTTAGAATTGAATAAAGTATAATAAAATTAAATCTCAATAACTCCATCATCCCACCATTCCCTCCCATGAACATGCATCGAGGTTAGTTCTCCATTTTTAGTGGAGTTGAGAAGGGAATAACGGTGGGAGAATACATAAAAAAATAAATGGAATAAAGGAGGTATGAAGAGGAAAGCTAAAGTAATATATATTAAAAATAGATAAAACTATTACAACAAAAATACTAAACCTTTACCCCTTGAATTGGATATCCTTGTAAAATGGATAGGAGGTAGAAATTTATAGGGAAAATGGGAGAAGAAATCTCGCTCAAATTCATCCCTTTGGATTCCACCAACTTTTTGTCCCATTAAATGGCCGAATTGGTCCATTGTAACTTATTTAATGTTGTTCCACTGCATCTTCCGCATCCCCCCACAAAATTTAAACCAGATTGGTCCAAGTATGATGGAGTTATGACTGTGTTTCTTCGGAAAATCAAATTTTCCAATTTGACTCTTTATCTTCCACAACTCCAACTTCCCATTTCATTATGGCCTTGAACACAGCCGATTAATATGCGTACTCCTTAATGAAATATGTTCATTAATATTTCATCCATCTCCTTGTTGATTTCCAGCTCCATATAACTGGTATACTGCGAGATACAAGCGAGTCTTTAAAACATTCCAAATCTGTGCACAGTTTTCGAGGCACAGATTGGGATCTGGTTTTGGGCCTCCAAATGATTGATTGAGATGGGACTCCAGAAGGATTAAATTCTTCCCCTAATGTAAGGAAACCTAAAAAAGTAATTTCACAATTTGTTTCTGTTTAAAAACTCTTATGGAAAAAATACAGAAGAAAAATAAAACAGTTAAACACCGAAATTAATCCATTTTTGCATTTAAGCTCAAAATACCACTAAAACATAACAATCTGACAATTTCCCTTTAAATAACACTTTGGTGGGATTTATAACATTTCAATATAGTATATAATATGTGAAAATTAAATCTTTATCACTCCCCCACACTTAATCATTGCGCTCCCGGGCAATCATCATATATCAAAATCAAAATTCACACAAAAATCAAAAATGAGAAAACATAAATGACCTATTCCAAAATGAAATTCCATCATGTCTCCTCTATGAAAATAAATTCCCAATCATTTTAATTCCTCATATTTAAATTTACTCAGCCTCATAAATCCATCCATGGCCCAATCACAACCTACCTCACCTTGAAATTTGTGTCACTCTTTACTCAAGAGAAATTAAATCTGTAGTTATGCTCATACTTGGAAAGCGCATGTATCACCATAGGCTTGTGACCATAATCATCTCTCCATAGCATGAAACATTAAAATGAATTCAATCATGAGGTCTTTTTATAAGGTGAATTCTGTGTCTTAGGGTTGGTGGGAAAATGATTGAAAATTTAAGGCTACAAAGAGGAGGTCAGACTCTTAAGCACAATGCATGAATAATCAAGTGAAAACAAAAGATGAACCTCACTAAATCCCCTTAAGAATGTGATACACAACAACACCACTTTTTTGATGACATGGGACATGATCTAGGAAATGAATCCAATGAATGATTGTATCCATGTTCTCCCCTTTTTCATTTTTTTTTCATCAATTGTTTTTGTAAAGCTCCAAAAACGAAGAACATTTTTTCATTTTTTTTGATGGAGAACGAGCTGAGAATTGAATAAAATGAAATAATGACAATCATGACCTAGAATTTAGATAGGTACATGAGTCATCAAAGGAAGAATAATGATAATTTCAAGCTCATCTCCATTTCTTTCTATTTTTTCTATTTTTTTGAAGGAGAACCAGATGAAACAAATAAAGCACAATGAAAGGATTACTAATGCCCAATTTGATCTTTATCATCCATTTCCCAAATAGTTCACATAGAAATCACAATACCCATAATGGAACACATCTAGAGAATTCACATGAAAGTCCCTTCCCCCACACTCAAACATGAAATATCCACACAAAAATACCAAGAGTGCGGGCAGGTAAGGAAAAATCGGCTTGAAATGTGGCTTAAACCTATAAAGAATTTCATGGAATCTAAGGGATAATGAAGGATATATGAAATGGTGGTCAAAAGATAAAATATTTATAGCCAAACAGATTCCTAAATCATATCAAAAACATTCCACAATTTCCAAAGCATCGAAAGAGAAAAATCACATTTTCTAGTTCTTACACAAAATCCAAGTTTCTCTCAAGAAAGTGTGGGTATTAGAAAGAATATTTAAAAGTGGTTCAGAATACCTCACAGGATGGGAAAAATGTATGAGTCAGTGTTTCATGGGAATGGATTTAAAAAATCAGTCGAACTCATAAGAATGCTTGAAAATCCAATTCAAGGAAAAAATTTCACATCAATATTCCTTTAAAATCCATTTCTTCAAAAATGATTTCAATCATCTCAAAATCAATTAATGTGTGAAAAATGATTACAGTATTCATTAAAGATCAAGGTTACTAAAAGGATGAAATGGAAAAATAAAACGAAAGCACACTAAAAAACTACGTAGGTTGACACTCCCCCCACACCTATATTTCACTACCCCCATTGCAGCTCAACAAAATAATGATAAGGGTAAGAAAATAAAAGGATGGAAAGATAAAACTTTACTTTATTTTATAGTGGCATCCTTGAGTTAAGCTCCTAAATAATTCCACATGACCTAAAAATCATGAAATAATAAAAATATGAGAAAAATAAATAAAAAGAAAGAGGAATGGAGACGAAAGGGGATAATGCTTTGTTTGACCCCCAAGCGGGTGCTAGGTTTTTACTGCCCCTAGTCCAGTAGTTGCACCAACTTAACCCCAATCCGAAGGTGGATGACGTTTCTTGCTCATAAATGACCAGGACTTATTTCTTATAAGGATCCCCTACTTATATATGTCTTGGATGAATCCAAATAAAGAGTACATAAGCTCCTCCCCCTTTTCAATGTGGTACAACTTTGAATATAGTGGAAGAATAACGTATGTGTCCTCAACTTCAGCCAGGACTTCTTTGGCCACTTCAACTTCATCATCCAGGGCTTTCTCATGTGATGTTGTTTCAAAAAATTCAGAAGGGAATTCAGAAAACAATTCCACTTAGAAATGATTAAAACATGACGAATCAATAAAAAAATCATCCCTTTTGTGTATGTCAGCTTGAAATACAATCTCTTCATGCAGGGCCACTGGGAATTCTTTTTCAGTAGTGACTTCTTCATCTTCTTCCAACACCAGAGAGGGGTATAGTGGTACTGATTCTTCTTTGAAAAATATGGGAGGATCAATTTCCTTTTGTTCTTCAAAAAAATCTACCCAATGTTTATCCAAAGAATGTTGATCTCTTATAGAGATATTAGCTGGATTGTTATCTTCATGAACCTCTTCAAGCAATGGCCAAGGAGAGATGATTGGATCTTCAAATTGAATCATCAAGTCCTCCTTGGGATCATCAACTTCAAATGTTGGTGGAACGACATTTACCTATTCTTATTCAGCTTGGTTCATTTTTTGTTGTTGTTATAGCCATCAAACTTTACCTTCTTCAACTGCAGCTGCCAATGATGCTACCATCTTGCTTGCTTGTTCAAGGATTTTGAAATTATTTTGAAATATCGCGGAATCTTGTTCTATCTGCAGCATAAAAGCCTATTCCCTATATGAAAATTCATTACTAGGCCAAGCATATGAAAAATCACTAAAATAATCCATCTCGACCAAAAAACATTTATATTCAATGTAGCACTTTTAGTTTGTGAAATTTTTTATTTTTTTATTTTTTTTTAATGAAAAATAGAGTGTGAAAGCACTTGACCTCCCTGACAAAGACGCCAAATTGATGAGTGTGTTTTTGAAGTGATACACAATTCAATTAAATTCTTATTAACCTAATAATATACCATAGTGGCACACCCTAGGGTCGATCACAAGGAGGGCGCTCACCCGCACTATTTTCCTATTGTCACTATTATAAACTAACTAATATAAAATATGATACTAATATAAATGGGGGAGATAATTGAAAATGCATAAAATATAAATATAATATATAATAACTCAATGAAATACAAAATTAATTTAGTAGATAGAATGTAAGCAGTTGTTCATAGGAGGACGTGTTGTTTGATATCATTGTTTAAAAAAGAATCTCAATATTTAACTCAATGAGGTGATCAAGACCTGTCACACCTCACCTTCTCGTTTAGACGGTCATTACCATATACCGAGACCTCTTCATACAGGGTAATGCTATTCCTAAATTCAACTAGGATACCTCTTCACCGACCATCACTACTCATGTAATGCTCCATCATATGCACAAAACAAATTGCGAATGGAAGGAAAATAGATAACCGAGAAGAAGAAATTTGTGGTAGAGAAAATGGGGCGAACACTCACCATAATATATTTAACCACCACAGAAATTCATATAATTGAATAAAGGATAATAACATTAAAGCTCAATAACTCAATCAACCCGCCATTCCCTCCCTCGAACAAGCGCTGAGGTTAGTTCTCCATTTTTAGTGGAGTTGAGAAGGGAATAACGGTGGGAGAATACATAAAATAAAATAAATGGAAGAAAGGAGGTGTGAAGAGGAAAGCTAAACTAATATATATTAAAAATAAAAGAAACTATTACAAAAAAAATTCTCATCCTTTCCCCCTTTAAATGGATATCCTTGTAAAATCGAGAGGAGGTACAAATTTATAGGGAAAATGGGAGAAGAAATCTCGCTCAAATTCTTCCCTCCGGATTGCACGGACTTTGAGTCCCAATAAATGGAATAATTGGTTAATGGAGCCTTCTTGAAAGATGTTCCACAGACACTTACTCGTCCCTCCACAAAATTTCATCCAGATTTGTCCACGTATGTTGGATTTATGACTGTTTTGGTTCGGAAAATTAAATCTTCTAATATGGCTCTTCGTCTTCCACAACTCCATCGTCCCATGTCATTATGGCCTTGAGACCATCCGATTCATACGTGTCCTCCTTACTGAAAGATGTTAATTAATATTTACTCCATCTCCTTGTTGAATTTCATCTCTATATAACCCGTATACTCCGAGATACAAGCTCGTCTTTAAAACATTCCAAATCTGTGCCCAGTTTTCGAGGCACGGATTGTGATATGGTTTTGGGCCTCCAAATGATTGATTGAGCTGGGAATCCAGAAGGATTAAATTCTTCCCATGATTTAAAGAAACCTAAAAAAAATCCATTTCAAATTTTGGTTCAGTTTATAAATCTTTATGTCCAAAATACAGAATGAAAATAAAACAGTTAAATACCGAAATTAATCCATTTTTTCATTTGTGCTAAAAATACCACTAAAACATAAAAATCTGACAATTTCCCATAAAATAATCGTTTGGTGGGATTTATAACATTTAAATATATTATATAATATGTTAAAATTAATGCTTTATCACTCCACCCATCGCTTACTATGTCCAATGTATTCCTCATATGATAAGGTTGAAACATAACATAAACATTCATATTAAAACTACCGTAGGAAATGAAAATACCTTATCCATAAACCATGAATGGTATAAAAATAACACATCCAAATTCAAACATAACTCATGAAATACAATATGGAATATTTTATTATAATAATTTATCCTCAATTGAGAATAATGAGGGATGTTGACATAGTTGAAAATAATCATCAAAACTATTTGAGAAAAAATATCCCCCATTTTTGTTGAAAACATTTAGAAGTCTCACTATTTATCAAGAAGAATTTTAAAGAGATTATAGAATAAAATTGCCCGTTACCACATTGAAACATTTAAAATGAATTTTAAATTTAAAACATTTACTTCTATATAAATAAATCCTCAAAAAAATTTTTAAAACATGGACATTATTGAGAAATATTTAGAAGAATAAATCTTTAAAACATTTAAAATGATATTTTAGTTAGAGTTCATAACCAAATGAGAGACACTTGAATAAAAATAATTGAGGTAATAAAAAAAATATAATACCATGAGAATAAAGGTATTCATGATATAATATGTCAATTTATACTATATACACCATATAAAAGTGAATTGGTGCATAATCATCAAAGAGGTCTCAATGGAATGGAAAATGAGATAAAGTCCTTTATAATGACTGTATCATTAGGTTAAGGATAAATCAATGACATAATTAAGTCTGAAAAATATAAATATACTCAATATTATTGGATATTCAGTTTAAATCAATCAGAGGAAATTAATACATATTCTTGTAAAAAAACACCATGAACTTTTATGTTTAACTACATGAATGGAAATTGAGTTAAGATTACTCTTATCAAGTATATAACAATGAAATGAGAAATTATAAATGGATTTATTATGTTTATCAAAATTATATCCACAAAAATGGGAGTGGAAATTACTACATAAATAATAAATAGTGATTCCACACATAATATTGTTGTAAAATAATCAATGAAGAATGTGTAATGCCCAATGAGTGGAAATTGAAATTTGAAATTCCCTTACCGATTGGGTAACATACAAAACATACACCCCATGAAATAAGGATCATACAATGAAGATATAAAGACCCATAAATTAAAGTATGTTATACAGAGAATACAATATTGGTAAGTAAATTCACCACACAAAATGAAATAGTTTCTAATTTATCGTGAATCTCACAGGAATAAAAAGTGAGATGAAAAACCCTTACCACGTTGTAATTAATCGAGTCGTCTGAACAAAACTTAATAACCACAGAAGGAATAATAGAATACCATGAATATAAATAGACTCATGATAATATATATCAAATTTATGTACACAATACACTACATGCATTAAATAAGTGGCAAAAATGGAAATCTCACGGAATTAATAGTGAGATAAGAAACCCCTTACCTCGGGTCCGACATGACTCTTTCGTTCTTTAATATCCTAAATAATAAACTAATGTTAATTTATACCTAATTATGAACCTTTTTAAAGTTTATTATTACTTTCATATCACTTATTAACTTGTTGTAATCATTATTTATTCATTTAAGTTAATAATGTGCATTTTGTCGATATTTGGTACTTGAGTCAAAAATGAACTTGTTATAATTACAAATTGTCCATGTTGTCAAAATTCTATTATCTAAAGTATCATATTCATGATTTATATATCATATATATCATATATATACACTATATATGTATTTATATATATATATCAATAATTAGTTCATTATATTTGGAGATAAAAAATGAAATGCACCATTCCTGGAGAAGGTAAGTTGTACATACGCATTAACACTACTTTCATTTCTATTTCATATTAAATGGCATGAAAACATAATGATACATAGGTATACTATAATTCCAGTATAATTTCATATGATATATGTGTTACATAATTTAATTAAATCCATCATTTATATGTTCCATTTATGTCATGAACGAATCATATGACCTTGAGAGGGTGGTAGTTCGCACTTCCTCAAATTAAATTATCGTGTTTACACATATTAGAATGAATAAATGTGTTTTTTAAATGAAAATTATAGAAGAATAAATAAAAAATAAACATAATATATATCACATATAAATATAGTTCCATCCTAATGGCCACCATAAGAGGTGGTATGAGATAAGTGAACAATCATCGTTTTGTGAGGCATAGTTTGTCGTCCAAAAAAAATCTGTGTGTTCTTTTCCAATTAGATGGAGGTGTCTGTAAGTGTGGCATAAATAATTCTAATAAAGACAACCTATTAAATTTTGGATACTGATTTTGTTATTAAAGAAATTAATAATAATAGTTTAGTGGGTTGGAGAAGTAAAATAAAAGAAGTGAACTTTTTGTAAGATGTTAACTTAAAATTGGGTAACTCCCTTTGGTTTGAACCAAAATGATGTCTTGAAATGACTTCTACCTAAGGTAAGGATTATAGGTGGAAGGGAGGGATCTTGAGATATTATTTGGGAATATTTTTTATTATAAAAGGTGCTTGAGAGGTGTGAGTAATAGATTAGAGGTGAGGGCATTTTATAAGGGGGAGGAGGGGCTCTTTAAGAAAGTGAGAAAAAATTATTTTATTATATAATGATATTCAGTTTTAAACATCCAAAACTAATTATAGTCCAAGATAAAATGTCTCATGGTCTAAATAAAATCATCCAATAACAATTGACAGGTTTTGGAAATTTTACTAATATTTATAATCTTATTTATTTAAATCATTTATTAATGAGGTAAACACTACATTATTATTTTTTCATAAATAATTTATTTTATTTGATGTATAAAAATTATTAAAAAAATAACATGATTTAGGAAATATTTGAATATTTCTAATGAATATTTATAGTAGAAGACATGACTTATATAACCCAATGTAAAAATTTATTTACAAAAAGATATATGTTTATGCCATTTTTGTCTTTACTTAACATTAATTAATATAATGTGTAATTATCACTCTTAAGTGGATTCATGGGGCCCCAAAATTGACCCATATATGGTAATGGTCGGCCATGACTCATCCAATAAGGTTATGACATGTCTTAATGTAATTTTGTATTATTATAAAAAAATTACCTTGAATTACCCTATTTACCTTTAACCGTGGTAAATATGTCAAAAGTAACTATTCACCAAAAAATATTTTCATCTTATTGAACAAAATTTTACTTAATAATAACAAACATGTATGTTGGATTTTAAAAATTCAATTGACAGAAATGGGAAAATTTTATTTAAACGAAAAATTTGGACTTTTATCTACTACTTAGTTGTTTCACTATTCATCAATTGAAGATTTTCAGACAAATACAAAAAAATCAGGCTAATATATATCTTATATTCTTAACTCAAAAATGATGTATTTTTTACGAAAGTAAAAACATAAAAGTTGTATTAATTAATTTAATATTAAGTCATTTTGTTAAAACAAAAAACGTGTTTTTATGAAATATTAACTATCCAAAGATTGACACTTATTTATGTTCATTTTTAAATTGAAACTACTTCTAGAAAACAACATTGGCTTAAATGGTAAAAATATAATACAATTAAACTTCAAAACAAATTAAATAGGGAATATAACCATATAAATAAATTATATTAAAAGGTAGTTTTGAATTAAAATACAGTATTTCTCACGATTTATAAAAAATGATTTTTATTTTAAAATACAAAAAATTCATCCAAAGTAAATTTTGATGTCCTGATTCCAAAGAATTATTTCATTTTGTCAATTTGAACACATAAAAGATTCAAATACGGGATATAAAAATGGTTCTCTATTAAAAGGTGGTAAAATTGAATTTATTTTTTCAAATAAGCATTTTTTATCCGAAAAGTAGAATTTGTTATAATAATATGTTTAAGAAACACATAATACATATTTAAAATTTTATGGATTTTATAAAATTCAAAATCAAGTTAATACTATTCATGACCATTTTTTGAATTTCTATTTTTGTAAGTTGTGATGCGCTCGAACTTCGTGTGGCGTATAGTACAAGTTATTGAATTACATTGAAGAGATAATGTACAATGAAGTCTGTTGGTGTTATATTCTCCCCACCTCCAATAAAACGTGTCCTTGAAATTTGAAAATGTTCTTCGTAAATAAAAGGTTAAAATAGAAAAATACCTTATTGGAAAACCCACATTGGAATTTGGGTTAATAAAATTTAGTCTTAATAAGGGTGAAAGGGAATGAAAAAGTCACCACCATTTATGATATTGATTAGGAGAAAATTGGTGGAAATTAGAGAGACAAAATTGGAAGAAAATGTAAAAAATTATAGATAGTGATTGAGGACATCAATAACAAACAAATGTAAAATTGAGAACATCAAAGCCATCAATCTATGATGACTTTAAATATCATCAGTTCAACAAAACATAAAGAATTATAATAACACATTTTTGGTTTTAAGATCTATTGTATAAAAGTTTATAATTAATTTATTCATAGAATAATGAAAAATATATACTTGACATGTAGAGATTCAACCTTCATCTAATTATTACCACAAACTCATATTTCACTCCAAAAGATGAGTATTAATGATGACTTGGTCCCACCTGAAGCAATAGAATCAACTTATAGATAATCACATAATCCATAATGAATGAACTATATATTCCACATTTCATTAGAGATTAATGAAAACCAAAATGGATAGTTAAAGATCAGATGATCCCCAAAAAGGATAATCCTTTAGAGAAAGAAATACTAATCCTAATTTCTAAAAATAAACCAACAATATCCAAATTTCAATAAATAACATCCAATAAACAATTTTCCATAAAATCATTCAATATAATACAAACTAATATTTAAACCCAAAACTTAGAATAATTTTCTTACGTACTATTCCATATTATATTGTACCTCCAAATAACTTCGAATACTATTAAAGCCACATACTTAAAAGTAAATAACCTAATCACATATTCTCTATGATAATTAAATCATTTCCATAAATAACCAAAATCCTTATAAAACCTCAATAAAAACATAGATAAAAAACCACCATTAATCGTCAAATGAAATCCTATAGTATTGTATTTTCATCAGATATATATTGTTACCAAAAGAGAGAACATCTTCCAAAATAACATTTATCACTTAATCACCAAACCATTTTCCTATACTATGGATAAAAGATATGTTCTCCAAAAAAATATTCTCGATCCAAAAAATCATTTAACTAAAAGAAATTTTTCATACTAACTAGGGACTTCACGTAGTCCAGTGGTTGGTGATAAATCCCACTCGCACTTTGGTTGTGGGTTCGACTCCCACAGCTTTGTCTGATGCAATATGTTGCTACACAGTCTTCATGATGCCCTTTTTCAAAAACTATATATTTTTATGATATTCCAAAAAAAACTGAGATAAAATCCTCAAAATTAACATGACATGTTTTAACCATAAATGTTATCTCATACCTCACATTTTTATCCTAAAAATTAATAACCTTTTAATGCCTCAAATTCAAGTATCATATAGAACCAAAATTTTATTTATATCTATATACGAAAAAGAAAATTTAATTCTTTCTTGAATAGTATTTTCACAAAACAAACTGTTGGGTTACACATACAAGAGAAATGTCTTTCAAAGTAATCCCATCAACAAAAATCACTACTACTTTTAAAAAATATTCCATTCATTTATTTCCACCTAGATACTTCTTCAACCAAGAGGTTATCCGACAAAATATGGAATTGACTCACGTAATGCTCATGTCCACTAAATTTACAACAAATGACTATAAATGGATTCTTGGGATAATTTTTTTTCTTCTATAGTACTCTTTATTTTTCCTAGACAATTATTTACTTGATGCCCTTCTTTCTTAAGAATAAATAATTTCTTTGTTCCATTAAGACTCTTTCTGGGGTATTTCCTTCCAAATTTTCTGCATAATGGAAAATGAGCATTATTTTCTCCATGGTCTTCACTGGTGGATCTCTTATTATTCACCACCTTCCTTCTCTTTGTTGAGTCCGGGTGTTGGTTAATATATATGTTGTTGATCATCTTTTTTGGAAAAATGTTTCGAAAAGAACTTGATATCATTTAAGCCAATAAACAAACCATATCATTGCTCATTTCCACCACTGTGCCCACATTGTACATGAAGTTCAATGTTATTATGAAATCCTTGGAATCCATCCATTAACTAAAACAAGAAATCATAGTGTGAGTCATAAAATCATTTAGTGAATATCATGACACATTTTTTTCAATCTAACACACATTAGGATCAACCAAGGTTATTTATTCTCATCATATATTAAAATCATTCACATATGTTTCTAAATAAAATGTGAATTATCTTACGAATATCCCCTAGGAGCTTCGTAACCAAGATTATATCAATTCCTGTTAACATGTTCCCGGATACCCCAGGTCAAACCCTAAAATCCATGTCAGAGTTTTCACTCCTTGGTACATCTATTATAGAGCCGTCTCTTCCTGCAAGTATACAAACAAGTATGTATTTCATGGAACGCCAACATAAATATTACATTACCAAATTTTTTGAATGTTCTTCTATATTAATACTCAAAGTCTATCTTATGGTAGTGTTTTCTAATAAGATTTTTTCTAAATCTAGCTTCCAAGGTTTATACTAAACTTCCTCTAATACCAACTGTAATTCCCTGACCCCAAAAACCAAGTTCCGGTGCATTATTATAATAAATTGTAATGATTAGAAGGAATTAAAGTCCTGAATTACTGATCAGTTTATCAGTCATGGAAATTATATTACATAAATGAATGTTACATTACACATTAGAAAATAAAACACAACATAAATTATCGTTTTATAACTCCATTAATCCCTTATATTAACCCTTCATATCAATCATAATACACTTCTTGAAATCATGGTAAAATAAAACATAATAAAGTTGTGATCTGAAATGCTCAGTTAGAGTAATAAATACAACAGAAGATAACATACACCATATGCATGGTCAATAATTGAAAACACATGACTTTTCCAATAATAAACACCAACACTTTATGGTTGAAATATGATATGAGTAAATAATTAAATAATAAAATATTGTTAGGGGTATTTAACTTGTTGAATAACCACATGAAATATCATTATCTAATCTCATAATAATTGAATACATAATACCGGACATCATAACCATATATTCAAGGCCCCGTTCCAAGACTAAAAAAATATTTTTTCAAGGCCTTGTGCCAAGACACAAGTTTGTCTCGTGAGACCTACCGATACATCAAGAAGCTATAGAGGGCTCCACCCTTCACTTACTATGTCCACAACATTCCTCAAATGAAATGGTTAAAACATAACATTAACATTCATATTAAAACTATCATATGGAATGTAAATAATTTATCCACAAATCATCAATGGTATAAAAATAGCACATCCACAGTCAAAAATAACTCATTAAATACAATATGGAATATTTTATTATAATACATTATCTACAATCGATAATAATGAAGGATATTGACATAGATATATATAATCATCCAAACTATTTGAGAGAATTATCCCCATTTTTTCTTGAAAACATTTATAAGTCTCACTATATATCAAGAATCCATTTCAAATAGAATTTTGAATCAAAGTGTCACATACCCCTTTGAAACATTTAAAATGAATTTTAATTTTAAAAACATTAATTTTCATATAAATAAATATATAAACACATTTTTAAAACATTAACATTAGTGAGAAATATTTAGAAGAATAAATCTTAAAACATTCGAAATGATATTTTCATTATAGTTCCTAACCAAATGAGAGATGGTAGAATAAAAATAATTGTGGTAATAAAAACTATATAATATTACAATAATAATGGGATTCATGATATAATATATAAAGGATTATTATTTACACCATATGAAATTGAATTGGCGCATAATCAACCATGAAGTCTCAATGGAATGTAAATTGAGATAAAGTCCCTTATAAAGACTGTGTCCTTAGGTTGAGGATAAATCAATGACATAATAATATGTGAAAAATATAAATACACACAATATTATTGGATATAAAATGAAAATTAATTAGAGTACATTCACACATATTCTTGTAAAAACAACACCAATGACTTGGATGTTTAACTCAACGAATGGAAATTGAGTTAAGATTACTCTTATCAAGTATATAATAATTACTTGAGAAATTATTGATGGAATGATTATGTGTATCACAAAAATGCGAGTAGAAATTACTATATATATAATAAATTGTTATTCCACACATAATCATGGAGTAATATAATCAATGAAGTGTGAATAATTCCCAATGTGTAGAATTTGAAATTTGAAATTTCCTTACCGATTTGGTAACTTACGAAACATACACCCCATGAAAGAAGGATCATACAATGAAGATTTAAATAACCCTAAATTAAAGTATATTACACAAATAATTGATTCATGGTCAGTATGTACTCAACATAAAAGGAAATAGTGGCTAATATAGCATGAATCTCACAGGAATAAAAAGTGACTTGAAAAACACTTACCACATTGTAATCAATCGAGTCGTGTGGACAAATGTTAATAACCACCAAGGGAATCACATAATACCATGAATATAAAGAGAATAATTATAATATATATCATCTTTAAGTACATAATACACCACATGAAATAAATAAGTGGTAAAAAATGGAAATCTCACGGAATTAAAAGTTAGATAAGAAACCCCTTATCTCATGTCCGATATGACTAGTTCATTCTTTAATCTACTGAATAACAAAATAAAGTTCATTTATACTCGATTATGAAACTTTTTAAAGTTTATTATTACATTTATATCACTTATAAACATGTAATAAAAATTATGTAATCATTTATGTTAATAATGGTCATTTTTTCGATATTTGGAACTTGAGTCAAAAATGAACTCGTTATAATTACAAGTTGTCGATGTGGTCAAAATTATATAATCACCAGTATCATATTAATGATTTAAATATCATAAATATAATATATATTATATATATATATATATATTAATATATATGATTGTTTCATGATATTTGGATATAAGAAATGAAATGCATCGTTCATGGAGACGGTATGCCGTATGTATGCATGAACGCTACTTTCATTTCTATTTCATATTTAATTAAATGAAAACATAATGATAAAAAGGTATATTATAATTCTAGTATAATATCATATGATATATTTTTTACATAATTTAATTAACTCCATCCTTTATACGTTCAATGTATGTCATGAATGAATCATATCACCTTGAGGGGGTGGTAGTCCGCACTTCCTCAAATGAAATTATAGTGTTCATGCATATTATAAAGAATGAAGGTGTGTTTGTAAATAAAAATTACTGAAGAATAGAGAAATAATAAACATAACATATATCGTATATAAATATATATCCGTCATAATGGGCACCATAATATACAGTAGGATATAATTGAACAATCATTGTTTCGTGAGGCAGTAGTTCACCATCCACAGAAATACTATGTTCTTTTCCGATTAGATGGAGGTGTTTGGAAGTATAGATCGAATAAATATCATAAGAAACTTATTATATTGAGGATATTGGTTTTATTATAAAATAATGTAATAAAAAGTGTTTATAGGGTTGAAGATATAAAATAAAAGAAGTAAGCTTTAGAGAAGACGTTACCTTAAAATTGGGTAACTCCATTTGGTTGGTTCCAAAAGGATTTCTGGAAGTCCCTTCTGCATAAAGTAAGTTTTATAGGTGGAAGGAGGGATATTTAGAGATTATTTGAGTAGATTTTGGATGATCCAAGGGGCTTGAGAGGTGTGATTAATTGGTTGTAGGAGAGGGATTTTTATAAGGGGGAGGAGGGGCTCTTTAAGAATGTTTGAAAAACTTATTTTATTATATATTAATTTTCAGTTTCTAAAGGTCCAAATATAATTATAGTAAAATATAAGATGACTATTGGTCGAAATAAAATCATCCAATAATAATTTTTCCAATTTTGGATATTTTTTTAATCATTATAATATTATGTATTTAAACCATTCATTAATTAGGTAAACACCACATCATTATTGTGTCAGATATAATTTTATTTATTTGATTTCTAAAAATTATAAAAAAAAATACCATGATGTAGGAAATATTTTTATACTTCTAATGAATATTAATAGTCGAAGAGATAACTTATATAACCCCATGTAAAAATTTATTTACTAAAAGATTTATGATTAAGTCATTTTTGACTTCAGTTGAAATTAAATAATATAACATGTCATTATCACTCTTAAGTGGCTCCATGGGGTGTCAAAATCAACCCAAAGTTTCCCATGGTCACCCATGACTCATCAAATAAAGTTAGAACAAGTTTTTAGGAAATTATTTATTATTAGAATATTCTTTTTACCTTGAATTACCATATTTACCTTTAACCACGGTAAATAAAAGTCAAATGGTTCTATTGACCAAAAATTATTTTCATCTAATTGAACCACACATTATGTACTATTTAAAACCATGTTTTTCGGATTTTTGAAATTCAATTCATAGAAGTGGTAAAATATTATTTGAATGAAAAAGTCATTTTTTTAACAACTACATAGTGGTTTCACTATTCATCAAAAATATGTTTTTTTCAGAAAAATACCAAAAATTCAGCCTATGATATATTTGATATTATGAATTTAAAAATGAGGTATATTTTACCAAATTTAAAACATAGAAGTTGGATTATTTAATTTAAAATTCATTATCATTGTTAAAATAAAAATCATGTTTATAAGAAATATTAACTATCAAAAGATTGACACTTGTTTATGTTCAATGTTAAATATAAATTACTCAAAAAGACAAACATGGGATTAAAGGGTAAAAATATAATATAATTACACTTCAAAACCAATTATAATGTCAATCTATCCATATAAAGAAATTATATTAAAATATATTTTTAAATTAAAATACAATATTTCTCAGTATTCATAAAAAATGAAATATTATTAGAAAAATAAAAAAATTTCATCCAAAGTAAATTTGGATGTACCAATTATAAAGAAGAATTTCATTTTTTCATATTAAAAATATGCAGGTGTCACATATTGGATTTAAAAAGGGTTCACCATTAAAAGGTGGTAAAATTGCATTTTTTTTTGAAAAATTTAATTTTTATCTGAAAAATTGAATTTGTTCTTATAATATGTTTAAGAAACACATAATACATAGTTAAAATTTTATGGGGAATATAAAATATAAAATCTAGTTAATAGTATTCATAACTATTTTTTGAATGTCTAGTTTGTTAAGTCATGGTGTGCTCGAACTCTGTGTTGCGTATAGTATATGTTATTAAATTACTTTGAAGAGATAACGTATCATGAAATCTTGGGGTGTTACATCCCCTATTTTTTTGTAACAAAAATTTATTTTCAAGAGTTTTTTCATAGATTAATGGAAAATCAAGGAAATTATGATAATGAAAAAGTATCATATACCTCGCTTGGATGAATTATTGCATCAATATCACAGAGAATAATATTTTTTAAAATTTACCTTTACTATAGGTATCATAAATTGTAAGTAAAGATAAAATATATTAAAATAATGATATTTATAATTATTTATATAAATTACATGTTTATTATAATTAAATTGGGAATAACTAATAAAACAACTATTTTCATGGTTCTAATGAACAATGTATTGATGAAATCTCAAGTTAATTTTATTTTTGAATTCATTAATTACATGATGGTGTATTACAAAATCTATTCAGACTATGATAATCACATGTAGATTAATATGTAGACCCCTAAAAAATATTTATATGCAAAATGTTTCAAGTGTGTATTATAGATTCAAGAAGATACTTATCATGGAAATATTGTCTCCATGTATGGTATCTCAATTGGTCATGTAAAGACAAAGGTAGTGAATAAATGTCCTAAACCAAACAAGGTAACTATGTTATGAAGTTTCATTGGATAGGAATATTAATATCATTTATTCATTTAAAATTTTTCCCTATTGGATGACCTGTTTACTAACATTAACACCTAATGGTGTTAGTTCACATGGACAAAAGAATTTGAGAAATTTTATGATGAGTAAGAGATTGTTTATTGATCTACTTTTGTCTCTACCATCGGGAAATGATGGATTTGTGATATATAGTTATGCCTCAATGAAGCAATTAAACATTTCCATTTTCATAATTATAAATTTATTACTTATTCCTCAAGAAAGTTATAAACTAATGCACATAACTATCTATATCACGATATTTATTTGCCTGTAGTAGTTATCCTTTTAAGGTATGTAGAGATTATCTCTATGTTTAATTCTGTTATATATAAATATTCTATAAGAGCATAAAACACATGTTTTTATCAAATGATATCAAAATGATTAAATTTTTTTATTTAATTAATCATGGATTATAATTTCTCAATATAGTATAACCCAAGAAATAAAAATAAGGAAGTGGTTGAATTAAGAAATAAATTTCATGGAGTTATGACAAAATTGATGAGGTATAGGGATCCTTTGTCCAATGATCATGTAAATATTTATATGGGAATTATTAAGTGATGATAGACATCAAAACTTTTTAAAATTATTGAAAAACATTTTTATTGGATAGGATAAAATGTTTTTAATATGATGATGTGAATTTTCATAAGAAAATTAATCTCATCAATGATGTGAGATTAGAAGCCTTCATTTATGAATATGTTTTTTTATTTTGAAATGCGACTATGTATTTCACATATAAATTATCTGAAAATGGATTTATTGGATTATTTTAATACAAAAAATTTATCAATACACCTTGGAAGAATCATTATGTATAGGGACATGACAGAATATTGTTGTTTAGATAAAATTTAGTGGGAAATATCTGATTATGTATCCAGATGCATGGTTTTTCAACATGTTAAGGAAGAGAGACAAACACCATATAAGATTCATAAATCATCTACCTATTCCTATGTGGAAATGGGAGGACAATATTATGGACTTATTAATAGGAATACCAAATTATCTTATAAAAAATGATGCATTTTTTGTTATTTTTGATCACCTACCAAAATATTAACGTTTCTTTGATAAAAGAGAATATTTTAATCATTATGGCCTTGCACGTCTCTGTATTAATTATGTTTTAAAACATAATGGTGAACCCCATTCAATTGAGTCATATTGTGATCTCCAATTTACATTGAAATTATGGAAGTGTATTCAGAAGGCCTTTGATACTAATATTCATTTGATAACCACCAACCATCCTCAAACTGCTGGACATTCCCAAAAGGCTTTTCAAACATTAGATGACATGTTGATATTGTGATCAAATGAAATTCATTGTATGTGGTATTAGTATTTACCTTTGTTAGATCCTTACAATAATAATAGTTTCCATTAATGTATTTAAATAGTGTTTTATAACGAATTATATGGAATGATATTTCATTATCCATCTTTTCGTGATGAAGCCGGTGAAATTAAACTTGTAGGTCGAGAAATTTTTATGGAGGAAATGATAATGGTAAAGAAAATTCAGATACAGGTTAAAGTGTCTCAAAATAAGAAAACTATTTCTACAGATAACCAGATGAAATATTTGTAATTTGAAGTGAGGGATCAAATTTTATTCAAATTCTCTCTATGAAAGGGGTTTTTAAGGTTCGATGAGATAGAGAAACTGAGAACCTGGTATATTAGAGCTTTTTAAAATTTGGAAAGAATTTGAGTTGTGGATTATAATTTTGAAATTGAACCAAGACTCTATAAAGTACATTTTGTGTTCCATATATCATTATTAAAGAATTACATTCCAGACCCTATGCATATTCTCACTTATGAAGAAATATTATTTGAACAAGATATATCATTCTCTGAATATCCAATCTAAATTCAAGATTACATTGAGAAAGAATTGATGAACTGGACAACTCAAATTTTAAATGTACATTGGGAAAATATTAAAAAATGAGGATAAAATGTGTGGAATATTGGATTTTATGAAGTATAACCACCCTCATTTGTTTATAAATTAATAACCATGATACATTTGTGGATGAAATATTTATAGTATGGAAGAATTTAACACCTGATATTCAATTATAGTAAGTGATAACTCAATTTTAATAAATCTATAATATAATTAAACATTACATATTTAATGGTACATAAATTATAGATTTTTTATAATATTGTTTTATATCAGGTATAACTAACAATTTATTGAATTTAATTTTGATATAAATATGGATACGGTCATTTGGAGGTAAAGGATATATTTTTCGAGAAACTATTTTTTTATCCATAATGCTTACCCATTGTAATTAATTAAAATAATTTTTGTATATGAATTATCGAATGAAATTTATTGACTATATATATAAATATATTTATTTTAATAAATCTATTTATTAATAATAGTCATGTTTTTGCTATAATATCATCTTATGCATGCAAAATGAATTTCTTGAATACCCTTTTTTCGACATGTCATGTAGGAAATTTATAAAATTAAAAATTATCACTTATGTGATCTGAATTTCATAAAATATAATCAATATTTTGAACCATATTAATTACTATTATCTAATCAGTTTACCATAATCTTCTTCATAATGAATGGTAAAAAATTTTAAAATTAATTACCGGAGTTAAGGATAAAAAGGCCAATCGGGTGTCCATCTATAAAGGTAAGGGTCACAATGAGATCAATATTTTTGGAACCCCAATTTCTTGAATTTTGTTAGAACTTAAACATATCCCCTAAAAATATGAGACATTTTGGAGCCATATATCCATGAATGTGACATGACATTATCAAATAACATTGAATACATACATGTGTGTTACTCACCTAATTTAAAAAGGAGCCTCCTCCTCCCACTCACTAACTCCAATGAAGAAATATAGACCAAACCAAACCCTCAAAAATATATTTAAAATAAATTTATAAATTATATATATTCTGTTATTATCAAAACACCAACCCTAGTGTCTTTAATAAGAGTTCTAAATGAGGTTCTTCTATGAGAATGTAATTTTCATCACCAAGCACTTTAATTTATTATTCTTATTTTAAAACCATGAGATCTGTAATAAATATTAAAATATAATAAAACCTATATATAAAAATATTATATGTTATTGTTATGGTGATTTCATAATATTTATCCAACTATTTCTAAATCAAATAGGTCGAGAAAAACATTTATCATGTGTATGAAGAACTACTGCCTCACGAAATGTTGTTATTTATTTTCCATAATTGACTCACATGGAGATCCATAATGATGGAAATAATGAATTTATATGAATATTATGATATATTATTTATTCTATAAAATTAATATATCATCCACCTTCTTTCCATCTCATCCATTAGGGGAATGGCATAGTCTTGCTTCTCTGCGGTCTACCATCTCTACAAAACGATAGAAGTCATTTTCCTCATCCAACATTCAAGAATGATTCTAAAAAAGTATATAATGAGTATATATATATATTTACTATTATTTTATATATTGTGGAAAAATATCATATACACAATAAAATGAACATCAAAAATATAAAATTTATGACAAAATGAAGCAGTTCTCACTTAAAATAATGGTACTAATTAAATATTATTATTTATAAATTGAATTATTACGAAGAAATTAATTTATCCATAAATTTTTAAAATATTATTAATTTAATATTTCAAAAAAATTTAATGGGGCATTTTGTACTTTCTTTTACAAAATTAAAAAATAATGTTTTTAACATGTACATTGATAGTAGACTCCCCAAGTGCATAACTATTTTACAGTACTTATCTTTAATTAAATGTATTAAATATTATTACAATGAAAACTATTTTCTGAAATATTATTTAAATATTTCACTTCCATTCCATTTATTCTTCTAAAGGTTATTATTTCATTACAAAACCTATATTCTTGATGTCTTGGGGGTAATCTCTTATCTCTAATAAATTTTCGTGTCATTAAATTTATCTTGCACCATTGAATTTCTTGTGATAATTGAAAATTTAATTTCTATTAAACATCCATATTATTTGGTTCATGGATAATATTATTTCCTAAACAATATAACATTTTAATTTATGGTATTTTATTATGAAAGTTATTTTATTGAATGGGTAAAATCTTAAAAAGACTGTTTTACAAACAAAATATAAATATTTATTGATAATTATATTATATATGGATTGAATTTATAATTTAATATATGATTAATGAATTATAAATTACGTGATGGGTGGTTAACGGTTATATATACCCCCATAATAGATTGACTGGTCTCATGAATAAAATTAGCTAGTCAAATTAAATAGTGTTTTAGTGTATTCCAACCCATTTATTAAAATGGCTTGAAACAATGTCTTAATGGTATATATATAATGATGTATGAAATCATGAAATAAAATATTTAACATTTCCCTAATTGATAATTCAATTATTATTATCCATGATATTATTGCATTGATATTTTCTAGGGAGGGATTTTATGCTCATGTTTTTGATTAAAGGGAATGTCTTTTAAGTTATTTACATTTATATATTAATTATTCATCATTTAATCGTGGTATATTTCTCTATATATAATCCTCAAAAAACATTTGATATCACCCTTACTTTTTTTTCATTCCTCAAAATATAAATATGAATTATTTATTGTGTTTCAAGGAAGATCGGAATTTTAATTAGTTGGGTTTTATGTTATATTACCAATGTGAAATGGGAATGATGTTTGTATTGGTTTATACCAGACTACATAACCAATTAGTACATATATATTATTACCCTTGCATCTATTACAATATAATCAAGTAGAAATAGTTTTGGGTTACTGGAGTTGGGGGTTCTACAATATAAATATATATTTTTTAATCTTAAATACTACATCAAAATTTAAATATATCATGTTGTAATCCCATCATGGTATTATCTTTTATTTAGCAAAAAACTAAATTCACTGAATAATTATGCCTTCAAATTCATCTATAACAGTCTTAATATTATAACATGTTCATGGTAGTGTAAATAAAAATTTTGGCATCACAATATTTAAATCCACCGTGTAATAATTCAACATGAATACTGTATCACTCTATAGATCATATTCATGACTTGTTCCTGCCAAAATATCAGCATTTTCTTCTATTTTTTAAACCTTTTGAAATAATTAAAATGTAATAAACCCTCACTAAACCTCCATATTTTCTAATATTTTATAATTAATTCCATATTTAAAAAATTAAAATCAATCTGGTCACAATGTAATTCCTTTATGTCATGATTTCATAATTTGATTTTAAATGCTTGTGAACATCTCAAAACTCCCCTTTAAGATTAATTCATCTACAAAATAATAAAAATTCATATAAGTAGGCACTGAAAATTTAGTAAAACTACAACATGAAATATATAAAATTATAAATATACCTAAACTATCAATATGTGACAATGTCATTTTTATTAAGGAAATGATCTTTGATAGGGTATGCACGAAAAGAATTTATATTGTTTCACTTTGACATCATTAGTTTAGTGTGTAAAAAATTTATATCATTTTCCATAAGATTAACTTAGAGGGTGGAAATTCATTTTAATTACAACTATGTCACAATATTGTATGTTCCCTTATATTTTAATACTTTTGGAATTTCTTTGGTACCAATCTATGAATATTAAAAGGGGCATCCTATTCATGGATCTGTGGGTTACATGGACAATAGTAAAATATCCACTAAATTTTAATATATAGATGTATTATGGAAATACTAGATATATATATATATATATATATATTATTTTTCCATATATCTCTGTAAATATAAATTTAATTAAAATATATAAGGCATTAGAGGAACACTAATATATGGATATCTCTAAATAGACATTGAATTGAACTACCCATGAATTTATTAGTTCTTATTGAATGGGAAAATTTATGTAAACATGCATTCATTATCATGTATTTATTGTCAATTAATTTTCAATATACTCATAAAAGGCTCAACGATAATTTGGATAGAGAAAAATTGGAATATGTATTGGGTATGTATTTTCTCAACAATAATCTTTAAATATAATTGATTCTGAGGCTCACAAATACCATTGTTTGTTTTACCAAAGATTTTATTTTGACTGTATTTTAGGAAATTTATATTATTTATATTTATTATATTGAAATAATACTCATCTAATTACATATGAGAGATATTTATTAAAGTCCTCGGAATTATCCTATGCATTTTCTGGAATCACTATTCAATTTTTTTTGTTTACTGTAAATACTACTCATTCAATATGTCAAACAACTAAATGTATGGAACAAACGTAAAATTTATGTAGAAGGATCAGATCAAATGGTTAATATTCCTTACATTTAATGAAATATATGGTTAAGGAACATTACATTTGGATAAGAACCTTTCATTTTTCAGAAAGAAAAAGTATGGTTAAATAACCCTTCATATGTATGGAACCTTACATATGAGAAGAAAACATATAGATCATCAACCTAAATTTTGTAATCAACCATAAATTTACTACCTTATGTTTTGGAAAAGTGAAGGTATGTATAATAAATGTCACTTTCATGGATCTATAATAACATGGATAAATGTATAGATCATCAACTATATATTATGAAGTTGAACCCTTTGTTTTTTATATTTTCATTTTGTGGAGGAAACTTACGTTTTAACTTTAAACTCCATAATTTTGAATTTATGTTTTTATCATATATTATTGAAATAGTCATTGTGGAATTATATGATGATTTGAATCTCATTGTTAACCAATTCAAAGATTGTTATATATTATTTAATGATCCGTTTACAACGGTGATTTTTACTCATATACTTAATGCAAGATACACCTTCTCTGATCTATTCTTTTGATTTTGAATCATGACTATTTATCAATAATATTTTGCAGATTTGAAACCACACTGATGATTTATCATTATATATATCACTGAGTATCATCTGTAAAAAAACCTAGATCTATGAATACCTCTCATATATCTCTGTAAATATTATTAGTTTAATTTTTCTTGTGATAATTGTTTTTAGTACTATAGTGATCAAGCATCAAAAAAACACGAACTCAATTTTGATGATCTACTTTCTAATATTGTGAATACAACACTATGTTTAGATTATTTTCATAAAGAACTAGTACAACAACTATTTTTTTTGTTGCCTTTTTTGATGTTGGTTTTTTAGAACCGATGTGAAAAATCCATTTTCTCTAATTTTTCATGGCGGTTATATAATAACTGACTTGAAAAATCTTTTTTCATGACATTTTTTTCAGTTATAAATAACTCAGATAAAAAATAAATTTTCAAAACTTTTTCATGTCCGTTGTTTAACAAAGGACATGAAAACTATTTAATAACATGTATTTTATTACCCAAGATATGATTGGATAGGTCTAAGAGCTCAAACAGAGTTACAAATCAAAAGTTATGGTCCCCAGAAGTTGATAATATCTAAACAATTTCTTAGGGAATTCCAATTTCCAAAGTCCATAACATTTATCACATAACTCTGTTTGACCTCAGTGAAATGTAAAACCAAATCTTGAGAATTTAACTATATATTTTAATCAATTTAAACATCAATTATTAAAGTACCAATATGAAAAACAACTTTTAATGTTGGTTATTAGTTATGTAACAAAAAAATTCATGAAAATTGAATTTTCACGACGTTTATTTAACAACCGATGTAAAAAAGTCATGCAAATTTATTTTCAAATTGATTATATATTAAGAGGAATGAAAAATAATTTAAATTTTTAATTAATTTTCATAATGTTTATCATAAAACCGATGTGAATGATAATTTTAATATCCCACCAATGTGAAATTTCAATTTTTTTACATTGTTACCTCGAAATTTCCAATTGCTGTCTAAAATTTTTAATACCACATTTAATTTTAAAATTTCAATTATATGATTTAATTATACACATATACTAATTTAAAGATAATTTCTTTCAACCATCATCTTTCCCCCCAACTCTACACATTTGATATTGAACGTGAATCATGTATTTATTTTTTCTGTGATCTCATGAAGGTATTTTAATTATTTATCCATGTTTTATGGTTTTTATGATTTTTTTTCATTATTGATATACCATTTATCAAAATTTTATTTCAACTATCATCTTTCCAAAAACTCGACTTGTTAGATCTTCTATGTGATTACACTCTTTCTTCTTTCCGCGATCTTATAAAGGAATTTGTAATTATTATTCCATGATTTATATTTTCATTGAGTAGTCTTCTTAATAGATATACCATTTAATGATTATTATTTTATTATAATGATGGATGATGATTTATATAATGTTAAAATGACAAATCCTCCATCGGATTCCAAAATTCCATCTAAGAAAAAGATACACTTGGATCATTGGATCGTTCATAAAAAACTATATATCACACTTCTAATGGTCATAACATTTTATCTGTAACTTTTTTTGAGCTCTACGACCTATCAAATCAATGAATAGGAAATTATCTACAACATAGTAAACATTTTTTACATCAATTATTTATAAACTGAAGTAAAAAATGGCTTTTAGCATCGGTTTTTAAATAACTGACGTAATAGATGACTTTTAAATACTTTTTTTATAAATCAATGTAAAAAAAGCCTTTTTTAACATCATTTCCGGAAGGTATTTTACGTCAGTTTTTTAAAAACCAAAATAATAAATTATAAAACACAATTTTTAAAGTTGGTTATTAAATAACTATCATAAAAATCATATTTTTAACATCACTTGCAATAATGTCTCCTCAAAACAAACGTTAAAATTATAAAAAACTGACGTAGACAAGGTTTTTTACAAGTGAAGACAATGATCTTTTGAGAAAACTGGATTCCTTCAGACATTAATCAAAGTGTTTTTTCTTCTGAAGTCAATGATCCTTCTTTTATTAGTTGCGTGTTGCTGCAACTATGAGCAATATTTGTTTCTCAATGAACTAAATCTTATTTATCACGAGTTTTGCCTGCTTAAATTCAGTCGTGGTGGAGTTTCATCTTCTCTCACTAAGTTGTGGTTTTATTGGTTCCCTATAAAAGAAAAATAATACTATATTTTGGAATCCATTTTTGGTAAGGTTGACACATTCCTGCACTTATTTGTGGATTGGTCTTATGATACAAGGACCACACTAATGAAATTCACCAAGCTTGTAGTGAGGGTAATTGGGGGAGTGGGCCAGTGGATCTTTGTATCTTGAACAAATATAAATTGTTGTGCTTTATTTCTGCTCATATCTACTGCATATACTACATTATAGAAACATGTATAGTTATTATCTTATATTTGTGTGAATCAAAAGAATAGTAAAATTCTGAAAAGACACAATTCAATCCTTCTCTTGTGTCATCACTATAGACATTCCCACCTAACATTTTGTATTAGAGGTTAAGATATTCACTAGAGCTTTAAAAAGATAAAGGCATAAGATTTATATAAGTTATGGAAATGGAGAATCCGAAGGAAAGAAATGTCAATGGTTCTGGATCAATATTTCAATGGTGGGAATTATGGATTTTGGAAGTCACAAATGATAATATACTTAAAAAATATTAGATTTAGAGTATACTCTAACATTTTTACTCCTTAAAAGATTCATAAAAAAACAGATTCTTTGTATACTACAACAGAGGCTGAGTATGAAATGAATTCAAATGCAATTAATGGTATTATTTGCAGTCTAGGACCAGATGAATTAAACCATGTATTGAAATTCCCAACAGCCTATGAAATGTGGCAGAAAATTGTAGTTGCCTAAAAAGGAACTGAAAAAGTTAAAAAATGAGATATATTTCACTGAAATTAATGTTTGATACATTCAAAATGTATTAAAGAGATAGAATCACAGAGATTAATGGAAGGCTAACAGAAATTGTAAATAATATAACACCTCTAGGTGAGATGATCATCCAACCTGATCAAGCTTTGAGCATTCTAATAGTTCTATGTGCGATATAGAATGGAATTTCTACAGCAATATTCCCATCAACACCAGTCATGAATATGAAAATGGGTGAATTTATTAGACCTTTAATGATGTACGAGTATGGAATAAAGGATGAATTTGAAGATATAAAAGTCCTTGGGAAAAATGAGAACACTGATTTAAAAGTTAAATCCAAAATCCAGAACAAAAAAAATGGATCAAGAAGAAAGAAATTCAGACTCATCTGATTCGGAAATTGATCTAGATCAATTAGCTAGAAAATTCAACAAATTTTATAGGAATATAAAATGATTCAGAATAACATTATATAAGGATGAGAATGATTGAAGGGAATTAAGAAATTATGAATGAAAAAATTGGGTCATATAACACCTGATTTTACTTAATTGAATTAAGAGAAGAGAAATACAGAAAAAAAAATATTAGAAGAATGTTGATTATGAGAAAAAGGAAAAAAGAGAAATGAAGGCTACTTGGAGATTCTCTAATGACTCTATTAGCTCATCTAATTCTGATTTAGACAAAGAACTGTCAAATCTGAAGGCTAATATGTACTTCATTGAATAAGATGATATGGTACATTCATACAATTCCTTAGATTACGATTCTTGCTATTGGAATGAAAAAATAACTACATATTGTGACATTCTTGGTGTAAAATATAATTTATTATTAAATAAAAATAAATATTTCAATAAAATAAATAATTTTATTATAGTTGAAATAGATACATCATTAAAATAACATTAAGAGATTTTTGAAAATTTTAATTCAACTACTACCAACTGTGCTGTTCATGAAAGTAATATTAAGACTCTATAGGGAGAAGTAGAATCCAATAAATCAGTTTCTATTGTTTCCAAAAAAGTAGAAAATAAACTAAATGAAATTCTTGGAATTTTTTTTTAAAAGGAAAGGTTCAGTATTGGTACTAAGGGTGGAAAACCCGAACTGTACAAAAACAATTTTGTTCCTGGTTTTAATAGCAAAGGCATGTCTTCTATTATATTTTTTTATCATGGTATTAATGGTCATTATTTGATTGAATGTTGTTTAAGAAAACCTCAGTTTTGTGGTGTCATGAATGTTCATTATTGAAAATATTTTTCTAATATTAATTATAACAATGTTGATCAAAATAATAATGTTTAGATTCACAAGTCTTTGATAGCTAACACTGGTGGACCCAAAAAGATAAGGGTACAAAAACAAATTTTTGTTTAGTTTATCCTTGTAGGTAATAGTCCACATAATAGAAAAAAATATATTTTATTTGGAAAATGGTTGTTCAAGACATATGAGTTGAAATTCCTCAAAGTTTTCTACTCTGACTAAAATAGATGGAGGCCATGTCACCTTCGGTGACAATGCCAAAGGAAAAATTATTGGACTCAGAATAGTGGAAGAACCAGATATTGTCTTTATTAATAAAGTACATTATATACAATGATTGAAGAACAATATTATAAGTATCTGTCAGCTCTATGATGATGGATATTGTGTTAATGGTTTTTATATAATTCCTATTATATTTTTAATTATAATTTGCTGAAATTTATATCACACAAAAGAGATAATGTCTCACATTGGATTTAAATTTAGTTTATAAATGGAAAGTGAACCATTTAACTAATATTGTAAATGATTCATGAATTTGGAATAGAAAAATTATTCATTGTAATATTTTTTCTTTAAATATGTTTTCTCAGAAACAATTCTTTTAAGATTTATCTAGTGTCAAATTTGATAGTGATAGATTCTATGATGCATGTCAGGTTGGCACGCAACACAAATCATCCTCCAAATATGTTAAATAAACATCTAATTTAAATCCCATATAACTTACTCATATGGATTTTTTTGGACCATCTGGAATAGCATGTTTTCAAGGTAAATTATATGTATATGTTTTAGTTGATTATTTCCCTAGATTTATTATGGTATATGTTCTAAAACACAAAAATGAATATTTCTCTATTTTTGAATGTTTGGAAATTGAAAAAGTTTTTATGAAACTTTCATTATGAATTGATCATTGTGGAGAGTTTGAGAATCAATATTTTAATTCTCTTTCATTCAATATGGGTATTAAACACACATTCTCTCCACAAAAACTCTTCAAAAAAATGGAATTGATGAAATAAGAAACCACACTATTTATGATATGGCTAGGAATATGCTACATGGATACAGTCTCCCAACCTACATTTGGGTTGAAGATGTATGGAAAAAATTATATATAATAAATAGGTTTGAAATTAGATATATTTTTAGTAATATTCCTTAAAAAATTTGTAATAAAATAAATCCTAAGGTTATGTATTTACGGTTTTTGGATACAAGGTATATATCTTGAACACTAAGGATATTCTTCAAAGGTTAGATCCAAAATATGGTGAAGGAATATTCATAGGATATTTTGAAAATTTTAATTCTTATAGAGTATTTTAAAAAAATAAAAGAATCGTTGAATAATATGTTCAAGTTATGTTTGATGAAACAGATCCTTTTAATGAAGAGAATGATCAAACAAATGATTTTTTTGATTCTTCTAATAACACATGACTTGATAACTTGAAAAATGATTTTTAAATATATATAAAATTCAGTCCAGTTCAGAAGAACATGATACTGTTGGACCTAAAAGTGCTCTGCATAGATAATCTATAATTCTAAAGAATCTCCCATTGGAGACTATTATACGAGACCTAAAAGTAGGAAAAAAACCATAAGAAGTGTTGAAAACCTAGTAAAATATTCTTCTTTTCTATCTCAGCTTGAGCCTATGTCTTTCAAAGAATCCATAGAAGATGAATGTTGGATGTTAGAAATGAATTAAGAGATAAATCAGTTTAAAAGAAACAATGTTTGGAAATTAGTTGAAAGACCATCGAATTATATAGTTATATAAACTAAATGGGTCTTTTTTAATAAACAAAATGATAAAGAAATTATAATGAGAAACAATGATAGACTAGTAGTAAAATGGTATAATTAATAAGAAGGTATAGATTATGATGAAAATTTTTCTACCATAGCTAGACTAGAAGCAATTAGAATTATTTTATCATATGAATCTCACAAGAATTCAAAATTATATCATATGGATGTGAAATATGCATTTTAAAATGGATATATAAGGAAGGATTTTTTGAGCAACCTATAGGTTTTGAAAATTCCCAAAAAAACTGATTTTGTTTCTAAACATATTAAAACTCTCTATGGCCTTAATCAAGCACCAAGAACATGGTATGAAATATTAAGTTCATTTCATTTGAAAAATGGTTTTACTTTTGTTTTTCTATACCCAACCCACTATAAGAAAATATTCTGTTCTAATTTATTATTAGTTCAAATCTATGTGGATGATGTTATTTTTAGATCAAAAAATTCAAAACATTGTCATAATTTTTCAGAACTCATAATTTTTTTTAAATGAGCATGATTAGGGACATAAATTTTTTTAGGATATTAAATTTATCAAAAATGTTATGGAAACGTATTAAATCAATGTAAATAAATTACTGATTTATTGAAAATGTTTTATCTTGAGAACATAATGACATATTCAATTCTCATGCGTACTAATATTAAACTAAACATGGATGAAGCTGTAAAACCAGTGGACAACAAGTTATATAGTGATATTATTAGAAGTTGACTATATCTTACGACTAGAAGACCTAATATTAGGTTTTCAGTATTTTATTGTGCAAGAATTCAATCAAATCCAATAGAATCCCATCTTACTACTGTAAAAATGATTATTAGATAATTAAAATGAACAGTTTTTAATTCTCTTCATTTTCAAAAAGTATAAGATTTTAATTTAATATCATATTTCGATGTATATTTTTGATGATGTAGATTAGATATAAAAATCACTTTTGGAACCCCTCTCTTTTTTCAAAAAATAGTTTCTGTATTGGTCAAGTAATAAGAAACACAAGGTTGAACTATCAATTGCTGAAGTAAAGTATGTATCTGCAAGAATATGTTAAGCACAAGTGTTGTGGATGAAAAAACACTATAATGGAATTTGGTCTTATTTTTAATAAAGAAATTATTTTATTTGATAATACATGTTTTATAATCATTTAAAAAATATCCAATAAGTCATTCTTGAACTAAGAATATAGATATTAGGCATCATTTTCTACGAGATAAATTTCTTAAAAAGGAAATATCTTTTGAATTTTTAACACTAAATATCAATCAGCTAATATTTTTACGAAACCACTTCCCAGTTCATATTTTGATTTTATTAAGGGGGAGTTAGGTTTATTTAATTTCATTGATTAATTTTATTTATTATTTTATATTATTTACTTTTATTTTTTTAATTTATTATATTCTTAATTTATTTATGTAAATCTAATTTTCTCTTTTTTATTTTTATCTTACTATATTTTAGTTAATATCTTTTATCTTAAATATATTTACACCGCACAATTATTAATTTTTTTGATAATTACTCTATGACATGACAAACAAGGACATGTGTCATCTGTCGAAATTGTTTCATCTACCTTAACCATTGTCTTCCCAAAAATCATTTCACTTAACCCACAATCATAATTTGTCCTTCCAAACCATAGAAGACAAAAACCTCAGATTTTCAGATCATTGGAAATGAGAAAAAACCAAAAGAGTCAAAGGAGGAGATTCAAGTGACCCAAAATGAAAAGGTGTTATCGGGATAAAACGTCTTTAGGAAACATTTGTTAATCTGGATTGGTTATATAAGATTTTCTTAATTTTTAAACAAGTGTTATATTTTCAAGGACTCGAGACAGATTTCAATGACATCAACTAATTATTTCTTAATGAGATAGAAGTGAATTACTTTTATAAGAGTGTTAAATTTATTTTCTAAGATTTAGAGGATATGATTTTTTCTAGTATCAAAGATCGGGATTTATCTATTTATTCTAATGAGGTTCTAAAAATTCAGAACTACCCACATGAAGGGTTTTACTATTTCTATTATAGATCAATTAGTGATATGGAAAATTCTTGTAGAGTAATTGTGTATCTTCTTTTCCATTAAACGGACATCATAAATAAGATTGTAATGGATTTTCATGATGATCATAAGATTCTGGAGAAGTTTATTCAGACAAGAAGAGTGGCAAGGATGGATGAGATTGAAGAAATACTTTACCTATAAATGTATATCATGTTTCTTTTAACAGTGTAATTAAATTGAATTTTCAGCGGTATTTATTTTGGTACCTTCATAACTGTTGTTCAATGGATGAAAGCATAAACTTCTATCCATATGGGCTATTAATTTTATGGATTTTATTTAAGAAGGACATGATCTGACTGGTTGATGAAATAGGAAAATGTCATCATAGTAATGTTTTGAAAGTTGGAATGTCAATAAAGATTGTATTTTTCAAGAGAACTTTAAATGGAATGATTTTTCATGTTGGAGTTGAGGAAGAACAGAGTTGAAGGGATTTTTCTCAGGGGGAGAAAACAATTGTTGAAAAGGAGGGTGTAGCTGGATCACGAACAAATGCAGTTTTCAAACCATCTAAGAGAGGGATTATATTTAAAACTAAATGAGAAGAATTAGAGAAAGAACAATGTCAATAAGGACTTGTTATGAGACCGTGGAATATAAATGATCCTCAATTTGAAGAGAAAATTTTGTCTTATAGAGAAGCAACATTCTAAGTTCATTTGGGAGAGATTGTTATTGCAGAAAAAATTATAGTGGAGAGTCGCACTAGAGAGACTGCTATTGTAGCGATGGTTAATGAACTAGTACAAGAGAGCATTCCAGATGAACACATTTAAGACGAGAATAATCATAATTAAAATGTCCCATTAGATATTTTTAGAGAAGTTGTACTGAACAAGGATCTATTCAAGAAGAGATGATTTTATAGGAATCAGTTACAAAAATTCAACAGTCGATTATAGATAAGAATGTGGGATAGTAATATTGTATTTCTGATGCTCAGAATAAAGTTTTAGATAATCAGTATTTTTCTTATGATGAATCAGTAATGATAACATTGGAATATCCTCTTCCTACAGATGGTGAAAATCGGGCTATGATTGCATATGATGGGACATTTTATTCATTATCTCATCATGTAGAGGAGATTATTGTTTAGTAAAAAAATATCAGGAAGAGGATTTAATTCTCAGGAAATAGCTGACATATCCATGAAAATGATTCAATAAATCAATGATAGTAATATTTCTAAAAACTATTTATATTCATTTAAAAGGGAAATACTGGATGAGTTTTGGAAAATCATGTCTGAATCAGTATCAAAGAAATATTTCACAAATATGAAGTGGTAGTTAGGCAGTCAGTTTGAATCATTAAAGAGCATTGTGGTGAATCTAGTATATATGTTCCTATTACTTCTAAAAGCCCATATTTAATTAGAATTCATAATTCTATTAATTCAGTTATAGAAAACAAGAATAATACTCATGACGATTTTCAATGTAATAGGGCACCACTATCAATTCTTCTAGATAATTATAAATAACTTGTTGATTAGTTAAATCAAAGTGAGAATAGCATTATATTGATTTTGAATCAGTATTCAAAGAAATTGGAGCTATTCATTAAGAAATAGGAGAGTCATCATTAGTTTATGAAGGTCAACATAGTGGAGAATATGAATGTAAAAAATGACTCCAGGCTGCTGGTTTTTCACCTATGAGATAGTTTGATGATGAAGCTATGATTTCAAATGGCTGAGCTGAAGGATATGTTTGAATCCATTAAAATTCAAAACCAGCAAATCCAAATCCATTTTCCCATCTGGATCCATGAAAATTCATGTCTTCTTTTCTTAGTCACAAATGTTTTTGTATTTATGTATTTATTGTTCAATGAAATGTTTTTCTATTTATATGTTATGTTTCCTTATTTTATCTACATTTTTATTATTTTATAACAACCAAAATCCAATTATCTTTATTCATTTCAGATACTTATAACATTCACATATCCTTCAGTTCAATATTAAATGTTTTAAATATTTTTTTATAATTTGTTTTTGATATCACAAAATCAGGGAGAAATTTAGAAAAAACAACAATTATTTTATTTTAGAAATGTAGATAAGCATAAATATTTATTTAAAATTTACCATTGGAGGAGAAATTTATATATTTTTTCTTTATCAAAATAATTCTATCAAATCGCTATTATTTTTGTTTAATTTTTATGAAATTATAATTCATATTTCAAAGATTATATTTTCAATTTATGGGTTTTGTGATCATCAAAAAGGCGGTGATTTTTGGTCATGTATTTTCTCAAAAATACTCTATAAATATTAATTATTTTGATGCTCACAAATAACGTTGTTTGTTTTACTAATGGTTTTATTTTGGTAGTATTTTAGTAAATTTATATTCTTTATAATTATTTTCTTGAAATAATATTCATCCATTTATTTGGAAGAAATATTCGTTATAGTGTTCGGAACGCTCTGAAGCATTTTATGGAAAATATATTCATCGTTTGTCATTTACTAAAAATACTATTCACTCAATACGTCTAAGAACGAATCATTTCATAAAATCACTACCTTTATGTTGAAGGATAAAGATGTATGGTTTAACAACATTACTTTTGAAGACAATAATAGTTTAGGAACATTACATTTGGATAAGAACATTACGTTTTTCAGAATGAAAAATTATGGTTAAAGAACCATAGATAATTATGGAACCATACATTTGAGAATAACATGTATGGATCATCAACCTTAATTTTGTAATCAACCTAACACTGTCACCTTATGTTTGGGAAAAGTTAATGTATGGATAATCAATGTTACCTTCATATATCTATGCTAACATAGATAACCATATAGATCAGCATCCCAACATTATGAAGTTGACCCCTATGTTTTATATTTTTTCATTTTACGAAGGGACCATAGGTTTGACTTTTTAACACTGGAAATTTGAATTTACATCTTTATAGGAAATTTTTGAAATAGTCATTATGGAATATCAAGAAAATTTAAAGCTGATTTTTGATGGATTCAAATATCGTTATATATGATTTAAAGAGCCGTTTACAACAGAGATTTGTACTCCTATTCTTAAGGGAATTTATGCTACTTGATCTATTTATTTTATTTTGAATATTGATGATTTAATAGGAATATTTTCCATATCTGAAACCATCATGGAAATTTATCATCATAGATCTATTTTAATGTCATATTTTATAAAACCCCATATCCGTGAATATCTCTCATATATTTGTGTAAATATTATTCATTGAATGTTTCCTATGAAAACTGTTTTTAGTGCGATGGTGATAAAGAATCAAAAAATTGTGAACTGTATTCTCAAGATCTAGTTTTTAATCTTATGAATGTGAAACTCTATTTTATTTGTTATTTTTAAAGAAAAAGTTCTATTATGAAAATCAGATCACTTCAGACATTCTTCAAAGTTTATTTTATTCCAATGTTGAAGATCCTTCTTTTATCAGTTGCGTGTTTCTATAACTGTGAGCTATATCTGTTTCTCAACAATCTATATCTTAACTATCTTGAGTTTTGGATCATTGTATTTATTCGTGGTGGAGTTTCAGCTTCTCTCACAAAGCTATGGTTTTCACAGTTCCATGTAAATGAACAAGAAAGATTTATTTTGCAATTCTTAGTTTTTATGGGTGAAAACTGCCTTCACTAAGTCGTAGACCGGTCTTATGATACAAGAACTGTACTAGTGAAATTTACCAAGCCTACATAGAGGGTATTTGTTGGAGTGGACTAGTAAATCTTTGTGTCGTAAACCACTATAAATTATTGTGCTTTTTTATATTCATATCTTCTACACATACTCTACTACAGAAACAATTAATGTTTTTATCTTCTATTTGTGTAAATCTAAAGAATAGTAAACTTTCGAGAAGCACACAATTCCCCCCCTCTTGTGTCAACAATATAACCATACAAAACTAACAATATGATGTGATGTATCAGTATATAGAGTATTTTGAGACTAAATAACTCTTATATGAGTAAGATATATTAAATATTCCCGAATATATTATTAAAACTAAATTTTTATTGAGATTTTTTAATGTGAAAATTATCAATACAAAGTAGCAATAATATGAGATTGTTAAAGACTATTTAGAATTTATAAGATCTTTATGAACATTGTGTAATATTAAATAATAATTTTCCAATGATGTATAAGATTTGATAGAATCATTGGAAAATTTTGAATTTTAAATTTATATTATTGAATAACATTAAATTGTAGTCATGTATGTGTAATGTTATATTTATATAATTGTGATACTATTGTTTTTTTAATGTTTGATAAGATTAAAGTACAAATAAAATACACTATAGAAGAATGATCAATTACGTACAAATATTAAAGGACTAAATTAATTTATTTTGATATCATTTTTATAAAATTTTAAATGAATTTATTTTTAGGATTGATTATAAAATTTTTTGAATGATGTTTGACTCAAAATATGATGCAAAATATGGACATATCACTGTATTTTTAATGGATTTTAGTATTTTAAAAACATATTTGAATATATTCGTAGAGATTATAATATTAATAGTATGGATTTAAAATATTTAAGATCTTATGTGAATTTACTTGAACAATAAATAAAGAAACTTTTAAAAAAATAAAAATTTTATTTTTTGTAATTTGGTCAAAGTATGATCTGTTTTTTGGGTTTTTGATTTTTTAATGTAATATTAATTATTGAATTAATATTAGTTCGAATAATGTATAATTAGATGTTTCTAAATGAATTATAATATTTATATTATTGAAGACATTAATTTGAGGGAAGAATTTGAGTGTAGTTTTAGCACTTTAACATATCAAAAATTTAAGACCTAATATGAAAATATATGATAATTTATAATTGAGAGAAAATAATGATTATAATTATTATATGTGATATCCATTAGATTAGTTATCATATATATGATTTATTCCATAAGTTACTAGTATTATATAATATATATATATATATATATATCAATGATTAATTCTTTCTTATTGATAATTCATCCACAATGAAGAAAATATGTGGGATTACTATATAATCCTATAGGATTGATGTATAAAAAATGAACATTCAAATCAATTTATGATATTCTATAGTCAATATTCCAAGAATGATTCCAAGAACACAATTAATGTATTTTTTTCCAAACTATGATGTAAACCTTATAATTTTTTTCCTTATCGTGCATATTTTATATTTTTCTCAAGGATAATATTTAGAGATTTGAAAAAATTGGATCTTAGCTCTAAAAAATTAATAAAGATTGATGTTGATAAGAAAATATAAAAATTTATTATCATTGATTCAAAAACCATGTGTTTATTTCCCCAAATCATTGGAATAATAATTGGAATCAATGAATTTGGGTTAACGGTTTTGGATCCATTGAGTATAGTGCTATAATTTTGAATGGATAATATTTTTTTATTATTTATATAATTTAAATTATTGGTATAATCGGAATTCTAATAAAATTATGAGCACTATAAACATTTATGGGAATATTATTATATATAGTGAAATATTATTCTTCCTTATCATATATCCTTAGGTGTGGAATTAGATTATTATAAATTTTTTAGATTCACCGATCATAAGAATAGTTTTATGAAAAATCGTATATATAAGAATAATCTAGAAAATAAATTTAAATTTAAATAATTGATTTTTTAAAGATCAATATAATTATGATTATAAAAACCTAAGGGAAATAAAAAAAATCTATAAAATATTGAATAAATTAGAAAATATTTTTGGATTTAATGTTAATGTCAAGGAAGCTAAGTTAAATAAATTATAGTCATTTTTAAAGGGTCCGTGACAAAAATTGATGATGTTTTTGAAGAATTCATTACAATGAAAAATTAAATAACAAGTACAATTACAGAATTTATCAAAGATATAAAATATTCAATTGTGATCAAAATCAGTTTGAGAGGGATTCCAAATATCTATATTACAAAAATATCTTTAGATGAAGACATAAATTATGATTATTTAACACAAAATAATATAAATTGAACTCTAAATAATATGGTATATGGAAATTTATAATATTTAATAAGAATATCAATAATGAAAATATTTGATTTATGGATTTCAAAGAAGTTTATTATTGGAATCAATCATTTAGCATACAAATTGATAGTGAGAAGGTGAAAATCACTAAAAATTATTGCATCAATAAATATAATTATATTTATCAGATTTATGTGTTCATGGAATTTTTGGATTCATTTCATTATAATATAGATAATTTGATCTCATTTACAAAGTCAATCATTACAATTTGATGTTATTCGACATATTATAAAAACATTGGATTAAAATGACTAAAAATTTATCCCAAAACCCATAATTGGTTCTCACCAAAATTATTCCATTAGAAATGTAATAGATTATAAAATAAATTTATGTAAGATTTTGATCACGAATTATAAGTTTAGGCCACCAACTAATAGAATCATATTTGGAATTATAAAATATATCATTAATTATATCGTTAATTTGTTTCCTAAATTGATGTAATTACACTTTCATTTTGTTCATTATTATTTAATCTTAATATAGTAAGAATTATATGTCAAGAATAAATACATATAAAAAACACAGGACATAATTAATTAATGGGATTAAAATTTATCACAAAAAGAAGATAAAATAAAAACAGACAATAACCATTTCTTAGTCAAATCCTCATCCATCGGTGAAATCCCATACACTTATGTAAGCCTAATTTTCAGTAAAAAAATATAAATATAAATTTATTATTAATTATCCATAAATATTCTTTTATATAGTAATATAAATTAAAAATGTAGTTTTTTAAGTAAATATTTTATTTTCTTAAAATTGCATTATTTCTTTCCTAAAAAATAATAAAATTGTCACACCAATATCCAAAAATCACTGTAAAGGAAACTCCTAGTTCCAACATTAATAAATAAGTTTGTTTTATAGTCTATAACTCAATTAAAGAGTAAATTATAGTTTTTTCATTTTTAATGAAAAATCTATATTGCTTTCAATAGTTTTACAAGTGAATGTTTCAACTTTGAAAAAAAAAGAATTCAATAAATAAATAGATAATTGTATTCAATAATGTAACAAATTGGGGAAAAACTAATTATAATATAACTAATTCATAGAAAAAACACAGGATAATTCATTCCCCACACTTTTAAACCTTTTTATACTAGAACTAAAAAGATGCCCCAATTTTCAGGGTCAATTCAACCATGATTTGTTATAATATTTAATTTTGAAAATAGAATATATTTTATTCAATTATAAACTATAAAATTGTAAATAAAAAGAAAACAAAGATGATTAACAAAATTTATTGTAACATTTTAAATAATATTGTGTTCAAAAAATTAAAACATGTTACCAATATAAGTAGATCATCCTATGGATTCTTGTTCCTTCAAATTAAATTTTTATGGTGCATTGGAAACATGACATTAGTTTAATTCCATAATCTTGTGTGTAATAAAATTAATTATCACCTCAAGACAAACCCATGTCTTTTCTACAATAAAAATAGTTGATAAATAAAACAAGCATTCGTTTCCACACCAATCAAATGATTTTAGTGTATTTTATCTATTCACATATATTATCACAGAATCATAGTTCAAAAAAGAGAGAAAGAATAAAAATATGATATAGTCATAAATTTCGAATATTTTAGTGGATATCATGCATCTCATTTGAATGAACCTCACCTTCATCTCAGTTCAAACATCGCTTTTAATATTAGTGATTATTTTCTCAAAACCAAGGATTCTCAATTACTATGGTATCTCAATAATAATATAAATTGTAATGGATATAAGTGTCGATATATAATTGATCTTATTTCATTGGTATGTAAAATATTTACTCATAAACTCGTAAAAGTCTTCCACTTCAACAATCATCACTCTGGATAACTGTAACTAATATTAAAATACACAATATGCTCAAAACTACCAAAATATCAAAAAACCAAGATATAAAAACAAAAAATATTTTAAATTTAACCATCCAAAAGTGTAATATTATATTAGAACCATATTACTTAGACTCTTGCATTTTTTTCTCTATTAATGTCTATAAAAGTGATTTAAGATTCCCAAATTTTAAATAAATATATTATTATTTTTTCATTGTTAATTATGACATAATAAATTTTATTCAGAAAAGTGTAAAAAATTATGAAATGATAAATCAATATAATACAACCATTGAAGCTAAAATAACTCATAATATAGATTGAGGCATACATAGTACCTAATGGTGACAAATCCACCTTATTCAATAATAGATTCTTTATAAGGATATACAGAACTAATCAATAGATTCCATGCTCGTAGGGTATCCATGGGTTGACAAATCAACCATTTCTAGAGCATGGTCATACTTTTTTACGTGATATGTGGATTATGTAATGATGAATAAAAAAGGATCACCACTAACATTATCACATATTTTTAATTTTTATATTTCCCTCTTGGAAATACCCTATAAATTATAAATTTAATCAATTATCAAAAAACATTTATGTTATGATATGACTCAAAATGTTTAATAATTAATTTTCCATTGATTCTTAAAATCATTTCGTCATATGTACCATAGATAATAAATGACAGGTAAGGATGAAGAAGACAATAATGGTAACATTAACTATTTAATTTCTATAGAAATAAATGTAAATAATTATCCCATGTAAGAACATTTATAATATGACGACATCATAATATATGTTATAGGTAAGATAGTGTGATGTTATATCACAATATTATACAATACGATATTCCATAATAGTGGGTCAAATATGCCTTGGATTTATGGATATAATATCATAAGATATCACTATATCATAAACTATGATATAGCTAAAAATAACTTATAGTTTTTATACGATTTAGGGAATATCAATGTCAATCTCCAATTTTCGCTAAAGCCTCATTGATTTAGTGGATTTTTATCATATAATGTATCACATAAAAACATATGTAAATATATCAAAAACACCTTTTTGATATTCCCAACTATATTTTACTATTACATCATTATTTAAACATTTATCACATCATATGAAATATTTTATGAATATCCTTCAGAAAATATTTTGAAAAAACTCTAATATAATTTTAGAAAATCTATATAATTATTTTAAAAATTAATAACAATAAAACAAACTCTAAATTGTAAAACTAGAGTCTATATGTGTGTTTAATATAATTATTAATTCTATAATAGATAAATTTAAACAAACAAGACCCTCTAGTAAATTACCATTTCAACTTAAGCACTGAATGGATCTTGGTTGATCATTATAGAAAACATGATTCTCTATATTCATGTACATAAGTTGTAACATGAATAAATTTTAATAATCACATATTAAATTATTCTGTGACATCATTTTACTATGAGACGTATATTATGTGACACTCAATGTTTTTTTAATAAAAATAATGTAATGTTTGACTGGGCCTATGACAGGAAATATCATGTTTTAACAAACATAAATGTTATATTAATATTATTATTTAACACATGATCATTATAACATAGACATTAAATATTATGGTATAAAAAGTCATAATCAAATTTTGAATATTAAATATTAAAATAATGAAAATATAATGATAAATAAGAACTTTATTTTTTGTATAGTTATTATGGGCTTCAAAAGTTCTGTTTCCAAGAAACAAAAAACTATTTTTCTTATTTAGAAAATAATAAATTTAAATTTTAGAAATTTTAGAAATTTAATTTTAAAAAATTAACAATTTTTTAATTGAACAATTTAAAAAAAATATATCGAATTTTTGGGTTTTAAAAATAATTTTGGAAAATACTATTTTTATTGAAAAACTCAATTTATTTGAAATCATTTCGAAAATATTATTATTTTTTAAATGGAACAAAAGTAAAATTATTCATTTAATTTTATTAGTAATCTTATTTATTTATGTTTAATCTATTTCATGTTGATTTTGTATATAAAATTATTTTATACTTATGAAAAGGTTTTTATTGCAAATATAATTTTTCATTGCACATTCATGTTTAATTTGAAATTAAATTCTATAAAATAAATGAATTAAATTTAGAAGATTGAATTAAAAAAATTTAATCACTATAGATTACATTATATAATAATATAAAAATAATATTTTCCCCAAAATAATTAAAAAAAATAAAAAATTATTTAATGTGATTAGGGTAAATACTATATTATCGAGAGATAAACTAAAAATATAACTACTAAAATAACCAAAAAAACTTTTACAAAAACCACTTTTATTGAAATATATAAACCTTATATCATATAAGGTAATATAAGGATCCATTTTTGTATACTTATGAAATGTGTAAAGTGCGGGTATAAAATTTTCATTTCAAAAAATCCAAGTGTGTCATCTCCCCCACTTATAAAAGGGGACCCCCTATTCTCTATTATCTACAAATAAAGTGCCTTGTGATTTGGTTCTGTCATAACCAAATACCTTCCATTAGTCCCTAAAAACATCCTAAGTTTGTTATTTTGATCATAAATCTAATACAGAGAGATTTTAGGTATAATCATAAAGAGCTAATTTGAAGAAGAGGCGTCGTACTTATATGAGAATATTTGTTTTTATTTCATCCTCTATGTCCATAAAATCATACTAAATAATTATTATACAGTAGATTATGTATCCAAAATGTAATAATGTGTTATTATTCTAATGTAATAACATAAAAACATCTTTACATCCATCAAATGAGAAACAAAACCATCATTCAAGTATACGGCTGACTACCACCTCCTGAACCTATGGAATTTGTTTTCCATTATCGTCTCTCATTAATTTTAACTAAAATGGATTTAATAATTACATATGATATTAAGGAAATATTAATCATTCTTTAAAATTAATGTATTGTTTACCTTCCATTCTTACCATATGATGAATAATGATAACATTGTTCATGTGATTGACAAACTACCTTCTCGCCAAGTGATGTGACTCTTTTTTCGTTTGCATATCACATGGATGGTATATGTAATTTATTTAAATAAATAATATGATATATTTTACAAATTTATCATTTTTTAGAGGTAAAATAATAATTACCTTATTTACATTAATATCATTGAAAAATGTAAATGTTACACATGTGTACATATAGACTACCATCTATAGGTTTGTAACATAGATCATTTTTAATAACCATTACTCATGATTAATTTTTAAAAATTTAATTTATGTACAAAAATTATAACTATATCCTTATTTTTATTTGGGAGATTATAAAATAATAAGCCATATAGCATTCATAATTTTATTAAATGAAAGGTCAAATCTCAAAAAGTTATAAGAGGCTACAAATAATGAAGATAGAGTGCATCGTATTTAACTAGGGTAACACACATGAGGGGGAGGGGGGAGGGAACCTGGGGTAATAAAGGTGGTACATGAACTCTCAGGGGTTTACCAGAAGGATAGTGGTCAGAAAACCTGTTTTCCACCCTCCATGTGTGGGTGATCTTTGTGTGACTCTTGAGAATACCATTTCATTTGAAGTCTAGGTAGATGATCTCCCATGGGATGATCATAAAAGTGAATATGTACTTGTAAATAATAGTGAAGTAGGTCTCCACCTAATCCATTGAATGACATCTATAGTGGCATATCTCTATCCCTTTGAGGATCGATGAAGCTTCAAATGTGAGGGAATCCCCCTATCTATAGAAGATATTGATGGCCAGAATAACCAAACCCATTTCACTCCGAACAACCCCACCACCATGCATTTTTCTAATCCTTTTTAAGCCATCAAAATTATGTTTCAATCCACTATCTACTTGGATATATCCATCTTTGTTTCCATGAAGTGTTGGGCTTTGGCAAAATATTTGAGAACATATAATCTCAATGAAGGACCATATGTAGGGTATATATCTAACTATTTAAATAGTGGTCTAAGATAATTTTACATAAAACATGCTCCAACTGACATGTTCGTGCATTATCTTGTAAAACCCACGTGTTGTTCCTTCTAACATGCATTCCATATTATCCAACATTCATCCACTATAAACAGTGAACATTAATTTGGTACATGAATATAAAATGATAATAAATAAAAAAAAGTAATAGTAAAATTGAAAATGGTTATTAAGATAGAAGTTATTTTACATATGTGTATTATTTAAAAAGTTGAATAAAAGATGTGGCGAATCGATCTTGAGGTAATAGATCTCTATAAACCACCATTTTAATTGCGTTATGACTAATCTCTCTCTAAATTTCATTAATCTCTATTTAAAGTTATTAAATGATTATTTATTTTATTATAGGTATCAAAAATATATTACTAGCTTATTATACCTTCCATTTATTATTGAATACATTTTTTATATTTATTTCTAAAATGCATTGGTTATGAATTTTAATTTTATTATGACATGTTGAATGATTATACAACTAATTTTCGTTCCATTAGTAATTTTTTCTATAGAAACCAGATATATTAAATAAATTAAATTGTTTTAATATTTCATTTATTACACACAACACAAACAATATATTAAATATAACACCTGAGACTTTTCAGAATATTACATTTTTAAACAATTTAACCTATTTGATATTATATGGTACCCAAACAAATAAGTCCAAATGTGTATTAATATAGTACACCATTATAACATTGTCCTTAAATTTCTATTTTTGAATAGAACTAACTAAAAAAATAAAAAATATTGTTACATGTTTAAAATAAATAAAATAAAAAACATTTGGAATAAAACAATTTTTTTTTTAAAAAAATTATTTTTATAAAATATGGATAAGTCACAATATGTTTAATTATTTATAATTAAATTTTATCCCTTTTAAGAAATTTATATGATAATATAAAATTTATTTTTGAAATTAGAATATCAAAATTTCATAAGGGTGACTCTTCTGTATTTTTCCAAAATATTTCATTTTTAACGAATAGTAAAATATATTAAATTTTATTTGATAAATCCCTATTCATTTAAGTTAATCATAAAAATAAAATATATTTTTAATTGGTTTTAAATTAAAATAATTACAATTATATGTCAATTAATATAGTTTAGAAAATTTTAATCATTTTAATATTCAATTTTTATTTACAAATATTATAATCTTTTGATCATTTTCTCTTTGGAAACCCACTTTCTCATCACGTCTATGAGATTAATTCTAAATTAAAATATGCCACATATGAAAATTTAATATGATAAAATGGATTCAATATTTTAAATTATAATAATTTCTATTTTATAATTTTCACTTCAACTTAACTGTTTATTAAAATGACAAGTGAAAATAGTAAAAATTTATTATCGTTGTAAAGGTAAAAATTGATTTAGAGGGGTTAATCCAAAAATATATTGGTTAATATTACATTAAAATTTGTATGAAAAATATTTAATAGGTATAATTAGACATTATAATTTCATATTCTCTATAAAAAAAATTTAGACCCAATTTAGATTTATAAAACATGGGTACACAATTTTATTTCCAAAAATTCAAAGTATGCAACTCACCTCACTTATAAAATGCCACACCCTCTCCTCTATTATTCACACCTACACACACTTTTTGTTTTGAAAATACATGAATCAATAACATTGATATTACCCTATATTATTATATAATCCATAATGTTAATAGAAAGACATACTAGGATGGATTTTCGTGCAAACGTAAGTAGGTTACTCAGTGAAGTTATAGTTATTTAATGATTTTTTTTAATTTTTTTCATTCTCCTCATCCTTAAAATATTATTAAAACATTAAGATATTATAAATTAATTGTATTAAATATAATTATTTTTTAATGTAATTTCCTACAACCATCTCCTCTCGCATAAAATAGTTTACAAAATCCTCAATCATGTGTACGGTAGACAACTATTTCATAAACTAATGTCATTCATTTTTTCATTAACACCTCAGACAGTTGGGTATACTGATGGATATAAGGTATACATATTATGTTTATAATATTATAATACCTATTTATCCATTGTATCATATATACCTTTTTTAATATCCATTGTTTTTGGTATTCAATAATGTCGCTAGTGTTTATGAGGGACTACCGCCCCACGATGTGATTTTATTCATTATTCACTAACACTTTACAAGGGTGGTGACAAGGAAATATTTAATGAATAGATGTGATATAAATGACATAATTTTTATATTAATGAATCATTAATCATTATTAAATGAAAATATATCATTTTATTTTCTTTATCGTTCCACTAAATGAATAATGATAACCTCATTAATATATGTGTGGACAACCACCTTCCTGAAGCATTGTGACTCTATTTTAGTCACCAAAACTCATGGAAGATATGTATAACAATATTTAACGAAATTATATAGTGTTTAGATCATTTTTAATGACATAATATTACATACCTTCTTTTCATAATGGTTGTTGGAAAATGGAAACGTTACTCACGCGTACATATGACCAAACATCTATAAGGTCGTAATGTACTTAATTACAAAAAACCATTTTCATGATTGGTATCAATATTATAATTTTAATAAAAATATTATAATTATGTTTTTATTATTATTCTGAATATTTTGTAATTATATAATATGTTCATGAATTGGATGTATAAAATTTAACACGCATGAGAAAATAAGGAAATTAATACCTGGAAAATTGAAAATATTGAAATACTATTAAAGAACGACTGATAAGATTTTATAAAAGGATCATATATGTTATTATAAAAATTAATATGGTTCTGGTGGTTGTTAATTACATCTTTTAACCCACTATATAAGATTTTAAATCATGTTAAACCAATAAGATGTGTGATGTAAGGTATTTCATTTCAATTTCTCTAGATTGAGGAATATTGTAATACTTTTCAATGAAATTAATTTATATGGTGTATATACTACCCCTATGACCTGTAATATGCTTCCTTAATAATTCATTTTATTTTATGTTTCAAGTTTACTTATTTCATCGAAGGGTATTCTCCCTAAAAATTACTCAATGGTAAATGTTATTGTAAAATCTCACTCTATTTTGTGATTATTAACTTTCTCCAGAAACAATTTATTTATTTTAATCCTTTTCATTATAAATTAATTATTTATTAAATTTACATATTATATTATTATTTCATAAATTGTGTACCATTTTTACAAATAGTGCTTACTTTGAATGTTATTTGATTAACTTGGGAAATATTAAAACATCTATATATTTTAATCAATATGGATATTTGATAAAAATAACATTGTTCGTGAATTAAATTGATTATTAAATATATGAGGATTTATTTTGATACATATAAATGGGTGGAGTATTTTTATATATATCCCCTTATGCATCAATAGGTCTCATGGTACAATGTTTTTTGCCAAAGTAAATGAGAACCCATTAGTTTCCAATTATTTTGCCAAAACAAAATGAGTCTCTACCTAGAATTCTTAAAATACCATGAGATTATATACTAATGGTATATGTTTTAAATTTTTGAGACATTATGTGAAATATTTACGAATTCCCACATTGAGAATTCATTTTTCTTTTTACCAATGATATTTTATCCATGACATTATCTATTGATTCGTTTACCTCTCTATTTATTGTTTAAATGGAATGTGTTTTTATTTATTTTCCTTTACATAATTATTATTCCTTATCATATTGCGATAGTCGTGTTATTTAAATTGAATTTGTCTTCATTTATTTACCTCACTATATCGAATATGTCTTATCTTATCATTAATGAAAATTTATTTAATTGGCGTGTGTATTCAGTTATATAACTTTCCACATTGTCTATGAATATCGCTTCATGATAAATTCCACTATATATAACCTTGAATAATAATTTTATCTCAACCCTATTTTTTCCCTTCCCCTGAGATATGAAGAATAATTATCGAAATGATTTCTCAAGGAATTAGTTCATTGGATTGTGTTATATAATTTTTTTTATTTTATATTCACAATGTAAAATGGGTATCATGTATGTATCTAGTTTTCGAAAACAGAAAAACTAATAGGGACTTTAAAATTTTACCCTTTATATATATGACAATGATATAAAGCATACATATTCTTTAGGTTACAGGGGCCGGGGTCACTACACATATGTTATTCCTTTTAATCAAATTTATTTTTGTGTCACACAAAAGACAATAACATATTATGTTGGTTGTTCCAACATAATTATCCAATACATTGGGTAAAGATTTAATATCATGTGGCATCATGTATTTGTTTCTGGAGTAAACCTAACCCATTATTGGAATTTTTCCACCATCTAATTTAGTCTAGGTTGTTGTCCTTTACAAATGTTTTTGTCATGAAATATGTTTCTATAACATTTTGAATGTTAACCTAATGTTATGATTCAATGTTCTTAATGTTATGATTCTATGGGATTACTCACAAGCCTTATATTTTAAGATATCATGCTATACAATGTAATCTAAAGTTACCCTTATATATAATTTTTTCTCGTACTCTATTTTTTAGCTGACCCATTTATTTTATGTATTCCAACGGTCACACTGTCTAGTTTTAGGAGCTCAGTTTTATTTAGGACCTCATTATGGAGAATAAAATAAAGATGTCTTTCTTTTTTACGTATAATTAACCATGTCATCCAAATTATTTTGGAATCACGATATTTTTACTTTCAGTTATTATATATTTATATTTAAAAAATATAATAACTTGTGTAAATGGATTTGGTCACTATTTGGTATGTCAAGCCCATATATCCTCTCAAACATTCTTGAATCTGTATGTATATTCTAAAAATATATATGATCACATCACATGAAATTCACCATGATAAAAGATGATATTTGATTCCCCCAATCTAATAGAGATGCACATCACACGTCATTTATCTGAGTACCACGGTACACCTCTTAAGTCAATCTCAATCAAGGGCTCAAATGTAATACTCCTCATATGAGAGGGAAAATCCCATCGTGCTTAAATGTTAACCGATGTCATAATAAATGAAATACCTAAAAAACCCCTAATTTTCATATACTTAAGGAATATGTAAGTAAGATATGATGGTATGAAGGTTTTCATATTAGATATATTTTTTAACCATCGTTTCAGAGATTCAGTATGAAATATAGACCCATAGTTTACCAAATAGATTGTGTATGAAACTATATATAGTATAGTAAGTGGTTCATCCAATATATATAAAATTTTTGTTTATAATTTGAATATTCCATGTCTCTGTATGAAATCATACTAATAGTAACTTCATTATTTTTTAAAAAGATATAATACACCAGGAAAAACATGAGTTCTTGATAACTCAAAATCATACATAGATAGGTTAATTATATTTTCAATTCATGATTGTATTTTTATAATAGGAAATAAAGATAAATTGATGAATTATTATTATAGAATATGAAATATTTCATATTCCTAGTTTATATTAAAAATACTAAGAAAATGAAACATAATTTCCCGTATAATCATATATTATTTGATTGAAAACCAGAGAATTCTTTTTGTTGTTAGAAATTTTGGTTTTTTTAATCTCATTACACATCCATATAATCATTTCCATATATATATTACCATTTAATAAAACCTCATAATTAAATGTTTTATTATGTAACATATTTGAAGAAATATTATTTTAATAATGGTGCGCCTGTATATTATATTTCTAATGTTTAACTCATTAAAATTAAATTCATAAATATATACTTCACAATGTAATGTCCCAGATTTTTTTTCATTGTAATATTTAAATTTTATGGGAATTATTTCGAGACCAGGCTCTGACACGACATGCAGTTCCGAGGCCCAGTGAGCCCAGAACAAATGTTTGAATTTAATTTAATAATTAAATTATGTGCGTATACATTTTTCCTGAAAAAGTCGAATAACTCCCGAACGATTGATCGGATAAAAAATCTGAGGGCACCGTTGCGTTCAGAACATTGATTTTCCCTTAGGCGGGGCCTAACTTCGGTCGGCACAGGTTGGTAGTGAAATCTGGTTTTTGGACGCCATAGTGATAAAATATTTAATAAAAATATTTTATTCCTACAATAAGATCTTTTAAAATCTTATATCTTTATCTTTTTTAAAAAGAGGCTTAGGCCAGGGGCCTGGGTTACAACCACATAACTCTGAAAACCCTTGGCGGCTCTGGAGGAAACCCCCAACGTGGCGGCAGCGACGTTCATGACGGGTTTTGACGGTGAAGACGACGTGGCGAACGGATCTTTGGCGGAAAACATGGCAAATCCAGGTAGGGCGTTATTTTTATTTTTCATTCCCCATTCTCGGTTTCCTATGACGAACGCGAACTAATCCACGAACAGATTAGCCTGCAGATCGATCGTATTTGTGGGATGGGATATTGCGAAGATTTTGGGGATGTGATTCTTGATATTATTTTGGTTTTTGTCAACCTTCAAACAGTGACAGACCAATATCGACACGAACATCGATCGAGGTTCGAACCTGTCGATTTTTTGTGTTTTTCTTCCCCAAATTCTCGAGTTCTTTGTGAGAGTTCTTCACGTTCTTCACAGGGTGATGAACAACGGATCGTTGCACATTCGTTTCGTGATGCAATGATCACAAATTGAAGGATCAACACTGCAGCAGTCATGAAAAGGTGTGACGATGGTTTCGGCGGGTGGATCGTAGCGGATCAGACGAAATCATTCTTTGGATGATTTCTGATCGGATGGATGGAATCAGATTGGGGAGGAGATTGAAGACCCGAAACCCACAGATTCGGCTTCATGAGGACGAGGAGACCCTACATCTGGAGTTTCATGGAGAATGGACGACAGAATCAAGATCCAGAGAATCGGCCGAGGTGCACGGAGGAAGACGCGGTTTCTAGGATTTCTCCCGACTACATGCCGTGTAGCATGGGATACAAGGCGTGTGTTCGTCGGCAGGGTTACCCAGTGTGTACTCCGAGAGTACACGGACACGGGCAGGGTACACAGCCATGGAAACTCCGTGTATAACCCTCCCCGGCTAGACCCGGCCAGATTCACGGGATACCCCAGTACTGGCACACGGGCAGGCGGCACGGACACGGGCATAGATCGTGTACGGGCACATGGCCAGCGTACACGGAGCGATCCCAGGCACTCGAAAATGGCGTGTGTTTTCTTCTACACACCGTGTATTTGCTTTCTACAAGACGAGTGACACGGGCCGTATACACGGGTAGAACCCGGTGACAAGGAACACATCATGTATTTTTCTACACGCCGTGTAGTTTGGTTTTGCACGGCTTGAATAAAGGACACGAGCTACTTACACGGGCAGTATCCGGGGTCAAGGAACACGGAGTGTAACCATATTACACGTCGTGTAACTTTTTCTTCATGTCTTGAGCCACATGTCTTCTGTGACTTGGACTAGATCTTAGGGTTCGTACACTTGGTAATCCCCTGAAGGTTCTGGTATCAACTCATTCATGTAGTATGATCCCTTCAGCAGAACTTCCCGAATAGAGTTGTTGGAATCCCCTCTATGAGACTTAGAGCTGGATCCCCTATTCATTCATGGGACCCTAGGTAGAGTTCTTGGTATCGACGTGACCAACTTCACCCAGGCCCCGATCCTCTACTTAGTGGAATAGCTCAGACTGTGTTTTCGGAATCACCCCATGTCTTGGTTGTGATCCTCATCTGAGCGTCTTGTTCCCCAGGTACTTGTGGAGTGTGTTCTCCCGGAACGAGTACTTTGTATCTCTCTCCTCATACCTAGGAGTTTGTCCTCCCGATGGTATGCTTAGTGGAAATCTTCGAGCTGGATCCTAGTGGAGGTATTGCGATGGTCGTTAGTGTATGGGTATATCGGGACATTCTTGTTATTTGTTCGGTAGAAATATATTGTGTAGAGCTGACTGTACTTTTCCTTGTGGAATTTTCCTCTCTTGTATTTTTCTTTGTAGTTTCGGGGTGTCCTACTGGGTATTGTTATACTCACCCATGCACGGGCTTTGCCCGCACGTGTCGTGTCTTGTGCAGACGAGCGAGCCTTTGATAGGATTCTAGGAGGACGAGGACCAGACAGTGCTTAGTGAGATCAGGCAGGCCGAGGTGTGTGCCTTCGGCAACAGGTTCCAGTCCCAATACCTCTTTTCCACAGGTTGGACTTGTTGCAGACTTTCTCTTGGGGGGCTTGTACTTTTTCCCCAAGGTTTTACATTACTGTACTTTACTTTCATGTCGTACTCTGTGGTTGTGTTTTAGTTTATACATGCATCTTTTCCTCTTTATTAGTTTTTACTTCTCATCCTTGTGGGATTGGGGATGTGTGTGTGTGTAGGTATATAGGCAATGCCTCCCATGTTAGAATCATGCCTACTCGGGGCTAGTCCCCATCCCCAGGCCTATTGGAGGCGGGCTTAGGGAGTTGCGGCTCGGGCCCCAATGGGACAGGTCGTGATAGAGTGGTATCAGAGGATGGTCGGTTCTACCTTAGGACCGAGAGTCGGTGAGTTGGTTCGGGGCAACAATGTTAAGTGTTTCGAGTTCGGCTCTTAGGCCAGGTACCCTAGTGTTGGTGCGGCGGCCGACGTATCCATACACCAGGACTCTGATAACTTTATTTTCGACCCGGAACATAAAAACACTAGTAGCATGGGGAAAAATAATGTTACATGCATCATATAGGAATGGGTTGTGGTTTCCATGTCCTTCTTGAGTTAGATCTCCAGATATACTCACTGACTGTGATACATCTTGTTTCTTGAACAGGATGCCTTCGCGACGCGCACCCGCTAGGATCCAGCAGCTCGATCATGGGGATGACCCCCTTTGTGATTATGCTTCGATACAGGGACTAGATCCCCAGGTTCTACCACCAGGTGGCGTGCCAGTTGTTCCTCCCCTTGTGGAGCAGCGTTTAGTGCCTGCAGTACCAGTGGAGGAGGAGCGTAATCTGAGCGCACTCCACGAGTTTCAGAGATAGAGACCCCTTAGGTTTCGAGGTGATCCTGACCCTCAGGCAGCAGAGGATTGGCTTGAGGCAGTGACCGGAGTCTTCCGTTTGGTCAGGACACCAGCAGACCAGATGATGATCCTGGCAGCGAGCCTTCTGCAGGGCTCGGCCGGGCGATGGTGTTGTTTGGTCATCCAGACTCACGACGTGGAAACTCTTGCATGGTCGGAGTTTGATCATCTCTTCATAGAGGAGTTTTCACTGGTTACCCTAAGAGTAGTGCGTATACAGGGGCTTCTTCAGCTCCAGCAGTGAACCATGTTGGTGGCTGACTATTCATCGAGGTTTACTGACCTCTTGCGGTACTCGATGGATATGGTCAAAGATCAGTACTTCAGAGCTCAGACTTTTGAGTGGGGCTTTCACAGAGATATCCGAGCTAGCATCATCCCTATGTGCATTCCTACTTATACTGGAGTGCTCGAGTGGGCTTTGGTGGTCGAGTGCTTCCTGCCAGAGCAGGGACTGCCGACAGTTGTCAGTAGTGGGCGAGCTGGAGCCGAGACCTCAGCGGCAGGGAGTCGACGTCAGGGACCCAGGCATGGGAGACGTTTCCAGAGGAGATCCCAGGATAGGGGATCAGCCGTGCATGGTTCACAGGGCGCTTCCAGTCAGCCTCGAGAGTGTTTATGTTACTCATGTGACGGAAGGGGGCATCTCTCCCCAGATTGCCCGACCCGCCGTACTCCTGACATGGTACTAGTGGATGGACCACCGAGGCAGAGGCAACGTGTGGAGTAGGCAGATCCTTGAGGCGGCGGACGTGGAAGAGGATCTGGGAGAACAGCTGGAGGTGTTCGGCATTTCGACCCTTTTCCTCCACCACCTCCAGGAGGTCCACCCCGGGCACAAGGAGCTGGTGGAAAGAGACAGGGACAGCTGTAGGCGGCAAGGGCTTATGACCCAGGTACTCTCGGAATGAATAGGGGAACTATATGTGTCTTTTCTTCCTTGGCTGCCGTATAGATAGACACAGGTGCTATTCATTCCTTTCTGGCTGCTTATCTTGTTCGAGACTTGAGATTCTAGTTCAGCCGTTGACTCGACCCTTACACTTGGAAACACCGACTGGAGATGATTCAGAGATCACACACCATTGTAGGCAGTGTGACTTGACCCTTGGAGGCGAGAGTCTCAGTTAGAACCTCTTAGTGATAGCATCGAGGCCTTACGATGTCATTCTTCTCATGGATTGGTTATCCATAGTTCATGCCCAGATTTATTGTTTTAGGTGAAGGGTGTCGTTTGTCTACAGTGATGGAACGAGGTTCTCTTTTGTCGGTGAAAGAGAGACCCAGGCAGCGCAGGATGGACTCGTGCATAGGAGGGCACAACGGATTTCACATCAGCTGGCTAACCTAGCCCTTGGCGCGGCAGATGTTGCGAGTTTCCAGTTTCCAGCAGTGGTGGCTGAGTACGAGGATGTCTTTCCAGAGGATGTCCCCAGGTTACCTCCCCGACGGGAGATAGATTTTTTCATTGAGTTGAAACCTGGGACGACCCCTGATATCAGCATCGGCTTATCGGATGGCTCCTAGAGAGCTTCGTGAGCTGAGGATGCAGTTTGACATCTTGTAGAAGAAGCGCATTGTGAGACCCAGCATTTCACCCTGGGCATCCCCAGTACTGTTTGCAAAGAATGTGGACGGGATATTGAGGCTGTTTGTGGATTACCGGCGCTTAAATCAGGTAACCGTGAAGAACTGGTATCCACATCCAAGGATCAGCGACCTCTTCGACCATTTCAGAGTGGCATGATGGTTCTCAATGGTTGATATAAGATCAGTCTATCACGAGTTGCGAGTGCGAGAAGAGGATATACCGAAGACAACTTTTAGATGTCGCTACGGTCACTATGAGTACTTGGTGATTCCCTTCGGCGTGATGAACACCCCGGCAGTGTTCATGGGACTCATGAACCGGATCATTCAGCCTTACATAGGCCAATTTGTGGTGGTCTTAATCGATGATATCCTTGTATACTCTGCGTCCTAGGAGGAGCATGCGAGACACCTAAGGATGGTTCTGGACACACTCCGAGAGCACCAGTTGTATGGGAAACTCTCAAAGTGTCAGTTCTGGTTATAGGAGGTCCACTTTCTGGGACATGTTATCTCAGCGGATGGTGTAGCAGTGGACCCAACAATGGTGGAGGCAGTTTTATCATGGGATCCACACCGGAGCGTGACAGAGGTGCGGAGTTTCCTGGGGTTGGCAGGCTACTATCGGAGATTCATCCATGATTTCCCCAGGATTGCAGCACCCATGATAGTTTTGACCCAAAGGGACAACCTTTTTCATGGAATGAGAAATGCCAGTAGGCTTTCCAGAAGCTGAGAAAGAGTCTGACGAGTGCCCCGATCTTGAGATTACCGAAGGAGGGTGTCAAGTACGTAGTGTTCTGCGACGCAATAGGAACCGGTCATGGTTGTGACCTGATGTAGAGGCAAGCGGTGATTGCCTATAGCTCACGTCAGTTGAGTCCACATGAGTAGAACTACACAACCCATGATCTTGAGTTGGAAGTGGTAGTCTTCGCATTAATGATGTGGAGGCACTACCTAATGGGTGAGCGGTTTATCGTCTACTCTGATCACAAGGGTCTCAGATATATATTTTCTCATAAGGATCTGAATTTGAGGTAGAGGCGACGGCTTGAGTTACTCCAGGATTACGACTTTGAGATCGTTTATACTCCTGGGAAGGGGAACGTGGTTGTAGATGATCTCAGTAGGAAATCCAGTTCGCAGTTGTTGGATGAGGAGACAAGGTAGTTGACCTCTTTTCAGTTGTACTTCGTGGATGGAGAGGAGGTATCTTACCTCCAGTCGATGATTATTACCCCTCCACTCTTTCAGCGAGTCAGGGAAGCACAGAGTGAGGATGCTAGCTGTGAGACTCTACGTGCTCAGATATCCGCAGGTGATGCTGCTGATGGATATTCAGAAGGAGGGGAGCACGTTGTCCTTTTTAGAGGACGCACGGTAGTACCAGTGACGTTACGGGAGGAGGTTCTGAGGGAGTTCCATACATCCCTTTTGGCGGTACATCCGGGCGTGGAAAAGATGTACCAGGACCTCCGACGTCAGTTCTGGTGGTCAGGGATGAAGAAGAGTGTGGCATAGTTTGTTTATCGGTGCCATACTTGTCAGCTAGTAAAGGCTGAGCACCAGGTGCCAGCAGGTTTGACTCATCCCCTTGAGGTGCCAGAGTGGATGTGGGATGGGATATCCAAAGACTTCGTGATAAGTTTAGCACGCACGTCCAGGGGACACGATGCCATCTGGGTGATCGTTGATCAACTCACCTAGTTGGACCACTTCCTATCCATACGGGAGCAGAGTTCGGTAGAGAGCTTGGGACACCTCTACGTGCAGGATATAGATCGGCTTCATGGAGTACCATCCACGATCGTCTCAGATTGTGATTCCTATTTCACATCTCGGTTGTGGAATGGATTTCAGGAAGCTTTTGGGACTAAATTACGCTTGAGCACAGCGTTTCATCCCCAGACTGATGGTCAGACAGAGAGAACCATTCAGGTCCTGGAGGATATGCTACGAGCATGCATACGTGACTTCAGTCATCACTGTGAGGATCACCTAACACAGGTGGAATTTTCTTACAACAATATTTATCATTACACTATTGGTATGGCTCCATTTGAGGCTCTATACGGGAGACCTTGCAGGTCGCCACTTTGCTGGACTGACCCGGGAGAGTCAGCACTCATGGGCCCAAAGATGGTGAGAGCTACTATAGAGAAGGTGCAGGCCATCCAGGAACGGATAAAGACTACACAGGGTCGGAAAAAGTCTTATGCCGATAGGAGGCGGAGGCATTTGGAGTTCGAGGAGGGAGACCATGTGTTCCTTCAGTTTTCATCTCGACGGGGATTGCAGAGATTTGGCCGAGGTGTCAAGCTATCTTCGAGGTTCGTTGGCCCTTTTCAGGTTTTGAGTAGAGTTGGAGAGGTGGCATATCGCTTGGCTCTACCTCCTCAGATGGACCGGGTACACAACGTCTTCCATGTGTTGCAGCTACAGAGGTATGTGCATGATCCATCGCACGTTATCGACTGGGGTGAGCTGGACATCGACGATGGAGCAACCATTGATGACTACCCAGTGGAGATCGAGGATCAGCAGGAGAAGATCCTTCGTGGAAGAGCTATTCCCTTAGTGTGTGTCCGGTGGCAGCATAGGAATCTCCAGGAGAGAACGTGGGAGTGGGAGGATCATATTCACGTGTAGTACCCACATCTTTTTGAGTAGCCCTTGTTTTGGCTTTTCGGGGACTTAAAAGCTCTAAGGTGGGTGTGATGTAATTTCCCAAATATTTTTTCGTTGTATCATTTATTTTTAATGGGAATTATTTCAAGACTAGGATCTGACACGGCATGTAGTTCCGAGGCCCAGTGAGACCGGAACAAATGTTTGAGTTTAATTTAATAATTAAATTAAGATCGCGTACAGTTTCCATGAAAAAGTAGAATAACTCCCAAACGAGTACTCGGATCAGAAATCTGAGGGCACCGTTGCGTTCAAAACAGTGATTTTACCTTAGGCGAGGCCTAACTTCGGCCGACGTAGGTTGGTGGTGAAATCTGGTTTTTGGACGCCACATTGATAAAATATTTAATAAAAATATTTTATTCCTGCAATAAGATCTTTTAAAATCTTATATCTTTATCCTCTTTAAAAAGAGGCTTAGGCCAGGGGCCTGGGTTACAACCCCATAACTCTGAAATCCCTTGGAGTCTTTGGAGGAAACCCCCAACATGGCGGCAATGACGTTCTTGATGGGTTTTGACGGTGATGACGACGCGGCGACCGGATCTTCGCCGTCAAACGTGGCAAATCTAGGTAGGGCATTGTTTTGATTTTCCATTCCTCGTTCTTGGTTTCCTACGACGAACACGGACTAATCCACAAATAGATTAGCCTGCGGATCGATCCTATTTGTGGGATGGGATTTTGTGTGGATTTTGGGGATGTGATTCTTGATATTATTTTAGTTTTGTTCAACCTTTTAATAGTTACGGACCAAGATTGACACGAACATCGATCGAGGTTCATCCCTCTCAATTTGTTGTGTTCTTCTTCCCCAAATTCCCGTGTTCTTTGTTAGCGTTCTTGACGTTATTCACTGGGTGATGAACAACGGATCGTTGCACATTCGTTCTACGACGCAATGATACCAAATTGAAGGATCAACACTGTAGCAGTCTTGCGGAGGTGCGACGATTGTTTCGGCAGACGGATCGAAGCGGATCGGATGAAATCGTTCTTCGGACGATTTCCGATCGGATGGCCAGAATCAGATTTTAGAGGAGATTTAAGACCTGAAACGCATGGATTCGGATTCATGAGGATGAGGCGACCCTACATCTGGAGTTTCGTGGAGAACGGACGATAGAATCGAGATCCGGAGAATTGGATGAGGCGCACGGAGGAAGACGCGGTTTCTAGGATTTTTTCCGACTACACACCGTGTAGCATGGGATGCAGGGCATGTGTTCGTCGGTAGGGTTACCCGGCGTGTACTCTGAGAGTAAACGGACACGGGCAGGGTACACAACCATGGAAACGCCATGTATAACCCTCTCTGGCCAGACCCGGCCAGATTCACTGGATACCCCGTGTGCTGGTACACGGGCAGGCGGCACGAACACGGGCATAGACTGTGTACGGGGACATGTCCAGTGTACACGGAGCGAGCCCAGGCATTTGAACATGGAGTGTGTTTTCTTCTAAACGCCGTGTAGTTTCATTCGACAAGACGAGTGACACAGGCTGTTTACACGGGCAGAACCCGGTGTCAAGGAACACGGCATGTATTTTTCTACACGTCGTGTAGTTTGGTTGTTCACGGCTTGAATAAAGGACACATGCCATTTACACGGGCAGTACCCGGGGTCAAAGAACACGGCGTGTAACCATATTACATTCTGTGTAACTTTTTATTCATGGCTTGAGCCACTTTTCTTCTGTGACTTGGACTAATTCTTAGGGTTTGTACCCTTGGTAATCCCCTGAAGGTTCTCGTATCAACTCATTCATGAAGTATGATCCCTTTAGCAGAACTTCCCGAATAGAGTTTTTGGAATCCCCTCTATGAGACTTAGATCCAGATCCTCTATTCATTCATGGGACCCTAGGGAGAGTTCTTGGTATCGACGTGACCAACATCACATGGGCGCCAATCCTCTACTTAGCGGAATATCTCAGACTAAGTTGTTAGAATCACCCCATGTCTTGGTTGTGATCCTCATCTGAGCGTCTTGTTCCTCAGGTACTTTTGGAGTGTGTTCTCCCAGAATGAGTACTTTGTATTTCTCTCTTCAGACCTAGGAGTTTTTCCTCCCGATGGTATGCTTAGTGGAAATATTCGAACTGGATCCTAGTGGCGGTATCGTGATGGTCGTTAGTGTATGGGTATATCAGGATATTCTTGTTATTTGTTCTGTAGACATATACCGTGTAGAGATGAATGTAATTTTCTTTGTGGCATTTTATTATGTTGTATTTTACTTAATGGTTTCGGGGTGTCCTACTGGGTATTTATATACTCACCTCTACATGGGCTTTGCCCGCACGTATTGTGTCTTGTGCAGACGAGCGTGCCTTTGACAGGATTCTAGGCAGACCAGGACCGGACAGTGCTTAGTGAGATCAGGCAGGCCGAGGTGTGTGCCTTCTGCAACAGGTTGCAGTCCCAGTACCTCTTTTTACAGGTTGGACTTGTTGCATACTTTCTCTTGGTGGGCTTGTAATTTTGGCCCAATGTTTTACTTTACTGTACTTTTCTTCCCTGTCATACTTTGTGGTTGAGTTCTAGTGTATTCATGCATCTATTCCTTTTAGTAGTTTTTACATTTCAGCTTTGTGGGATTGGAGATGTGTGTGCGTGTGTACAGGTTTATAGGCAATTCCTCCCATGTTAGTAGCATGCCTACTCGGTGCTAGTCACCAGCCCCTGGCCTATTGGAGGTGGGGTTGGGGAGTTGCGGCTCGGGCCCCACTGGGATGGGTCGTGACACACAATATCCATTGTTATGATATTAATAACAACTACTATCTACATAGAATCCACTATAAGTTCATCATAATCATAACACCTGGAAATGTTATATTCAAAAATATCATTAAGATCATTTTTTGTAAAAAATTATAAAATTATTTACCAACATATCCTAAACCCATTTAGGATACAATGTGACTTTACCTTTGTTTTTCAATCTATTATAATATTTTATTTATTATTTTATGAACATAAATATGATAAAATATACTCTCAATAGCTTCTTAGAAACTATATTATCTTTAAATTATCAATCTAAGAAAAAAATACTCATTTTTAGAAATAACACTTATTTCATGTGGTTGAAATATTTAATGAATAAACTATTGAAAACCATATCTTATATCGTAATTTATTTGTTTACTCTAATATTCTAAAGAAAATACTTTATTATTTAAAATATTAAACTGGAAGTTGGTGGGAACTCATTTCCACATAATTTAAAAAAATAACATGGAAAAACCATAGTAAAAAAGTTGTTAAAACCCATTTATCCTTAACTTATTTCAACACTATGTTACAAAACTCATGAATAATAAACCAAGAGCATTAATGTCTTAATATCTTACTTTTCACAACAAATCATTCTATAAAAATATATTCTCCTTTCATAGATTTGAAATAAAATGAAAATAGAATTCATTTATTTTGATCTATATAATCTTGAAATGTTCCATTGAATTGTAAATATTCATAATAGAAAACATTTATATGCTATTTGAATGAAAACTATAAGTTACACCTATCATTAATTTTATTTTGAACACTTGTACATTACTACAACAGTAAATATAAATTTGGTATGATATACCAAAAAAAATAAACGAATTGACTTCTATAACATCTAGAGTTAATGTGGGATATATGTAGAATTTTTTATCCCCATTCATGTATTCTATGAAATTTCATCCAATGTAAAAATAATCCCATGTTTATGAAACATACTCTATATTTTAATGACAAATGGTGATAATTAGACTATCAAATTTCTAACGTAAACATTCACCCATATGAATTTTCTATGAAACACTATATCCTAGACATTTTTTTCCATACTCAACAATCCTCATTTTTCTAGAACAGATAAATGTACCGCTTTACCATAACTTTTCATATCATGGATAATAGTTATTCCATTATTAGTGATAAAACAAAAGTTTTTAGCTCAAAAAAATGATATTTTTTTAAAAAAAATTATATTATAAAATATAATTTTTCAATATATAATTATATTTATATTGATATAGGTATAATATATTTTCTTAAATATTATTTACATAATACTAAATATTATATACACATAATATGTAACATATCATGTGAAAAAATGTTTTCAAACTAATTTAAAATTAATAATCATTAATAGTTAACTAATTAATATGGATTAATATACATTTACTAATATTTTGGATATTAAACAATTAATAAAGAAATTAATCTCTCCAAATAAGTTGAAAGAAAGCCTTCAACATAAAAAAACCATACATTTTGATTTTTATCGCATTTGGGTTCTATGAGATGTCAAATCGAAGCATGTGAATAGATGTAATCCATAAAATATTTGGGAGTGGCTCAATTTATATTTTTATAGGTCAAAAAATGAGCAATAAGGCCTCAAAAAATGATTTTTTTAGTTGGGATACGCTACTTTATTAATATTCTATAGCATTTTAGCTTCATTTAAGATGGCCTACTGGTCCTTTTTTTATAGAGGTTGTATTTATTCCTTGGAAATATATTTATATAGAATTTTTGGTTTTGAAATTTTAACATTTTCATATTTTTGTGTTCTTTATTTATAAACATATAAATATATATAAATATTTTAATATATTTATATATAAATGCAAATTTATAAAAATAAGCATTTTAAAATTTTTACATGTAAGATATATTTTAAAACATATGAAAATTTTATTTTCCTTTTTATTTAAAAAACATCTAACCATTTTAAATACCATATAAAATTGTATGAGTATATATTTGTATTAATATAAAGATATGTTAATAGATTAATGTATAACTATTATATATAAATATAGGCCTTTGTGTGTGTATGTTAATAAATAGATATATATTAATGTATATATTATAATAATATATTTAAATATATTAATATAAATATATACTAAAATAATATTTTAATGAATAAGTTATATACATTTATATTACATATCTCAATATATGACATGTAAAATGCTCTAGGATTGTGGTATTATGTACTTATTTAATTTTTATATATATTTAGGTATCTTTATACATTAGGAAAATAATATATTACAATATATATACCTTATATATATTGATGAAAACATAAACACAACTAAAAAAATATATAGGGAGGGAGAGAGTCTCTCTCTCTCTCTCTCACACATCACTACTCGAGAAAAGAGTTTTAATAGTGGTAAAAAAATCCATCAACATTGCTAAAAAACGATTTTAATATAAGCACAATTAAATGGGGGTTTATTTTATCAATATTGGAATAACATTGTAAAATGGGGACCTTTATTTGTACAAAAAATATGTAGAAAAGGTGGGATTTACCAGCGATAGTCTAATTCTGGAATTGATAATAGGAAAATATTATCAATGCTACTTCTACCATTAATAAATTCTATGATTATGTAGTTTTATGTTAAAATTTAATCACACTATATTACCAAATACATGCCACAAAAATGAACAATAGAAACATATATAGGATATGGAAAATTAATAATTTAATTTAATTCAAAATTAAATTACTAATAAAAAATACTATATTATTGACATTTCAATTTTTTTTTATAATTACAGTAGTTAATACAATTAATCACAAACATTAAAAAACAATAATGGTTATAGTGTCTTTAGAAAATGACCCTATCATAAGAAAAATGTGATCATTGTATCAATTTCCAAAATAAACCACCCCAATCAAGAAAAATAATTCACCTATATAAAAAAATCTTATGTTTGTGATAATATAAAGAAATAAACTAGGCATAAATATGAAATAAGACATTAATAAAATTTCTAAGTTAAACAGATAACATACAATTTTTATCATACCTATCACATTTTGCACCATATTGAGTTGAAATAGATTCATATATATTAAAAATGGTTCATGGATTATTTTTCTAATGTATTAAAATAATCCAAATGTGTTTTCTCAATTTTGAGTAAGTTATTATTTTTTATTAAAATGACATTTTAATCTAAAATCACACTCATTAAGAAATTCCGAAAACATCATGTGTCAGTTTGATGGGATTCTAATTACTACTATTCTAAAATGACTTACAAATAATTGTGCAAAATTATCATGTCAATATGGGAATGTTTTATTGATTTTCAGTTAGTGACACATGTTTTGAAGTAAGATGTCAATTTTAGACTAATAAGGGAAACATGGTGTCATAACAGTCACACCATATAAACGATTTAGGTTAGGATGACTCCTATATGTAACAATATTCTTACTGATCATTTTATTAATGTATAAAAAGTATATTAATATTTTTGATCATTTTTATTATTTCATTTTTCATTTTTAATAAAATGAAAATTTAAAATATGAATAGACAATTGGAGCCATATCAGTCTCACAGTTCCTTAGATTGATATATATATAGTTTCTACACATCAAAAATTACATAAGGATCATTTTACTAATGTGTAATAAAAAATCCAAATGTGTTTTCCTATTTTTGAGTAAGTTATTTGGGTTTTTTTAATAAAATTAAATTTTAAATTAAAAACCCATTATTTAAGTCAAACTATTCACATCGTGTGTTTTTTTGATGTTAGAATGATTCCTACACATCTATAATGGCTTCAGAATAATTGTCCTAAATTATCAATACAATCCATGTTTTTAATAGTTTTTAGTGAGTGACACCAGTTTTGAACTAATTTGTTAATATTAGACTAATAACCGACACATTGAGTTAAAACAAACACAAATTTTACCTTATTATAGTGATGTTCATGCCAACACATCAAAAATTAATTATTTATCATTTTAATAAAGTATTGAAACAATCTAAATGTTTTTTTCTTGGTTTTGAGTATATGACATGTGTTTGATACGAAAATGTGAAATTTAATTGAAAACATGAATTGTGAGTCCCAACATACACATTGTGAATTTAATTGAGCTGTGAATGAGTCCTATATTCCACAAATGACTTATAGATCATCACCATAAAGTATCAAAATAATGTTGATTTTTTTTATTAGTTTTGAGTATGCCAATTTTATTTTTTTATTAAAATGTATATTCTCAATTGAAACACACACATATAATCATAGTGGTCACCCCATAAACGATATTGAGGTGTGGATGATTCATACACCTTTGAAATGTATTATATATAATTTTTATAATATTTAAAATCTACATGAATGAATTTGATCAGCTTTAATTTTTCATTTTTTTTTCACTAAAATATAATTTAAACTAAAAACACAGACTTTGAGTCATACCAATCACATAATTTTTCAGTTTGATATTATAATAATTCCTACAGATAAAAAATTACTAATGACCATCTTTCATAAATTATCCAGACAATCATAGCATGTTTTCTTTATTTTTATATAGTGAAATGCATTTTAAACTATGTTCTCAATTTTCAACTAATAAGGAACACTATGAGTTATAGTGGAGTCATTGTGTATTTGATTTATTTGTAGTTGATTCCTAAACATAAAAAATTAAATATGGATTATTTTCCAATATTATTAAAACAATGTGAATGTGTTTTCTCATTTTTTTGTATCTGGTTTATGTTTTTATCTAAAATGTCAATGTTAAACATAAAAGATGCACATTGAGTCATATCGGATACATCATGAATTGGATTGTAGTGATTCTAATTATTACCCATAAAAATGACTTATATATCATTTTATTAATGTATATAAATATTAAAAATGTGTTTTCTTACTTCTGAGTATGTCATTGGTCTTTTAGACTAAAATTAAAACTTTAAACAAAATGACAGACTTTGAGTCATTCCAATCACACCATGAATCATATTGGAGTGACACTAATACATATATATCAAGAATTAGTTATGGAATTTTCCCCCTAATTTATCAAAAAAATTAGAATGTATTTTTCTGATTTCGAGTATGTCACATGTGTTTTTTTTCTAAAATTTCAATTAAAATTAAAAGCACGCACATTGAGTCACACTGGTAACAAAATATAAAATTTTTATGTGCGATTTATTATTATATAATGCAATTTTAATATTAATAATTTTACTAAATTTTAAATATAATATGATCATATTTCCTTGGTTTTCAGTGAGTGACACACTTTTTGAACTAAAAGGTTAATTTTAAACTGATAATGGACACCTTGAGTCATACCAGGTATAACATGTATCTGATTGAGGTTTGACTAATTAGTACCTAACAAAAAATACTTATGGATTTTTTTTTATAATGTATGAATATAATATTATTGTCTTTTATTCATTTTGATCGGGTCACATTTAGTTTTTTTCTAAAATATTAATTTTTTTTAAAAAAATATCAAAATTTGGATTAATAATGATCAGGTCGTATATTGGATTGAGGTGACAATATTTCCTAGACATAAAAAATTAATTATGGATAATATTTCTAAAACATCAAAACATTATGAATTGGTTTTTGTTTTTTGAATATTTCACTTGTTTTTTTTACTAAAATGACATTCTAAACTGATAAAATGTACATTAAGACACACCCAACACATTGACTGTCCCATTGAAATGAGTCTGGCTTCTACACATCATAGAGGACTTATGGATCATTTTCCTAAATTATTATGACAATACAAGAATTTTTTTTCGGTTTTAAGTAACTCAAACATGTTTTTAAATAAAATGTCAATTTTAGTCTCATAATAGACACTTTGAGTCATACTCATCACACTGTGTGTCAGATTGAGTTGGGGATGATTCCAAAAAATAATAAATGACTTCTGTATTTATCTATTAATGTATTAAAACAATATTAATGAAATTTATAATTTTTTTGTATGTCATATTTATTTTATACTAAATTTAAATTTTAAATAAAAAGATACCCTTGGAGTCATACAAGTCAAACGATGCATCGTATTGAGGTGATGCTAATTCCTGCAAGAGAAAATGATATATGGATGTTTTTTCATAATTTATAAATACAATAAAAATGTTTTTTTACTATTTTTGAATATGAAACGTTTATTTTATACTAAAAATCATTTTAAACTAAAATCACACACTTTGAGTCATACAGATCACATCATGTGTCAGATTGATGTGAGGTTAGGTTCTACATGTTGAAATGTCTTATATATCATTTGTCTAAATAATGAAGACTATACGAGAATTTTTTTTTGGTTTTTTTAGTTATTGACACATATTTCAAACTAAAATTTCATTTTTTGAATTGATTAAAGACACTTTGAGTCGTACCGATCCCGCCATTTATTTAATTGAGGTGTGGATAATGTTTACACGCCGAAAATGACTTATGGATCATTTCTCAAAATTAACCAAATTATATGAATGTTTTTTTATTATTTTTATGTTTTTATCATTTTTTGTAACTAAATTTTCAATTTTGAAATAAAAACAATCCATATATGTCATACCAAACACACTGTGTTTTAGAATGAGGTATTATTGATTCACACATGTCAGAAATGACTTCTTGATTTTTTTTTTCATATTATATGAGAGAATAATGATTAATAAATTAACTATAAAAATTATATAACATGGTGGTAAAATGAACTAAATAAGTAGTAGGTGGTCATCTTTTCTTGATGTTTGTATACATTATAACTCCGGGTTTTATGTCCATTCAGTTAAAAAAATAGATTTCCTCTAATGAATATAATGACTATTTAATGTCAAGAACGTACAATAAAAATATATACTAAAGACTAATTAAAATTTTAAAATAAATTGTTATTATCTTTAAAAATACCTCATTAGGGATGATAGTTTGCTAATGGAATATGATTTAATTAGTAAATTTTCATACCTAATAACCAAAATTGTAGCCATTGGTTTTTTTATACACAATAGAAACATTGATAAAAATAAGTAATTTGATTTGATATATGTTTTTACAGTAAAATATTATTATATATAACTAAATATTTATCCACTTTTTGAAGCCAATATGATCCTTATATTCATGGTTTGTCCTCATGCCATTATGTTGATGATATTTAAAGGCAGCCATACTTTAACATAAATTTTTATAAAAAATAATTTAAAATGTATAATTTTAAATTAATTATAAAATGTTTCATGAAATATATTAAAAATTGATAAATTACTTCACCTGTGGTTTGTTTTTTTATGTCTATTCATTGAATCCAGAAAATTGATAGATGGAGTATCCAAATTGATTTAAATGAGTAACCAATGTTTCCTAATAAAGAAAAAGTAATAAGTAATTAAATGAATAAAAACATATTAGACATGGTAAAATTGAATATTTATACCCATGCATCATGTGTATTAACAAGATTCTATCATCTGTAAGCTCAATATCAAAATTTTTGGACAATGTTTCTTCTATTACATTAATTTAATTTAGTTCCAATTTAAATTTTTGGGTAGAATTGGTGTGTGGACTATTGATATCAATTTTATATTCATAGTGTTCTCCCATAAAATAGTATTAAAATATATTCCATTAAATATATGAATAATATACAAACATAATTGAAATTGTAGATCATATATTGGTCAAATAAATCATGAAAACACTCCTCATGTATACATTTATAACAAGGACACCAAGACATTCATGAATGAGGATTTAATTTACATTATCAAGACCAATATATTATGTAATGGAATCTCGATAAATCTATTATTCATAATTAATTACAATAGTAGAACTGTTTACTAATTTTGTATTATTATAAAACCTTAATGTCACTAAATATAAAAGTATGATAGGCAGGGTAAATATAAATTGTGAAGATATTTTTGAGCATTTATTTGTTTCATTAGATCATATTGATTCGACCATACATTTCACCCCTTTCCATTTTCTGTTTTTATTAAAAACCTCAGTTCAATATTTGTTCATTAACTATTAAATATTTTTCCTGAAAAACAATTAGAAATTATTACCTATTTATCAGAGTGTTTTTATAATATCATACAGACAAGATACAAATGATCCAATATCTTACTCAACCATATGAATATCTACATCATCAAGAGTAATAGGTAGCTCAACACTCCGCTCATGAGCTATGTTAATCCCCACTGTCACATGACCTATCAGAATTTTTTTAGTATTTATATTATCTCCATGGATATTGAACATTGTATCCCTTACTACAATGTGATGGGTGGGTGTATATAGATATTAATAAAAATAAAGTTCCCCCTGTATAATATCAGTACTGGAAAGTTATGTGTGTTAACCTAGTTCACATTTAATTTAAACAATTATGAGAATATTCATTACCTCTTATAATAGAGCTCTTATAGGGGAATTACTCTCACTAAAGATGGTGGTGGGTGGGGGGATTATCATGTATGGGTTGTTCTTGTGTGTTTTTTTATCATTTGTTACATTTCATATAATTTTATAGAAACTATATCTTATAATTAAGTTCTTCTTCTAGAAAATCTAATCACATCTAAAACTCTTCCATTATCATATATTTATTCCCCTCTAAATCATTTCTCTAAAATATGTTTGGGGTGACCAACCAAAACCTACACCTATGACACATACACACTATTTTTCCTCTTCAAGGACACTAATATTGGTTGTTCATTGGGAACAACTAAGGATGAATACTGTCTCTATGTCGGCTAATATCTATAGGAAAATAAGTAGTCGTTATTTTTAATATTTATTTAAATAAAATCAAATTTTTTTATTTGATACTTACAAATGCTCCCACAATTGTGTTTTGTTTTTATCTATGATTATCCATTAATTATTGACACATTATTCCTTCAATATAACACGATGTAGAATGGAAGTGGATTTTGATTTTGATTCATCAATCTGAATCTAAATAGGTGAACATAATTATTTTTTTGTTTTTTTTCAAATTAAATAATTATGGTATATTTAAAATACATGCTTTTTTTCAATTGAAGAATACCCTATAATTTCATTATGATAGGGGTATGTTGGGTTTCTTACCTGTTGATTATATTAACACTCTATTAATATTTCATAAATTAACAATTCATAATGAATGGGACTAATAAAATTATTACTGAGAATATTATTACAAGTCACAATGTACCTGAATTGATTTATCCTCATGATGAATAACAAATTCATCCCATGCTTATTGGTTCATATGATGTACATACATATGTGATGGGTGTATATTTATTTTCCCTTCTTCTTCATTGAGATTAACCTTTATTAACGTTGTGTAAAATCTTCTATGATCCTTTCCAAAAAATATAAATATGAATTCAGTTCAAGAGAAATCTAAAATAAATGATATCTATATGGGATAATTAATCTTAATTCAATGTCTAATTGTTTAGTTTTTTTACTAAAATAACTAATTTATATTATAATGTCAACCTAATATCTTCAAAATAAAATTATTAATCATGATCACAACATTCTTCCATGAATCATCATCAATTGGAATGTTCATGTGAGTGGTGATCCCACTATAAATATTAAACATGGGCATGTTATGGTTAATCAGATGGCTTTCTGCATTCCATTTAAGCTCAAATTTGATGAATTTGTTTCTCATATTAATAATATTTTTATAACACAATAATTCTATTGAACTCCTTTTTTCAAGGATAAGGGTTGTTCACCATCAACCATATTTAGCTTTGACACCATCATTATATAGTTCTTATGGACTGGTGGCATTGACATGTGAAGAAGGATGTTATTCCAATACATTGAGATCATCAACAGGTTGAGAGAACTATTATTCGTCAGGTTTGGGAGCATTAACATGTGAATAAGTAATTATTTATAGAGGTGATTTAACATTTAATTTAGATTTTGTAAATACACCAGTGAACATATTATAATATGAGGGAACATAATGTATATTGAACAAAAATATAACCTGATTATTAAAATCTCTTTTTTGAAGGATGGTGGGATTTCCCATATATCTAGTATCCAAATTCATTTCATTATGGTCTCTAATAATAGAAATTTCCATTTTTAATTTTTTAACACAATGAAATAGCTGATATTTCACAATGAATGGGTCACCCTTAGTTGAATTGACATCTAGCACTTTAGTGGTTTTGGACGATAATAGAAACATTGGACACTTTTTGTTTGTGGGATCTGGAACATAAAATACATTTACTACCAATAATTCCATTATAGATCTTTCATCTTTGAACTTTTCCTTACTGAACTCCACCTTCATAAATCCCAATTTATTTATTGTAGAAGCAGTCTTGTTGTGAACCAACTAGGATTGAAAAACTGGAACATGAAATTTTATATAGTCCAAAAATGTTTGTTTAATGATCCCAAAGTATGAAATATTCCCAGAAATCATATTTATGTCGTTGGTAAAATATAAATTCATTGGATCATCCATAGGTGTAACTCCAGTATTTTTTATGTTTCAAAAATCGTAATGTTCTTTTTTATTTTACAAATAATAATTACTTATCGAACCGTTATTCGATAATATGGGCACACTTTGTCCTCTATCTATCCATCGATGTTGTTTTGAAATTGAATCATGATTTTTATTTGACCACTTAGATATATTATCTAAATTGTGTCACATAAACAATTTATTATGTGAATTTGAAATCCAACCATAATCACTTAGTATATTCAAATGCCTAATATTTTTATTGGGTTTTCAAAATAACGGTAAACCTCTAAATTGTTTTGAAAAATGTAAATGTGGGACTAATCCTGATCTGTAAAAGTAATTATGAAGATCCCTATTTTTGAAATCAATTCACCCACAATCCACCAAATGTGACATTATTTAAGTATACCAATGCTTACTACAGAAGAAAATTAGTCGCTAAACAATTTAATAGCTTCTTCAACAACATATTGCTCTATAATACAACCTTCTGGATGACATTGAATTTTTTATTTCCAATTAAATATATTTAAATAACAATCAATGGGGTACAACTGAATATAATTTATAGAACTACATAGTTGAATATCTCATACTATGTGAACCATCAATTTAATAATCACATCAAATAATGTTTGGGGGAAAAATATCTTCAATTCCCAAAATATGAGAAGAATTTATTTTCCGTAGTTAGAAATATCATTGAGTGTATAACATTGAAGATTATATATTTTACAAATAAACAAAGATTGTTTAATGTATAATGAACATTATTTCTAAAAAGGTAACGTAAAGATATATGCATTAGATCTTGCATAAAAACATGACATCCATGTGATTTCATACGCATTAACCATAATTAAATCATAGAAATGGTATTATTGATATTAAATGAATACCACTGTGAATTCTTTATATCATTCAAGATGTTGAAAAAAGGATTCTATCCAATCTCACAAGTGTTTTAGTAGATAGAGGATGAAAATTGTTTTGTTCACCCTTTATTGGAAGCAACTCTTCATGTATTACCTTGACAATCATGACCAACCAAGCCTTAATTCCTTCCATCATTTTCTAGGTTCATTTAGTAACATTCAAATTAATCTATAACATAAATATTTTCCATATGCATTAAGAAATATATATATATATATATAATCAAGTATGGTAATAAAAAAAATGATATTTTTTTCAACTGGGTTTCATATGATTTTTCCGAAAAAGTTTTCCAAAATTAGGGTCCATGTTTTTTAAATATCTCAAATAGTGGACCAATATTTATTAGAAATGGTGTTGTATGCTATTCTGAAATCCCATTTAAAATTGACATCAAATATCAACACTTATGTAACCTAGTTAAAAATCAATGATGTTAAAGAAACACGATCTTCGTTTAATGTCTCAACTAAATGAACTCTGTATATTGTTCACAAATGGTAGACACTTGAGATCTATTAATTCTATATCATCAAAATTTTCTTTAATTAATTCATAAATCTATTTATTATCCGATGCAACATGTCACATAATGTGAAATCATCATTTCATTAATAATCATACAATGTAACACATTAATCCCACAATTATTCTAAATTTTTAATCAAAAAATCCAAATAAACATCAATATCATTACATTATTATTTTGGTCCTGATATAAGAAGATATAACATAATGTATTTTGGTTTCATGCATAACCACTATGTAATGTTATAATTTACTAACATAACATGCCTTGTACAATGAGTTCTTCTTTGAATAACAAAAAGATTCATTCCATCTATAGATAGAACAAGATGAAGTTTTCTCAGGTCATTTCAAAATTTAGGATACTCTTGACCAATTCTCTTACACTGAGGAGAGTCTATCAGGGGATGAAGTTTCCAATCATTATTTCTCATATTTTCATGTCATAAGAATTTTTTTAGTCTCCTCGCTGCTATATAGGTTCATAAACCTTGGAATGATTTGGATGTAACCTTAAACATTATTTGGACCCAATTCATCATTATTATATCAAGAAGAACTATAATTTGGGAATTTTATTGTTATTTGTGGTAGTTTAGAAACATTATACAGACATTTGTACAAGAAGGTATTTTTTAGTAATCGTACTGATCAAATGTAACATTTTTTGTATCATTAATTCCTAAATGAAGCTCATTATCTTCTAGGATCATATCACTGAAGAGAAAAAGTAGTTTATTAAAAATGATTTCACTCCATATGTTTCCATGTTTTAAATTATCAATCCTCAGAATGGATGATCATGTTGTATATTTAGTACAAATATCATACAATAACTTTTTTTCACAACAATTTAACTTCTCAAGGAATGTTGGAAAATTGTGATGTTCCTATTTAACTATCATTTTCACTTCGTAAATATAATCTTTATCACCATTCAAACCTATAATCATAACCTCAATATAATCTCCCTCATTTTCCAAACTTTTAATCATATCATATTATCCATAAAATGAAGTTTTTTCATAGTCAATAGATAAATTATATTTTCTTTATGTTTAGTCTACCTTTTATATATATGATCAATTCCATGACAACTGAACTGTTCTTCCAACTCCTCTGGACTAATTAGTCTTGGAAATCTACACAATAATCATAGACAATGGATTTGAAAAGTGTAATATGAATGATATTTTTCAACAATGGTGAACTCTTTCACCCCATCCTCATACTCTTATTTCATACGATTGAAATCCATCACTTTATTAATCATATTCTTCCAACATGATTCGGTAATATTAATATTTAACTAAATAAATAAATCATAATATCATTTCATAGAAAAATAACATCTCATAATAAAAATATATGTGTAATGTAAGATTATTAATGGTTTTGTTTTTAAAGACATGAATTGGTTTTTTAATGGTTATGATTTTACTAATATTGGTTATCATTAATCTTCTATATGTTATTTAAACCTAATACACGGTCTCATTCCCTAATTCGGGTTCTTAGGGAGACCACTCCCCTATCAGAAACCAACATAGTGGTGATCAGGATATGCAATATAAAAAAAATGTGGTTTGAGGGGGATAAAAAAATCACAACTGATCACATGCATTGAGATTAATATATCATTATAATTTCAAGACAAAAATAGGTAACATTAAACTAATTCCTGTATATTAATCCAAATTTTTAATTCTAAAAAAATGTTAAAAAAGTGATTTTATATATTCATTAAAATCATTTACAAATACATCATATTTATTTAAATGGAAAATAATAATTTATAAATATTTTTCAAAATAAATTAAAAATTAAAAATTTGTAAAATTAATAATTAATAATTATAATAATTATATTGGTATATATTTAGAATATATAATATATATATTTTTAATAATTATATATGTATAGATTGCATTGATTTTATAAAAAACAATTTTAATTAATAATATTAGTAGAAAAGATTATTTTTAATAGAAATTATTATGTATTTTCTTAGAGTATATCAATAATTATATTAATGTATAATTATATTCATAAATAATTATATGAATACATAAAAAGGATTAAAATATATATTAATTAATAAATATTAATTAATAGTATTATAATGACATATGATATTCTCTAAAAAATAAATTACATAAATTATTAATATAATTTCATATTATATATTCATTTATATATCAAAAGATTCATTTTTCATTTAATAATATATATATATACGATTTTAATTATTCATATATAGATGTGTGTGTGTGTTTGTGTCTGAAGAACCCAAGGGCATCTATGTGTGTGTGACAAAGGACTTCAACACATACATGTGAATATAAAAATATGTGGAATGCATGTAATATTAATTTTAATTACATTTCAATATAAAATGAAATGAAATTTATTACTACTATCAGAAAAATAATTAATTAATTAATATTGTATATAAATATTTATAATTACTAATTATAAATTAATATCTATAACAATAGTTGTATTATACATAATTTTTTTTTCACATTTGTGTGTGAGATGGTATGAAGAACCAATAGTCATTGATGTATATGTGTGTAATATGCGAACACAAAACATATATGTCTATAATATTAATTTTATTCTAATTTCTAAAAAATATTAATTTATTTTTCTAATATATAAATAATATTATATTACTTAATATTGTTATTTTTAGGATCTACAGGGGATTCAATCAAAATATTCCATTAGTGGGGGTGAATGAGGGTATGAAACATTTCCATCTTCAACACCTATTCCATAAACTCTCACTGGCCAATATGATCTTGAATCTATTATTAGTGCCATTAATTTTTTTAGATGATAATGATTTTAATGTTTATAATCTATAGTATCCAGCACATTGAAATAATGATTCATGACTCATAACCCACACACACCTATTATGTTAGAGAGAATATAAAAAAGCCAGAAAACAAAATACAATGATTTATGTTTGGTTCACCCACACTAGCCAAATTTAAGGACCATACAATAGAAAATCTGATGGTGCACCAAAATCCAGTAACACAAAATTTAAATATAAGTATATTTATTTATATTAAAAATATTTGTCACAGCAGATGTTCCATAAATTTTTGAAGGAGTGGTATAATATGGTTATCTAACAATTTTCGATGGTGAAATGTCATGTATGAAAAGTGTCAGTAAAACAAATTTTCACGGTCCTTCCAAATTCATGATGTAAGTGACATGAAGTCAAAATCCTTTATAAAATAATTTAAATAACTAAATTTAAAACAAAAACTGCTAAAACCATTAACATCGAATGTCAATTTGTCTAAGAGAGAGCGAAAGATACTAATGAGAGCATATGACAGAGAGAGAGTGTGTGTGTGTGCGTGTGTGTGGAAGTGCACATGCCCGCAGAGAGGGAGGGAAATAGTAGGGAGATATAGTCGGTGCTCGAGGGCGGGAGAGCAGTGAGGGAGGGAGAGTGTTGGGAAGGAGGGACATCAACGGGGGAGGAAGGGAAATGATGAGAGTGAGGTGGCGACAGAGAACGATGATATGGAGGGAGAATGGTAGAGAGGGAGAGTGGTAGTGAGGTTTAGCTTATTAGAGAGGCTGAATATATGATTAAATCTTCGTTGGTTAGAGTTACATTTATAAAGCAGTGTAATGTTTTGATTTGCGCTTTTAAAAACATGATGATACATAGGGATTTTATTAGTGCTAAAAAGCCGCTCACAAAATTCCTCTTTATCAGCACTAGAATTCTAGCACTAATAATTATTTAATAATATATTTAATATAACTAAAAATATTATTTCATTAAATTTTAAATAAATATAAATAAATTTAAATTTAAATAAATATATTAAAACATATATCAATATAAATATTACCAAATTTATATAAATATATATATATATATATTAAAAAAATTATTAATATAATAATTAAATTTATTATTTTAATATATTTATCATAATTTTATAATTATTCAAATATATATAATTTTAAATAATTATATTTAAAAATATTTCTATATTATTATATATATTTATTAAATATATATAATAAAATATTTATATATAAAATATTTATATCTATTATCTACATTTATTTATTATAAATTAATATTTATTTACTTAAATAAATAAAAATAAAAATAAAAATAAATATAATTAAATATTTTTATATATTTATAAATCATTGTATATAATAATATATATATTATTACATATAGTTATAAAATTATATATATAATAAATATATTATTTATTTAAATATATTTATTTTAATTTTAGAAGTATGTAAATGTAGTTAAAAATAATTTTATGTAATTAGAAATATAAATTTGTTAATATATATATTTATATTAATATATAAATATAAATATTTGGTGCATGGGCGTAAAATTACAATAAAACACACACATGCGCCACACACCCACAAAGCAGAACATGATGCTCACAACCCCTTTTAAGGGATAACCCACCCATCGAGCCCCTCTTTTCATATTATATATGATCTTGTAGAGATTTAATACATGAACCATGGTCCCCAAATTCAGAAGCCTGAACGCCCATCACAAGGATGGACCATAGGAACAAACCTAACAACCCAATCCTATTTAGCCCATTGTAAATAGGTTCCCCCATTTTTTACTCCAACTTCAATCAGTGTGCCATGCTCACTATGCCATGTGTGTTCTTCATCAAACGTTGCAAACTCACATGATCTTGCCACCTTCTCAATTAGTGGCCACCACACCAGGTTTTCATGTTGGGCCCCCATGGGAGATCAACTCACTAGATCCCATATGTTGCTGCATATGGCTCCCGTCAACCTCTATCATCTACCGTACTAGGCCCTAGTCAAGATGAGTTGTAGTGGCTCCCTTAACGTGCAGCTTCCACCTACCATCAATGGTCAAGGATCCTACATCCATGTTTCCCACACAATTCACAACAATACATAATTTTGGATTCATCTTATTCCAGTGTTTCATAACAATCCCCACAATTTATTGGTTCTATACTACACATTTGCAATGAAATGAACCTAAGTAGCCTGGCTGAAAATACTTGGTTTGCTGAACCACTCAACTACACCCCCATTTTAACATTATATATATATATATATGATTTTAAATATAATAATTTTATTTATCATTTAAATATATTTATCATAATTTGATAATTATTAAAATATATTGTTGGTTGGATTGATTCACTCAATATGGTGGTGAATTGAGTTTCCAATAAAATTTCTATTGAAAAAGTGTTGAAATAAAATGACGTAATTAAATTTTTTTCCCTAGTTAATATATATAATAATTTGATATCAGTTTTATATTTTGTATTATTTCTAAAATCTAAATTAGATCCTAGTTAAAAAAATATTAGATATTTAATTGACATTAGAAAGTAGTATACTCAAACAAATTATTAAATAAAACTATATAAGACTAACTTCCTATGTACTTTCTTCTTTTCACATTTTAAAAACAAAAACATTTAATAAATTTAGTTAAATAAAAAAGAAAAATGCATAGTGGAATAATTATTGGATTTAGTCTCAAAATTATTCATAATCCTATCTAATTAGAAATCACCTATAGCCTAAAAGATTATATAATGAATCTGATCCACAACCATGATCATGTATACAAAAAAACATACAGGATGTCCAATGTGAAAGCCTCTTCGGCTATTATACGTGGAAATAAATACAACAAATTCCATGGAATGACCTCTTCCAATTGTTCTATTAGTAAACATATAAAAATATATAGAGAGAACCTCACATATTCTCCAGTTCTAGTGTAAGAGACTATGTGTGCCAATAAACAGGTAATAAAACACACTAATCAAAAATATAATAATAAAAAGAAAGATATATTGTAATAATATATACACATAGTAGTATTTCTGAGTCTTTTATTCTCAATATTCTCACTATTCATCATATTTGACCTTATTAGGGGATCAGACTATTTCTTTATATATTTCAGGAAAACAGAACATCCCAAAATTTCACATTTCTATTTGTGGGAAAGAATCATGAACTTAAAAGTACTCCACTCTTTCATCATAGAATTTTGGTACATATGTATCATTTATCTTAACAGGTTATCATCCAAATATCTATTTTCATATGCAATATCCTCCACAAGGGAGAATAATCAAAAATATTTATCACTGCATGCACCAGTTGAAGAATAATCATAAATATTTTATGTATCTACTAAATGGATATTACTTCTCTTAAATGAATCCTTGAAAAGAGATTGGGATTAATAATTAGATAATATTTTTTGTTAACTCCCATAATATTTCTCTTGGGGAAATATGATTCAAAATAGGAAGAATGGAAATAGAGGCACTCTTGGTGGCATGTCATCCCAGTGCGGACTAATTCAAGGGGTGACACATCTCAGGTGGTGAGTCATTATTGAAGTGACTCATTAAAGTGGTGATTCATTCTAAAGGTGACTCAATTATTTCAGTGACTCAAGTATGGACGTGACTTGGTCAAGATTTTAGTCATTCTAGCAGGGACCAGTGTTTTATGGTAATTCATTCTACCAATGAATTATGTTTGGTAGTGAAATGGAATAGTGGTGAGTCATTCTGTAATTAAATAAAGTTTAGAAATGACTTATTCTGAAACTGAGTCATGGATTGAGGTGTCTTCAGTTTCTTGTGGACCCAATTTGGTGGTGACCTAGTCTAACAATGAGTCATTATTGGAAGTGAATCATCTCTGGTGGTGACTCAATCTGGTGGTGAATCATGGATTTTGGTGATTCATTTTTATTGTTAACCAAATTTCACCAAATTCACTTATAAATTAATTTTATATCATAAAACATCAATGTAATTAGCAACATAATAATCAAAATTTTTAATCATTAAAATAAGGCACCGATGAAAATATCCCTATTTTGGATGATCAAAATCAAGGAATTTTATAAGGCAATCATAATTAAAATCGATTTATTTTAAATATAACAATCATCTTAATTGTTCATATTTAAATTTTGTGATAAAAAATTATGGTTTGAATAAGAAATAAAAAAAGTACATAAAGTTTAAAAAATAATGTTTCAAACTTTATATGTAAACATGGTTTCCAAAATGATAAATAATTTGGATCCAAATAATATTTCATATCTAAATAACGATAGTATCAAATGAAAAAAGTATGATATCAAGGAGAAGGGTTATAAATGAATAAATTTCATAACTATTCTACCCCAGTTTCTATTTTAAAAAAAATAATAATAAAAAATATATACAACAAAAAATGATAAAAATAAAAAGAGAGATACTCCATTAACCACAAATTTCATGTTATTACCACAATAAAAAAATTAAATGATATCATACAAAAAAAATCCCTATCAAAGACAATGGCTCTTCCGAATAACTCTCATCATGGGATCTAGGATCAAATGGTCCTTTTCCTATTCCAGGGCTAAGAGGCACTTCTGTAGAATGTACTAAAGTAGAGCTCTGTAGCTTTCTAATGATCACTGGTTAGAAAAGCCATACTACTTCCACTAGAGATATACTGAGAGGTTGGTACTAAGGAGGTAATGAATCTAAGGATGAAGCAGATGTATAAAAATACATGGGAATTTCCATATGAGAATCCATTGTCACACTAAAGATAGATATGATAAGCTTCATGAGATTCAAAAAGTCCATAATAATGTTTCCCCCTCCCCCATAGCACTAAATAAATCCTTCTTATCATCCACGAATAACGTTTTAATGGGTTTCACCACTTTCAACTGATATAAATGTTCCTTGAATTCCCTAGTAATCAGTGGAATAATTGTTTTTTCACCAATAAAACATGAAATGTTATATAAACTAACGTTTAGTAAATATCTTTGAAAGATAATATTTTATGGCCTTGGGAAATTATTCCTTATCTGTTCGGGACTCATTCAAAAATTATTTGACTGATTTATATATTTCCTCACCATGCTATTAAATTTTCCAGAATTCTTCAAGATTAGATGAATGGATATCACCCATAATATTATGGATCTCATATCAAACAATAGATGTGAGAAAATCTGCATCAACTGAAGTTGTGGTAGGTGGATCACTAGATATAGAAGGAACACCATGATCAATTTCCAATATCCTCATCAATGCATCCTTGTGAGAAGAAAATGAGGTCCTCATATCCTCCCAAAGAGATCAAATGACCTCCATATCACTGGCCAATCTATTATTTTCAATTTCAACTCACTAAATATAAAAATTCATCACAGGATGAATATGGATCAGAAATAACTCAAAAACAAATTTTTGTAATCAGATTCACAAATCTGAGTCATATGAGTTGTTAGATACCTCAAAATAATATTGAAATATATACAAAGGGTCTATATGGAAGACTCTAAATCATATCAAGATACAATGTATGAATTCACAATGCTAGAAACATGTTAAGGTGCAATATATTTCTCAGCACTAGGAATGGATTTTCAGTATGATATGATGTAATTAATGATAGGTGAATCTAAAGGGAATTCATGATGCTTACCAATATTGTCAATCTCTTCCACAAGATATCCTTCTAGATCATTCCCAGCTATAACTAAGACAAAAGATTCACTATTCTCTAGTGAAATATTGTTGTTATCATCATATGAATCAATATAAGTTACGCCAAGAAGATTGAAACTTATGGAATACTTTCTATTATATGATACAAAAACTAATTCCTGAGCATATCTATGATCTCCAACCTCTTTTTCAACATCCTTTACCTTTGAATACTCTAATCTATGATGTAAAAAAACTGATAAATTTTCCTACTCATCATGAGCTACCACATCCACTATAGGAGAAACCAAATAAATAGGGTCAAAAGGCTTAACATCCTGACTTATAGAATTTGGGGATTCCTCCCCCTTAGTAGTTTCCCTATTCTCACTTATAAAAGAGGAACCGACATTGATAGGCTTATCTAAATTTGATCTTCCAGAAGGCACATATATGGTAGAACTAAGTCTCTCAAAAGACCTAACTGAAGAAGTTGGAGAATTATGATGAAATCGTGTCCTCTAAACATAATTATAATCATCATGATTAGGTCCATAACTAATTCCATTATCATAATCATCTCTATAAATTTCAGTCTCCTTGTCTTTAACTCTCTTACTTAAAAGGCTCTCTATGGATGGGAGTGAACTAGGAGTGCTAGTGGTTCAAAAAATATTGAAGGTATCTTAGGGATATATGGGTCACTTTACACCTCAAATGATGTATACACCTCCTATTCATAAAAATATACTTCCTCTTTAATAACTTATTCCTCATATTAAAATTAATCCATCTCATATGGAAACATTCTAGGATCCAATAAGGTCCTGGGTATGGTAGGATGACCTATTGGATTAAAATACTTAGATTGTTTTTCATTATCATTAACCCGCTATATTATCCATTGATTCCAATTTACACTCATCCTTTTATTGGTAACTTTAGTTAATTAGAATATTCCAAAAATTACTTCTACTTCCTCTTACTCATCAACAAACCATTTGGAATCAAGCACAGCCTACATTAACTTATAGTAAATAAGAAAATTGGACATGGAGGATGACTTAAACATTTTTATCATCTGAAGGATGAGGTATCTATAAAGATTAATTATATCCCTTTGTTTCATATGGACTTGAAGGTACACATCTTGAAAATAAATAGCATGGAAGTCCCCTTTTCTGGGTTATAAGAGATGATGAATAATCATAAAAATATGTTAACATTCTCCATCATACTTAATATCACCAAGAATTATTAGAGTATTATCTCTAGTAAAACAAAATATCACATCCTCATAAGAAAAATATTCATGGTCACAGGGTATTAGACAATGATAATCATCAAAAATACCTCAATGGGTTACATTTACACAATTTCAAATTCCTATCGAGAAAATGTAAACTCCTAAACATCTATCATTCCCGGAATCAATTCATTATTATTTCCAAAACTAAACTCGATGTGCTGATAAAATTGAAAAACCAATAGAGGATATAATGTTCTATCACTTATTTAGATCAGGTCTACCCATACTTTATCATGGATCACCATTAGCACCAATTTACTTCTGAAAAGAAACCATTCAATATCCACTTTGTTTTCAGCAAAAAAAATATTTGATTCACAAGCTACATATTTTTTTTCTCAATAAAAGCTCATGTCTGTTCTCCTCTCGATCTTCTAGTAGGATGAAACCTTTTGGGAGATGACTCAAAATGATGATTATATCTCAACATTTCACTAGTATGAAGGAAATCAGGGGATGGAGAAGGCTAACAGTTGGGAGAGAGAAATTAGGTGAAACAACGTGAATAGATAAGGAATGAGTGAGAGTGGCTCAGATTTAAACATTATGTAGGATTTATCATATATGGATTCAAAATAATAAATTATAATAAATTATTGAATAAATACATCAAATAAAAACTATTAAATAAAATTCTTAATGTTAACAATACTTGTGACAAATACCAATAGAAAACAACGTTGATTCATCCCAATGGATAATCACCAATGTTGAATTTATAACAATGACTCTCAAATAGTGACTCTCTAGAGGTGAATTCCCATTGATGACTCACCTGTAGTGACTCTCTATCGGTGAATCACCTATAATGACTCACCAACAGTGACTAACTAGCGGTGACACTTCAGTTCTATCTTGACAATGATGACCTGGTAGAGGTGACTAGCCATTAGTGACTCGCTAGTAATGACTCAATAGAGATGAATAATCAATGGTGACTTACCAATGGTGACTCTGAAATGGTGACTCACCAAGGATGAATCTCCAATGATGAATCCCCAATGGTGACTCTTCAATGGTGACTTTAAATAGTGATTTTTTAGTGATGAAAAGCCAATAGTGACCCACCAATTGTGACTCTCCAAAAATGACTCGCCAACTGAGAGTTGACAATGGTGAATTTTCAGCGTATACAACTAACCGAAATTTATCATTCCATATTCATGTTTGTTGTAGCTTAAACTCTCAAAATTCAAGTTCTTTGTTAAACTTTAAGAAAGATAATGTTCACTTCATATGAATTAAAGAGTAATATCAAATTTTTGGAAATAGTCTCTCAAAAATCGATGCCTTACATCTATATGTTTTTTCCAAGAATGATACACTGAATTTTTTGAAATATTTATTGAAAATACATTGTTATATTTTATATGAACATGTCTAAATTTATATCCATTGCCTTGTAATGTTTGTTTCATCTACAATATCATTGCATAAAAACAACATATAGCCATGTATATAGATTCTATGGAAGAAAAGGCAACCCAAATATTCTTTTTAGTACCCCAAGAGTGATGAGACTTTCCCAAAAGATTACGTGTTTTAGAGATGATTTTTCAATATAACATAGAACCATAAAAATCTACATATGAATAACTCACCATGTTAAATTATTGTCCTTTATGATAGAATAATCAAAAATTAGTTTTATATTTGATGTATTTGAAATTTATATTAACTACTATTAAATGATATTCCTTAGGGTTTTATTGAAATCAAGAACACATCCATGTACTAATCATAATATAAGGATGGATAATAGTTATATATAGAAAACATCCAATCATCGCTCTATAATTAGTTTGATCCATAGGGCTTTCAACTTTGTCATGATCCATCCTATATGTAGTACTCATGGGATATCACTAATTTTAGTGATATAGAAACCAAAAAATTTTATATGATCAAGATGAAGTTACTTTTATTTGGAATAAATCAATTTATATTTTTAAAAATTGGGAAACCAATATTGTATTTAATTTCACCCATTATAGTCATTTCAGAAAATTTTGGTCTCATTTTTTGAAAAATCATTACACAACGGATTTTTATAAGATCCTATAATAATATCATCAACATAAATTTTAACTAAAAATCAACTTTTTAGAATTTTTATAAAAATATTAGTATCACATATTACTTTTAAAAAACATATTGAAATAATAAAAGAGTTTAGCCTATCATAGACTCTTCTAGGATCCTATTTTAACCTTATAAATACTTATTTAATATAAAAAAATTATTTTGAAAAATATGACTTTGAAATCCAGGGGTTGTTCAACAATATCAACTTCAATTATAAAACCATTAAATATTAATGTTTTAAAATCCATTCGATATATTTTGAAATATAAATGTGCTGCATAGGAAAGAAGTATTCTGAAGGGGTCAAGAGTAGCCACCGGTGAGAAGGATTCTTCATATTCAATACCTTCTTTCTTGAATATATCATTATAAAATAAACCTATCGTTATTTAATACTATAGTTCCTGATTCATCAACCTTGTTTCTAAGCACTCATCTGGTGCCAATAGTGAGAGGGAATTTATGTATCACTAAATGTTCCCTAAATTTATTACTTTAAAACTGATTAAGATCTTATTTCATTTCCATCAACCATAATTATTCATTAATTGTGTCATTTTTGTTCAACACTTTATAAGAATGGTTAATGTTCAACCTAATTTCTAATAGAAGATCCTATTTTTATACCTCTATATAGGTGCCCAACTACAATATCTAGAGAATGGTATTTATTATTCTTTATAATTATTTGAAAATAAGGTGTTTTCCCCTCATGGTCTTCTATAGATTTTGTTTCTGGATGTTCATCAGAACGTGATATTTTTTCTGATTGATTTACATAAATATCAGGAGGTTTCTCATTAATATTAAAAATTGAAAAATCTTCCTAATGGTTTTATAAACAAGTATTAGGATCATGTGGATAATTTTATTAAAATATGAAATAAACATACTCTTATATAGTATTAGTTATTTATTAAACACTCTATATACTTTACTAGATGTATAATTACCAAAGAAAATTTCTTCATCACTCATGGAAGAAACGTTTTCATGATTATCCTTCATAGTAAGAATAAATACTATACAATAAAAAACTCTAAAGTAGTTATCCTTTAGAATTGTAATATTTTATAATTAATAATGTGTTTTATTTAAGATAAGGATAATTAAAACACTATTAATCATACAAAATATGTGTTCACAGTATCTTCCCAAAAATAAAAAATATGGTCATACTCAGTGAGAAATGTACGATAAATTCCAGGAAGGGTCATATTTATTATTTCTACAGCACCATTCTACTATGAGGACCTAGAAGAATAATAGTTATGTATATAGAAATATTGTGAGAAAATAATATTCAAATTTTTCATTTTAAAACATACAGCCATGACCACTTATTATGGTCTTAATCATAATTCCACATGTATTTTCAACAGAAATAATTTATTTCATAAAATAATAGAAGGATTAAATTTTTTATTCTAGAATGAATTCACATGTGTACCTAGAAAATTAAACTACAATGCTGTAAACATATTTTATTCTATTTAGACTATAAAATATATATGGTCGAAACATGTCCATGTGAACCAACTCTAGTGGTTGATATGTTTAGACATATTTATTTTATTTGAAAGATATTTTGTAATGCTTTGAATTTTTACAATTATTGAAGAATTTATGATTTTTGAATTCAAATTTACTATGATATTTCACTAAACCATTTTCTAGTTATCTTTATATGTGAATGAATATTACAATAGCATAGACTACCATACCAAAGACATGATTTTTTGTGAATGGCACTATGAAAAGAAATATTTTTAGAAAACAAAAATTCTAAAATAACAACATAAATATTATCATTTATCAACGAATTAAGTAAAAAATTATTTTATGAATAAAAACGTTGAAATTGTTATTTTCAAACATTATATAAAAAATATCATCACAATATGTGATATACTAAGAAAAATATGCTTTGAACTGTAACACCCCACCCCTATCTCATTGTCTTGAGGAGGCGGTGAGGGTTACTTGGCCTCAACCGACGTTTCCAAGGCACTAAAGGCTATAAATTAATGCCAAGGGCTCCAAGAACAATTTGGGTAATGATTTCCCCATAGGAAAAACCCAACCAAACAATCCACAACTATATGATGCATGTAAACAAGACATCCAAACTCATACATTACCAAAAGACAACCAGATAATCCATAACGATCTCACATTCAAACTCAACCCAATACAATATCAGAGTAATATACGGAAGACCAAACAAGGAAACACCATGAGCTATGACGCCACCATATCTCCACACTAATATCCAAGCTCCACCAAGACATCACAACGCACCACTAAAGGAGGTTTATGTCTTACCTTTTCCCACGTCATGATACACAAAATCTGAAAAGACCCCAACGTACCAAAGCAAGGGGTGAGTACTAAAACACAGTAGGATTTCCCCAAATGACTTCCCAACAAACGCCGCTAGGATGAAACCGTTAGCACAACATATAAAACAATTTATATAAAATAGTCACAAGTGAAAACATTTCTATAATCCAAACATGACCTTACCAAGCCATCATACCCAAACCAAGAATCCAATGGAAATCCAAAGTAAACATGCCACAAACCATTTCATCATTCACACGTTAGCACAATAACATCCATCATTCAAAGAAATGCACAAAAAACAACCAAAAGAACCAAATGCTGGGACTTACGCCTAACCCATTAAACAATTCACACCAAAATAACCAAAATGGTGGGAATTTTTCCCAACCCATTCACCCATTCACAACTAGCGGTACTTCCCGACCACTACTCTTATGGTGGTTCTTCCCTCCAATATCCATCACCTTTTATAGTGAGACTTCCAACCCAATTCCACACCACATTTAAATCAAGTGATAGCCAATCATATAACCCCCCAATATCACTACAACATGAAATCAACAAAGTTCCATTGCATATCAATCCATTACAATAAATCACTAATTTATTGAAAATCATTTCTCATACCAAACCGCGTTTCAATAAAACAAATTCTTTATCGAAAACCATTTCCATCAATCATTTTCACAAAATTACCATAAAATCTCATTTTAAAATCTCCATTTTAAAATCCACAACAAGAGCATTTCACCATAAAACCCCCATTTTCCATAAAATCCATGAATGGATGTTTAACCAACATTTCACATCAAAACACAATTAATTTCAAGACATACAAATTAACTGTAACAAATAACCTCTATCTCTAACTAAGTGGAGTCGAGAGAGAAGCCACCTAACTTTAGGGTTCTCGAGAAATTGACCCTCAAACAACTGCGCCTCAAATCTGGCGAACACACCACCAAAACCTCGCTAGATCCCCTTCCATAAAATTAACAAGACTTAAAAACAACATCCAAGGCAACCAAAACCCTAGATCTACACACAAAACGTGTAGATCTAGAAATCCAAGAAATAGGGATGAGAATATCTAGAGGAAAACACAAGAAAAAGAAGAGGAGAGACTTACCCGGGAGAAACAACTTACAAACCGCCAAGAAACCTCTTCAAAATCCTTAATAACTGGTTGGGAGATCCCCTCATACACATGAGAACAAGAAATCCCGAGTGAGGCTTGAGTGGGAGGAATATTGGAGTAAAATATGTTAAGCCTGGGGGATCCTGGAACATATAACCCTATTTTTAAGTGGTCACACGGTTAGCCCGCACGATTTGGCAAACCGTGCTCTAACCGTGTACATGCTACTACCTTGCGAGAAAGGGTCTGCATGGTTTTTTTGCAAGGTTTGGCAAACCGTTTTCCGGCCATACGAAGCCTACTGTCTCCCCTGCACGGTTTTCTAGATAACCCTCATGGTTTCCACTAACCATTCTCAAACTGTGCACCCCTTTAAAAGCCTCCAAACTCATCCAAAACCATTCCAAACTCTCATTACCACATCACAACTCATCTCATGCACTTTAAACGTAGAAAAATTCATAAACAAAGGACACATACCTAAAACTAGGGACACTACATTCTACCCACCATTAGACTTTCCATCCTCAGAAAGTAGTGAACCCACCCTTTTATGAAAGAGCTCGGGCCACTACTCAACCATCTCTTTCTCCCGCTCCCAATTTTCCTCTTGAATCTGACCATGTTTCCAAAAAACATGATCTAAACCGATTATTTTACCACACAAAACATTCTTTTGACTATCCATAACCCTAACTGGAATGTGCACCAACGAAGCATCTGGTTATAGCACAACATGATCCCATCGAATCACATGGTCACAATCCAGATGATACTTTTTCAATTGCGACACATGAAACACATTGTGAAACATACTGATCCTAGGTGGAAAATACAAATGATAAACCACCTCACCAACCTGCTCAAGAATCTCGAACTGTCCAATATACCTCAGATATTACATTCCCTACTTCCCAAACCTTCGATGTCCCAACGTAGGAGAGATCCTCAAGAACACATGATCACTAACCTCGAACGACAACGATCGTCGAAAATGATCTGCATATGATTTCTTATGACATTGAACCGTCTCTATTTATTTTCTGATCAACTTGATCTTCTTCATAGTCTCCTGGACAAGGCTCAGTCCATCCATCGAGGACTCACCTATTTCCACCAAACATAGTGGAGAACGATATGGCCTCCCATTGAACACTTCAAATGGAGGCATCCGTATGGATGCGTGATGACTGTTATTGTACAAGAACTAAACCAAGGACAAGTGATCCTCCCACGAGCAACCAAAATCCATGACACAAGCCCGCAACATATCCTCTAGAGTTTGTATCGTCCTCTCGGATTGACCATCTGTCTGAGGGTGACACGTCGTGCTCATAGTCAATTGTGTCCCAAGGCCTTACTGTATGGATTTACAGAAATGAGATGTAAACCTCGGATATCTGTCGAATACTATCGAAACTAGAACACCATACCTCTTCACCACCTCCTGGATATATATTTTGGATAGATCCTCCGCCGTATGAGATTCACGAATTGGGATGAAATGGTCCGACTTCATTAGTTGACCCACTATCACCCAAATGGCATCGTGCTTTCTGACAGTTCATGGGAGACCTGTGAAAAAATCCATCGCTATCTGATCCCACTTCCAAATAGGGAATTGTAAAGACTGCAAGATTCCTACTGGACCGTCATGCTCTGCCTTGGCCAACAGAAAAGTCAAGCATCTCAAAAAAAAACCCAGCCACACTTCTTTTCATACCAGCCCACCAGAACTGCAATTTCAATGCTTTATACATTTTCTGAAATCCAAGATGAACAGCCCAACTGGAATAATGATACGCCCTGAGAAGATCTTCCTGACAAGAAACTGGTACAACCATCTGATTCTGAAAACACAAAATTAAATATCCCTTAAGTTGCCAACCCTCAATGGTCTCCCCACCATTGAGTCTCGACCCCATGGTCACACACTCAGGATCATATATCTATGCCTTTATAACCCGGGAAACCATGTATGGAATCAACAAAACCTGAATAAAACCGCTATATCTCCATGGCCCTCACATTCCAACCGCATATCAGCTATAACCGATATCAACTACCACTTGTCTGATTCCTATTTCACCACTTGAGCATATGATTTTCTACTTAATGAATCCGCCACCAAATTTCCCTTATCTGGTGTGTACATCAAGTCAAAATCAAACATATGGAGATATTACATCCATCTCCTTTTCCTCAAGTTGAAATCCATTTGTGAGAAAATGTGTTTCAAGCTCTTATGATCTTTATATACCATGAATTTCTCACCAACGAGATAATGATTCCATAATTTCAAAGCATGGACTACTGCTGCCATCTCCCAATAATGAGTTTGGTAGTTCTTCTCATGCACTCTCAACTGTCGTGATCCATATGCAACCACATGATTCCCTTTTATGAGAACACACCCCAACCCTGATCCCTATGCATCGCAATACACCACGTAACCTTTTCCCGATTCTGAAAACCCACGATTGGTGCTAATGTAAGACGACCCTCTAGCTCTTCAAAACACTATTGACACTATTCATTCCACTGGAATGGAACATTATTCCTTTCCAAAGATCTCATTGGCAAAGCCAAACATGAAAAATCACAAAAAAAACACTGATAATACCCAGATAGACCAAGAAAACAACATATCTCAAACACATTATTTGGCAGTTGCCATGAGATAACAGCCTCTATCTTTTTAGGATCCACTAAAACACCCCTTTGAGAAATCACATGGCCAATAAAATGAACTTCTTGTATTCAAAAGTCACACTTTGAAAATTTGGCATACAACCGATGACCCCTCAAGATCCCCAACATGGTCGCTAAGTGCTGCTCATGATCTACCCTTGTCTTGGAATACACCAGAATAACATCTACAAACACCACCACAAATGAATCCATATATCTATGAAATATCTGATTCATCAATTCCATAAACACCGCTAGCGCATTCGTTAGTCCAAATGGAATAACCACATATTAATAATGGCTATATCTACTTCTGAAAGCTGTTTTAGAAATATCCTCCTTCCTCACCCACAATTGATGATATACTGACCTCAGGTCAATCATGGAGAACCACTAGGTTCCCATAAACAAGTCGAACAAATCATGAATTCGTCGAAGTGGATATATATTCATTATCATAACATGGTTAAGTCTAAGATAATCAACATATATCCTCAATGTTCCATCTGCCTTTTTCACAAACTACACGGGTGCTGCCCACGAAGACGTGCTAGGCCAGATAAACCCTTTGCTTTCTAACTCTTCCAACTAGATTTTCAATTCCTGCAATTCACCTGGTGCCATCTGATAAGATGGAAGTGAGATAGGACTGGTCCCCGAAAGGAGATCAATCGTAAACTCCACTTATCTTACTGAAGTTAACCTAGAGAATTATTCAGGGAAAACATCCTTAAACTGATCCAGCAATGCACAAAGAACATTCCGGTCAACACCATCTACTGATTCCAATGACAACACCGCCAACTGATATGAGAACGTTCCCACTACTGGTGCCAACCAACCCATTGCACCCTGCCTTTCATGCCCCTCTCCTTTAAAGAGATGTATAACTCCATCACGTGTCATAAAAGGCATTGTTCACGCATCACAATCAATGTGGGACTTGAATGCCATAGGCCAATCCATTCCCAGGATTACATCATACCCATCCATCTCAAGCACTGAGATATTCGACACTATCTCAATCATGGCCACAATGAAACAAAATTCTCTGCACAAGAAGTCTCAACACTCTCTTTGACCCAGATATGTTTGATGTTTCAAAACTGATTGCATCATTTCTACCCTTAAACCCAGCAAATCAATGACACGTGCAGAAATAAAAGAGTGTAAAGCACCTGTATCAATTATCATTTGCATCAAGGTAGGATTCAATATAATAGTACCTCGCACCATGGATGGTCTCGAATGATAATCCAAAACAACTTTCTCCGCTCCAAACACATGTTTTCTTGCCAAACTCTGCTCTTTATTTCCCTGTTGAGGCGTCGTGGTATTCCGAGAATCGCCTGGACCATCTTTACCTTGATGTCGAGGGGTATGTTGCTGCCCCCATCACATCGAAGCCTACGATGTATGTGATCCCTGGGGAGTGTGATACACACCCAAACATGGGGCATTCCGACAATAATGTTGTAGATTCCCCATCCGCTTACAATTATGACATGCTCAAGGTTGTGATATACAATCCCTCTTGTTGTGTCTTGTTGAACCACAATAAAAACATCTTGGCTTGCATTGGGGCTTTGGGGGAAGATTCACTGATCCGTCCTTCAGATTATATGTCATATTCCCACCCTGGGATTATGTGTCTCTACTTTTCTTGAACCCAGAGTTAGAGTTCCCACTATTCTCCATCGGCACCACCAAGCTTCCTCCACCCGTAGCCTCCTACAAATCGTGCTCATCCACCAAGTCTCTATTCACTATCTCTGTGAAATCATCTATACACAGCACCACTACCTTTGAACGGATTTCTTTCATTAATCCCGCATAAAATTTCCTTGCCTTCAACGACGTGCTACCCGCCACCTCTGGTGCAAACCGCACTAAGTTCATAAAATTAGCTACATACTCCGCCATAGACATACGCTCTTGCTTCAGGCTGAATAAATTAGTTGCATGCCTACCTGATTCAATTATAATAGATAAAAAACAAACAACCATGAGTCTCACTTCTGTAGACATCAACAATTCCATTTTCACATCATATTACACAACATTATCACAATGAGGCTTTCCACATTTCCATATTTTCCATGTTTCACCATTTTAAAAACAAAAACATTTTCAAAATACCAATTTTATTCACATGACAACTTCAAACATTTTCAAAACAATTTCTCAATTCAGCACATAAATCATTATGCACAATGAAATATGCATCCTAGTGGGAAGTCATTTCTACTATTCATGTCATGATCATCACATTGGAAACACCCATGACAATGATATTTCCAACGGCTATAAGTGTCACCAAAACACTTATGTATCCAACTCCCTGGTAACTTGAATTTTAGGATAAAAGGGTTAGCTACGTCCTTTTATGCTATACATTTAATGTTCTGAAAATCCTACGCCTTGCTACAATCCCGACACAGGGAATGTAAAAATAAGAATGTCAACACCAAAAATGAGAACCAACTCCAAATGACCGAGCAATATGATACCACTTGTAACACTCCACCACTATCTCATTGGCTTGAGGAGGCGGTGAGGGTTTCATGGACATAAGCGATGTTCACAGGGCTCCAAAGGGTGGAAATAAATGCCGAGGGCTCCGAGAACAATTTGGGCAACAAATTTCCCATTGAACGAAACCAACCAAACAATCCCCAACAATATGATTCATGTAAACAAGACAACCAAACTCATACATTACCAAAAGACAACCAAATAATATATAACAATCTCACATGCCAACTCAACCGAATACAACATCAGAGTACTATATGGAAGACCACACAAGGAAACACCACAAGCCATGAGACCACCATAGCTCCACCCCAAGCTCCAAGCTCCACCAGCACATCACAATGCACCACTAAAGGATGTTGATGCCTTACCTTTTCCCACGTCACAATACATGACATCTTCAAACACACAAACGTGGTAATGTAGGGGGTGTGTACTAAAAATCTGTAGGATTTCCCCAAATGACTTCCCTATACACCCCACTAGGATGAAACCGTTAGCACATTATGTATAAAATTTTATATAAAATAGTCACAAGTGAAAACATTTCCATAAGCCAAACATGCCCTTACCAAGCCATCATACCCAATCCAAGCAACCAAGGGAATTCCAACGAAAAATGCCACAACCCATTTCAACATTTACACGTTAGCATAAAAACTTCCATGTTGTAAAGAAATGCACAACAAACAACAAAAAAACCAAATGGTGGGACGTCCTCCCAACCTGTTCACCAATTCAAACTAAGCAACCAAAATAGTGGGACTTCCAACCAACCTGTTCACGCATTCACAACTACCGGTACTTCCCAACCAAACCAACAAGCTGGGACTTCCGAACTACCCATTCACCAATTCACAACTAGCGGTACTTTCCGACCACTACTCATATGGTGGTCCTTTCGACCACTATCCATCACCTTTTATAGTGAGACTTCCTGCTCACTTCCACACCACATTTCAATCAATCCATAACCAAGAATATAACCCACCAAGGTCACAACAACATGCAATCAACCATGTTCCATTGCATATCAATCCAATTCAATAAATCACCCATTTATTGAAAATAATTTCCCATGCAAAAACACATTTCAACTGAACAACCTCTTTATTGAAAACCATTTCCATCAATCATTTTCACAAATCAACCATATCTTCTCATTTTGAAATCTCCATTTTAAAATCCACAATAAGAGAATTTCACCATAAAACCCCCATTTTCCCAAAAATACCCAAATGGATGTTCAACCAACTTTGCACTTAAAAAAAATTAATTTCAAGCCAACCAAATTAATTGTATCAAAAATCCAATAGCTATAACCAAGTGGAGTCTAGAGAGAAGCCACCACCCTTTAGTGTTCCAAAGAAATCGACCCACAAACAACCGCTCCTCAAATCCGGCGAATGCACCACCAAAACCTCTCTACAACCCCTTCCCTAACATTCAAAAGACTTAAAAACATCATCCAAGGGAACCAAAACCCTATATATACACACAACAAGTGTATATGAAGAAAACCAAGAATGAGGGAAGAGATTATCTAGAGGAAAACACAAGAGAAACAAGCGGAGAGACTTAACCGGGAGAAAACACCTACAAACCACCAAGAAACCTCTTCAAAATTCATCCAAACAGAGTGGGAGAGCCCCACCAATATTTGAGAACACAAAATCCCAAGTGAGTCTCAAGTGGGAGGATGATTAGAGTGAAATAGGTTAAGCCCGAGGGAGCCTGGAACTTATAAATCTATTTTTAAGTGGCCACACGGTTAGGTCGCATGGTTTGGAAAACTGTGCGCTAACTGTGTGCACGCTACTGCCTTGCAAGAAAGGGTCTATACGATTTCATTGCACTATTTGGAAAATTGTGCGCCAGCCATGCGAAGCATATTTTCTCCACTGCACTGTTTCATGGAGAACCCGTATGGTTTCCACTAACCGTGCTCTAATCGTGGACCCCTTTAAAAGCCTCCAAACTCATCCAAAACCATTCCAAACTCTCCCTACTTCATCCCAAGTCATCACATACACTTTAAACACATAAAAAACCATAAAAAGGCCACATACGTCAAAATGGGGGTACTAAATTCTCCCCACCATTATATTTTCGTCCTCGGAATGTAGTGAACCCGCCCTTTGCCGAAAGAGCTTGGGCCACTACTCGACCATCTCTTTCTCCCACTCCCATGTGTCCTCTTGAATCTGACCATGTTGCCAAAAAACAAGAACTAAACAGATGCTTTTACCATGAAAGACATTCTATTGCCTATCCACAACCCATACTGGCACGTGCACTAGCAAAGCATCTGGTTCTAGCTCAACGTGATCCCATCTAATCACATGGTCACGATCTGGCTGATACTTTTTCAACTAAGACACATGAAACACATTGTGCACCACATTGAACCTAGGTGGCAATGCCAAATGATAATCCACCTCACCAAACAGCTCAAGAATCAAAAAAGGTCCAATATACCTCAAAGATAGCTTTCCTAGCTTCACAAACCAACAATGTCCCATCCTAGGAGAGATCCTCAAGAACACATGATCACTCACCTCGAATGACAACGACCGTCGACGATGATCCACATACAATTTATGAAAACATTGAGCAGTCTTCATTCTCTTTCTGATCATCTTGATCTTCTCTGTAGTTTCTTTGATAGGGTTAGGTCCAACCATCGAGTACTCACCCATTTCCACCCAACATATTGGAGAACGACATGGCCGACCACAAAAAGCTTCAAACGGAGCCATCTGTATGGATACCTGATAACTGTTATTGTACGTGAACTCAACCAAGGACAAGTGCTCCTCCCACGAGTGATCAAAATCCATGACACAAGCCCACAACATTTCCTCCAGAGTTTGTATTGTCCTCTCAGATTGACCATCCATCTGAGGGTGATACGCCGTGCTCATAGTCAATTGTGTCACAAGGGCTTGCGGTAAGGGTTTCCAGAAAAGATACGTAAACCTCCGTTCTTTATATGATACAATCAAAACTGGATCACCATGCCTCCTTAACACCTCCCGGATAAAGCTTTTTGATAGATCCTCCACCATTTGAGACTCACGATCGGGATGAAATGGGCCGACTATGTTAGCCGATCAACTATCACCCAAATGGAATCGTGCTTTCTTACAGTTCTTAGGAGACCTATGAAAAAATCCATCTCTAAATGCTCCAACTTCCAAATAGGGACTGGTAAAGACTGTAACATTCTTGCTGGCCTCTGATGCTATGCCTTGACCTGCTGACAAGTCAAGCATCTCGAAACAAACTCAGCCACACTTCTTTTCATACCAGCCCACCAGAACTGTACTTTCAATGATTTATACATTTTATGAATTCCAGGATGAACAGCCCACCTGGAATGATGATATGCCCTGAGACAATCCTCCAGCCAAGAAATTGGTACAACCATCCGATTCCAAAAACAGAAAATTGAATCTCGATTATGTTTCCGACACTCAATGGTCTCCACAACATTGAGTCTCGACCCCATGGTCCCACACTCAGGATCAGATATATGTGCCTTTCTAACCAGGCCAACAAAGTCAGGAATCAAAAAAACCGAAAAGAAGAATGCTCTATCTCCCAGGACCTATCATTCAAACCACATATCAACTATAACTAACATCAACTACCACTAGTCTGATAACTATTTCACGACCTGAGAATATGATTTTCTACTTAATGCATCTGCCACCGAATTTCTCTTGCCCGGTGTGTACATCAAGTCAAAATCAATCATCTAGAGATATTCCATCCATCTCCTCTGCCTCAAGTTCAAATCCCATTGTATGAATATGTGTTTCAAGCTCTTATGATCTTTATATACCATGAATTTCTCACCGAAGAGATAATGACGCCATACTTTCAAATCATGGACCACTACTGCCAACTCCAAATCATGAGTTGGGTAGTTCTTCTCATGCACTCTAAAAAACTGTGATCCATGTGAAACCTCATGATTCCCTTTCCTCAGAACGCACCCCAACCCTGATCCCAATGCATCGCAATACACCACATACCCTTTTACTGATTCTGGAAAAACCAATATTGGGGTTGATGTAAGACGACCCTTTAGATCTCTGAAAAATAGCTGACACTGTTCATTACACTGGAATGGAACATTCTTACTTGTCAAAGATGTCATTGGAGAAGCCAAATGTGAAAAATAATGAACAAAACGCCGATAATACCCAGTTGGACCAAGAAAAATATGTCTCTCAAACACATTCCATGGTTGTTGCCACGAGATAACAACCCTTATCTATTCCGAATCCACTAAAACAACCCTTTCAGAAATCACATGACCAAGAAAATGAACTTAATCTATCCAAAAGTCACACTTTGACAATTTGGCATACAACCAATGATTCCTCAAGTTCCCCAGTACTATCACCAAGTGCTGCTCATGCTCCACCCTTGACTTTGAATAAACCAGAATATCGTCTACAAACACCACCACAAATGAATCCATATATCTATGAAATATCTGATTCATCAATGCCATAAACACGACTGGCCCATTCATTAGACAAAAGGGCATAACCACATATTCTTAAAGGTCATATCTACTTATGAAAGCTGTTTTAGAAATATCCTCCTTCCTCACCCGCAATTGATGATATCCCGACCTCAGTTCGATCTTGGAGAACCACTGGGCTCCCATCAACTGGTCGAGCAAATCATCAATTCATAGAAGTGGATATCTATTCTTTATCATAACTTGGTTAAGTCTACGGTAATCAATGCATAGCCTCAAAGTTTCTTCCTCCTTTTTCACAAACAACTTAAGTTATGCCCACAGAGACATGCTAGGCCGGATAAACCCTTTTCTTTATAACTCTTCCAACTAGATTTTCAATTCCCTCAATTCAGCTGGTTCCATCCAATAAGACAGAAGTGAGATATAACTGGTCCCCGAAAGAAGATCAATCATAAACTCCACATCTCTTATGGGAGGTAACCTAAAAAATTATTCAGGAAAAACATCCATGAAATGATCCACCACTGCTGAAAGAACATTCTTCTCAACACCATCTACCAATTCTAATGACAACACCACCAACTAATATGATTACGTGCCCACTGTTGGTTCCAACAAACCCGTTGCACCCTGCCTTTCATGCCTCTCTCCTCTAATGATATTTCTAACACCATCGTGGGTCATAAAAGCCATTTTTCGTGCATAACAGTCAATGTGGGCCCTGAACGCCACTAGGAAATCCATTCCCAGGATTACATCGTACTCATACATCTCATGCATTGAGAAATTTCACACTATGTCATCCTTGACCACAACGATACAAAATTGTCAACACAAGAAGGATCGACACTCTCTTCAACCCAGAGGATATTGATGTTTCAAAACTGAGGGTTTCATTTCTACCATTAAACCCAGAAAATCAATGACACGTGCAGCAATAAAATAGCATGATGAACCTGTATGAAACATCATTTTCATCAAGGTAGAATTCAAAAGAATAGTACCTCGCAACGTGGATGGTCCCGACCAATCATCCACCACAACATACTCTACCCTGAACACATGCATTCTTGCCACACTCTGCTCTTTATTGCTCTACTGAGTCATCGTGGTATTCCGAGAATCACCATGACCCACATTACCATAATGTCGAGGGGTATGCTGCTGCCCTCGTCCCGTCAAATCATTTGACGCATGTGGTCCCTAAGGAGTGTCACGTGCACCCGACCTTAGAGAATTCTTACAATAAAACTGTAAATGCCCCATCTGATTACAATTATGACATGCTCGAGGTTGTGATGTATAATCATGCTTTATGTGGCTTGTAAAACCAGACTAAAAACATCCCATCTTTCTTTGGGGCTTCGTAGGAAGATTCACCAATCTTTCTGTCGGATGATATACCCTATTCCCGCTTTGGGAATAAGTGTCTCTACATCGCTTGAACTCAGCGTCAGAGTTCCCACTATTCTTAATGGCTACCACCGTGCTTCCTCTGCCCGGAGCTTCCAACAAGTCCTACTCAGCCACCGAGGCTCTATTCACTATCTCTACGAAATCATCTATACATAGCACCACTATCTTTGTATGGATTTCATGCCTTAATTCCTCTTCAAAGATTCTTGCCTTCAACGATGTGCTACCGGCCACCATGGGTGCAAAATGCACTAAACTCATAAACATAGCTGCATACTCTGCGACATACATATGCTCTTTCTTCAAACTAAAGAAATCAGTTGCGTGCCTACTCGGTGCCATTTCTATACATAGAAAACAAACAACCATGAGTCTCACTTCCTTATACTTCATGAATTCCCATTTCACATAGTATTAGACAACACTATCACAATGAGGCTTTCCACCTTTCAACAATTTCCATGTTTCGCCATTTTGAAAACTGAACCACTTCCAAAATAAAAAAATCTATTCACATGACAACTTCACACATTTGCAAAACCATTTCTCAATTTGGACCATAAATAATTATGTCCAACGAAATATGCATCCTAGTGGGAAGTCATTTCTACAATTCATATCCTGCTCATCTCATTGGTTACACCCACGACCGTGATATTTCCAACGCCTATAAGTGTCTCCAAAACACTTATGTATCCAACTCCCTGGTAACTAGAATTTCAGCATAAAAGTGTTATCTATATCCATTTATTCTATACATTCCATGTTCCAACAATCCTACGCCTTGCTACCATCCCGACTCAATGAATGTAACAGAAGGAATGTCAACAACAAATCTGAGAATCAACTCCAAAGGACAGAACAAACTGATACCACTTATAACACCCCCCTAAGGCTCCAAAGGATCCAAAGGATTGAGGAGCTGGTGAGGGATACATGGACCTAAGCGATTTTCCCATGATGCCAAAGGATGGAAATAAATGCCGAGGGATTCGAGAAAAATTTGGGGAACGATTTTCCCATAGGATGAAACCAACCAAACAATCCACAAATATATATGATGCATCTAAACATGACAACCAAAATCATATATTACCAAAAGACAACCAGATAATATATATCGATCTGACATGCCAAATAAACCCAGTACAACATCAGAGTACTATACGTAAAACCAAACATGGAAACACCATGATCATTGACACCACCATAGCTCCACACAAAGCCCCAAGCTCCACCAAGACATCACAACGCACCACTAAAGAATGTTAATGCCTTACCTTTTCCCACATCCCGATACACGACATCAATAAAAATACCAACGTGCCAAAGCAGGGGGTGAGTACTAAAACTCAGTAGGATTTCCCCAAATGACTTCCCTATACACGCCACTAGGATGGAACCGTTACCACATTATATAAACCAATTTATATTAAATAGTCACAAGTGAAAACATTTACATAATCCAAAAATGCCATTACCAAGCCATCATACCCAAACCACGAAACCAAGGTAAATCCAATGCTAACATGCGATAAACCATTTCATTATTTACACGTTAGTACAACAACTTTCAATTTGCAATGAAATTCAAAAAAACAACCAAAACTACCAAACAGTGGGACTTCCACCCAACCCATTCACCAATTCACACCAAAACAAAAAAAATAGTGGGAATTATTCCCAACCCATTCACCCATTAACAACTAGCGGTACATCCCAACCAAACCAAAATGATGGGACTTCGGCCCAACCCGTTCACCCATTCACAAATAGCGGTACTTCCTGACCACTACACATATGGTGGTTCTTCCGACCACTATCCATCACCTTTTATAGTGAGGACTTCCCGCCCACTTCCACACCACATTTCAATCAAGCCATAACCAAGCATATAACCCACTAAGGTCACAAAAAACATGCAATCAACCAAGTTCCATTGCATATGAATCCACTTCAATAAATCACCCAATTATTGAAAATATTTTCCCAAGCCAACCCACGTTTCAATAAAACAACCTATTTATTGAAAACCATTTCCATCAATCATTTTCACAAATCAACCATAGCAGCTCATTTTAAAATCTCTATTTTAAAATCCACAACAAGAGTATTTCACCATAAAACTCTCATTTTCTCAAAAATCCCCAAATGGATGTTTAACCAACTTTGCACATCAAAACACAATTAATTTCAATCCAACCTAATTAATTGAAACCAAAAACCACTAGCTCTAACATAGTGGAGTAAAGAGAGAAGCCACCTACCTTTAGGGTTCCTGAGAAATCGATCCATGAACAACCGCGCCTCAATTCTGACAAACGCACCACCAAAACCTCTCTAGATCCCCTTCCCTAACATTCAAAATACTCAAAAACATCATCCAAGGAAACCAAATCCCTAGTACTAAACACAAAAATTTTAGATCTAGAAAACCATGAAAGAGGGAAGAGAAGATCTAGAGGAAAACACATGAGAAATAAGTGGAGAGACTTAACCTTGAGAAACCACCTACATACCGCCAAGAAACCACTTCAAAATCCTTGCAAACCGAGTGGGAGAGCCCCTCCAACCCCCGAGAGCCCGGAATCCCAACTGAGACTCGAGGGGGAGGAATATTTTAGTGAAATATGTTAAGCCCAAGGAAGCATGGAAATTATAACCCTATTTTAAAGTGGTCTCACGGTTAGCCCTCATAGTTTGGAAAACTGTTCCCTAACCATGCGCATGCTACTGCCTTGGGATCAAGGATCCGCACATTTCCCTTGCACAGTTTGGAAAACTGTGTGCCGACCATGCAAATCCTACTGTCTCCCATGCACGGTTTCATGGATAACACGCACGGTTTCCACAAACCGTGTTCAAACCGTGCACCCCTTTAAAAGCCTCCAATATCTTCCAAAAGCATTCCAAACTCTCCCTACCTCTTCCTAAATCATCCCATTCACTTTAAATACATAAAAATGCATAAACCTAGGAGACATACCTCAAACCGGGGCTACTACATGAACCATCTAAAAACAATACTTTATATGTTAAAACAATATCATAATTACCGATTTTGTAAAAGTCAATACCTTTCCATTTAGAATTGTAACAAAAAGTGAAATGTCCACTATAAACAATTTAAAAATTCCTGAAACATGATTAATCTCCACTCTAGTGTCTGATGAAACCACTTTCCAAGTACCATAGGTCCTTACTAGTGATTTTCCTAAAGGTTCTTTTCAAAACAATTTTTACATCATAAATGATTTGGGTTCCCAAATCATCTTTGATCCATAAATTTTTGTAATTAATGTTTTAGGAAATCATAATTTATTAACACGTTTTATTTAAAAATGTTTTAATATTATAAATATAATTACTATATTGGGTCTAGATGGATATAAACTAGTGTTATAACTAGAAATAAGAATGAATATACTTTTAATAATCCTCCTTTGTATATGATGATACCCTATAGTAGTAGTGTACATATGTGTTGTTAGTTTTCCAAGAATTTTTGTTAGAGTATTTCTACCATTAGTAAATATTTTAAAATAATTATTTATCCTATCATCACACAATTTTAATTCATTTTTCTCCTTTAAAAGGTGAGCATTTTTTTATTTTTCAATACTAAGATGAGATTTGAAATAAATAGTAAAAGGAATCTATATCCTTATAATTTTTTTTTGATTTTAAGCTCTTTGAATCTATAATATAAAATATTATTGTTCTCAATCATATCTTCATATACATACTATCATCATTATTTTAATATCTCAAATTATTAGAAATATTTTCAAAAGAATAAAGAAGTTATTGGAATCTTCAGATGTCATTGTCATAAAACTCATATTAGCTCTATCATACATATCCTCTTGGGTAGTGGATGAATCACCTGGGGCACGTCATGAACACTATATGTTTCTTATATTAATTTATTAATACTTTTATTCTTATCGCATTTTTTTTGCTTATGATTGATATTTTTTAGATGAATTTTCCTTTTATACTCATGCCAGACGATTTTATCTAAAGCATCATATTTCTTCTAGTTCCTCCATCAGTTTTCATTATGATAATATTTTCCTTCATATATTTCCTTCCGAAAGAAAATATTATTATTATGAAAACATATAATTATTTTTTCCATATTGGAAATATCTTTATCAATATCAGCTAGTGAATCTTTACAACATTAACTATCATATTGAACTTTCTAATTCCATTTTGAGGTAGTATTTCTGAAGTTTACAAAATTCTTATTTTGGATTATCATCATCTTATATATTTTAATTATGTTTAAAATTTTCCATAATTAATTTTCAAAATCATCACCTTAATGAGTAGTTTACTAACATCAAATGATATTTTAGTTGTTATTACAGTTTTTCTCTATCTTTGTAGTAGACACCTCAAGAGGCTCATCACATGGTTTTAATCAGAAACATAATTTTTTAGTGAATGCATTTTATTCAAGATCTCCTTCAACCAGATATACATATTTTATATTTTATCATAAATTGTCATTTTAAATATATCATATATAATAGTATAGGTATATAATGAATTTATTTCACATTGGATGTACCTTCATGAAAAATAGTTAAGTGTCCCAAATTTCAAATTTAGTTGTGAAAATAGGTATTATATTGAATTACACAACATCAAAATCATAGTATAGATAATTCAATGTTTTACAACAATTATAATCAGAATGTTTGGTAGGGTCATCCAATGTATTTCTTCTAGTTGAAGGTATTTCATATCTATTTATGATATGGGTCCATATTTCATAACCCATCCCCTCAATATGAATTTCTAGTTGGTTTCACACTAATTATAGTTAGAGAAATAAAAATAGAGATCTATTGGTAGTAGAAACCTCTTGTCTATTATACATAAAAAACTAAATTATTAACTCATAAAAATTTGAGAACATTAAGACCCTACTAAAATCATGGTTTAAAAATTATTTAAAAACATTACATACCAAATATTGGTCAGATTAAGTAACTCAAGAGGGAGTGAATTATAGTTCCCAGTATGTTTATATTGAAAAAAAGATCAACTAAAATGCAGCAATTAAAATTAATTCACCCAGTTCATCACAACAATATTTTCATATTTGTTTTATCTTTTTAATGATTTATCGATTCTTTATTATGGTTTCATGAAAACAATATTGGGCATTACATTAAATTTTTAAATCAATCTTCTAAAAAAGCTCTTATATAAACACTTGTTATGAGTAAAAATCAATTTAAATGTTTCATTTTTTGGTTAAAATACAAATGTAGTTAAATATTTGAAATAATTAAAGAAGATAAGAAACACAATGGATAAAAAAGGTGTTTAGTCTCAACATGAGACCTAATCTCCAACATTGGGAAATCACCTGTTGCTAAGACGATTATATATATAATCTAATCTAGAACAAATATTGGGTATTAAAAAAACAACATAAAATTTATTCATGTTAAATTCCTCTTACATAGTAATACATGGGAATAAAACAAACATAGGCCATGCAGGGACCTCTACAACAAGTACTGTGCGTAATCTAATAAAATGACAGAGAGATAATATCAAGTATTCTCCAGTTCTAGTGTAGGAGTCAGTGTGAGATGGTAATATTAAAAAAATACATTGATAAAATGTAAAATAAAACAATAGATATATCAAGTAAAAATATTTGGAAAATGTATTATTTGTCAGTCTTTTATTATCTTGATTATTAAGAGTCCTCGGTTTTTGATTATTTAGGATCAAAAACTATTTATCTCGATGCTTCATGAAAATAGAGCACAAAAACTTTTATGTTATATGTCTAAGAGAAAGGATATTTACTTTCAAAGTACTCAACTCATTGAAAATAGAATGCAGCTAAGTATGTATCATGTGGGTTCTCAGGTTATTATCCAACTGTCGTTTTTCATTCACATCATCATGAATGAGGGATATCTGTGAAATATATATATATCACTTCTTGCACCTGTTGAAGAATAATCATGATGATTTTATGAATCTTTTTACTGAAATTGAATTCTAGTCAATGTTTTGGTTAAGAGATTTTATGAAAAATAATTAATAATCCATTCTATTAAATCACATAATATATACATTGGTATCATTTAATTTAATACTTGAACAAAAGAAATATAAGAACTCATGGAAGTAGGTCATCATAGTGGTGACTCATTTTGGATGTGACTCATCTCGAGCAGTGATTCATCCTAGATGCGATTCATTCTGGTGGTGAGTCATCCTATTGGTGACTGATTCTGGTGTAGAATATTTCTAGAAGCGACTCATCTCTGGTAGTGACTCAGTATATAGGTGAGTCATTCTAGTGGTGACTCATGTCTATAGTTTATTACTAATGGTGGACAATCGTGTATGGAAGGTACTTATAGTGGAGGTGTTTTGTTCTTGTATTGACTCAATTTTCATGGTGACTTAGTATGGAGGTGCATAGTTTTGGTGGTGAGTTGTGTTTGGAGGTAACTTAGTGTGGTTATGAGTTATAGTTGAAGATGACTCATGTCTAGATGTGAATTAGTATGGTGGAGAGTCTTCTCTATATTTATCATAATTTCATCAATTTTACTTATAAAATATTATGAAATCATAAAACATCAAAGTCATTAGAAGCATAATAATCATGATTTCTGATCATTAAAATAAAGTGTTTTCAACACACACATAGAAATATATATATATATATAATTGTAAATAAATATGATTAAAATTTATTTATATATAATTATAAATATATAATTGTAAATGTTACAAATATTCTTATTATTTAAATATATTTATTATACTCAATAGAGTGTGAACAATGGGTTTGCAGCCAATGGTCTCAATATTTATTGAAATTAAAAAAAACAAAAATACATGAGGGAGAAATAACATGAAAATAATTGATAAAATACTAATGAAATAGGAAAATAAGACACTCCTAGAAAATAGGTGTTCATTATCTATTGCAGTACTGGCCACCACCCTTGGTTCACGATTAAAATATCTCTTTTTCAGGGATTTGTTATTAATGATTAACATGACATGTATGTTTGTTTTTTATCACTAATAAGTTGAATATGTTTTAAGGATTCTCACAAAATTGGTTTTTTTAAAATTGATACATAAAATTTATCCTAAAGATAAAAATAAATTTTATAATAGTGTATGTTTGTGTTAATACATTGGTTGAATAATGAATAACATTAAATAAGTTATGTGAATAATGCCTAAATTATCCTTCCACTATCTCATTTTATCTTCCCACTCCTCTGGGTTCATATGATGTGATTGATGAAAACCATCAGTCCTAGGGGATGGTCGATTGTGGTAGTACATCAGAATAAACATAACATTGAAATTCAATGCAAGGATGATAGGAAATGACGAGTAATGATGGTCGGTGTGAGGTGAAAAGTGGGTCAGGGGAGGTATCCTAGAAGGCCATGTAGAAAATTCATGTCGTCATGTATGGCGTTGAGGCGTGGGGTGTGTAACATTAGGAGTGAATACTCATGCAATGTATAAAACCCTATCATTAATTTTAGATATAAATTTTTTATGTTATTTAAGATCGTAATATTATTATATGCATGAGTGATAGATGTGAAGAGTTTCATGAATTGGAAGGGTGATGCCTCAGTCGATGATGGTCTATGCAATGTGGGTGCACAATAGAGTACGTGTACCATATATAATTCATGCTATGATGTAGGAATAAATAAATTTATAATTAAGAAACATATTTTCTATGATTGATTCAACTTATGGTATAATTTTCTTCAACTTATATTCCAATTATGGATGATGTTCTTAATTATGGTATAGTGAGGATTGAACTTCACTAATTGATGTAATATCGGATAATCAAAATCCCTTAAATAAGGAATTGGCTTCTCGGGAATTCTCCAAATAGGAAAAGTATTTCTCAGATTCTCAATTAGTGATCAATCCATCAAATCTGAAGTTCTAGTTTTCCCTATTTGATCCTGAGGTGTGCAATGATTCTCCTTCCAAAGTCATGAATCCTCTATGAGAGTTTGTTTTCTCATAAACTAATTGTTTTTTATGGTCTCTAATGTTATCCCAAACTGTTATTGAAAAAAATAATGAGGAAATGGGAAATAATTATTGTTAACTCTACTAATGATGTCATCTTAGATAGGCTCAACAATTATATGGAATCCATTATTTACCATCATTCTCTATAAGGTATGGATTATCAATTGAGTTTATATGATTTTAAAAAAGTCTTTGTTTATTATTTTGTCCATGATAATTGGTGAATTAATTTTCTAAGGAATGTTTTTTCACATTTCCTACTACTCTGCTAAACTGAAAGATAAGGCGTAAGGGTGGGGTTTGTCAAACTTAAGACCTAATTCTATAAGATTAATGATAGGGATATATCTTGGAATCCTTTAAATATTTATAACTTAATTTCACAAATAAAGATTCACATAAGAATATTGAGTTAGTTATTTTTTCACCCTCAAATATTATAATACATATCTTCAAATATTGGTGTCCCAATCAAGATGTATATAAAAACTGAATGGGATAGATATGAGGTCTTTTCAAGGATCCTAATTGAAGTGGATATCATTACCAATTTAATAAAAACTACTTTTTTTTCTACCTTTCATTATTAGTTTTATCCTTTTGAGGAATATGTGGAAGCTCTTATTTATTTTAATGGTTGTACTAATATAGCACAAGTTTATGAGATTTTTTTTTGATATTGAATAAAATTTATATTGGTTAAAAGGGAATATTATGGATAACTAAAGTTGGTATGTACAAAATCATGCTTGTAATAAATTGTATGGTGATCTATGGAATGAAAATGATGTACCTTTCTAGTGTCATGAGATCAAACCGAGTGCTAATAAATATGGAGATACACATGGAAGGGATTCTAAAAAAATACACTGATATTTCATTGAGGTATGATAAAATAGGTGACCCGATTTTAACGACCCAATGTTTTTCTAATGAATATTACCTTCATATAATTATTCCATATAATCGCATGAAATCACAAAATAATTAACTACTATGTACTATGTCACCATTAAAAATATTTTTTCCTCTCTACGTTTCAAATTTCGAAAACATGACATACACAATTGTGATCAGTAAGTTGTTTGGAGTAAAATAAGGAAAAGTTAATTTTTTTGGTGAATAGTAACATACCCTTCTGAATAGTAACCTAAACTTTTGAATAGTAATATAAAACTTATGAATAGTAAATCATCCACAAGATTAGTAACCCTACCCATGAATGTATAAAAAAAAGTTTGGCACCTTATTAGTGATAATATGACCATAGAAAATGTATTGTTATTTTTGTGAGTAATAAATAATTAATTGATATTAATTAATTAATTTAAAATATATATATATATTCTTAAAAGGTGTTCGTAAATATATGTTTTATGTCTTCTGGTGTGAAGACAATGTTATAAGACCTTCTGTATTTTTTAAAGCATTTTAAAATAAGTCATATTTTTAAAATTTGTATATTTCATGTAAGTTGTGATTTTATTAAAAAATTAAATTAATAATATTGAGAAAATTATATTAAAAAAATGTATTTCATTTTTGAATTAAACATATCAAAAAATCGGTTGGGTTATTTTTTGGTATTTTTCTGAAATACTTGAATTTTTGGTGAATAATAGTATACGATAATTTATGATAAATGCTAAATACATGAATTATGATGTCATCAACTGACGTATGGCTGATGTAATGCCATTATCTGGAACTAACATGCACAAATTACTGTTTTTGGTATTGGAATCATCAATATTTTGGGTCTGGAGGTAAATTAATAAACTAAGGAATTAAAAATTCAGAAAACCTTCTTCTCCTCCACTATACAAACCACCCACACTCCCCTCTTATCTTCACTCATCTCAAGCCTTATGCCTTCTCTAAATTCTACCAAAATCTTTCCACAATATTCTCCCCCATTTCTAAAAGCCTTTTTTATCCTCAACATTCCAAATCCTCTCACCTTAAAAAGATCTCAAGGACGATTGAATCAAGAGGTCATTAATATCAAGTGATGAACACCATCAGGCTTAAGATAAGGGGTCCTCTCTATTTCATTTTTTTTAAAATAATGTCCTATATGCTATACCATTTTCTGGGAATCTCCTAATGATGGTGTATGATTCATATCATTCCCCATACATTCCTCATGTTTTGTAAGAGATGATAAATCATTTTCTCTCTAATTATGTCCTAATAAGTACACCTGACACAGTTTCAATATTCTATAAGGTATTCTACTTGAATTACCTTTATTCATTCAGGTTGCTCTATCTTTATTTATACCCAAATTAATTTGACATTTAATTTTACTTACAACTTCTACATACTGTTTATATTATCCAAACTCATGTTTCATGATCTATCCCTCATTCATGTTCGGTGATATACATGCTTTTAAGTGATTCCCTCCTTAATACTACCTGATAAGAAAACATAATTTAAGGGAACTTCTAGAATTCTTACCCAACTTTATGTTCACTCTATCTTATATTTTAATCCACCATTGTATTTATAAAATAAGTATTTTTTAATATGAAAAACGTCTCACTTCACTCATGGTTTTATATAAAATATTTTTCCATTTTTAAATTTAAGGACTCGAAAATATTTCCCATAAAACCTCAAAAAAATGTTTTAATGATAAAATTTCTAAAATACATTTCTTACGTGTTATAACTTCTTCATTACATAACATACCAATATACATGACTATTTTTCCTTATGAATGTCCATGTTTATTTTAGTTCATTTATTTCATGGATACTTTAATGATATGCCGATTTGATATGCTTTATGATAGGATTGTGGAACACAATTCCTTCCATGGGTAACCCTTATGTTTATATAAGATTGATTATGTACGACTCGATATGTAGAAAAAATATTCATGAAAAGTTATGATGGGTGAAACTAGATAGTGCTCCAATGCATTTTGTAAATTTTAGTATCATGAGACGTTATGTGAGATGGTCTTGGCAGTTAGCCTTGGCATGTACTAGCATGTGTGATGGTCTTGGAGGTCATCCTTGGCATGTGCTACCATTATCATGTTCTTGGATGTAAGCCTTGCATAATACTAAATACATGGATTATGTTTTTTCCACATTATAATGAATTCATGTTTTTATGATTCGATGTATATATGTTATAATTACATATGTTCCATGAATTTTTAAATCATTATGTCTTGATCTCTAACCCATGTGCTAAATCCTTATTTTTATATTTTTTTTACCTATTATGCTTTTATCTCATCCCATCAATCATGTGATACCTAGGTAACTCTATAAATATGTAAGGTCTCAATAGAAGTTAGGATATCATTATAAATATTAAATAAATAAGTGTTTTTTTATTTCCATGGTGTAACACCCCGACCCTAGTTATCCAGAGTCAGTGCATTATTTTATTACATTGGCATGATTGCAAAGAATCATGTTCAGAAATACCGATTAGTTTAAAAGCCTTGGAAAATAGATTACATACATGAACATTAAATTACACATTCAAACATAAAACACAACATAAATAATCCCTTGATAACGCCATTATTACCTTATCTAAACACTACATATCAATCATAATACACTTCTTCGAATCCTTGGAAAACAAAACATAATAGAGGGGAGAGATCAGAAGCTCAGTAAGGTTAAATAATTTAGCAGAAGATATAAACTTTTAAGGAAATATGTGTAATAAAAACAACATCCTTTTAAACATAAAAATGAACATAATATGTAGAAAAAAATCAAACAATACCATATAAACACACATGTGTATATTGTACTAGTTGAATAATCACATGTTATATTTAATATTGTAAGGAGGCAATACATAATGCCAGACATCATTACCACATTGTCAAGGCCTCGTGCCAAGACCACAAATATTTTTTTTTCAATTCCTTATTCCAAGACACTAATTTTTATAATGAGAACTATCTATTCATCGAGGGGATATAGTGGGCCCCACCTGTCACTTACTAAGTCCATTTAATTCATTATATGAAAATGTTGAAACATAACATAAATATCTGTATTAAAACGTGTATACGAAATGTTGATACATTAGCCCTAAACTATGAATGGTATAATAATATCACATCCACAGTAAAACATATCATAACTCATTCAATACAATATGGAATATTTCAATATAATAAATCAACCTCAATCAAGAATACTATCCGGTAAAGGGTTTTGATATAGTTGAAAATCTTCAGTAAAACTCTTTGAGTTAAATAGAGATTTTTAAAGAAATCCATTAGAAGTCCCAAAATTTATAAAGGATGAAATTTATGATATATTTTTTACTCAAAGATTATAATACCACTTTTAATATTTTTAAAGGAATTAACATTTTAAAACATTCAAGTCCATATAAAAAATCATTAAAACCATTTTGAAAACATGGACATTAATGAGAACGATTTAGAAGAATAAGTATTTAAAAATTTTAAAATGATGTTTTAGAAAATGAGTACATTAATAATAATCATTTTGAAAACTCTTTTATGAAAAAATGACATGGATAATAAATATATCCTACTAAAAATATACATATAAACAATATCATTTAATAATGAGATTGAAAAATTAACACTTAGAACATACTTTCCTTTTGTTGAGGGCATGTTTATCCTCTTTTATAATGACCAATGTATGTTATTAATTAATAATAAAAACATATTAATATTTATTATATAATTCATGTTTCATTTTGACTTTATATTACCCATTTAATAATTATTTTCATGTTAAATTAACATTTTGTGTAATACTCGCTTTCTTAATCTTACGTGTTTTATCTTGTTATTCTTGATCATATCATTTAGATCACGATTTAAATACTTCTAGAAAATAAAACAACATTTATATATCATATATATTTAGAATATAAATATGTATAATAGATAGATATATGAAATGGAAAACACCGTTTACGGAGACTGTAGGTCGTACGTACGCTTAAACGCAGTTTCTGTTTTCATATCGTATTGAACAAAAGTGAATAAGGTATATGTAAGTACATATATATATATACACAATATAATTATTAGTTCAAATATTACATACATATTAATAATATATATTTTTATAAACAATGTTGAATGGGGAATGTGGAAATGAATCTCATCGTGTCGTGGAGACGTTAAGCCGTATGTATACATAAGCAACTATATCATTTTCTTAATGATTAAAAGGTGTGGAATTGGATGGTATATTAATTTTATAAGTAAATTAACATGTTATTTTCATTATTTATATACTTATTACTCATCATTATATCCATCAAAATAAAATAGTGTTAAATAAAAAATTACACCACAACGTGGAGACGGTAAGCTATACGTACGCACACATGGTGACCATGCAATTAATAGGATGGATTGAATAATGAATACAGATGATACATATTTATAATAACATCACAATATGTAGAAGGTAATGGAGTTATTATTTTGGTATGGAAATAACCATGAAAAAGAATGTGGAATATGAAATAAACATTGAAAGAGGTGACAAAATAATTATCTATTCATTGGGTGTTTCCTTTCGATTTGAACAAAAGGGCTCCTTAAGTTGGATTTCCAATCAAGGGAAGGAATCTAGGTTTAAGTGAGGGAAATTGGGAGGATATTTGGGTCACTTTTGGGTGAGCCATATGGCATTGTAGTTGTGATTTTGAGAGAATATAATGTACCCTTTTATATGAGAGGTGGTGGTCACTTTAGGAAACGTTTCAAATATTATTTTATTATAAAATAATTTTTGGTTTATAATGGCTCAAATTTTATTTTTTAAATGATAAGGTGGGTATGGGTCAACATCCCATCAACCAATAGGTTTTAGACAAGTTTAGTTCACCATTGTAACCCTATCATTTAGATTTAACTCTTAGTTAAATAGTTTGTCTTTTACTATGTCCTCTTGTATTATTATAATAAATGGATAATAAAATTACTATAAAAACCAAGATAAAACCAAGTGGTTCATTATTTAAAAATATAATCTTATCTATGTCCTTTTTCAAAACCTTATGTTTTAGGTTTATTTTTTCATTTAACAAAATAGTATTTCTTTTAAAAAACCATTTATGCCTATTTTGACACTATTTAGTATTTGGTTTTTGTGAAAGTCATAAAAACATTATTACTATGAAAAAAATTCATTTAATAAACCCTAAAATATCTTATTAACCAAGAAATTCGTGTAATGCATCAAAAGTCTGAATTTACATTTTTTTGATATTTATAAAATCAATTATTTTAATCATCCATTAATAAAGTAATTACTGCATCATAAATGTGTCATAATTAAATATATTTATTTAATGTCTTAAAATATTAATTAAAATACCATTATGTAGGAAACAAATTTAGATTCATATTGAATATTCATTGTCAAATTTATATTATGTATAACCCTATATTAAAAATGGTTTAGTTATTAAACATTGACTTTTACACTTTTAACTCTTCCTTAAATAAAATAATAATAAATGTCCTAATATAATACAAGTTGATCAAATAGGTTCATATTTTATTCATACGTTTGATTTTGGTCGAAAAACACTTATCCAATAGAATTAATACATATGTTAGTGTAATTATAACTTCATTTTTACCTTTAATTTCCCTATTTACTATTAACCGTGGTAAAAAAAGTCAAAGGGTACTATTCAAAAAAAAAATACTTTCATCCTATTAAAACAAATATTACTTTCTGATAACAACTGTGACTCATGGATTTTTGAAATTAAATTCACAAAAGTAGTAATATTACATTTTATAAAAATTTACAAATGTTCCTAGAAGATGGGTAAAATAAGTTAAAAAGTTAGATAAAAAATATATTTCTAATCTTATTACAAAATAACTCCAACGAATTACATTGGACATATATAGGTATTATGTATCTATTTTGAAATAAAATAACATTATGTAAATAAAATAATCATTTAAAAAATTAGGTTTTAAATAATAACGTTTTGTTATCCACTATTAATCAAAAATTGAATTTTTACATAAAAATAACAAAAATTCACCCTAAAAAATTTTGATATTAAAAATTAAAAAATGATGTTTATTTTACCAAATTCCAAATATAAAAGTTTCACTAATTAATTTAATATTAATTCCCGCTGTCAAAACCAAAAGGTTTATTTTTAAGAAGTAAACATTCTCAAAATATTGACATGTGTTTATGTCCAATTTAGATGTGACATTAATTATAATAACCTACATAATATTAAATTATAAAAATATAATATAATTTCAATGTAAATCCACTCAAATTTATAATTTAACACGATAAATTATTTTAATTTAAAAAGATATTTTCAATTAAAATTTGGTATCTTTCACTATTGATCAAAAAATAAATGTTTTCAGAACAACACAAAAAATTTATCCAAATTAAATTTTTATGCTATGCATCTAAAGAAGAATTTAATTTCACAAAATTGAATATATAAAAGTGTCAAATATTTTTTTTTAAAAGTGTACACTATTAAAAGGTGGAAAAATGCATTTAGATTAAAATAAATCTTTTATCTAAAAATTGATTTTGTCCTTATATTATGTCTAAAAAACACAAAAGTTAAATGTTAAAATTATATAGTATATGTATAAAATTTAAAATGTGGTTTATACTATTAATAACCACATTTTGAATAGCTAGTTTGGTAGGACTTTGTGCACTCAAACTTGGTGTTGCATGTAGCGCAAGATATTCAGTTTCATTAAAGAGAAAACGAACTATGAAATCATGGGGTGTTGCATTATCCCCTCTTTCAATAAATTGAATCCTTTTAAATAGTATTTTTCCTTAAAAAATAAAAGGTTGAAAATAGAAAATACATTCGTGGAAAACCGACATCAGAAACAGGGTAAATAAATTTCAGTCTTAATAAGAGAGAAGGGAAATGAAAAAGTCACCACCAAATTATGATCTTGAAAAGGGGAATATTGGTGTAAATTACAGACACATAATTTGAAGAAAAATTTAAATATTCATAGGGAGTGATTGAGGTCATCAAACACAAACATGTGAACAAAAATTGAAATATCGAGCGCCTCAAAGTCATAAATATACGATGATTTAAAATATCATCGGTTCAGCAAAATAGATGGTATTAAGATAACACATTTTTGGTTTTATGGTATCTTCCATAAATTTGTGAATTAATTTCTCCATAGAATAAGAGAAAAATTATCATGTATAGTTCCATCCTTCAACTAATTTCTACCACAAACTCATCTTTCAGTCCAAAAGATAACACAAATAAAAAATATTCTATTTATCATAATCATATAGGGTTCCCAAAAAATGAATTTATAAATCATCTGTCAAAACATTTAAAAAATACATTATACAAAAGAGGATATCACGTAGGCTATTGGTTGGGGATGCACCCTTGTCGCCCTTCAGTTGTGGGTTCAAGTCTCACGGCCTTGCCAGATGCAATGGGTTGTCACCTGAACTTTGGGTTGTCCATTTTAAAACAATCCAAAAATAATATTAAGAAATGTTTTAACATTAAAGAATAGTATACAATATCCAACATAATCCATTCAAACCTTTAGACTTATCAAAAACACCTCTGTCCGAATTCATAGTCCAAAATTTACAATGAAGGTTAACATAATTAAGATCTCTTGTTTCCACACGATAACATGTGAGTACCATCATCATGTATTTACTAAAAACATGGTAACACCCTAAATTACCATAAAACCTTATTGAAAACATTCATTATCTCTTGTTCGATATTTAATACTGGATATTCACCTTAAATCAAAAAAAATTGAATACTACCACAATGATGGAATAAACAAACCATTAATAAGTTCCAAGGATGTAAACAATATCCAATATAATTTATAAAAATCCATCATATCTTTTTCCAAAATCAATACCTTAGTATCAGGACCATATTAAATTTTCTCTTTCCTTCAACCATGTATTTTCTAAAATGATTAAATTGATATTGAGTCACTATTCTTGGTTCCACACAATCTCAAACCCTTAATGAAATAGTACATCAATACAATCATTATGTAATCCATAATTATTATAACTAGTACATCATTGATACAAGACTCAAATGTCATAATTCATTAATAATAATATAAGAACAATATTCATTCCTCTTCATCTGCGACAGTATCATAACATGATTATTATCTAAATACTTCATTTACGATATACTCTAATAATTAGGACATTGATTCATGTAGTGTCCCAAATCCTTGTAGATGAAGAATTGTACATTTGAATGTTTTTTCTTACCATTTCAATCATGTACTTGGTATCCTTTTTCTCTACACATAAAAGAAAATCTCATTCCCTTTCAAGAATTTACCAAGGTGAATCATTCCACAGTAATCACATACAAGAAAATCCTTCTTTACCTTCTTCCCTTTATCCATAATTCTCTATACAGTCCTTTTCTTCTATAGGGTCCATTCAAATCCATAGGACTCAAATAATTCATTATTTATCTTATTAACACATGATACTATTTTCGCATATGATGAGAATACATGGGAGAATATTTCACTTATGAATGTTGGCTTAAGGCCATGAAAGATACGATCATTCTTACTCTTTGGAACATGTATACTACTAGAGTTCTCCTTCCTTCTACCAGGCACCATTTCTAAACAATGTAATATGCTAGGTAATTTTATGAATTGCAATACATAATTACAAATTTTTAGAATATCTAATATTAATTGAAAAGTTTATTCATATAATCCATAATCATAAAAATGTTTTCATTGAGGAGGTATTTACTCTTAAATCCTATATAATGGTTTGTAAATAAAATGTGCATTTTCCTAAGCATATCCCCCCAGATTGTCGTAAACAAGAGTGAAGCAAGGCCAGTTGTCAGGTATCCGAATACTACAGGTCAAGCCGGAAACTGCTTTTTAGTGTTTTCACTCCAAGGTACATCAGTTCCAGAGCCGCCACAGCCTGCTCATATCTAGACAGAGATGTACTGCTTAGAAAATTCACAAAATCTCCACATTAACAAAATTATAGGAATTTCATCTATACTAATCCTCATATTAAATCATTGGGGAATGTTTCAAAATCATAGTTTACGTAAATATATTTCCAAGGTTGTTGCTAAACATTCTCAAATAAAAAATTTAATTCCCTGACCCCATTTACCTAGGTTCGGTGCGTTATTTTAATACATTGGCATGATTACAAGGAATCAAATCCTGAAAGACTTATCAGTTTAGAAGTCTTGGAAAATATATTACATACATGAACATTAAATTACATATTCAAACATAAAAAAGGAACATAAATAATCCATTGGTAATGCCATTATTCCACTGGATTAACCCTTCATATCAAACATAACACACATCTTGTAATCCTAGGAAAACAAAACATAAGAAAGGGGTGATATTATATGCTCAATAAGGGTAAATAATTTAGTATAATATATAACTTTTAAAGAAATATTTGTAACAAAAAAGCACACTTTTAAACATAAACATGAAGATAATATGGAGAAAATAAATAAAACATTACCATATAGACACACACATGGATATTCTTCTAGTAGAATAACAAAATGTAATAATAAATATTATAATGGGGGAATTCATAACATCGTACATCATTACCACATAGTCAAGGACACATTCGAAGACTACAAATAAATGTTTTTTCAAGGCCTTGTTCCAAGACACTAATTTGTCTCATGAGACATACCGATGCATCGGGGGGCTATAGTAGGCCCCACCCATCACTTACAAAGTTTATTTCATTCATTACATGAAAATGTTGAAATATAATATAAACATTCATATAAAGAGCAGAATACGAAATGTCAAAACTTTATTCATAAACCAAAAATGATATAACAATATCACATTCATAGAAAAACATATCATAACTCATTAAATACAATGTGGAAGATAGAATTATAATAAAGAAACCACAATCAAGAATAATATCTAGTAAAGGATGTTGATATAGATGAAAATGATCAGTAAAACTCATTGAGTGAAATACACCTTTTTCATGAAATCATTTAAAAGTCATACAATTTCTAAATGAAGACATTTAAAATATATTTTTAATCAAAGTGTCCAATACCATCATGAAAAATTTTAAAATAATTAACATTTAAAAACATTCATTTCCATATAAATAAATCCATAAAACCATTTTGAAATCATCGACATTAATGATAATGATTTAGAAGAATAAATATATAAAAAATTTAAAATTATATTTTCATAAAAAAGTACCTAAAAAATCATTTTGGAAAATATTTTAGGAATCATGGACATGTATTATAAATATGTCCCTATAATAAAATACACATAGACAATCTCGGATAATAATGAGATTGAGGAATAAACCCTTACCTTGTACATTCCATTGGTCAAAGATACGTTTAACGTCCTGAATAATGAACATAGTATGTTATTAATTTATATCAAAACCATATTTATATTTATTATATCATATATGATTCATTTATGAATTTATACTAACCATTTTATAATGATTTCCATGTTAATTTAACATTTGGGGTAATAATCCCTTTCTTTATCGTACGTGTTTTACCTTGTTATCATTGATCGTATCATTTAGATCATGAATTAAATACTTACAGAATATTAAATATGATTAATATAATATATATATATATAATATAAATATGTATAAGGTATAGATATATGAAATGTGAAACACCGTTTATGGAGATAGTAGGCCGTACGTAAGCATAAACATTGTTTCTGTTTTCATATCGTATTGAACGGAAGTAAGTAAATATTATATAAGTAAGTACATGCATACATATATATATATCATGTATAATTATTATTTAATATATTACATACTTATTAATAATATTTTTTTTATAATCATTTTAGAAGGGAGGTCATGGAAATAAATCTCATCTTGTCGTTGAGACGGTAAGCCGTACGTACACATGATCGATGATATCATTTCATTAATGATTAAAAGGTGTGTAATTGTATGGTATATTAATTGTAAATTTAAATTATAATTTATTTTTATTATTTATATACATTTTACACATCACTATATCCATTCAAATAAAATAGTGTTGAATAAAAAATTACACCACGGCGTGGATACGGTAAGTCGTACGTACGCATGCATGGTGAAATTTACATAATAGGATGGATAGAATAATTAATATTGTTGTAACAAATTTATAATAACATCATATTATGTACATGTTATGGGATTTATTATTTTGGTATTGATGTACCAATGAAAAAGATTGTGTTAGAAGAAAATAACATTGAAAGGGGTCATAAAATAATTAACTCTTCTTTGGGTGTTTCATTTTGATTTGAACAAAAGGGATCCTTAGGTCGGATTTATGCTCAAGGAAAGGCCTCTAGGTTGAATTGAGGGAATTTGGGAGGATATTTGGGTAGTGTTTGGTCCATCCAAATAGATTTGGAGGTGTGATTCTGAGATAATGGGAAGAACACTTTTATATGATAGGTGAGGGTCACTTAAGGAAAAGTTGGAAATATTATTTTATTATAAAATAATTTTCGGTTTCTAGTGGCTCCAAAATGACTTATTTTGAATATAAGGTCAATATGGGTCTAAATACTCCCAAACAATAGTTTTTAGACAATTTTAGGTCACAATATTAACCCTATATTTTAGATTTAGCTTTTATGTAAATAATTTATCTTTTACCATGTCCTCTTGTATTATTATAAATAATGGTTAATAAACATACCACAAAAAACCAAGAGAACTACAGGTGGTTTATTATCGACATATATAATCTTATCTAAATATTTCTTCCTATCCTTATATTTTTTGGAGTATTTAATCATTTAATAAAATAGTATTTGTTATAAAAACTAATTTATGTCAATTATGTCACTATTTAGAATTTGGTTATTTTGAAAGTCATAACAAAATTATTACTTAAAAAATTCAATTAATCAACACTAAAATGTCTTATTAACCTTTAAAATTATTGGAATGCATCGGAAGACTCAATTTACATATATTTTGATATTTATAACATAAATTATTTTAAGATTTCATTAAAAATGTAATTACCACATCATCATTGTGTTGTAAATAAATTGAATTATTTAATGAAAAAAAATTATAAATAAAATACCAAGATGTAGGAAATATTTTTAGATTTATAATTAATATTTATAGTCAAATTTATATTATGTATAACCATATATTGAAAATGATTTAGTTATTAAACATTGAATTTTACACTTTTAACTCTTCTTTAAATAAAATAATAATAAATGTCCTCATCCAATCCACCTTAATAAAAAAAGGATCATATATTATTCCTATCGATGATTTTAGTTGAAAAAAACTTATACAATATAATTAAGACATGTGTTAGGATAATTATAACATCGTTTTTACCTTTAATTACCCTATTTATTTTTAACAATGGTAAATAAAATTCAAAGGTTAATATTTTCCAAAAATTATTTTCATCTTATTTAAACACATTTTTATTACTGATATAAACTGTGTCTCTATGATTTTTTAAATTCTATTCACATATGCGGTAAAATTACATTTTATGCAAATTTGCAATTGTGCCTAGAAGGTGGGTAAAAGACAATAAAAAGTTCAATAAAATTTTATATACCTCTTATTATTATAAAATGACTCTAATTAATTACATTAGAGTTATATATGTATTACTTTTGAATTTTATCTTGAAAAAAATTTACATAAAAAACAAGGTATTTAGCAATAACACATTGTTTTTCACTATTCATAAAAAATTCAATGTTTACGGAAAGATACCAAAAAATCACCCTATGCTATTTTTGATATTCTAAATTCAAAAATGATGTCTATTTTACCAAATTAAAAACATATAAGTTTCGTTAATTAATTAATATTAATTCCCGTTGTCAAAACAAAATAGCGGGTTTTTAAAAAGTCAAAACTATCAAAAGATTGACACATGTTTATGATCAATCTAAATGTGAAATGACTTATAATGACAAAAATTACATTAAATGATAAAAATATAATCTAGTTATAATAAAAAAACACTCAAATTCATAATTTAACACTATAAATTATTTGACATAAAAATGTTTTTTCCCATTAAAATTTAGTATAGTTCACTATTGATCAAAATATGAAAGTTATCAGTAAAACACCAAAAATTTATCGAGACTAAATTTATATGTATCGCTTCTAAAGAAGAATCTATTTTCACTAAATTGAATATATAAAAGTGTCAGATATTGTATTTAAAAAGCGTTCTCCATTGTAAGGTGGAAAAACTGCATTTTTTTAAAAAAAATCTTTTATCTAAAAATTGAATTTCTCCTTATATTATTTCAATGAAACTTGAAAGGTGAATGTTTAAATTATATAGGATACATATAAATTTTAAATTTTAGTTAATACTATTCATAACCTTTTTTGAATGGCCAGTTTGGTAAGTCGATGTGCGCTCGAACTCAGTGTTGCGTATAGCCGAAGTTATTGAATTACTTTAAAGTTATAACATACTTTGAAATCATGGGGTTTTATACATTTTTAAATTTTTATGTACCTAGTATTCAAATACACTAGACTTTAGGATCATTTTATTATACTCTGATGTATAATTAATCTTAAAATTGGGTAATGTTGTATGTAAAAGGCTAGGGTCACTATAGTTGGTATCAAAAGATTGTCTAGTAATTTTTGGATAATAGGAGTAGGTCAATTTAGTTAGAACCATAATGATGAATATAACTATAATAAAAAAAATCCAAATTTGTGGAATGTATATAGTAAGTTTTTTATCCATAAATTACATCCTTATCTAGATACAAACACAAATAGGTGGCTTTAGAATAGATTTATTGAGGGGGAAACCCCAAAAACACCTATTTGAGCTAGACTTGAGTGGGAACTGGTGCATGACAATAGGCCTTGCTGCACTATTGGTTTAACACTCCCGGGGGATATTCTTTGATAAATTCATGTTCATAGTACAAAACATTATTAAGGGAATAAAAAAAGATCCCATTATAATATAATCTAATGAATAGATCATGGATAACCTAGATTGAAACATCACAAATTACGTGTTATGGTATACTTTTATTTTAACATTTTATCATTTGTATTCAATGTTTCCTTTTTATTCTCAATTTCTATGTATTCAAGCCCTCTAATTGTGCGTTATTTTTCATAGTTGATGTATGGAAATAGAATAACATGTTTCAAGAATCAATGTGATAGGGAATGTGAATATTTGTCTAATGATATGCCTGATATGATGGGAATGGGTGCTCAAAACAACAAGATAGAATTTTGAAAACCCCCATATTCTATGGAAATATAAAGCTTCAATTAAATCCTTCATGTGGAAAAGGCTTCAAATGTTTAGAGGGTATTTTGATCCCCTCTGTGAGGAATAGTATATTAACTCCATTGATAAGATATTATATGTTCTCTAGTACTTAGAAGAAGATAAGTTCATACTGGTAGTTAATCGTTTTGATGGGAAAGCTGATCAGCGGTAGAAACTGATCATGAATATGAATCCCTTGAAGGAAGTTTAATTCATTGATTGGGAGGAATTTAAGAGAATATTTTTCAATAAATATATTTGCTAAACCATCTATCAAAAGACAGAAAGAGAGTTCATCGAACTCATGTAGATGGAATATGAGTCAATTAGGACATAAGTGGAAAACATTACAATGCTGTCATGGTATGCCTCTGGCTTTGTCTTGAATACAGTAATCATGGTGGATATCTTCTTTAGTGGACTAAATTTGAGTATATGAAAAGAATTTGCAACTCGAGAATTCTACCACTATGAGGATATTGTCCTTTGTGCTCGTAAGGTTGAAATGGAGATCGAAGACTCTCAGTGTCATCGTGGGCCTAATGAAAAAAAGAGGAAAATTTAACCTAATATGGGTTGTTTTGAAAACAAATTCAATCATATAACGAACCCCAAACATCCCATGAGTAATCATTTTGGTGATAAGCATGATGGGAACTATTTAATGTGATCTGTGAATTGCTTCAAATATGGAAAGTGGGGACATCTGGATTAAAAATTTAAATAGGTTATGAAGAATCCCATGAATGTGGAAGAATATATGAAGGATAAAATCAAAAGTCAGTATGTACTATAGTGTTACAACTGTAAGGATCATGGGCATTGCGAAAACAATTTTCCAATGATGAGTTTTGTTAGAGGCAATCAATTAAAACCTCCAAGGCAACAAGAAAGGGATTATTCTATCACTACTATTGAGGTTGAATAGGAAAATGATGTGGTGATAGGTATTCTAGTTATTCATTCATGAATAGCGAACATACTATCTGATTCTGGTTCTATCCATTTTTCATATCTTGCACGTTTAATAGAAATATTCAAACACCATATCAAAATTTGGGAGATAAGTTATATGTGAGAAAAATGAATGGGGAAATTATTTCATCCATGGTTTATAACTCCTCCGAGATTATGGTTTTCTAAAAAAACCTCCCATGAATATTTTCATACTTCCTTTAGTTGAGTATAATTTTTTCTTTGGAATGGATTGGCTATCAATATAAAGGGCTAACATCAACTGTAAATAAAGGGAAATCACTCTTCACCACCCGAAAAATCCTCCAATTCTATACAAGTGTAAAGAAGAAGATTTATCTACATCAGAATCATTATCTCAACTTTGGATATTAACTCCTTATGATCAATCATTTCTAGATCAAATGATTGATATAAAGGAGAGGATGGTGCTTCAAGTCAAGCCCAGAATGAGGGATTGCACTGATGTATTCCCCAAAGAGTTTCCTGGTCCTCCTCCTGATTGAGAGGTTGAGTTCTCAATTGAACTTATTCCTGGATCTCTACCTATATCAAATACAACTTATAGAATGGCCTCTATATAGCTGGAAGAGCTAAAGAATCGGTTACAAGAGAATCTAGAGAATGGTTTTATATGCCCGAGTGGTTTACCATGGGTTGGGCCGATACATTCCATCAAGAAGAAGTATGGTTCATTGAGCATCTGCATTGATTATCGTGATCTCAAAAAATTCATGATAAAGAACATGTATCCCCTACCTTGGATAGATGACTTGTTCAATCAGCTTCGTGGGGATAGTTATTTCTCAAAGGTGGATGTTCGGTCGGGATATCACCAATTAATGGTGAGGAAGGATGATGTCCTCAAGAATTCCTATCAAATGATTTATGGACACTATGAGTATATATTGATTCCCTTTCAGACTCACTAATGATCCATAAATTCTCATGGATTTAATGAATTGAGTATTTAGAGTTTACCTTAAAGAATTTGGTGCAGTCTTTATAAAAAATATTATGATATACTCCAAGAGCAAGGAGGAATGCAAGGAGAATTTTAATACTGTGTTAAAGACATTGTGAAGGTAGAAAATTTATTCACATAATAGTAAATGTGATTTCGTGATGGAGGATGTATCGTTATTGGGAAATGTTATCACTAGAAAAGGTATATATGTGGACCCTACCATGATAATGAAAATTGATGACTGGCCCATTACAATATATGTAACAGATATATGCAGCTTTCTGGGTCTATCCATGTATTATCGATGATTTGTAAAGATCTTTTCATGATTTTCAAAATCAATGACCATGATAATATGGAAGTGAGTAATGATTGTATCGGCTTAGGAATGTGAAGACTGCTTTAAGGAGTGGAAAAACAGGCTAATCACTGCACCAGTACTCACACTCCCAGTAATTGGAGAACACTTTATGGTGTACAGTGAAGCTTCAAATATGGTATTTGGATATGTTATGTGATAAAATGAAATATTTATTGGCTAATACTTAAGGTTGCCAAAAATCCATGAGCAAAACTACCATATGCAAGATCTGGAGTTGGCTGTTGTGATGTTCAAATTGAAAATATAGCGACATAATCACTATGGGGAGAAGTATGAGATATATACTGATCAAAATAGTATGAAATATATATTCACACAAAATTATCTTAATATGCACTAATGAATATGGATAGATCTCATCAATGATTATGACAAATCAATCCACTGCCATCCGATAAAGAAAACAAGGTGGCAGATGCTCTATGTATAAACGATCCTGCATCTTTATCAATGATGAGAATTTTAAATGATCAAATCTTCGTATAATTTCATAGGATGCACATTGGAATCATTATGGGAGTAAAATTTTCAATCCTTTCGGAAATTATTTATCAACCATCACTTATGGAGAAAATGAAAGATGCTCAAAGAAAAGATGTGGAAATTCAAAAAAGGTTTGAATACATTAAATATGGTAAATCATCTGAGTTCATGATTGATGAGAATTATTTTTAATATAATGTACATAGTTATGTGTACCATTCTATCCATACATAAAGAATGATATTTGGAATGACGCACATTTCTCAACCTTATCTATTCACCCAGGGAGCACGAAGATGTATCGAGATCCCTGAGAGTACATTTGGTAGGATAATATTAAGAACGAGATTACGGGGTATACATCAATGATTATAGTATATCAGTGATTGAAGGATAAATAAAAAAATCTAATGGGATGTTGCAGCCACAACCCATAACAACATGTAAGTGGTAGAACATCACCATGGACTTCGTCACTATACATCCAAGGACGTCTAGAGGAAATAATGCTATACGGGTCATTGTGGAACATCTTCTAATGATAGCACAATTAATCATGATTCAAGAGGAATTATCATTGGATCAACTTGAACAGATATATATTTGAGAAGAGGTAAGGCTCTAGGGTGTGACGTTATCTATTGTATCATATCAAGATCTAAGATTCACCTTGATGTTCTAGAAAAGTATCCAATATGATTTAATAACTGAACTAAATGTTCATACAACCTATCATCCTTAATCTAATGTCCAATCTGAGTGTACTATCCAGACACTAGAAGATATGTTGAGATAATTCAATATTTTCTACAAATGATAATGGGACCAACATATTCCACTGGTTCAATTCTATTATAACAATAGTTTCCACTTGATAATCCGAATTGGACCATACAATGACCTCTATGGGAAAAGGTGCTGAATACTGGCATATTGGGATGAAGTAAGTGAGTGCATGCTGATAAGACCTAAAATGGTTGAAGAATCTTGAATAAGGTGAAAACAAATCATAATCACATCAAGACAGCCCAAATTTGACAAAATAGTTATAAAAAATATTATCGACGAGACCTTTAGTTCAATGTCGGAGACATATTATTTTTACCCATATCTCCATGGAAAAAGGTTATGAGGTTTAGGATGAATTGAAAGTTTAGTCCCAGGTACATCGTCCCCTAAGAGATTCTTTATCATGTCAGGGATGTGTCCTATTGACTGAAGCATCCACCTACCATGTCCAAACTACATGATTTCTCTCATGTATCCCTCTTAAGGAAGTACATACCAGACCATTCAATTGTACTCTCTTCATAGGTGGAAGAGTTGGAAAATTATTTTTCTTAGGATGATCATTTATTTAAGATCGTGGATTGTAGAGATAATTTTCTATGTAACAAGACTGCTCACTTGGTCAAAGTAGTATGGTTGCACCATAAGTAAGAATAGGAAACATGGGAACTGGAGGAGGTAATTAAGGAAAAGTACATGTACTTATTTGTGGATTAGAATATAAAACAAAATTTCAAGGGAGAAATTTAATAATTGGAGAATAATTTAATGACCCAATGTTTTACCAATAGAAATTACCTTCATACAGTTATGTCATATAATAACACTAAATCACAAAAAATGAACTTCTATGTACGATGTGACCATTAAACATAACTTTTTCACCTCTGTGTTTTGAATTTTGAAACAATGACATACATGATTGCAAGCAGTAAGATGTTGGGAGTCCGGTAAGAAAAAAATATAATTTTTTGGTGAATAGTAACATAACCGTATGAAAATTAACCTAACATTATGAATAATAATATGACCATTATGAATAGTAAATAATCCCAAAGAATAGTATCCTCACACATTAATTTATAAATAAAATTTAAGAATATTATACGTGATAATATGACCATAAAAAAGTATTGTTATTTTTGTGAGTCAATAACAATTAAATATAACTTACTAATTAATTTAAAAGAAAATTTATATTACTAGAAGGTATTACTAAATTAACAATTTTTTGTGTTCTGGTTTTAAGGCAATTTTTTAAGACCTTATGTAATTTTTGAATGCACTATAAAATCAATGATAGTTCTAAAAGATATATTTTTCATGTAAATTATGATTTTAATTAAAAATTAAACCAATCATATATAGAACATTATTTTTGAAAATTGGATTTAATTTTGGGTTCATAAACATTGATAAATAGTTAGGTCGATTTTTTGTGATTTTACTGAAATACATGAATTTTTGGTGAGTAGTAAAATACGATAGTTTACGATAAATGCTAAATATAGGAATTATTATGTCATCAGCTGATGTATGGCTGATGTAATTCCATTATCTCAAACTCACATGAACATATTACAGTTTTTGGCCAGGGAATCATCACTATTTCTTGTCTTGTGGGAAATTAAAACACTAAGGAAACATATATTATGAATACACTCATCCCCTCCAATATAAAAACCTCCCACACTCCCATGTTTTCTTCACTCCTCTCAAGCCTTGTACCATCTCTATATTCCTCCCAAAACTCCCACCAATATCCTAACCCATGTCTATAATCCATTGGTCTCCTAAACAGACCAAATCCTCTCCTTTTTTGAGGTTTCCATGGATAATTTAATGAAGTGGTCATTAATATTATGTGGAGAACACTATCACACTTAAGGTAATGGATCCTCTCTATTTTACTTTTATTCAAGAATTTACTCTATGTTATTCCATTTTATGTGTAACTCCTAATGATGGGTAATGATTTAGAACCTTCCCCATACTTCCCTCATGATTTATAAAAGATGGGAAATCTATTTCTCTCTCATTAAGACCCTCTAGGTTGACCTGATACAATGCTGATATTCTGTAAGGGATTCTACCCGAATCACCTTTATTCCTTTGGGTTGTTATATCTTTCTTTCTACCCAAATGAAGTTTCGTTTTATGTTTACGTACAACTTAATAATACTTTTTATATTATCCAAACACATTTTTCAAGATCTATCCGTCATTTTATTTTGGGTATATACATTCTTTTAATGGATTCCCACGTCAATACTACCTGATTTTTAATCCTTTTTTTCAGGGAACATAAAAAATTCAAATGAGATTTCAATTTCACTCTATCTTCTATTTTAGGCCACAATTTCCATTCTAAAATTAGTATTTTTTATTATTAAAACCTTATTGGTTCGCTTCTGGTTTTATATAATTGATTGTTTCATTTTCTATTTTAAAGACTCTATCTAATTTTCCTTAAAACAACACATAAATGTTTTCATGCTAAAATTTCTTACATACTTTTCATACATGATGTCACTTCAACTTGATATCAATTTACATTATACCTGCCTATTGTCACTTTTAAATTTCCATGTATATTTTATTTCCTTTATTTCATGGTCACTTTTATGATACACCAATTTGTTATCCTTTATGACATGATTGTGGCACACAATTCATTCAATGGGTTACCATTAGATTTATGAAATATTAATTATGTATGATTATTTATGTAGAAAACAAATTCTTGAAAATTGAAGATGAGTTTACCCAGATAGTGGTCCAATGCATTGGGTAATGTTGAGTCACGTGAGAAGTTCTGTGCGAAGGTCTTGGTGGTTAGCCTTGGCTTGTGCTACCATGTGTGACGATCTTTGTTGTTATCATTGGCATGTGCTACCATGTGCAATGGTCTTGGAGGTTAGTTGTGACTCATTCGAAAGAGAGGTTTTATGTTACTCCCAAATTAATATGAAATCATGTTTTTTATGATTCCATTTTTATATCTTATTATTCCATATGTTCCATGTCATTTTTTATCATTATGTCATTATCTCTAACTCATGTTCTAAATCATTATTCTTATATTTTAATCCTTACTAGTATTTTATCTCATCCCATTATTCATGCGATCCGCAGGGAACCCAATCCAGATATAAGGGCAAAAAGGAAGTTAATATCTCTTTATGAAGATTAAATAAACACGTGTTTTTTTAGTTATGTGTTTTCAATTTTTTGTACCTAATATTCCAACAAAATAGACTTTATGATCCTTAGGATGTACTCTGATGTATAATTATTATTTAAATCATGTAAAGTTATATGTAAAAGGCAAAGGTCACATTATTGAGGGTGCATATCACAAGTAATTATAATAATATTAGATCATAGAGAGCCCTTATAAGGGTATTTATCCCACCATTAGGCAGGATAATGTTCAGTACTATGATCAATATCCACATTGAATGATCAATGTATAGTTTAACCATTTTATATCCTTAACTAGGTTGAAAAATGAGGACTATAATATTTCTAAATGGTAAAGGTACTGAGAGGGTTAGTCTTGTCCAGATTTAACTGATATTCTAGAGGATGTAAGACATCATATATTTTAGGTATGAATCATTTAGAAAGTTTCACATATTTTGAGATTATTTTTACATTCTTAGAGGTAGATTGGAGATGTTATTATGGTTAGAATTAGGCTATGGTGGGCTGCTATAGAAGTTGTAACATTACAAGGTACATCAATCCCACACGCCAGTCCATGGGTTGACACTTTTCAACCTATGAGGCTCATGGGAAGTTGAAATTATATCTATATGACAATGACTACTTATTTGGTCTCCAATATATAATTTCATCTTCCAAAAGGCCATTGGTCAGCAGGGGGCATCACGTGGATCCAAATGGGGACTATATATATATTCATTTTTCTGAAAACATGGCCTTATTATATTTATTAAAAATCTCATAGGTCTCCATTGACTCCCAATATAGTAGATACTCCTTTCTAGTGATTTTGGGACCTTCCACTCCATTCCAACTCCATTATTCACCATCCAGACATCTAATTGTTTCTATGTTCTTGATCTACCATGTTCATCACTTTATATTTATCACATTATATTATCTCTGATTTAAATATGTATATTTTCAATTTCATGATCATATATATCAGTTTATACTTGATCTCACAATGAATTTGTTCATTTTTGTAGAATTAGGATGCATAGTCATTGTTTTGGCGTCTGCACATCATTCAGTTTAATATTTTTTCTTATAAGTGGATTTTCATTGGTTTTTTTTACCTTGAACTACCATTAATGTATTAATAATTCATTTTATTGATCCTTGGTTTTTTATTCATGTAAAATATTTTTTGTTTCTATGATTTGATGGTTCTTTTGTACTTAGATCACAACACTAGAATTAAATCATTATCTTAGCTAAGGTTGCAATCCCTTGAATTTTGTGAATGTTTTATATTATTTCTATGAATGATTGTTAGTGTGCAAGTGTTTAACTATGAGACCTATGTTGATGCTTGATCACATGATTTTCTTACCTATTTCTATTCTTCGAGAATATGGAATGTTTCAATTAGTATACTTTCTTGATTGCAAGTGTTGTTTGATCAGTTATTTGTATCACGTATCATATGTACACATTGTCCTTATGTCTTCTTCAATGGAGTGTGTTGGTTGATCCTAGTAGACTATCTCCCCTGAGAGTGACATGTTTGATGATTATTTGGAATTCATTGGAAAATACTACCAAGGGGATGTGATAGCCACGTTTTAAACTACCCCATCAAAGAGGATGTATCATGTTGATTTTCGACCCCACTTCTAGAATGGTGAAAAAACAGGTATATATGGTCATCAGGGTACCGACATATGTATTTGTACTTGTGTGATATATTTATTTATTGTAACCATTATATATATTTTTATAGCATGCACCTCTATGCCATATTTACTTATATTAATGGTATTTTCTGTGTATTATATTGCCTTGTGCTCTCATCATATTATGTCATTTCGATGCACTTGTAGATTTAATGATTAGGGATCCAGTGATTGGTAGGAGACCTATCATTAGTGGTTAAGTAGGTTATCAGTATGGTTCTTGATGTTGGTAGATATAGTTTATGCTAGTTGCCTACAATTTATTTTATTTACTATCTTTACCTCATATGGTGGATCCTTTTTTTAGATTTTTCAATGTATCTAGCATTCCATATTGATACTATATGTGTTGGTAATTATTTTTTACACTGATACTCTTACTAATTATCCAATATTATTAATTAAAGATTATTTGTTATCATTTCTTTATAAACTCTTATGATTACCTAGTACTAAGGGTATAGTCTCCCCATGATGTCATGTAGGCCCTCACTATTGTCAACACCCTTTGACATATGAGGAGGCATGAATGATGTCTTATGGAACCTCAAATTAGACTCGGTTGTTTGGTTCATAACGTTACAAAATTTTATCATAGGACCATGCTCAGTAATTCATTTCTTTTTATTATCTTGTTTACAGAATGGGTAAATACAATAAAATATGGTTGCTTCTCATGAAGTGGAAATTTGTAAATTATTTTAAACCACTATATTGTAGGCCTTATAATTTCTATACAATCATATTTTATGATTTTTTGATGTTACCATAGGATACATTCACCTTAGTGGATTCACATGATGTTGTGTACAAATTTATGGGATTTGGTGTGTGTACATGCATCTTTTCAGGAACAGAGGATCACATTCCATATAACTATTTTTTGTATTTTATAGATCCCAAATAATTTATTTCCTTTTGAAATTATGATATGTAATTTGGTTTATTATTCCTTTTGTTATTTTATTGGAGTTTTTTGTATTCTATTCTTGAGTATATATATGCGGTCATGACTAACCATGAAGTATTATAGTATTGGTTTGGGTTGTTTGTAGATCATTTAAGGTTATTCAATGTTCTTATGGTTATCCAATTAGGTTGAATCTTGTTTTGAATCCCTGTCTGTGACTATGATATTTATTTGGTTTTCATGTTAAACTTGTGGGATTTCATTAAGATTTTTTTAGGATGTTTAGGAAATTCCTCCCTATAGACATATAGAGAAGGAAATTGCACCACCTATTATGAAATAATAAGAAAATAATAATTATTCCATGGTTTCTCCAATATGTCAGGTAATCGAATTAATATACCTAGGAATATTTCAACATGTGCCCAATGGAGGTATAAGAGACCACATGGATGGGCTGATGATTGGTGATTTTTCTTTTTTACTTCTATATCTTTCACCCCACATCCGTCTAAAAAATGAGCGGATATTAGGATAAGAATGAGTGTATAGGAGTCTTCAAGATTATTTTTGGATCTATAGTGATCCTATAAGATTTGAATGTTAAGATTATTAACTTTATGCTTTATGGCATAGCTGGATGATTGTGGGATGTCATTCTGCAGGTGGGTCAATATGAAGGGATGATTTAGGATATCTTTAGGGATGTATAATTAAAGGGGTTATTTTTAGGTGAACTGAAGCTTGATCAGATTCATAAGTTCATGGATCTTCAGTAAGGGATGATGAATGTGTCCACTAACTCAACACACTTCAGCGAGATCTCTCTCTCTTTTCTCCTCTTCATGTGGGAACTATGGTGTCAAGGTTCAGAAAGTCCAAGATTATCCTTCACCCAAAGTTGAAATTTTAGATTTGGAACTTCTATCAAAATAAATATGCTACAAGTATTTTTATAGAAATAGTGATAATGAAATACCTCATAGAAGATAGAGCTATAGGACTTCACTATATTTCTAGCATATTGATAGGTAATTTTCATATGAAGTTCTCATTTTCTATTATGGTAATTATAAGGGGAAGTTAATGGATGGAAACTAGGGTAGTTTTCATCATCCAGAGTAAATAAAATTTTCCTTGAATCCCTCTATAGGAAATAAATCTTCTCAGAACTATAAATTTGGGAGAAGGGACACTTTTTCAAGGATTGTTGTATTTATCTCACCAATTTACCCTAGTGTGGAAAGATCATCCATCAGAAGTGGTTCGATTAAAATGAATCATAGATGGACATAAATAAACCAGAACATGGTGTGTGTACATGAAATCAATTGTAGGTAAAAACCCTATAAAGGTATGTGAATAAGGAAACTCATGAGCATCAAGGGAATCAACGTGTGGTTTCTAGAAAAGTATATATAGTTAATCAAGCTTCAGGAGATGGTAGAGAGGGTTATTTCATAGTTTTTGGAATGGTTATAATTTATTCAAAACTAATTTTTCTATTTTTAATATTTCCGCATACAATTCATTCATATATGTTTCATAGTTCCATAAAACGTGTGTTCTAGTTTTAAGAATCACTGTTTCCATACGGTTTCCATTGGATTAATTCATGGAACCAGAATCATCCAATAGTTCTTTATCTAAAGGGGACCTTCCTTCCAAAGGCATGGGTTCGCTATGTTGGACCTTTATGATAATTAAGAACAAGAATTGGTCGAGAGGTTGGGAGGTCAGACTCATCACACCCTTTTTGGGTGAATTATTGTCTACTCTGGGACTCTCTTGGTAAATTTAATATATTTTCATGAATTCTTATTAATTCACCATTTATATCATAAGTATCCCTTGGAATTTATAATAACATATTAAATTATATAAAATTTAGAATTATCAATATTCATTCAAGGTTCATCATTTAATAGAAATCTCTGTTTCTATTCGAGGTATTACATCTAGGGTACACTCTAATATATTTCTTTCGAATTCATTTAATCATCATTTTGATGGTACTATTTTTTAAGCCACTCAGGGGGGGGCACTCTGGAATTTTGTTGTCATCTAGGGATATAAAGGTTTTGTTTTATTTTGGAATCATGCCCATAAGATAAGCTACCTATGTATCATTGTGAAAGCAATCAAAACCCTCGTAGTTTGGTGCCACTGAATAGGACACATCATACCTTTTAAGGTCATTTGATAAGGACCTAGCCATATAGTTCAATGTCATGCGGTATGAGGAGGACATTGAATATTTGGATGGCTTCATTCTCTCCCAGGAGCTACCATGAGCACCGTCTTCCTCCCCCTAGGGTTTCCTCCCCCTAATGATGGCGCATCATCCTCCAACCCCCGATTCCTTCTTCTATCATTTTCCATGCTTCTTCTTGTTTTCATATAGAACTCTGTGCTTTGGAACCTAGGTTTCTGACCCTCTTCTTCATCAACCTTTGACCGCGATCTCGGCTGCTCTGCCGACCAGATTCACCATGCCGGACTCCAAGTTTTTTCCTGTTCAGCGTTCATCCCGGTGGTTTTAGATATGTTGATGGTTGTTGTTCATGGTTTGGTGTCGAGACCCTTGTCTAAATCTTCATCTTTTCATTTGATCGTCTTTGGTGTTTATTTTTCATTGGTTCTGTCCCTCGGCCTCTCAAACCCCGCTCTTCCCTCACGTTCTTCTACGCATATCCATGTTGGAGTTGGAGTGGTTTTCATAAAGAGATTTTGTGTTATACGGTTCGGTGTTCGATGGGTTTCAGGCTCTCCAGAGTCTCTTTTCTCATGTTCTGTCAGCTATTAGTTTTCCTCTTCAACAAAGATTCTTATGCTCGATGCCCTCAGCAGCTCAATACCCTGCTCTGGCCTTGTGTTCCTCTACGCCTCTCCTATTCTGATCCAGAGTGCTGGAAATATGGGGTTTTGTGATGTTGTTTGGTGGTCGTGGGTGCTCCAGGCGCGACATGTTTGGGTTTGAAGGCAATTACAGGTTTGGTTGATCTTCTTGTTGTTTCCTGTTTTCCATCGATGAAGGTTTGTTCTATTTTTCTGCTAGATGCTTGATCCATTTTATGTTTGCTCGGGGAAGATCTCGATTTTTGTTTCTGGATGAGGTGATTTTCATTTCTGGTGTGGTGTCGAACGATGATGTTGATGGTGGAGATGAGGGTGAAACAACGATGGTGTGAATGTCTTATTAAGGGTGCTGTGGTGGGATATCTTCTGTGGGATTTTCTCCGGTCATTGGATCTGGCTGCGATGGCGGATGGTGACAAGACCAGGGTGTGTGGTGGATGACGAAGCGATGTATATGTGATAGTGGATGGTGACGCGACTGGTTGTCTTGGGTGGATCAAGGATGAAGGCCCCTTGGGTTGATTGTCCTTGTGTTCGAATCCTTAGTCTCTGATATTTTTCTGCTGGAATCTATTGTCTATTTTGGGTTTTGAATTTTGTTGTTGTGATCAATTATGATGGAATATATTTTTTGGAATTTGTGAGGATCCCACATTCCCCACTTTAAATAGTATTTTATGAAAATAAAAAAATTGATTGGGAGGAATGTCATGTGGTATGTGCAACTAAGCCGAAGGTGCTTAGTTAAAACATTGTGTGGGACTTATGTTGAAGCAGCCCAATGAACTTGGAAAGCATACAGGTTTCCAAGTAGGATCAGAATCTATTGGGAATATGGACCAAGGAGAATAGGGTTGATTTGATGTTTTGGGTTTCAACCTTGAAGAGGCTTCCTATGTATCCCATATAGATGGGAATCAAAGACCACATAGTTCGATAAGTCTCATCGGTGAGTATGGTCCTTTGAGGGAAATCATTTTTTATTACTTCCTGAAAATGATGCCTTAATGACATGGGGGGGGGGGGGGGGGTAATTTGGGGATTATTCCTAACGAGGATTCCCAAATTAGGGTAATTATGATTGGATTCCTGAATTGGTCATCCATTGAGTTCGTTCCTTGAGAAGGCTTCCTACGTATCATGGTTATGGTGAGAATCAGAGTTCTCGTAGTTCCTTCCAATGGGTGTTTTTTTTCACATGTTGTAACCATGAAATATCTATAAGAACATGTGAGTCATGAACAGTGTGAGATTCAATAGGATGTAAATGATTAAAAATTGATGCTTCGCACTTTTCCTCCATCGCTGATGGAAGAGGGTGCGTCGACCGTGGAAGAGGGATAAGCAACGAGCCTTCCCTTTGTTATATTTACATTGGACAAGTGTCCAATATAAGGAGGAAGGGATGAAGGTGAGGGGATTATATTAGTATAACTGTCCTCCAATTGATTTCAGAAGAGGAGGGAGACATCTCCTATGCTTTCAGGGAAAAGTAAGTGTGAACTATACCTTCCCCTATAAGAGACCTGAGGTTCCTGTTCATCTCATTGAGAAGGGAGAAGTTAGAACCCAACCCTCCTCCAAAATGAGAACATCCAAACAATATTCTTGATAGAAAGGTCATTGTGACTGTGGATATAAAAACTGAAAAACATCCCATTATTCCTAACCCCATTGTGAAATAAATGTGGGATACCTCTGACTGCGGAAATACAAACCAAACTAAGAGACACGATGATGTGCCTTTCCGAATGGTTTGATAAGTGAAAAGGATTTGGTGGAGGTCTCAATAGAATCCCTTTTGAAACAAGTGATCCAATGCAAAAGAATCCTTTCCATGAATGGATTTGGGGAATTCATGATGGCTTGTAGACAGAAAATAGTGAAATGAGTAAGTGAATCAAATATGGGTGCCCCAGTAAAGAAGGCCGCGCAATTATGGGAGTACAAGTATACTTGGGAGACCTAATGTTAACTTAAGTGATGAACAAAATGTATGGTAATACTTGGGAAAGTCCTTGATCAAGCATTCAAATGTATTCATTGGTGATCCAAGAAGTGGAGCTCTCATGTTCCTATGAGTGGAATGGGAGGCACGCAAGTATTTATTACATGGGGAGGTTGGGCTCTTTAGGCATGCTAGTGTTTTGGTTTTCATCCACTAAAAGGACGTATGTCAAATGATCCAACCCTAAATCCTCTGCTCAAGATGTTGATGAACTACCTTTAATGTGTCATAAGACTAGGCCTTAGTACTAGGGTGACAAGAGAAGAAATTAGGCTTTAAATAAATTTTTCCATACAAATGAGGGCCCCAGGGGTCTATTTATAGGAAAAAAGTGACATTTGGTGAAATGAGTTTGGGTGCGCAAGTGACTTGCGTGCCAAATTGGGGCGTACAAGTATACTGCACAACATATGTGGGCGCGCAAGTAGGATGCGTGCTGTCGTGGATTTGGCTTTTCCAAAAGCGATTAAAAATTCATCTCTTTGAAAATCTTGATTTTCTTTATGTATTTTCCCTTTTTTATAAGGGGATTCCCTTTGTCATTTTTTAGACTCTTTGAAAGAATAGAGTGTCAACAAAATCACCCCATCAGAATTGGATCTTAAATGAAAAGAGGATCCTATAATGAGGTAAAATAATGAATGAAAAAGACAAGGGCACTGGGGCATGCAAGTATTGGCACTCAAGAAGACTAGGGAATTCAAGTTTGAAATGCGTAAGATTTATAGCATACACGGTGACATCCATCGCATATGTATAACAGTCTCACTTCCATGAGAAAATCTCACAACTTCCAAATTCTGAGCTCTTGTCATGCATGTCTTCTTATATACAGACACTTATGTTTCACCAGGATTATTCTATACATTTTTAGTTATGAGCTATATGTGGGGCGCCATACTTGCGCACTGACATATACTTGTGTTCCATGTTTACACTTGCACTCCTTAATTCCTTCACCATTTTTTTTTTGGTAAAAGGAAAAATTGAAATTTCTTTTAAAAGATGATCTCTATATTTTTTTCAGGTTCAATGGATCCCAAAAGAAATAGAACTGCTGATAAGCTCTCCAGCAAGAGGATTGATGACATGATAAATCTCGTTGATCATGATTACTACGATGTTTGCAAAACCACTCTTCCATAAATAAAAAAATATTTGAACATGTATCATTTCAACTTTTATCAGAGCACCTATCTACCTTTGTATTTCTATGACCATTTGCAGGATGCTAACATTCCATATCCAAAGAACTATGTCCCATATTCTTTGTTTCTGGATTATAACAACTTCTCATTGGATAATGATTCTATTGGGGGCTCATTTTCTAGTGTTAGGACAATGGAAAATTCATTATTATGCATCATAGCATGTGTTCTATAGATTTTATGGAACACACACCTGAGGTGTATCAACACTATTATTCATCCATCTTTCGAGATTCTTAGACAGATCCATCCAAGGGTAGGAAGAAAATTTGGGATTTCTTCCCATGAGGATGTGTAAATCCCACATGGATGTGGGCATACTGGGTGCAAAAGACATGTGCAGATGCTAGAGAAGCACAACATCATGCTGAATAGAGTGAAGCTAATAAAATAGACAAACTCCAACAAGTAGTTGATGGGGATCATGAAGCAGTTAAACAAATGAGAAATTATGTTAGAATCCTTTTGTAATTTTTGAGTGAGAGATTCCAATTTGTGGATACTCCTCTGAAAAAAATTTCATAAATGAAATGTATTTAGTCTTTAATCATTTATGTTTTCTCTTTCATGAACTGAATTTGTTTTACATAGGCCATTGGGCCCAGAAAGCATAGTTTCAATTTTTTCCTAGGTTTATATGGACAAAAAATTTATATTTCTTGACTTTTTATGGCCAAATATTAGCTAAACCATTCAAAATGCATGTTTAGTGAGATGGAACTCGACATTGGTTCAGAGTTCCCTCTGCAGGTTCTCAATCTATAGAGTATAAAGTCTTTTGTTGTTTGGATATTTAGATTCATGCATGTTGGACAATAATGGGCTTGTATTCAGGGTCTAAATAGCATTGACCACAAACTTTTAGTTAGATCCCAAAAAACACTATGGCTAAAAATAGTTTTAATATTATTTAAATATTTCCAAGGGGAATCTTGAGCCATGATTTTTATGGTCACAAAATATAAAACATGTATCAACATAAGGCGAATCTTGTCTAGGATTGAAGTAACCATTATTTCACAAACCCGTTGTGGGGGTTGTATTATTCATGGCCAACTAGGGTATATGTTTCATATCCAAATAGTTCCATATTTTTACTAACATGCTTATTATATGGGAAACATATGAAAGGCCACCTAAGGGAACATGATGCATAGCCAGGAAAAAGAGTTCTTTGAAGATTAACATTTTTTTGTTGATAGATAGTGAAAAATAATATTCGGTTGACATGAGACCATAATAGGTTGTTTTTCTGATGAAATTAGCCTTAAGAATGAAAATGGGTTATTTTAGACCAACATAAGTCAGTAATAGGAAAAAGACATTTCTATACAAATTTGATGTATGAGTAATGGTTAAAATTTATCAGAAAGGGGAATTTATGATATCATATTGTGCAGTTTTATGTCATGTAGTGAGGACATTGGTACTGGGCAGTTTTAAATCTTGCAGTGAGGATGTTGTACTATGTAGTTTTAAGTCTTACAATAAGGAAATTGGGTGGATTTAATTTAAGGTATTTACCTCTAACCAATGATATGAGAAAACTGTCCCAAATTTCTTGATAATTTGTTCAGAAATATACTATCATATTCAATTATGAAAGGGAAAATTGTAAAATATGATTTGGGAATTTCTGAAATTGATAAATGATATGGGAAAATGGATAACAGCATTAGAAGAAGTCTTTTCCAAGAACATAGTTACCATTATTTGACAAACCCATTATGGGGGTGGTATTATGAAGGTCCAACTGGGGCATATGTTGCATTGCCAAATAGTGGAATATTTTTACTGATTGGCTTGTTATATAGGAAACTTATGCAAGGCCACCTAAGCACATGTCCTCCATAGTCAGGCAAAAGAGGTCTCAGAATTTCAATGTTCTATTACTAAAATTCGAAGAATATTTATGGAGATTCTGATTTTCTGAAGCATAGATTTTGGTTTATAGAGAAAGGTACTAGAATATGGAAAGGGTATTTCCAACCAAGATGTCCATAGAATTAGAGGAATATGAATTTTATAGAGTTCTGACCCAAACATAAGAGATATGGTGTCTCTAGTTTTAGGTCATGCAACTAGGACCCAAAATGGAAACCATATATAACTTGTGTCCAAGTTATTTCAAGGTTATTTCATAGTGAAATTAACAAATGGTGATAGAAATGTGTAAACCATGGTCTTGAATACGTTCATATTGTGAGAAAGGTAATTGTACAAGTATACGTGAATGATTGTTTTAAAATATAGATTCTTGTATATTGTAATTAAAGATTAAATGGTAAAAAGATAAAATAACCAAGAGAAAAGTTACCATTATTTGATTATCCCATTATGGGGGTTGAATTATGCAGGGCCAACTAGGGCATATGTTTCATATCTAAATAGTTGAATCTTTTGACTGGAAGGTCTGTTATATAGGTAACTTATGCCATGCCACCTAAAGGCACATGTTTCATAGTCAAGAAAAAGAGCTCTCAGATATTAGAAACCCTGTTACTAGAAACCGTAAGAATGATTATGAAGATTTTAAAATATTCATGATTAAGAGTATTAAATATGGAAAGGGTTCATGTTCAATGTTTATGAGAAATATTTGAACCTGTATTTTCCATGATTTTGAAATTCCTTACATAGATCTGACTCATATGTAAAATAGATACTTTCTTTGTTTCTTCTGAATAAATATTATGATGTGAAGTTTTAGGTCATGTGGTGACGAAATTATCACACCCAGACGGAATTGAAACACCTGACTTATATAAAGAATCCTTTTACCCAGTTCCTAATCTCACCTGAGTTCTGCTCGATGTGAGAAACAATGAGTAGTAAGGGTCTTTTCTATAATAAAAAGGTGACAGAGATGAAGAATGGGGGTGTCGGATTTACATACAGTTTAATGTCATGATGTAAGGATGACAATGAACCGATGTAAAAAGAAAGAAATTATTTAAATGGAATATGGAATAAAACCAATGTTTCACTATATGTGTTACTGGGGAAAGGATCAAGTCATACATAATTCTTAAAACATTACCTATGGAGATTTGATTTTTATACAAGAAATAAAGGGGTTTTTTATTTTTGCAGCTGGGTCCAAGATTAGAGATCTAGAAATCTCTATGTATCTCAAAATAAATGAGAATCAAGCCAAGTGTAGTTCTTTAAACAAACATTCCTCAAACTAATCGAGTCTGGCATACAGAATTATGGGCTTCTAACACGTTCTGAAAGAACGGTAAATCTTAAGACATAAAATGGTATAATGACCAAATCATATAACTTAAGGAAACAACCTAAATAGATCTGATTTATATACAGTAGGAGAAAAGAAAAGAAGATTTTTTTTTTGAAAGTTTGGATGGGCCCAAAATTAGTGATTTATGCATGCCTATATATCTCATTGGAAAATGAGAATCAATCTATATGTAGTTCATAAAATTAGTTCTCTATGTAGATCTGACATAGACATATGATAGAGAGGGACTCATGTACTACTATGGAGTAGTGATGATGTCAATGATGTTTGATTATGGAAGCTTTAACGTCAAATAGAGAGAATTTTAGTTGTATAAATGATTTCATGCAGTTTAACGTCATGCGAAAAAGGTGAAGATGATACACATTTTATTGTCATGCAGCATGGACGCTTATGGTTGTTATGCAGTTTAATGTATTAAAACATGGACATGGGGGTTGTGTAGTTTAATGTTTTACAGTGAATATGTTGTACTATATAGTTTAATGTCTTGTAGTTAGGATGATTTGATGTGTTGTTTAATGTCATATATTGAGGAATAATATGTATAACTACACAATGTATTTCTTAAAGAATCTCACATTGGAAGTATTTGTAAAAAGATCTCTATCCATTTAGATTCAGGAATAAGATCGATTTGAATAGACCTTATGAATGGAATAATATACATCCCACATTGGTTCATGATTTAGAGGTTTCTTTCTTGGTATCATTTGTAACGCCCCGACCCTAGTTACCTAGAGTAGGTGCATTATTTTAATACATTGCCTTGATTACAAGGAATCAAGTCCTGAAGGACGGATCGTTTTAGCAGTCTTGGAAAATAGGTTACATACATGATTGTTACATTACACTTAATAACATACAAAACATCATAAATAATCCTTTAAGAACACCATTATTCCCATGGCTGGACCCGGCATATCAATAACAATACACTTCTTTTAATCTTGGGAAAAATAAAACATTGAAAGGGGTGAGCTCAGATTCTTAGTAAGGATAAAAATATAGCAGAAACTTTCATAAATAAGAATTAAAATTTATGGAAATGTATAACTAAAACAAAATCCTTTTAAACTTGATCTTCAACATCATACGGAAAAAATAAAATGAAATAATTCCATTTACTTATTCACATGGATATTCTACTAGTCTAATAATCACATGTAATATCAGTAACCACTTTCATAATGATAGAATGCGTAATGCCAGACTATCATAATCACATAGTCAAGGCCTTGTGCGAAGGCAACAAATAAGATTTTTTCAAGGAATTCTTCCAAGACAATATTTTGTCTAATGAGACCTACTGATGTATAGAGGAGCTATAACGGGATCCACCTAGCACTTACTAAGTTCAATTCATTCTCATATGAACATGTTTAAACATTACACAAACATTTGTATTAAAACTAGCATACAAAATGTCAATACATTTCCCATAAACCATGAATGGTATAAAAATAACACATCTACAGTCAAACATATCACAAAACCTTCAATACAATATGGAATTTTTGTATCATAATAAATCAACATCAAATAAACATAAAATCCATCAAAGGATGTTGACATAGATGAAATCAAAATTATTTGAGGGAAATATCTCTTTTTTTGAAATCATTTACAAGTCACATAATTATAAAAGAAAACATTTACATTGAAAATATTTTTATAATCTTGTAAGGGAAGCTTCGACGATTTTATAATGGCAGAAAATAGCAGCATCCGCCATATAAGTTAAAAGATATTCTTACCTTAATTTTGTCAAAAAAGTTAAAAAGGGCCTAGTTTGGAAAACGATAGAAAGATTCCATTCAAACCATTTTATAAAAATTCTAAAAAGTATATAAATGACATTAAACCATAGTCTAGTAAATAGTAAAATTGGTTTGAAATACATTTTTAAGAAACATGTATGTGGATGATAATGATGTCCCAGTAGATAATTACGTATAAACAACCTCGGATAATGAAGATATTGCGAAATAAACCCTTATCAACATGGTAACATACGGAGCATACACCCCATGAAAAAGGTATCATATAATGAATATGTAAATACACATAAATTAAATTGTATTACACAATGAATAAAATTATTGGTAGTACATACACCACAAAAAAGTTAATAGTGGAAATATGGCATGATTCTCACAGGAATAAAGAGTGATATGAATAACCCCTTACCTTGTACTTTTCCTTGGTTGAGGGTAGTTTGACCTCATTTATAATGTTTAAAAAATTGTTATTAAATTATACAAGAATCATATATGTTAATATAATATCATATAGTATCTTTTAACATTTCTTGTAAATAATATTTTAGTATTATCGTCATTTCGGGTGTCAACTTATTGTTTTATTTTATAGGTTTTGTTACATAATTTTTGTTTTTTATGGATAGGTTGTATCTTATTCATATTTATATTCACATCAAGTCCTTAAACATTATTTATAATCATAAAATGAGAATTATACTTGAATGGATACGATGGGGAATGAATCTCATCGCGTTTATGGAGACGGTAGTTCGTACGTACGCACGAACGCTACTTCCATTTCATTTTTCATTTTAAAAAGAATAAAAACCAATTGATACATATGTATATTATTATTTCATTATAATATAATATCTTATATGTGTTACTTAAGTTCACTAACACATTCCTTTATACATTTCATGTATGGCATGAACGAGTCATATCACTTTGAGGGGGCAGTAGTCCGCACTTCCTCAAATGAAATTATCTTATATATATACAACACGAAACGAATAATGGATTGCTAAAAAATGGAATTATAGAAGCTGATATATAAAATAAATATCATTAATATCATATTTAATTATATTTCCATCATAATGGCCACCATGAGAGGTAGTAGGAGATAATTGAACAATCATCATTTCCTGAGGCGTTTGGTTTCCATCCACAAAATCATTATGTTCTTCACCCATTAAATGGAGGTGTGTGTAAGTGTAGTTCGAATAAATCTCATAACAATCTTCTAGTATATTTAGGATACTGGTTTTGTTACAAAATAAAATAATAAGAAGATTTTAGGGGTTGGAGAAGTAAAATAAAAGAAAATAAGCAAAGAGAAATTGTTACCCTTAATTTGGGTGACTCCCTTTGGTTTGAACCAAAAAGGACTTTTCAAGAGCCTTATGACTAAGGTAAGGCTTCTAGGAGGAAGACAGAGATTTATGAAGCTTAATTAGGAAGATTTTGAACAAGACAAAATGCTTGAGAGGTGTGAGGAATGGGTTAGAAGTTGTGTCCTTTTATAAGGGGGAGGATTGGCTCTTTAGGAAAAACTTAAAGTATTAATTTATAATAAATTCATGTTCGGTTTATAATTGCTCCAAAGAGGATTATTAAAAGTATAAGGTGGGTATGGGTCGCAAACCACTCAACCAATATATTTAAGACAGGTATGGGTCACTATAGAAACCTTATCTTTTAGATTTAAGTCTTAGTTAAATAGTTTGACAGTTACCATGTCTTTTTTTATTTTTAGATTATATAGTTAATAAAATTACTATATACATCCAAGAGACCCCCATTTGGTCCACTAATGATACAGCTATCATTATATAAGTCTCTAGGACCATCCTTAGATTTTTATGTATTGAATATCAATTAATAATATAATATTTGTTTTAAATACACTTTTATGTCTATTTTGACACTATTGGGTTTTTAGTTTTTGATAAATTCATAACAGCATTATTACATAGAATAAAATTCATATAATCAATAATAATATATCATATTAACCTTGAAAATTATTTTAATTAATAAAAAGTCTCAAATTACATTTATTTGGGTGTTTATAATATCAATTATTTTATTATTTCATTAATTAGGTAATTACTACATCACCATTGTGCCATAAATAAATTAAATTATTTAATTTATAAAAATTATAAACAAAATTCCTTTCTGTCCGAAATATTTTTATCTTTCTAATGAATATTTATAATAAATTTTTCTTATGTATATCCTTATATTAAAAATGTTTTAGTTATTAAACTTTGATTTTAACTCTTAACTCTTCTTTGAATTAAATTATAATAAATGTCCTAATCTAATCCAAGTATACCAAAGAGGTTCATCTTTTATTCTTATGGTTTTTTTGATCGAATTATAGTTAGACAATAGAATTATTACATGTTTTAGGGTAATAATAATTTCATTTTTACCCTTAATTAACCTATTTACTTTTAACCGTGGAAAATAAATGTTAAAAAGTTACTATTCACCAAAAATTATTTTTATCTTATTGAACCACATTTTACTCCGTGATATTCACTGTGTCTCTCGGATTTTCGATATTCCACTCATAGAAGCGGTAAAATTATTTTTATTTGAATTTCCAAATTATCCTAGGAGGTGGGTAAAAGACGGTGAAAAGTTCAATAAACTTTTTATATATCTAAAATTATTATAAAATGACTCTAATTAATTAAATTGAACTTATATAGGTATTATGTATCTATTTTGACATAAAATAAATTTAAATAAAAGAAAAAAATATTTAAATAAAAATTCGGTTTTAAACTATAACATACTGTTTTTCACTATTCATCAAAAATTAAAAGTTTTCAGAAAAATACAAAAAAATTACCATATGCTAATTTCAATATTCAGATTTCAATAATGAAGTTTAATTTTCCAAATTCCATACATAGAAGTTGCATTTATTAATTTAAAATTAATCCCCGCTATCAAAACCAAAAGGCGTATTTTTATGAAATAATAACTACAAAAAGATTGACACTTGTTTATGTCCAATTTCAAAGTGAAATTATTTACAATGAACATCATTGTATTAAATGGTAAAAATATAATCTATGTAACACCCCGAGCTTCCACAATACGCTTCTCATTCAATAATTCAATAGCTTGCATTGTACGCAACTTCGAGTTCTAAAACACCACGACTAATCATAGTAGCCGTTATGAATAGTAATATACACTTTTTAAAATTATAGAAATTTTATATTTCAAAATGGACTTCATTTTTGGATTCGGAATATCGAAATTAGCCTATGTTGAATTTTTGGTATTTTTCTGAGAACTTCTAATTTTTTATGAATAGTGAAAAATACATAAAAAACTTTTTTAATAAAAAAAATTTATAGTGCTAAATTATATTATTTAGTGGTTTTAAAATATAATTAGAATATATCTTTACCATTTTATCCAATGGTGGTTATTAGAATTAATTTAACATTGAAATTGGACATAAACAATTGCCAATCTTTTGATATAAATTGTTTCGTAAAAACACGCTATTTGTTGTGACAGCGGGAATTAATTATAAAATAAATTAATGAAACTTATATTTTTTTGAATTTTTTAAAATAGAAATCATTTTTGAAATCGGAATATCAATTATAGCTTAGGGTGAAATTTTGGCATTGTTCTGAAAAACTTCAATTTTTGATGAATAGTGAAACCACTAAGTGGTAGTTAAATAACTGATTTTTCGTTTAAATGAAATATTACCACCTCTGTGATTTGATTTTCAAAAATCCATCATACATGGTTGTCATTAAGAAGTAAAATGTTGTTCAATGAGATTAAAATAATTTTTGGTGAATAGTAACTTTTAAGTTCTTAATCGCGATTAGAGGTAATTAGTGTAGTTTAAGGTAAAAATAATGTTTTAATAATATGAGATGAGCTTGAAACATGTCCTACCCTCATTGGATGTGTCATGGCCAACCACGACAATCCATGGGTCAACTTGGGGACCCCATGTAGCCACTTTAGTTGGAAAATGACATAAATACCTTTTATTTAATTTTAAAGAAAAAAAATGACACAAACATGAAATGTTATACTAAAAAAAATTTACATGGGGTTATACAAGTCATATTTTTGACTATAAATAGTCATTGGAAAGCTAAAAATATTTCCTATGTCATAGTAATTTTTTTTATAATTTTTAGTCATTAAATAAATTAAATTAGTTATGACATCATTATGATGCAGCGATGACCTCATTATTTAACGATTTTAATAAAATGAAACGATAATGTACAATCCAAGGCTTAAACTTGTCCAAAGACTCTTTTATGGGTATATTTCGAACCCTTATCACCTTAGCCACGAATTATATAATTGTGGGACCTTTAGAATCCGAAAAGCATTGTATAATAATGTAAACTTTCCTTACATTCCAAGAGTGCCCCTCCTCTCCTCTTATAAAAGGCCCCCACCTCTACCACCTCATTCACACTTTCATGCAATTTGGCTCGGCCAAAATATGCCAAAATACTCTCCCAACTTCCCCCTCTTACTCCTAGAAGCCTCACTTTGGGCAGAACTCTTCCCAAGGAAGCCTTTGGCTCAAATCAAAAAGAGTTACCCGATTTTGAGGTAATGCCTTCTCTAATGTTGTTTTGTTTTATTTTTCTTCTCCAACAACCTAAACTCTTTTTATTCATTTCTTTTGTAACAACACCAGTATCCTCAATATACTAGGATGTTGTTATAAGAAGTATTCGAGCTACACTTACACACACCTGCATCTAATGGTTGAAGAACATACGGTTTCTGTGGATGGCGAATTTCTACATCACGAAACGATGATTGTTCAACACTCATATAACACCTTCAAAGGTGGAAATTAAGATGTCACTATATTTATATATTATATATTATATATTTATGTTTTAATTATTCTTCTGTATTTCTCATTTATGTCATACTTTATTATTTCCATTATGGGTAAACGCGATAATTTCATTTTAGGAAGTGCGGACTTCCGCCCCCTGAAAGTGATTTGAATCGTTAATGCCATATGTGGGATGTATAAAGGATGGGTTAAATGGTATTATACACTATATTATACTGTAATTATATTATACCTTTATATAATTATGATTTCATTCCATTAAATACGAAATAGAAATGAAAGTAGCGTTCATGCGTACGTACGGCTTACCGTCTCCATGAGCGGTGCATTTCATTTCTTACCTCTAAATGTTACGTAATATTATAAATGAATGTATATACTGGATATATATGATATAAATGACATCTAAATCATGAATATAATTCTGGAGATAATGGATATTCTACCACATAAACAACATGTAATTATAAGATGTTTATTGTTGACTCAAGTACCAAAGATCGACAAAACGACCGTTATTAACTTAAATAATTACACAATGTTCATATCATTGTAATAAGTGATATAAAAAGGATAATGAAATTGAAAATGGTTCTTAATAAGGTATATATTGACTCTAGTTTATTATTCAGGAGGTTAAAGAACGGTCGAATCAAGTCGGACAAGGTAATGGAATTTCTTAACCCAACTTCCATTCTTTGGGTTAATCTCCTACTTTCAAATTATGTCATGATATTATTATGTCATATCTTGTATTTTTACGTTATTTATGTGTACTTATAGTGAATACACATTATAGATGTAATTTATTTAAAAAAATGATCTTTTTAAGAACTTCGTCTCAATCCCCTTTCATTGAGGCATATTTGGTTTTATACACAACTTTATTTTATACGGTGTATAAACCCCTTTGACTTTTACGTTTATTCAAATGGAATCTTTTTTTATACGAAGCGTTTCGCTAAACGACAAAAGGGAATGTTTTTCTTTCCATACTTATGTGGCGACAATGACTTTTCCGCCGCCATGACCATTATTTGAGTTTTGGCTTCCTCTACAAGCCATCATTTTTTTAATGAAAAATAAATACAAAGTTTTAACTTTCTTTTATTTTGGTATTGAAAATGGTTTTGAAAGCGTTTTTATTATATCAATGTGTTGTATTGATATCTTTTGATTGAAATGTGGAAATGTTATGTTTCCTTTATGCATGTTTTATGTGATACGATTATGTTATGGTTTATGATATGTTTAAACCTATTCATATGAGGAATGTATTGGACTTAATATGTGACGGGTGGAGCCCGCTATAGCTCCTCGATGCATCGGTAGGTCTCATGAGACAACTAGACGTGGAATTGTCCGAGGCCCTTTCCCAATTTGATTTATGGTTTTGGCCGAGGCATTAATCATTTTAGACATCTTGGCTGAGGCCTTGAAAAAATGTTTCAGAACATCTGGCATTATACATTCCCTCATTATGAAAGTGGTTATTGATATTGCATGTGATTATTCGACCAGCAGAATATCCATGTGAAGAAGTGAATGAATTATCTAATTTTACATTTGCCATATTATGTTGATGTTCAAGTTTAAAAGGCTTTTGTTTTAGTTATACATTGCCTTAAATGTTTATGATTATTTATGAAAGCTTCCGCAATATTGTTATCCTTACTGAGCATCTGAGCTCACCCCTTTCAATGTTTTAATATTTTCTAGTATCTGAAGAAGTATTTTATGAATGACCTGCAAGGATAGTCAGAAGAGGATATGAGTGTGGACTATGAAGACTTTGTTATTTGTTTTTCACTTTATGATGTAATGTAACATTTATGAATGTATCTAGTGTTTCCAAGGCTACTAAACTAATCTGTCTTTCGAGACTTGATCTTTTGTGATCATGCCAATGTTATGAAGTAATGCACCGACTCTGGGTAGCTAGGGTCGGGGCGTTATAGTTGGTATCAGAGGCAGTTTAGTACTAACCTTGGAAGCTAGATTTAGATAAACTCTGATTAGAGCACATAACCCGAAGATAGACTTTGAGGATTAGTATAGAAGAACTTCCTAGAATTTTGGTATTGTAGAGATGTTGTGAGTTTTCCGAGCAATACACCCCTATCTGGATACGAGCAGGTAGAGGCGGCTCTTTCATAGATGTACATAGGGGTAAAACCTGAAAACTCTGTTTTGAGCAAGACTCAAATGGGAACTGGTTCATGACAACGGGCCTTGTTGCACTCTTGGTTACGACACTCCCGGGGGATATGCTTAGGATAATTCTCATTTTCTTTACAAACCACTTTGAAGGGTTATGAGTATATACTTTCTCAAAGAAAACATTTTTATGGATTATATCCATAAATTGTTCAATTTATGTTAAGTATCTTACAAGTATAGAATTATGTTTTCTGATTCATAAACTAATATAGTTTATGCCATTGTTTAGAAATGGTGCCTAGTGGAAGAAATGGAAACCGTATCAATGCACGCTCTCCGTGTAGGGATTTCCCTCCTGCTCAAGATAATTATTGTGGAGCTGGAGATACAACTAGTTCTGATCAACTTATTACCATACTGGGACAACTCACTCAGGTTATGAATAATAACCTTACTCGTATGGATCACCCTGATCCACAACGTGGATGATCAATGTTAGACCGCTTCATGAGGCAACAACCACCGACATTTAATGGGGGTAGAAATCCATTAGTATATGATCAATGGATAAACACCTTAGAGAAAATATTCCACGCCTTTGGGAGTAGCGAAAGGGAGAAGGTTATCATGGCAGTTTACCACCTCACTGGAGATGCTGATAAATGGTGGTGATTGATTCAAAACAAAAAGGAAGATGATGACGTATCGAATATGGAATGGAGGGAGTTCAAAGAGCTTTTCCTAGAAAAATACTATCCTCGTGACCATCGAGCAGATATGGAAAGACAATTTTTGATTCTGAGAGAAAAGGAGGATGAGAATGTCGCAAAGTATGAGGCCAACTTTACAAGGTTAGCGAGGTATGCTGCAGATTATATACGTAACCCAAGAGGTAAGATTGATCATTTCTTTGATGGGTTAAAACCATTTCTCCGTCGAGCTTTAGTATCACAATCGTTCTCAACATACGAAGATATTTTCTCATGTGCTAGCAAGAGAGAAAAGGAATTCTCTAAGTCTTCTGACAACAAAGTAAAGAAAGAGAATAAGAGAACGGTGGAACAAGAGACAGATAAAGGGAAAAATGGAAAGTAGGATTTTCCATTATGTGATAATTGTGGGAAGAATCACCCTGGTACTTACCTAAAAAGAATGGGATTTTGTTATAAATGTGGGGAAAAAGGTCATCAGGCGCGTGATTACAAGGGAAAGAAAGATGCTATCAATGTTGAATGCTACAATTGTAGGGAAATGGGGAATTATGAAAATGAATGTCCTAAGCGTTAGGGAATCTTACCTCAGAAAAGGCCAAGGGATCAAGGAAAATCTTATGCTGTTACTACAGTTGAAGCAGAATAATTAATGTATTGGTGCTTTTAGACTCATGGATTATATTCTGTTTATTAGAATATTGTGATATATATATATATAAGTATTGTACTGCAGTACTTTTTGATTTCAGTAAGGTTTTAATATGATGAAGGTAATCATATTTTTAGTATGTGACAAAAAGAGAAACGTTAATTTGTTTGGGGAATCTGATAAATTGATTTTGGAATTCTGAGACCTTTTAGAAAAAGTCTCGATAGAGGTATTTTGGATAACTATTAAGGTTGTAATGGATTAAGTTGAACCATGGATAGTATTGTTTAAGGTTAAAACATTTCTAAATATTATTTTTGGAATACTATAGTACTATATTTTTTAGGAAAAGGACAGCCTGCAGGGTGGGGCATAACACGTCGCGTCGAACAAAGCTGCAGGAATCGAACCCACAATCATAGTGCGAAAGGCCTTTATTTCCTACCACTATCTTACTGGAAGTCCCTGGTTATTACAAAATAATTTTACTAATCTAAATGGTATGTGTCAACATTTGGGACCTCATACAATTAGGATAAGTATAATATTTTTGAGTTCTATTATCTTTTTGAGTGAAAGATGAGTTGAAGGATGAAACTCTAATTGTCAAACATAAATATATATATACCTATATCTTATTAAATGAATGAATTAATTTTTAAACTTTATTAATGGGATATTAAAACAAAAAAATGTGTTATCATAATACCTTATGTCTTGTTAAACTGATGAAATTTTAAATCAACATAGTTTGAAGGCTTTGAGGCCCTCAATTTGACAGTTGATTGTGATTGATGACCTCAATCACTCCCTACAAATATTTATGTTTTTCCTCCAATTATATGTCTCTAATTTCCACCAATGTTCTCCTAATCGATATCATAATTGGGTGGTGACTTTTTAATTTCCATTTCCCTCTTATTAAGGCTAAATTTTATTAATCTTCTTTCCGATGTGGGTATTCCAGAAAGGTATTTTCTATTTTCAACCTTTTATTTTCCAAAAAAAAAATTCAAATTGCGAGAACACAATTTATTGAAGGAGGGGAGAATGTAACACCCCGAGCTTCCACAATATGCTTCTCATTCAATAATTCAATAGCTTTCATTGTACGCAACTTTGAGTTCTAAAACACCGTAACTAATCATAGTAGCCTTTATGAATAGTAATAACCACTTTTTAAAATTATAGAAATTTTATATTTCAAAATGGACTTCATTTTTGGATTCGAAATATCGAAATTAGCCTATGTTGAATTTTTGGTATTTTTCTGAGAACTTCTAATTTTTTATGAATAGTGAAAAATACTTAAAAACAACTTTTTAATAAAAATAATTTATAGTGATAAATTACACTATTTAGTGGTTTTAAAGTATAATTATAATATATTTTTACCATTTTATCCAATGGTGGTCATTAGATTTAATTTAACATTGAAATTGGACATAAACAATTGCCAATATTTTGATATAAATTGTTTCTAAAAAACACGCTATTTGTTGTGACAGCGGGAATTAATTATAAAATAAATTAATGCAACTTATATTTTTGTAATTTTGTAAAATAGAAATCATTTTTGAAATCGGAATATCAATTATAGCTTAGGGTGAAATTTTGGCATTGTTCTGAAAAACTTCAATTTTTGATGAATAGTGAAACCACTAAGTGGTAGTTAAATAACTGATTTTTCGTTTAAATGAAATATTACCACCTCTGTGATTTGATTTTAAAAAATCTGACATACATGGTTTTCATTAAGATGTAAAATCTAGTTCAATGAGATTAAAATAATTTTTGGTGAATAGTAACTTTTAAGTTCTTAATCGCGATTAGAGGTAATTAGTGTAGTTTAAGGTAAAAATAATGTTTTAATAATATGAGATGAGCTTGAAACATGTCCTACCCTCATTGGATGTGCCATGGCAGACCAAGACAATCCATGGGTCAACTTGGGGACCCCATGGAGCCACATTAGTTGGAAAATGACATAAATACCTTTTATTTAAAGTTAAAGTAAAAAAATGACACAAACATGGAATGTTTTACTAAAACAATTTTTACATGGGGTTATACAAGTCATATTTTTGACTATAAATAGTCATTGGGAAGATAAAAATACTCCCTACATCATAGTATTTTTTTTATAATATTTAGACATTAAATAAATTAAATTATTTATGATATCATTATGATGCAGCGATGACCTCATTATTTGACGATTTTAATAAAATGAAACGATAATGTAAAATCCATGTCTTCCACTTGTCCAAAGACTATTTTATGGGTATACTTCGAACCCTTATCACCTTATCCACGAATTATATAAGTTTGGGACCTTTAGAATCCGAAAAGCATTGTATAATAATGTAAAGTTTCCTTACTTTCCAAGAGTGCCCCTCCTCTCCTCTTATAAAAGGCCCCCACCTCTACCACCTCATTCACACTTTCAAGCCATTTGGCTCGGCCAACCTCTCCCAAATACTTTCCCAACTTCCCCATATTACTCCTAGAAGCCTCACTTTGGGCTGAACTCTTACCAAGGAAGCCTTTGGCTCAAATCAAAAAGAGTTTCCCGATTTTGAGGTAATGTCTTCTCTAATGTTGTTTTATTTTATTTTTCTTCTCCAAACCCCTAAACTCTTTTTATTCATTTCTTTTGTAACAACAACAGTATCATAAATATACTAGGATGTTTTTATAAGAAGGATTCGAGCTACACTTACACACACCTACATCTAATGGTTAAAGAACATACCGTTTCTGTGGATGGCGAATTTCTGCATCACGAAATGATGATTGTTCAACACTCATATAACACCTTCAAAGGTGGCCATTAAGATTTAACTATATTTATATATGATATATAATATGTTTATGTTTTAATTATTCTTCTGTATTTATCATTTATGGCATACTGTATGATTTCCATTATGGGTAAACGCGATAATTTAATTTTAGGAAGTGCGGACTACCGCCCCCTCAAAGTGATTTGAATCGTTAATGCCATATGTGGGATGTATAAAGGATGGAGTAAATGGTATTATAAACTATAATATACTGGAATTATATTATACCTTTATATAATTATGATTTCATTCCATTAAATATGAAATATAAATGGAAGTAGCGTTCATGCGTACGTACGTCTTACAGTCTCCATGAACGGTGCATTTCATTTCTTACCTCTAATTGTTACGTAATATTATAAATGAATTTATATACTGGATATATATGATATATATGAAATCTAAATAATGAATATAATTCTGGAGATAATGGATATTCTACCACATAAACAACTTGTAATTATAAGAAGTTTATTGTTGACTCAAGTACCAAAGATCGACAAAACGACCGTTATTAACTTAAATAATTACATAATGTTCATATCATTGTAATAAGTGATATAAAAAGGATAATGAAATTGAAAATGGTTTTTAATAAGATATATATTAACTCTTTTTTATTATTCAGGAGGTTAAAGAACGGTCGAATCAAGTTGGACACAAGGTAAGGGAATTTCTTAACCCAACTTCCATTCTTTGGGTAAATCTCCTACTTTCAAATTATTTCATGATATTATTATGTACTATCTTGTATTTTTACGTTATTTATGTGTACTTATAGTGAATACACATTATATATGTACTTTATTTAAAAAAATGATCTTTTTAAGGACATCGTCCCAATCCCCTTTCATTGAGACATATTTGGTTGTATACACAACTTTCTTTTATACGGTGTATAAATCCCTTTGACTTTTACGTTTATTCAAAAGGAA